>OZ010610.1:15821720-15831720 GCA_963932145.1 Acanthosepion lycidas | reverse complement strand
CTATAAACATCGTCTTCGTCTTTGCTCCAATCGTCAAAATATTTCTGCCTGTATACTCTCCGACCTTCTTCTTCATACAATCCAGATGTAAACATTAGTCAAAACATATCTATTTTTTAAGAATAAAAATAAACACAGACTGAATTTCAAAATCACTTTATAGTATCAAATCGGCAGGTCGTAGATAGCAGACCCATGTCGTACACACAAATGTGTATGGAATATTGTTAATGTGGCCAGAGTCTTTTGCTATATATCTCGATATTCTAGATGAAATCCAAAGAAAAATCTACAAATTCACCGGTCCTAAACTGGGACCACTGCTTCAGTCAATTTCCTATCGCCATAACGCCGATTTACTTTACCTGTTCTATAAATATTTTCATGGCAATTGTTCTGATGTTCTTGCCACTTTAGGACTTCGATTTCGTGAATTTCGGCGTACTACTAGATTGGCAGTTAGGTCTCATCGTTTTATGGATGAAATAGCTAATAATTTTCTCCTTCGCGCCTCTCGATTGTGGAACTATCTTCTGGTTCACTGCTTTTCTGTCAACTACGTTCTTCAAAAATTCAATGGAACATCAATCACCATCTTCTGTCTTTCTAAATACTGTTTTTATTGTCCTTTCTCCATACTAACGATTTTATTTCCTTTCACTCTCCGTAACCTCTTTTGCCTAAGAGGACCTTATCATCTTCCTGGGGATGGAATGATTATTTCCTTTTACTCTCCGTAACCACTTGTGGCTAAAAGGCCCTTATCGCTCTTCTGGGGATGAAATGATTATTTCTAGTCACTCTCCGTAACCTCTTGTGGCTAAGAGGTCCATATCGCCTTGCTGGGGATGAAATTATTATTTCCTTTCAGTCTCCGTAACATCTTGTGGCTAAGAGGCCTTATCGCTTTGCTGGGGATGAAATGTTTATTTCCTTCCATTCTCTGTAACCTTTTGTGGCTAAGAGGCCTCATCGACTTCCTGGGTATAAAATGATTATTTCCTTTCACAGTCCGTAATCTATTGTCGCTAAGAGGCACTTATCGCCCTGCTGGGGAAGAAATGATTATTTCCATTCACTCTCCCTAACCTCTTGTGGCTAAGAGGCCTTTTTCGCCTTGCTGGGGGTGAAATGATTGTTTCCTTTCACTTTCCGCAAACTCTTGTGGCTAAGAGGCTTTATCGCCTTGCTGGGGATGAAATGATTAAAAAAATTGGACCACATAAAGGCTAAGAGCTGTAAGTTTTTTAACAGATATCGTCATTAACAATAATAAAAGAAGTAAAAGAATTCTTTTCTTGTCTGAGAAATGCGAACATGAAATGATTCCATGAGTTACTACTTAACCTTTTTATCAAAGACTAACGGATTTAAAAAAATAAAATATTCCCATTTAGAATTACAGAACCTTTTCCGGCGTCTATGAATCTATTTTGGCAAAATCAATGTAGAAAGAAAACGAAATAATATAATATAATATATAATATAATTTGCATTTTTTTTTACAGCTGCACTGGGTTTCGCACATGTTGCAGAAGAAGATGTCACCCTTGGAGGTTTCGATCTACCCAAAGGCACAATTGTCCAGTTTATGATCGGTGCTGTTCAAAATGATCCAAGATACTGGGACAATCCTGAGAAGTTTCTACCGGAACGATGGTTGACAAAAGACAACAAGATAATAAAGAAAGATGCATTTCTGCCATTTTCATGGGGTAGGGGTTTATTTTTTATTGAGCACCTATTCTGCTCATGATTAGATAACGTGTTCAAGTGGGTATTTCCATTTTAAGTAAATTTCTTTTATGGGAGTCATTTTAATGGTTAACTTCATATATTCAACAGGACAGTTCGTTCTTAATAACTTTATTTTTATCAAACTCTCTTTTTATACAATAGATTCCTAATTCTCTTCAATATTGGGTTAAGATAATCGTATTTAGAGATTCTGGATTTCACTTTATTAGCTCAAGGACTATGGTATCTCTGACTGAATATTCGGCTTTATCAGGTAGCATCCGAAACGAAAAAATTAAATTTGCACATCGGATCAGTTCTTTTAAATCAAATATGTGGTACAGTTCAATTTATATTACAAAGAATCATTCATACAAAAAATAGATTAGCAAAGTTAATGATATAAAACATATTTCGATTCACATTTAATTTTTTCGTCTCGGATGCTACCTGAATTTTACCAAAAACAAAATAATTTCCATGCCTGAAGATGACTGAATGTATACCTGAAGGTACTTGCGTACTAAAGAAAGACCTTATACAGCTTATAATTTTTAAAAACAAGGATCATAACATTCATCGAGTGATTTGTAAGTTAATGCAACTTTAAAATTTTGTTTACGAAAGAATTTCGCCATTTTATATCATTAACTTTACTTATCTACTTTTTGTATGAATGATTCATTGTATATATATATATATATATATATATATATATATATATATATATATATATATATATATATATATATATAATTTATCTACTTTCTCTTTTTTTACTGAATTTTGTGACCTGCAGGTCCTCGGAGTTGTCTTGGAGAACCGTTGGCCAAAATGGAAATGTTCCTGTTTTTCACCAACTTGCTGCAACGTTTTGAATTTACTGACGCACCTGATGAACCTGTGTCTGTTTCAGCAAAGATGACTGGGATCACCTATCAGCCAATCAAATCATTGATTTGTGCCAAGCCATTGTAGCTTGCTTCGGTCTGTCCTTATCAAATAATCCATTGATTTTGGGAAACGATTAATATTTCTTATTTTAAAATAATATCCAAAATTATATTTTGATTATGATTTGCATTTATTGTTTTGGAAGCACAAAAATATCTAAACAAATCAAACATAAAATTATATGAACAGGCTCTCGTATGGTATCATAGTTCGCGAATTAAAACGGAATTAATTCTTAACGATATAAAAACTCTAAGATTTAGATCGTTCAAAATTCTGACATGAGCTTTTGTTTCTCTTCTCATTATTTTTCAGAATCTAATAATGAAGTTTCCTCCCCTTCTTTTTAAAACACGTGGAAGTTTATTTTAATTTAAATAAAATTGCATTGGCTACTCAAGTCAGATTTATTGATGTTAATAAAAAATGAACAAAAAAAAAAAAATTCTACATTAAAAACAAATATCTCTCGACTGTCCAAACTGAAACGAATAAATCGACTGCACAGAATAAATAATCTTAACAATTAATATCTTTTCTTCTATCAGAGATCAACACAAGACTTTGCTTCAACACTATGTCTTTCATCACAATGATTCGAAAAATGCTGTTGATAAGGATTGATAAATGTCATTTTTTCTTGCCTGGTCTCACGTAAACATTATTAAATTGCTACCTTGATATTCTGTTTCTGTTATACGATTTCTTCTTGCTGACCAGATGACAATGTTTAATTAACCTACGTAATGTATCTAAAATCATAGTTATAACCTTAAAGCCATCTTTTTACAAAGGCAGATGTGTATTTAAGTATTTCTTTCATTTTTGTATATTCTCGATTAAATAAATACTTATCTTTGGTATTATAACTATGAATTTTTTAACCCATTCCTCTTGTCATGCAAAATTCGATGAAGTTTGGAGTCGGGTTAATAAATACCACACAAAAATTCCTATAAATTATTGCCTGTCAGTCATTGTATAACAGGATAGCAACACTGGTTCAACATTTTTATTACATAAGAAAAACGGTTAAATCCGTTACCTCATGTTTTTAAAGATGTACATCACATACGTCCATCCCAAACCTTGACAATCTGATCACAATTTAAACAATATTCATTTATTTAAAACTAAATATTGAAGAGCATGAATACTATTCACTTACTTTTGTCTTATTTGACTTTGAATTATGACACTTGGTGTCCTCCATACATTTTGCCTGACCTTTCAACCACCTGATGAATATTCATGAATGTTCTCAAATTTAAAAGCCTTGATAAACCAATGACATCCTTATTTTTGTATATAAAACGAATATATAATATAGTGTGTATATTTGGGCAGCATATTTTCCTTCAAACAGGTTTGGTTATTAATTTATATATCTCATGTCAATTAGTTTTCGTTGTGATGCTATCAAGTTTTTGGTAGCCTTGGAAAATTAAGAAAAATAGCAAAATTTTCTTTCAGATAGTTTTTATTTTCCCAAGTACTTTCAATCTCATCTGGTTAAGATATCTGTGAGTATGTATGATTTTCTAAATAAAAAACATTTCAACTATTCGTTTTTTATTGCTTATGCAGCGTTCTAGATTTCAAAGTTCACGTGTTTTTGCTTTTTGTTTCCACTATAAGGGAAGTAACTTTTTCATTTTTGCTAATACATATAACTAACCGACATGATATGTCTAAATTATTTAACCAAACCGGTTTGAATATAATATATTGTATACATAAACATGAGCAGCAAAACAAAGCCTTACATTTACTCTGATAAAGTCCCTCAGAGGATGAATAGGTTTTCATCTTGTCTTTTAATTCATATATATATATATATATATATATATATATATATATATATATATATATATATATATATATAATGAATTTCATTTATGAATGATTATCATTATTAACAGTCCTTCTAACGTCTTCATCTTTGTTGATATTATCATAAAGTTTCGGCTTTGTATTCTCCGTTATTTTTCCAGGTGTCTCTCGATTCTTTTACCCTTCAGGGGATTTCAAACTGAGTCGTTCATTTTCATCTGTGAAGGTAGATTGTTCCACGATCCGCTGTCCAAATTTAAGGATATCTCATCTTGTCAATTTTAATACTGCTCAATTACGATTAGATCTGTTTCCACTTAGTCTGCGTCTGTACTACTTGACCCAGAGATCTAACTTGCAACTAAGCAACCAAATCCATGAATCAAGCCTATAACCTCTGGGCTATTGTTTCTAGGGGCAGGGTTAGGGTTAGTTCAATCCTGAAGTCAGAATTTTTTTTTCCTGCTAGTTGCCATAAACGTGGCTGCCTTCACTATCTCTTCTGGAGGGGCATGGTATACAAAGAGGCGAAGCAGCTTTGAGTGAGAAAGGTTATATTTTGTTTTACAGAGAATTCTGAGAAAACCGATAAGAAGTTGTGGAGAACAATGATCACTTATGTTCCTAAAGAATACGGTACACAGACAAAAATGAAGTAAAATATTAGCTTTTTCGGATGAGGACGCATACATTTTGTTATACGTAGAAGTCTGTGCGAACGGATAAGAAGCTGTGGAGAGACATGATCCTTGTCGATCTGAAGAAACACGGTTGATTTTATTTATTTTTCCTTTATTCATTTATTCGTCTTTGTTTAAATTTAATTTTTGATTTTTTCTTGTCAGTCTTTTTTCTAGATTTCCAGTTGGCTTTGGCCGCCATCTTTAATTTTATATTTCTTGTTTGACTAAAGTCTTACGAGACTACTTATCTTATTGCGTTTTTGCTTAATTTAGTTTTCTCTTTCATTTATTATCTACTTTATTTGAACAGGTTTTGAAGAACCTTTAACGAAAACCTTTTTTTGCTTTGACATTTAATGTTATTTTTTTCTTTTCAATCCTTTGATTATTTTAGTTTTTCCTCTTCGGTTTTTGGCCGACATTTAATTTATTTGTGGGCTTAAGGACTAGTTTTCCCAGACTTCTGTTTTAATTTATTTTTAATTTGGCCTCACTTCTTAAAATTTATTGCATTTAGTTTAAACTCTATTTTTTTAAAATAAAAAATTTTTGGCTCAATTCTTTTTTTTCAAGTTTAATTATAAATTATTTCGTCGGCCTTTTTCTAGGTAGTTAATTCGAATGTTTTGTTTTCCTAGTTAAACCAGTTTTTCCTCTTATTCTTTACTTTCTTTCTTACCTTTTTAATTTCTTAATTTTTCTCCCCGGATCTGTTATTGTTGATTCTTTTTTATTTAACTTCTATTTTATAAAAGAAATTTACAATTTTTACCTATTGGCGTTTTTTGCCTTCTCCCCTGTTCCCTGCTCATATTATTATTATTCACAATTAAAAAATGTATTTTCCCGATTAATTATGTGGAAATTTTTGTAAAAATGGCCGTCTGTGAGAAATGACCTTTTCGGGTTTGCATCTAAAAACAAAAATAAATCAAGTAAACGAGCGGAAGCAACCCCGGAATCCCGAAATAATGTCCAGAAAAAAGAAAGCAAAACTACAGCTATTAATGACGAGAATGTACCGAAACAAATGAGGCACCAGAAAAGATGACAGCCGAGGAATCACCCTGATGTTGGAAGTCCCCCGAATTGTATTACTAACATCTTGGAATTTTTAGAAAGGGCCAAATGTTATGAACATCTTATAAAAATGATAGACTTCTGTAAGATCCTCAAAAATTGCAGAAGTTCGAAAAGAAAATGTTGTCGGTCTTTTTGGTGGACAAGCGTTCACACAAAATTTCTCACTCCACACAAGACACAGTGATCCAATCACTGATTTCCCTAGGAGTCAAACCCCAAAGAGTAATTAAAGGGACTATTTTTATCATGTGGGGCGTACTGCTACCCCCAGCCGAAGATTGTGTTGAGGTTGCCAGTCGCGAGCTGGTGACTAATGAAAGTCGGCGCAGGACCATGCGGCAATATACGAGGAGCCCCATGTGATAGGAAAGCACCTAGCTGCTATACCTATGATTTCAGCGGTCAGTAATTGGGAGATTTGTAGTGGATTACCGTCAGAGCCTAACTTTGTGCTTTGAACCAGCACCTTGTTAGTCTGCTTCTTGACTAATTGTTACGGCTGGATGCAAAGGGTTCATGATCGAAAAGTGACCCTGTTGTCAAAAAATCACGGACGACGAAAAGCAATTGAAGGGATCATAGTCGTTAATGTATGTGCTTCATCATCGAAAGAGAACGAATGCTATTAGATTTTGAAAATCGGAAAAGAGTGTCAAATAAGGTCATCTCCTCGTATCGCTCATCGGATTGACTAGTTGACCGGTAAAACTGTTCCTCTCTTACGTAATTTGAACTCTACTTTCCAGTCAGCTTCATTAAGAAGCGTCATAAACTGCAGCTTCCAACCTATACTCGACCCAGATAAAAAAATATCGTAGCTGAGACTGTTCCGTGATCGGCAAGAGCGTCACCAAGTCGACAGACTCTTTTGAAATACAGCTTCAACTCAGATATGACAGCAATACTCCATATCGGGAATGACCTTGTAAAAATAAAATGTAGCAGCGGGAGTCAGATACTTACTGGAGCCGTACAATTAACCAACCAACTTTCGACCATCTTTAGCCATAAATCGTATTTGTAAGTTCTACTTAATTTCTGAGGTGAGTTTGTCCCAATAGACTTTCAAAGCAAGAAGCCTCCATGATAAAACACCCTTTCTTTATGATAGGTGAAAGATCAGGTTTTGTTCGATAAGAGTGAAACGTTATTAGTTTGATTTGGGATGTATTGAACGTTATAAGCCACCAGGGTTTGATCAGAGGAAAAGATCAGCTGCCAGGTTCTGATCATCCTGATTTTTGAACGCTCACCTATATCATCGGTATAAAAATTCACTTATGAGTATGTTCTTAGGCTGATCATTAATATAGAGCCAAAAAAAGGGGGTATAGGATCGAGAAGAGAAGCTTGAAGAACCCCTGCATTGATGACTGCCCGTTAACAACGGACTTTATGGAGCTATCTGTTAAGAAGGACATGGTAATTAAGAAAGCCCTTCTATAGATTTCATGGATAGAGGGTTTATGTAGTAACAGCCGATGCCACACTTCGTCAAAGGCCTTTTATATAGAGTTGTGGACAGAATTATTCACAAATTGTTGTTTGCGAGATTTTTAGAAGTTTCTATCTATTATATTCATAATTATAGATTTTTCCAAAAATTGAAGAAGTCCAAAGTTATTCAGCTCCTTCCCCCTTATGGAAATTATGAAATAATATTGCTTTATGGTAATTGTAATGTTTTTTTTTCTGAATTTGACACTTAATACAACCACCCTTTGAAAATGAAATAGTATTGACCTGATTCAATAAAATTCTAAATGGTAATGAAGAAGAGAGTATGTGAGTGCCACAAGGTGATGGATATACAATACTTTCCAAGAGTATAAATGTTCTTAGATCGACAATTGTTTCATCATTTGTGAAAAAATAAAAGTTTCCATGAAAATTTGAGATAATACAATTTTATTCGCAATTATGTAAGTAGTGGGGTGAATAATTCTGTATCTTTCTATATTTCTGAGATGAGGTATTATGTACACTATTTACATTATTCGGACTATTGTCCTCATCTCTGTCGCCATATTTATTATTAGAACGTCGAACTGAACCCTTTATTTCGCTCATTGGTGTAGACTGTTCTAGTTCCATGTGCCATGTTTAATGGATGTCAGTTATCAGTTATCTCCTGTTAATTTCTCTCTCCAAGTTCTCCACTTCCTTAACCGGGTATTGAATTCACACACTTTGGGTCCTGTCACTGGATCTAACCAACGCCTTTATCCACTGTGACGTGTGTCCTTGAAGAAGGCCGGAGCGTACAGCGGCCGAAACGTTGTAATAAATATGGTGACAGAGATGAGAACAATAGTCCGAATTATGTAAATAGTGTGAATAATTCTATCCACAATTGTATCTAAGACGATATTCCTCATGCTTCATTGAAAATTTACGGGCATATTTGAATTTAGAGGAATTAGAAGCTATTGCCAAGAAAGAATGTGTGTAGTGAATTTGTAAGGAACAATCAAAAACGATTAAAGGCAATAACGAAGAATTTGGGTTACAGAATTGATTATCAAGGCAAGAGGACCAATAATTTTGCCCTATGTTGAATTTTTTGGGCGTTTTTTGTATTATTGTTTGACATTAAAATTAAAACTTTGTGGTGGACATCATTGCGCCTTCTTTCAAATCCATTATTTCATCATTTGTGAAAAAATGCACAGTTTCGATGAATATTTGAGATATTACAATTTTATTTCTAAGCATTTAAGTGGCGGTGGGTGAATAATTCTGTCCATAATTGTATCTAAAACGATGTCATCATGCTTCGCAGATTCTATGAGTTTAGCTCAGATAAATAATGGACCATTCCTATTTGGCTGTAAAGAAAGAAAGAAAGAAAGAAAGAAAGAAAGAAAAGATTGAGGGTCAATATGTTTAAAATTTGCTTCACTAAAATGGAAACCTTGTCAATTTAGTTCTTTTTATTTGTACCCTCTTACTTCTTTATATAATGAACTGCATTTATATTAAAGATAGTTATTGTAATATTCTAATTTCTGATGAATCTTAATTCCTAAGTTAATGTTTGAATAAGCTCATGGCGATTTCTACGACAATAAAATATATCCGTAGAAACTTCCTATCGTATTGTTAAATATTTGGGCTTAACAATTTAAAAAAATATTGTTATAACAATCATAAATATGAATGCATGTCATTATTTTAAGAAGTAAGGGGGTACAAATTAAAATATATAAATTGAAACCCCTTTCTATTCCACTGAAACAGACATTAAATATTTCTATTTCCGCTTCTTTCGTTCATTTTCTCTCTGAAACAACGGTTGAGTAATGGATAGCGGCTTGGATTGCGGAATCGGAGAGCAGAGTTCGAATTCCAGTCGAATCCATTACATTCACTTACGTGCTAATACCCTTGGGAAGGGTATGATTCCTCCTCCAAACTATGGGTAAATAGCAGGACAGAGCGAGTTCTATAGCCTTGGATGGCAACTGGTCTACCGCAGAAAGAAATGACAACCTACTGCGGGACAAAAGAAAATCTGCCTCGTCAGTCATGTATCGAGAGATTCATGATCGCCTAAGCGTGTATCACGCATGACACATAAGTGACTGATTTTATCTTATCTCACGATCAAAACGGAATAGTCCATTATGAGATTTTAGTAGGAGACGTTAAACATTTCTCCGTGATATGTCTTTGCGCACCATCAAAACAGAATGGTTGTGTGTAACGAT
>OZ010610.1:15581720-15819220 GCA_963932145.1 Acanthosepion lycidas | reverse complement strand
GTCTTGAAGGGACACGGCACACAAAAGATGTTTTGTAACTAGCATTTCTTAGGTAAATATGTATGTAAATAAAGAAAGGTATATATGTTGGCCGTTTCAACTCCCTAACGAGAACAACATAATATAACAAAACAACAAGATTGAATGCTATGGTCACATTTTAGATGAAGAGGAGACTTGAAGCAACAGAAATGTGGTTCTACAGAAAGATGCTGAGGATACCAAGGACTGAACTTGTAGGCAATGACGAGGTTTTGAAAGAAAAATGGAACCAAAAAGAGAACTTATTCTTAATATTAGGAAGAGGTACTTCAAATTTCTGGAGAACGTAATGAGGAAGGAGGGCTTGGAAAATCTGATACTCACAAGACAGTGAGAAAAAGAAGGAGAGAGGAAAGCAGCGCGTAATATACTTGATAGCTTGAGTAAATAGATGGTAGAACATTGTTTGGAAGAAATAATAAAAAATAAAACTACCAGGGACAGGAAGACGTGGAGGACCATGATTATTGGAATTTTGGGGTACCTTGTAAGTACCAGTGAGCTAGCCAAAATGAGCTGACTCGTTTTATAGTTCACCAATAGATGGGTTAACCAATCAGAAGGCTCAAAATATTCAATCCGAGGTGTATAAAGGCAGCCATTTTGTTTTTTCTCCCAAAATATCTTCACTGCCAACCTGATATCGAAGACTTAAAGAATTACTTAGCAGCTGCTACTTTCTCCGAATCTTCACTGCCAACCTCTTATATTGAACACATTACGGACTTTACTGGATTCTATATTCAGAGACAACGGCAACCATGGTTAACAACAATGATCGCCTACGTCCTGAAGGGACACGGCACATAATACAAGAAAAAAATGAATTGATTAACAATGACTGTGATTTGCAATAAAAATCAAAAGTTTTATATCAATGAAGGAATGTTTATTTACGTAAGAAAAATACAAAAAGTTTTAATCGATAAAGGAATACATAATTAAATCTGCTGCTACATCGGCCTTTGTAATAAGACGGTTAGTAAGTTAAGTAAATGTGTATGCATTGTAAATAAAAAAGAGTATATCCGTCGATCGTTTTAACTCCCTAACGAGAAGAAAAAGAGATAAAAGAATAACAGGACTGAATGTTACGGTCGTATTTTAGTATCGCTGATGTGAGACCATGCAAAACAAATTAAGATGTTTCAATTCGTATCCAGGCGGATATGCAATATTTGAATTCGTAAACGTTTCTAGCTTCTTTGCACTGTTTTTTTTACGCAAATTAAGGAGTGATCCAGACTGGCAACTACTAGTCGAAATATTTCCATAAAAGTAAATCATTCGTTGGAACTACAAGTTTTTTCTTTTAATTAAAATATACAAGAATTGTCTCAATTCTGCTCCAGGAATGAACTGCTTTTTCTGTTGACCATTATTGTGTAATCATAGTTTCATAGCCGAAAATGATCCCCAATTTACATTATTACTTAAGATTTTGTTCTTAACAGTGGTTTAATTTGTCTGCATATGGAGAAAAGGCATTAAGTACTGAGTAAAGTCTTTTCTGTTTAAAGAATTTAGGAGAATAAAAAGTTCCTGTTTTTATAGACATTAATTTTCTAGAATTTAAGCTCACTTACATTTAGGTGTTTTAAAAAAAAGGTGACGAAAATTTGTTACTATTGGGTTGATCGAAAAGTTCGCTCACTTTATTAGTAGAAAATTTACTTATGTACTGGATAACTCAATATATGTAATTAATTTTGTTTAATTTTTCCCCTTACACAAAATACCGTACATACTAGTGTAACGTGTAATGTTCATTTTAAATACAGCTGTACTTTTTTACTACAGTAAATGGATATCTAGTTAGGTCAACAGCTTACGCTAATTTTATATCTCGTGGATGATGCAACCCTCTTAAAATTAACTTCAAAATTCGGTCTCCAAAAGTCGCATGATACGCGAGTATATACGGTATCTAAGAGTTTATTCAGATCAGGAGATATATAAATTCAAAACGATTTATGTAAAATGCAATGAGAATATAATGAAAGAAAATACATTTGAGGATATTATTTGAATATAAGCGATATAAAAATGTTGAAAAACATATGGATTATTTAACAAGAATAGTGAAAAGCCTACAATGGCTTGGCACAAATCAGTGTTTTGATTGGCTGATAGGTGATCCCAGTCATCTGTGGGGAAAGTGAAACAGGTTCATCAGGTGCGTCAGTAAATTCAAAACGCTGCAGCAAATTCGTGAAAAACAGGAACATTTCCATTCTGGCCAGCGGTTCTCCAAGACAGCTGCGAGGACCTACAGGTTACGAAATTCAGAAAAAGAAAATAGAAAGGCAATGATTAATGTTTACCGATTGGAATTATAAATACAATATTGGATTAAGAACAAACGAATTACTGTGAAGCATTGATCAAGCAAGAAATAAAAATCTGATAAAAATCAAAAAAATAACAAAAACAACCAAAAATATTAAATAATAAAAACTAAGGCAAATATAGAACTAACCTCTTATAGAACTACCCGAAAGAACTATTCTTATAGAACTACCATTCTCATAGAACTACCCTCCTCCACCACTGATCTACCAATGAGAAAAAAGTTGAACAATTTTAACATATTCAACAATGTTGGAAAAAATGGTAGATTTATATAGTGTTTATTCGAAACTTAAGCAAAACAAATCCACGGATTTGGACAGAAAAAATAACCGTGAATGATGCCCAAATCCACAAAGAACTGATCATCCTTTAGTATTAGTCAGTTGTGTTTGTCTTAATTTGTAATGTATATAAGTGTAGGTAGAGAAAAGCAAATGTTGGTAAGATAGCGAGGGTCACAAAGCACTACCCGGGGCGTCCAATCCGGCCTAGTTCGAGTGGTTCAGGGGTAGTACGCATCGGTCCTGTCCTTCAACAAGCTAAACAAAAATGAAGGAACAGTCTTCTTCCTAGACTTGTGATCTTATAAATAGAGAAGCGACACAACAAATAATAAAAACTAATAATTTTTGTGGCCTAGCATATGCACTAATTCCTTCAGTTTTCATATCTTCCAGTGATGTTCTCTGTCTACTATTTTAACCTCATCTCCCTTTTCACTCCATATTTAGTTAGCCATGCCTAATTTTTCTATTTCCCCTCATGTTACAGCTTTACACCGGTGAATATGACAATAAAGATGAAGACAATATCCGAACAATGTAAATAGTGTAAGTAATAAAAACTAATAAAGCAAATATTTAATCCCATAATCTCTGTACATGATTATCGATCTCTAACGTTCTAGGGAAGTTATAATCTCTATTGTAGAAAGACAGAGCTTGATAGATGAAAATGAAACAAAATCGTTTAAGAGCGAACTGGTCAGGTTAGGCATAATGTATCCATAAAGAGAGAATGTACCCCACAACAAAATAAACTTTTAACCCCTAAAAATAAAACATTTATTTCTGAAGGAACCGTATTGTTGAATCTGCGACATTCTTTTATAAAGAGAAAAGCGACATATCAGTAAATTCCTAGCAATGAATATTTCCTGGAAATGAAACAAATGTATTTCTTATAGAACAACACTCTTATAGAATTACCTCATAGGATTATTCACATATAACTATTTTTATATAACTATTGTTATAGAACTACCTCTATTATAGAACTACCCTCTTACAGAACTACCTTATAGGACTATTCTTATAAAACTACCCTTTTCATAGAACTACCCTTTTATAGAACTACCTAATAGAATTATTCTTATAGAATGATTCCTGTAGAAAAATCCTTCTGATAGAACTACCATCTTAAAGAACTACTCTCTTAGGGAACTACCTCAAAGAAATATACTTATAGTACTATTCTTATAGAACTAACCTTTTATAGAAGTACCTTATAGACTATTCTTATAGAACTATTCTTACATAACTAACTTTCTTATAGAACTACCCTCTCATGGAACTACCTCATAGAACTATTCTTATAGAACTATACTTCTCATAGAACTAAGCTCTTATAGAACTACCTCATAGAACTATTCTTAGAAAAATATCCTTATGTAACTACCTTTTTTATAGAAGTACCCTTTTATAGAACTAAGTTATTAAATTATTTTTATAGAAATATAGAAATATTTTTATAGAAATATTCTTATATAATTACCTTTCTTATAGAATTATTCTTATAGAACTATTCTTATAGAACTATTCTTAGAAAATTACCTTTCTTATAGAACTACCCTCTCATGGAACTAACTGAAAGAACTACTCTTATAGAACTTCTCTTATAAAAGTATTCTTATAGAACTATCCTTCTCATAGAACTACTCGCTTTATCACTGATCTACTCATGAGCAAAGAAGTTGAATAATTTTAACATATTCAACATTATGGGAAAATATGGTGGATTTTATAACCCGGATATAAGAGACCCGGATATAAGAGAAACCCGGATATAAGAGTGATTTTATCTGGTCCAAGATTAGAGCCTGTGTTAATGTATATAAAATAGACCAAACCCGGATATAAGAGACTTATCATGTCCCGAAAACTCTCTTATATCCGGGTTACACTGTATAGTGTTTATTCGAGACTTAATACGAGCCAAACAAATTCACGGATTTGGATAGAAAATAAAAGAACCCAGAATGAAGTTAAAATTCGCGAAGACTTTTCATCTTCCAGCAATAGTCTGTGGTACTTAGTTTAATTTGTCAAGTATATAGATCAGATGAGCCCTCCATGTATTCGGGGGTAGTACGCACCGGTCCTACCCTCCTACAAACTAAAAAAAGAAAATGAAAGAAGAGTCTTCTCCTTGAAACTGTGACCTTCTTATAAATTGAGAAGCAAAGAAAAGCAAAAAGTAAATTCCTCTCCATTGAAAATAAAACAAATTTATTTCTGATGCAATTACCCTCTTCACGATATTGAGCTACCCATAAGCAAATTAACTGCATAATAAATTATAAATTCCTACCCCATGAAAATGGCAGAAATGCATCATGTCTTATAATTTTCTTGTCTTTGGTCAACCATCGTTCCGGAAGAAATTTTTCGGGAATTTCCCAATATCTTGCATCATTATGAATGGCATGGATGATAAATTGGACAATCGTGCCTTTAGGTACGTCAAAACCTCCAAGAGTGACGTCTTCTTCTGCCACATGTGGGGCACCTATGGCAGCTGCAAGAGAAAAAAAAAATACAAGACTGAGAAATGGAATCTAAAATAAATATATTTGAGGTCAGCAAATATTTTTTATCATTTATCAGATATTGTAAAGTTATGTATTCTTCCTATCCTCAAAATCTTAATTTCCTACCACCTGCTCATTCTTCATAATCGTTTTAATAGTAACTGTTGTGGCGTCCTCCCTCCAATGAGTCGATTGTAGACTCTTCTACTAAGTATAAAAATGGTTGGAGATTAAGTCTCGGGGATTGAGTGCACCCGCACACTTTCAAATCGTGTAATACTCTTCTGGTTCATTTACTGTGCAAAATACTACTTATCTGCAAAAACTTCTTTCGATGTTCCGTAATCATTCATTTGGTCACAACATTAACATTCTACTTTGTATTTTAGTACAAGCTGAGAATCCTTTATCCGAAATTCTTAGGACCGGAAGTGCTTCCGTTTTCAGATTTTTTTCAGGATATTGGAATACAGGCTATTTAATTTGTATATAGGATCTATAAAATATGGCAGATTGGGTATGGAACCCAAGCATAAAAACGATATCCTTTTACACTTCATAACACAGCTTATACATATACACAGAAGATAGTTTCATATAAGCGGCATATGTTCCCTCTAACGATGATGAATCCACTCTATAAATTAACGATCAAGATCATCATTTCTGGCTTTGTGCAGTGTTTTCCTATTTTTCATTAAATTCTATTTATCACTTTCAATATAAAACTTTAACAAATTCTCATTCTGTTTTATAAGGTCGTATATGGTGGTTGTTCGAACGCCAAACGCCTCAGTCAGTCGCTTCACATTTACGCCCGTGTCTAGTTTTTTTCTAACAGGTTGACTTTCTGTGATATTGATAAAAATAAATGCTTCCTTTTTTTTTCTTTTTACTACCCACATTTATTATTTATTTAATTTGTATATAGCATCTATAAAATAGTGCAGCTTGGGAATGGAACTCAAGAATAAACACGATATCCATTTACATTTCATAAAACAACTTAAACATATATCCTGAAGTTTTATATAAATAACATATACCTCTGAAAGTAGTTTTATATGAAATTTTTATACTTTTTGTGTATATACAGATACAAGTAATGACGCTCGTCCAGTAATTCTGACACGGAGTTTTAAGTGATGAAATTAAGATTTCACGTAAAAATGGTGTTTTGTACTTTCTGTATGTATAAAAAACATGATCACTACTTATAAAAAATATATAAATGCAGGACTTTTTGACATTTTGAATAATATCTTTACTGAGCACGAAACATCTGGTAAGTAATCCAAGAACGAAGGTGTTGATCGCTAACAAAAAACTGGCGCCAACGTAGGCTATGCAGCTGGGCTGGAGACTCACCAAGCCTGGGCAGATGAGGGTCACTTAAAACGGCTGCATATCAACTAGGAACCTTCCTAGTGCTTTCTGAAATTTTCCATTTGTGGCAAGTCATATCAGATTTTGGAGGTTTTCGTATTTGGAAATTTCGGATAAAAGATACTCAACCTGTATAAACATTTCCAACGTATATCAATTTTATTTTATATAATTTAATTAAAATTTAATTATATATAATTTTATTATATATATTTAATTTAATTATATTTAATTTAATTATATATAATTGATCTGTTAATCTTTATTTTATTGTTATTTCGACCAAATTTCATACATGAAATCAACAAACAAATTACTCCTTAATTTCATTAACTATTAGGTTTGTGCAAAAATAATGACGTAATAATGTCGTTTTTTGACGTTAAAAAATACGTCAAAAAACGACATGATTACATCATTATTTTTGCACCAACCTAATACATAAAACTCCGAAGTTATCGAAGTTGGATAATATGTATATTCACTAATGTGTGTGTGTGTGTGTGTGTGTGTGTGTGTGTGTGTGTATATATATATATATATATATAAGGCAGGATGTGTGTGTGTGTGTGTATATATATATATATATATATATATATAAGGCAGGATGTGTATGTGTGTGTGTAACGAATGCACGGCCGCAATTTTCCACGGATTTGCACTAAAATTTACATGCACATGCTCCAAGTCAGCGGGAAGACCAAGACCGACTTTGCATTTCCCAACTCGCATCGATAGTGGAAATAATCGATTTTTCATGCTTCTACGGCAGTTTTCATGTAGTTTGCGGCCATTTTCTACTGGCCAGAGTGAGAGCCTATAGCTGGCTGCCACGAATAGGAAGAAAGATTCTATTGGCCAGCGTGAGAGCTAACAGCTGACTGAAACGAATGTTAACTAGCATGCTAGCATGCAAAAAAAAAATCGATAGCTGCATTCGTCACAAGTGGGAAGAATTTAAATCTGCATGGCACTTTACTCCAATTGGCTCATTCGTTTGCTTAAACTCAACGTTGATTCTGATTCTGCAGAACTGGGTTGGGTGTGAAAAAGTATTTGTTGTTAACATTCTTTTTTCATTCGGTTTTTCCAGTTACGAGTCCTTTTTTAAAGCTGATCGTTTTGTGTTCATTTTGTTTAGTTCTTTTTTCGTAACAGATTTAATGTTTAGTATAGAGCTTAGAAAAAATTCGCAGTGTGCGATAGGCAAGAAGTAAGGCATGTAGCAACATCAGCACGGCAAAGGGCACTCCTTTAAAGGCAAGGAAGGGCAAAAATATTTTAAGTCAATTGATAGCGATTGCTGTATGAGTCGTACGATTTTTGAATCAAGTACGGGCAACGCTGTTAGTATATATATATATATATATATATATATATATATATATAGTGATTGAATTAGATTAGTTAACAAAAACCATTGGCCTACCATTAGCTTGGATACTAAGCTAATTTTAATACATACCATAGCATCTTGACATTGAACAATGTTTAAGTTGGCTAATGAATAAGACTGCTGCAGTGTGCTTGATTTTCATTGACTCCGTCTTAAATTGTGGCCTTGTGCCAGACTAATATAAACTTAGCAGTCTGTTTACACCAACAAATAAAACTTTTAAGTTACTAAGCCTTTCAGAAATGGAAGCAGAATGAAAAAAACATTATTGCTTTTACTCGACTGTATATAGTTTGATCATCACAAAGTGCTTTATAATTCTGGCCGTTGCCAGAATTAAGTTAGTGTATTGGTTACTTCTTTAAGAGTGATATCTAAAGAGAAGTCGTCGTCGTCAGCTTTATCTTGTATCCAAGAAATTATTTTTTTCTTTACTGATCGCTTCCTTTATGATAATGGCGTTGATGTCGAAATTCGCCATCAACGTGTAGATTCAGGACTAGAAGCTACCAGTTTCACCAAAAACTTGCTCCCGCCATCCATACCGGATGGCCGTTTGGCTTTGCAAGAGTTGGTTGAAGGTGAAAGAAAAAAAGAGTAGAAGAAAGTGCATCGCGTGAATTTGTTTAAGGTAGACCTCAACATGCCGCCCACACACTTAATATCATAACCTTTCACTGCGGCAGATATGGAATGAGACATGAAGAATGCAGCTATAAAACTTCGATTATAATTTCGAGTGGCGCCTTCTGCCCGTCATGTGTAACACTCTTCATCCGTTTGTTCAAACATTGGGATCTGTTGTAGTCGTCATCCACTTGTTTCACCGTTGAGGTCTTTGGGCTTGTCACGCTTAGTCTGGGTCCTCGTCCTCGACCTTGCCGCCAAGTGGTGCCCTATAAGTAAGTGATTTTGGGAGTGTTGATTTATCGAACTTTGATCTCTATTAATTTCTCAGAATTTTAGGAGTCAACTTACCAGAACAATATATTGTCTTTTCTTTTGTGTTATGTTATTTACTTCTTTAGAGAGATTGTAGAATTTTTTACTTCTTTAGAGAGATTGTAGAATTTCTTCTTTACTTCTTTAGAGAGATTGTAGAATTTCTTCTTTACTTCTTTAGAGAGATTGTAGAATTTTTTACTTCTTTAGAGAGATTGGAGAATTTCTTTTTTACTTCTTTAGAGAGATTGTAGAATTTTTTACTTCTTTAGAGAGATTGGAGAATTTCTTTTTTACTTCTTTAGAGAGATTGGAGAATTTCTTTTTTACTTCTTTAGAGAGATTGGAGAATTTCTTCTTTACTTCTTTAGAGAGATTGGAGAATTTCTTCTTTACTTCTTTAGAGAGATTGGAGAATTTCTTCTTTACTTCTTTAGAGGGATTGGAGAATTTTCTAACATTAGACTCACCATTGATATCATTTTAGAGTTAGTATTAAATTCGCTTTGATATATCTGTGTTAATGAAAGTTGCGAGCCCGCTGTTTCGAATAGAGCCTTAAAACTTTTAGACATTATTTACAAAGTAACCACAAAGATATATAGCAATTTAAAAAATTTTAAGGCTGGGCAGCAGTTAAATCTGTAGATATTATTGACATGTCTTTACTCACCTACTGTGGCAATTCTTTGTACTTCAAGAATTGTGGCATTGACAAATGGTAATTCATCTTTATCTGCCATTGTGACCATTCGGTTAAAATCTGTCAGCTTTAAAGTATAAGAAAGATTATCTTCAAATTAATCTCCTGAATAATTAAAAATCATGGTAAACCTCTTATAACATTGCTTAACTTTTGATGTCTAAATAACAAATTTATTTTTATTCAGACTGACTGATATTTCAAAGTATACAACTACACAATTCTAAAATACAGGACTTCTCAGGTTTTTAGGACATTTGTATGAATTTAGTAAAAGACGCATAAGTCGTAAAAAAAGAAGAGGTTTTTATCTGAGAAGAAAATGGGCAAGAATCATTTTGAAACTCTTTTTGACCCGTCTACTTAATCGATCCGCCATTTGCATCGACGGCTGCTTCAAAACGAGGTGTGAAATGTTTACATTGTCGAATCAGATGGTTTTTATCTATTTTGGACATTGTGCTTGTTATGATGGACTTCAGAGATGTTATAATGGAATATAAGGGCGTTGATTGACTTCCCTCTCAACTTCGGTTCATACATAGTAGTCAAACGAATTCAGGCCTGGAACGCTAGGAGGCAATAATTTTGCAGTGACGTCGTTGTGGAGATTGTAACTCAGCCATTCTTTGAACTTATGAAACGGTACAGAGTCTTGTTGGTAGGTGTACGGTCTTTCTTTGCTCACACTCTCTATCCAAAGCCTCACAATCCTCTTTAGAACCTCTTTATAATCAACAACACTGATCCTTAAGCCTTAAGTGGGGAAGGGCATGACATTTCCCTCGTTACTTACGATTCTCTGGGTCTCTGCATAAACATCTGTCAATCCTTCGTTTGACATTTTGGTCTTGATCAAAAATTTTCTAATCAGACAGAAACCAAAGCATTCTAGACTCTTGATGTTTCAACAAGCGCCTTACGCAAAACAAATGATTATCTTTTATCTTCAGTATCTATATTTCTGAGATGAGGTATTATGTACATTATTTACATTATTCGGACTATTGCTCTCATCTTTGCCGCCATATTTATTACAACGTTTCGGCCGTTGTACGCTCCGGCCTTCTTCAGGTGGTTGGAATGTCGAACTTAACATACCCATAAATTCATACACAGATGTCCTCAAGGACACATGGCACAGTGGATAAAGGCGTTGGTTAGATCCAGTGACATGACCCAAAGAGTGTGAGTTCAATACTCGGTTAAGGCAGTGGAGAACTTTCAGAGGGAAATTAACAGGAGATAACTGATAACTGACATCCATTAAACATGGCACGTGGAACTAGAACAGTCTATCCCAGTGAGCGAAGTAAAGAACAGTCTATCCCAGTGAGCGAAATAAAGGGTTAAGTCCGACATTGTGACCGAGGACTTGGGTGTACTGACTTTATTCAAACGCCAAGTGACGCTCTCACTCCCAGAAAGTGCAACTAAAGTCCGCTCAGTATAGTTGCAGTATAAATCAAAGGTCTGCTCTAGCAGTATTGAACAAAAACAAATACGTCTGAGCAGGCATACTCAGATCCAAATGTCCAGCCGTTATTTATATATATAATAAGCCACATCAAATATAACAAAATAGTTTTCCTTTAATCTCGCATATATATATATATATATATATATATATATATATATGGCATACAGGGTGTTTCAAAATTATGTAAACACTCTTTAAATATTATATGGATGAAAATATGCAAAACAGATGGATTGGAAGAAGAGTGACAGTTAAATACCCACCTAGATCACCAGATTTGACACCCTTGGATTTCTTTTTATGGGGTTTTCTAAAGGGCAAAGTTTGCAGCAGGAACCCTGAAACAATTACTGTAATGATAGTAGCAATTTAAGAAGAATGTGCTCAAATATCGGAGG
This sequence comes from Acanthosepion lycidas, assembly GCA_963932145.1. Lineage (NCBI taxonomy): Eukaryota > Metazoa > Mollusca > Cephalopoda > Sepiida > Sepiidae > Acanthosepion > Acanthosepion lycidas. The sequence continues at coordinate 15,807,712 of OZ010610.1, read as the reverse complement.
AAATGATACTGGACGTTTGTAGTTTTATTTCTTCAAGATATGAAAAGTGTATTGAACAGAACGGCAACCAGTTTGAGCACTTAATGTGAACTCATCATTATATGAACGTCCTGCCATTACCCCAAGTAGCTTTTATCTTATTAAAGTTAATTTTCTATGTTTTTGTATATTTTACTCTCAAATTCTTTAAATGTGTATTCTTTCTCTTGTATTAATCTTATTTAAAAGTCAAAATACATAAATTGAATAAGTTATAACGATTCAAAGAGTGTATACATTATTTTGGGACACCTGTATATATATGTGAAAAGTGTGTGTATATAAATCAATCCAACCATATATATATATATATATATATATATATATATATATATAGTTATTTTTAGTTAAATCATACATTTTCGATGCATCAAGAGTGGTCTTAAGTGATGCACTGTTCTTTTCGTCGATTTCGGGTTTCGCATCATATCGGCTCCAACAGCAACCCCGACCTGATTCTAGGCGAGTCAGGTCGCCTCCTTGAAAGCGTTGTGCTACGCACCGCAACATTGTAAAAAACAGTAATCATCATAAACTAGCAAGGCCGGACTTCGACCGTTCTTATTGACATATGTCAGTCAGCGTGAGCCAATGAAAACGCTCCTCTACTATATAGTGTTGTCTTTTTACTTCATCCGGTTTAGATTTACTACTTCCGGAATCCATAACGAGGTGAGCTGGTATCATTATTGAATTGTTTAAGCCCATGTTTTACATATCAAATACTAATCCCATAACGATACTAAATATTATATATATATATATATATATATATATATATATATATATATATATATATATATATATGCGTGTATAAACGAAGAATTACGTCAATCTTCAAACACGGATGTACACATTTGAATAATCTTTATTTGTGCATTATTTTTCAAATGAAGAAATGAATTACAAAGATTCTTTGTGAACAACTTCACACAAAATGTTTTGCGTATATTTTTTACAGTAAAACTGAATGAATTGCGTTAGTATAGAATAAACGGAAAATATTTCTATATGTGTGCAGATCTGTGTGACACAGCTTTATAATATTTTCATAAACTATAAGGTTATTTTGGACACAATATGTGTTGCAATCACAGAGTCAACAACATCAATCTTTCGGGCGAAAACGCCTAATAAAACACCATCCTGTGCAGACTGATTTCAAATTCTCACTTGACCATTTCTTAGATTTGTTACCCTAACTAAGGGACCCAATGTTAATACAAATGTCACTGCCTGTCTTACCTTTCGGATCTCCTCTCGACATTGACGTTGTATCTCTGGGTATTTTGTTAAGTACAAGAAAGCCCAGAGCAAAGAGGTGGCTGTTGTTTCAGAACCAGCAGAAAATAAATCAACAATTGTTCGAAAGATGTTCATCTCTGGAGAAAGAATTGTACAAAATTATATGAAAAAGTATCTGCTAAATGCAGTTATTAAATATTTATCAATTTTCAAAATGATTTAAGTATTCATATAAAATGTATTTGTAATGTTATGTATTATATTAATAATATCATTATCTAATTCACTAAATGTTTGTCTGTCTGTAATCGCATAACCCAAAGATGGCTGAAGCTACACCAACCAAATTTTCTTTGGTCACTAATGGGATTCTGTAGCGTGTTTTTTCGGAAATTAGTTTTTTTTTTGTAAATTTCACAGCTTTGAATATTTTAACATAGGATTTTATTTAAATTTGCATCCTTCAGTTGCAGGAGATTGAAGCAACGCACATCAGGCAGTTCGAATATTCTCTACTCGTGCAGTATTTCAGAAACATATAGTTATACGTCATTTGACTTCAAAATAGATACAAATAACTTTAGTGAGGACTTATCTAAACTACTAAAACCTTCTTCGTGATCCTACTCTTCTATTCAACGCATTGTACAACATATAATCTTTCTATAATGTTTTAACTACCTGATTCATACTGATTTTTTTATTCAATATATCTACGTCTAATTTTGTCCAGAATATAAGCTCCAAATTTGTTTCTTGTTACATTTAGAAGACGCTTTCTGCTTAGTAAACCAATCAGCCATGAAAATATTATACCACGGTCTTCAAATTGGAGACCCAACTAAAGTCTACAAACTGATTATCGTTATTCAACTTCTACAATATAGTAACCTCAATTTTACTACTTATAGTTATATTATTATTATTAGTAGTAGTGCTAGTAATAGTAATAGTAGTAGTAGCAGTAATAGTAGTATTTGATATAAATATATACTAAAATAAAAAGTATACCATTTATGTATATCTCAAACAACCTTGCAGTGTGTCAAGAAGTTTCACAAGTAATGTTTATCTCTGGTGTCATTGGGGTTTTCGGGTCTATAAAAACATACAAACTCAACCAGGAGCTATCACCTACTGGTCAGCATCATGACCTCTTTCTGTTGTATTGGCGAATTTCGAAACATATGCCCTGAGTTTATATAGATGTCTAAGTCTACTCTTGTCCAGTACACAATTTCCAATCTTCTCTATTGTATTGTCAATTGGTTAGTATACCAATCAGAGAACCAAATATCCTACTAGCCTTTTCAGATTGGTGACCCAAATAAAACTCTCCGAACTTCTACAACATGGCGACTTTCATTCTACTGACTACATTTCTGTTTCTGTTTTAATGATGTTGATAGTCGTTTTAATGATAGACTTATTATTTTTTAGAATCTTTTAAATGTTATTTGAAGCAAAAATAGAGAAAAAAAGAATGTGTGATATTTACTTCAATCTTTTGAGGCGTTAATAAAATTCTTACCTGAATAAGATTCACTTTTCTCTTCCTGCGTCATCAAAATATACATGTCGACAAAATCTCTCAGGTTGTTGGCATCAAAGGTTTCTCGATGCTCTTGAATTTTCTCCTGCACAAATCCTCGAAGAATTTGATCATTTTTAATCAAGATCTGTGCCTGATTAATTAAAAAGACTTAATGAATAAACTTATTTTACACATTTATTAATTTTATTTAATAATTTGAATTAATTTTTCATTTAATTAAATTTAAAGAAATTTACGGTTTTTATATTGAATGTGGTAAATAAATTGACAGAATTTTTAATGGATTATTATTTAAAAAATAATTTATTTTGCAATTCAATCAAAATTATGACAATACCTATTTATGAAATGTTATTGTTTTAAATGAAAATATATTCACATTAAGACGAACAATGGCAAAGATCATTTTTGAACAATTTAGAACTTTTCACAGATTTTAAATTTGATCAAAACATGCTTTTAATATCAAAATGTTAATATCGATTTTATGAACCTCTACAAAAAGCGATACCTAAGACTTAAAATGTATTTTAAAAATGAAAATCTTTCTTGAAGTCTTATTTTACTTTTAATTCCAAACTAATAGATTAAATTTAATATCTTCATTTAGCAAAATACTATACTGTATTTCAAAATGAATTTAAATTGACTGGGATGAATTCTTTTTTTGATTATAAATAAAATCTATAAAAATCGTCCCTATTGACAAATCTGCCAACATTACATTATTTTTTTTATTAAAAACATTTTAAAAATAAAATATGCTTTTCTAAAACTTTATTTTGGGAAGATTAACTGAATTAAATAATCAGAATTAAAGCAAATAATACTTTTAGTTTAAAATACCGCAAAAGGGCATTTTTAACACGAAAGTAGATATTTTTATGAGGTTCTTATTGATAGCTTAACGTTAGGTAAATTTAAGTAAAGGGTACATAACTGTAAAAATAACTTGACCAATACTACGTCAGCGCCCTTTTTATATAATTTTTAATTACCCTGGAATCATAAAAATTAGGACAATTTTCTAAGTAATCTAATATTTTATTAAATTTTAGGTATACTTATGATGACGCTTGTTGATGAAATAAAAGGAAATTGCCAATAAATTTAAAATTTACTGTAGTTACCGCTGTTATTTTCTGATAATATCGTGTACGGACATCCATATTTACAAAAATTGACATCTTTGTACTCTCACATTTTTAAAATATTGGGGATCCCTGAATTGTAGTAAGCTTTTCCATTTATGATTACTAAATATAGTTTTTGCTCAATAACAATATGGCCTAACTGCTAAAAACGAATATAGAATTTTAAAAAATTTGAAAATTTATAAATTGTTATAAATAAAATAAAAAATTAAAAGTATTCTCATAAAAATCCATTATTCGTCGGAAAAAAAGTTTTCTTAAGATAATATATTATTCACAAAAGCTGTTAAAAGCTTTTTTAATTAAATAATGTCATAATTTTATTGCATTTTTGTGCTACGGAGAGTCCTAATTGATTAACGAAAATTTGTTGTTTTAAACTTTCCAAGGACTTTGACTTATAACTAATATTAAGTACTAGAAAGATGGATTATTCGAAATTTCATAAAATTAAATAGTGGGAGTAAAAGATATAAGCAAATATATTATGAATATTTTCTTTAAAAAGAAACGTTTCTAAAATAATTTCATTCAATTGAGAATAATTCCTGAAAATTTCATTAAAATCCGACAATTATCTAATTTTTTGCAAGAATTTCTAAATCAATGTGTTTTTCCCTGCAAAAAGACGGTGAAATTTTTCATGTTAATTTATGGTTACCTGTTGATGCAGTATAAGCCCAAATTTCGATGTTTTTAAAAAGGATTTAAAAATATAATAATTTAATAATGAAAAGATTCTTTAGTGTTTTCTCTTAAGAACAATAACATAAAGATTATGAAAGACAAAACTCATTTTGTCTTTATTAAATATCAGGTATCTTTTGAACACGTACTTCATTTTGTTGCCGACTTTTTGGAGCTACCTGTGTGAAATTGATGCAAGTAATTTCTTTCCAACTGACAAAGTATCTCCATATAAGCAGCACTACGATCACAAACGAACTATCTATTCTCTCTTGCGTAGTGTTTTTTTTATGCAAAAATGATCTCGCAAAAGATTTGCATACGTCCAAACACTCTCGCCAATTGTCCTAGCTCCGAGACCATGTCTTTCTTAATTTAAGGTGTTAGGCCTGCCATATTTCTTTTTCCTTTCCTTCACTCGTTTTGCACGCCAGGCATATACGTCCTCGCTTTGCCATACGAGGTAAGTTATCGTCTCTTCTACAGTTCTGTTACATTCCAGGTTGTTAGGATGAACAAAAATCATTAATACAGATTAATAATTCTTCCTTCATCTGTTAATAATAAAATTCGATATAGTAAGGCTTTAGAGTGGCAACCTTAACAGCTTTAATGAAGAAATTAAAACGTCACAAAGCTTCATCTAATATTTCTCTCTTCTGTGGCCTGGAACTGAACTCACAACTTTTTGAGTTTATTCATTGTATTTATCCACTGGGCTATGAGCCTTCGAGCAGTGGTGAAGCAAAACTTGGAAAGTTGAGTTAAAGGGAAATAACTGAGACATCTGGAAGAGGCATGGCATGTGGAAATAGAACAATCTACTCTGGTGGACGAGATAAAGGGTTCGATTCGAAATTTCAATCACCTGAAGAAGGCCAGAGCATACAACAGCTGAATCATTGTGAATATGGTAATGAAGATGAGGGTGAATAATGCTAGTATTTTTCTGGGACAGTAGAAGGAACCGACAATTTTTCCAGCATTTCCAGCGATGGGTCGTAAATAAGAGTTTCAAAATTCTGAACTGGTTGACCTCGTCTGATTATTTGCCATGGAAATAGCGATAGAATAGTGAACATTTTGCAACGTTTCGTCTATGGGAATGTGGTTGTAGGGGAAGATAATTAATCCCGCGTTATATTGTGTAAATGCTGTTGAACACTCTCAAGCCAGGAAAGTGAGAATTGGGAAACTTCAGTATTATTCCATTTTTGGTCTAATCTGACCGTTGAATTATTAATGTCTTGAAGTTTTGGCGGAAGAGAAAGGATCCTATAAACAATGGCATTTTTTCTTGAAAGTTCTAAATAAATCAGTTAAGAACATGGGTCGATTAACTTAAAATCTAGGTCAGGTAACTCGCCGAGTAGATTTGATTAAGTGTTCAGGGTAAGTTAACTAGTACTCACAGAAGAAAAATATCAACATCAGCCTCTTTCCTTGACAAATGTATCCCTCTTTTTTAATACTTACCGGCGAATTCTTGCGGACGTACTGTAGCCAGGGCAAAAAGTTCTCGAGTAGCTGTATTCCAGCATTTTTAAAGAGGTAGTCAAAAATATCAATTAATTCATGAAACCTTGGAGCTGTGTATTCTAATCTAAAAAAAAAAAAAAAAAAAAAAAAGACAAGGAAAATACATTGGTGACTTAATAATGATTCCATGAATTCAAATTAATAAAAATCGTCAAAAATGCTAGAAAAATTTGAATCAGGATAATATTTTTTACACAAGCTAGGCAGTAAATCTACTAAGATGCAAGGGACTACTGAGAATGAAATAAGCAGAAAGGACATTAAAAGAACAGGATCCGAGGAGACAGATAGTGACGATTGGCATTGCATTTCGATTTTTAAAGCAGTGTAGTTTATTAATAAACATATCACTAGCAATAGTCCGGAGAGTATAAAAACGGGCGAACTCTTAAGTAGTACATTCTTGTTTTTCCTCTTTTTGAATTGTCATCAACATTTCACACTAAAGCAAAAAAAAAAAAAAAAAAAAAATAACACAAAAAACCCCAAACAAACAAAAAAAAAAACAAACAAACACCCCCACAAAAAAAACACACACACACACTCTCTTTTTCCTCTCTTTCACTTTTTCTTTCTTCTTTTTCTTAATATAAAAAGTGTACCTTTTATTTTTCCCTTTTTTCCTCTTCATTTTTTCTATCGTCTGGACGGATTGATTTTATTTCTAAAAAAACTTCAGTCTGAAGGGATGTATATTAAAATATATTCATTAAAAAATTATAACCGAGATGGATTTTTAATGATTTTCATCAATTACATATATATATATATATATATATATATTATATATATATATATATATATATATATATATATATATAAACATTGGTACCATTAATGAAGGTCTGAATGATCCTTTTTCTCTCACCATTGTTCAGTTGGGGAGATATAGTAGAGCTGACACAAAACGATTTTAACCTGTCCTCTTCCTAGCTGAATAACTTAAAGGGTTTTTCAATGATTCTTACGACAAACAGTGTCAAGATGGCTAAACGTCCTATCTGAAAACTTGTTAAAAGAAACACAGTTTAGTGTTTTATTAGATATTAAACATTTTGTGGAATGGACACTTATCCCACGATATGGACAATTTTGCTGTAACACACGCTACACACACACATACATATATATATATATATATATATATATTGCTATATAGAAAAACTGATTAACCTCTTCAACACTTATTAAGACATGGACTCGCCAATCTGTTTTGCGTAGAACGTTTGCTCATGGAACAGTGGCCAAAAGTGAGTCGTAAAGTCCAGTTGTGTTGTATGCTTGTCGCAATATACAACAAGATTCTCAATCCATGTCCTCACATAACCCTTCTTCCCTTAACCTTTTGTTCCATTATTTTCCTCAAAGTCTTACTAACCAGTAATTATGAATGTTATACGAACGTTATGCTTCATACGGCCTTCTTTCAGATAAACAATATGGCTTTTGTTTCTCTAGATTTACTGCCGAGCAGTTAAGGGTTATTTACTGAATTTGCCTATCAGGCTTATAGATAAGAACGGCCAAGTTCGTGTTGTGGTTTTAGATAAGGCGTTTGACATGCTGGACTTCTTCCCAAGCTCAAGGCCTGTAGTGTCTCTGTCTGAATATTTGACTTAACCCAATCCTTCTTAACAAATCGTGTAATAAAAATCTTGTTGAACGTCCACGTTCCTAGATCCTTTCACATGAATGCGAGATGGGGGTTCTTTCCATACTGATGACACAACTACTTACTCCTTTTTTAATAGAAATGTTCTATGTCTTTTAATAATCATAGTGAAGCATTTTTACCATCCATCAGTATGGCTGATGCTAACCTCCAAGAGCGAAACTTATGACTTCATAGTCTCACATTTTCCACTGACATGAAATGAAATTATTATATTGAATCAATGGCTAGAGCAAGAAATGATGGTTAACTGTGCTTTTCCAAACAATTTTCTTGACAGAATCCATCTTGCATACTTATAAATCTACCATTCGTCTGTGCATTGAATATCTGGTCCTCAGCTCTTGTAATATATCAAGAGATTCTTAACAAAAAAAAAATAAAATAAAGGTCTATAATGTTATCTGTCCTGGCCTGTCGTTTTGACTTCAGACACTTTCTCCCAACTTTGACATTTTCTCGCCAGAATCCATCTTGTACCTTTATAAAACTTCCATTCGTCTGTGAATTGAATATTTGGTATGAGCCCCTGTAATATATCCACAGATTCTCAAAAAATAAAAATAAATAAATAAATAAAAAATAAAAATAAGGGTTTATAATGTTATCTATCCTGGCCTGTTATTTTGACTTCAGTCACTTTCTCACAACCTTGATGTAATTTCCTTATCTCTTTCCTATAAATATTTTCATGACAGTTTTTTTTTTGGTTTATCAACCCTTTGTGCTTTATTTGAAGCTAAACATATTTTGGATTGGAAGTATAATTTTCTCCACTGAATTTTTCATTAACAGTTTTCTGAGAATAGCAATCATTTTCCTGATACAAGTTCTTCTATTTAACCCATAGCTGTGGGGAATGATGGATTCATACATTTCCCAAGGATATTTATCTGTAAGTGAATGTAACGAACCCAACTAGAATTCGAACTTGACTCACCAGTTTGGCACCCGGAATAAATTAAGAAAAACATCAAATGCTGTCTTTGTGAAGAATGAGACATGACTTTAAACCACATGATAAGTAAATTCATTATGTTGGATTGAAGGCATTATAACAACAGGCAAAATAGGAATGGATCAGTGAGTCACTTGGAATTATGCAAATGTTTTACGTTCGTCTGTGTAAACAAATGGTATCAGCAAATCTTAAGAGTTTTATAAAATAAATATAATAATTTTAGATGATAAGATTGAGATCAGTCACTATATCGAAGCAAGAAAAACAATTTCAGCGTTTCATTCACTACCCATTGACATTACACCATCAACCCTTTGCTTAACTTTCGTCACTTTCGATACTAACAGAAGAAATATTTTCTGTCATTGGGACAAACTTTCTTGAAATGTTGCACTGTTTGATTTCAAATTTGTTTGAACATCTCGATCTGGCTTTACATTGAAAGTAATTAGAATGAAAGTAACTGTCAATGATTTTAAATCAAGGTAAGCATAACTTACATAAAACTACTATTATATATATATTGCCTATATTTTAATGATGATCTAACAAGTACACTATAAAGAATGTTTCAGTTTCAAATCCCACTAAATAAAGTGTGGGCAATGAGAGAAGGAAAAGGGACAAAACCTGTTTTGTTAAATGAAGAGAATCTTAAAGGTTTTTCCCACTAACCAATTAGAGATAGGCTCCAAACAGTTTAAAATATTTTCTAAACAATCAACTTTCAGTATTTCTCAATTCTGTCCTGGTCGTTTTTGAAGCTTCAAAGAATGCATGTGGGGTCGTCCAACAGAATTGTCAATAAATAGGTGGTCAGCATAGAAATATTTGATACTTACCACCATGCAATCAATGACAACATAGACAGCAACATCTCATCACATCACCTATTCACATATATTCACAATATTATTTTATAGAAGCTGTTCAGGTAAAACGGGATATCTTGGTGGTATTTATTAAACTAACATGTCGAAACAAAAAAAATTGGTTTAGCTGAATGGAATGTGATAAATTTAGTGAGCTGTCATTGAATAAACTGAAACTCCATGATAATTATTCTGACAAGATTTCCAGTTTCATAATTAGACGTTATGAATTTAAGCGCAGTACTAAATTGGCAGTTAGGTCTCATCATTTTACAGCTGAAAAGGCTAGATGTAACCGTAAATTCTATGCTAACAGTTTCTTCTCCCGTACTTCTCACTTCCAACTTCTTGATTTTCAGATAAAAAAAAATTAAATGCAATGTCAATTGTTATTTTCTGCCTTCCTAATTCCTGTTCTTTTATTGTTCTCTCTTCTTAATAATTATTTTTTCTCATATTTTCTCACTCTCGGTATCCCCTTGCATCTTAGTGTCTTTATTGCCTTGCTTGGGGTGAAATGATTAAAAATAAAAATATACTTGGCTCAAATACGTTCAGTTTTATGAATTACAGCCAGCATAATAAAACATGCAGGGTACTCCTCTCCTATAACTTCTGGAATTTCTTTCTTTTTCCGATCCAATGCACCCTAATAATGGTAACACTAAAGAATATTTGTCATAAAGTACAAGACGCATGAAGGTATCAGAGAAGTGCAAAAACAATCTAAAAGTCAGTTTCCGCAGATATCCACCAATGCGATGCACCATTGCTTACATCAGAGACAAGACTGAAGACAGTGGAATTGCACATGACGTTCATAAACAACATTCTGCCTATTATCAACTCTGAGTACCTAGCAGAGCGGATCTGATGTTGCAATACCCGTAAGATCACTGATGACATCTACCGTTGCATTTTATAAATGTATTTTATAAATATATACATATATATATATATATATATATATATATGAAGAAAAATATACGGAAAAAACAAACAAAAATCCTAATATGCAATTTCATGTTGAATTGAATATAGTCTAATGTTAATTATGTTTTATGAATATGTCCTGAAGATGGTCTATTAGACCGAAACGTCCGACGTTGACATTATATTAACATTAAAACAGCATAATTGCATATTAGGATTTTTGTTTGTTTTTTCCGTATATTTTTCTTCATACTGTCGGATCTATATCCATATATTTGCTTACATATATATATATATATATATATATATATATATATATATATATATATATATATATATACGAGGGTCATTCAATAAATAAGATGAATTTGTCGGTATAATGACTTCTAATACAGATAGAAGGTTACTTTTTTGTTTTTTGTTTTACTTCTTTTTCACATGGATTTAATCTCTTTTGCTGATTAAAAAAAACTTTGAGAGTTTTGGCGATTAACAAAGATAGCCGACCAAGAATCATGCTCCAGGATTGAACAGCGGTCAGTTATCAAGCTTTTGGTTCCTGAAGGGTGCAAACCAGTTGAAATTCATAGGAGAATGTCAACTGTGTATGGTGCCACATGTTTCAGCCAAAAAATGTCTACAAGTGGGCTAAATTGTTTAAAGAGGGACGGAGCAGTTTTGAGGATGAAGACAGGCCTGGGAGGCCTACAGAAGTGAGGTCTCCTGAGGTGATCGAATCAGTCAATGACATTCAGTCTGACAGAAGAACTACTGTGAACTGCTGATGCAGGTCAAGAAAGATATAACGAACAAACGCAGGGGGTCATCAGTCCGAAGGAGTCATCTTGCATCATGACAACGCAAGGCCTCACACAGCAGCCCAAACGGTGCAGACCATCAACGAGCTGGGCTGGGAACTGCTCCCTCATCCCCCTTACAGCCCAGACCTTGCCCCTTCAGACTTTCACCTGTTTGGTCACTTGAAAGCGTTCACGAGAGGCACGAAGTTTAAAAGTGACTATGAAGTCAAACGTGTTGTGAGCGACTGGCTGAGACATCAGTCCAATGATTTTTACGCTGAGGGAAAATGGAAACTTGTGCACAGATGGGAAAAGTGTGTGACAGTGCTGGGTGACTACGTTGAAAAAAAGAAAAAGAAAAGAAAAGTAAGCTTCTATCTGTATTAGAAGTCCTTATGCCGAAAAATTCACCTTATGTATTGAATGACCCTCGTATATACAAACGCGACACACCATTAAGTTTGAAGACAGTAGAACTGCTCACGACGTTCATGAAAAACATTCAGGAAGACCACTGTCATCTTGTTAATCTTGTTTGCAAGTCAATAAACAATGCATTTATTGACATTTGAAGATTGAGTAAAAATTTTGTGGACTCTCGGTATATTTATCAAAATAAAATATCTACCAAAGATTGAATATGAATGATTGAAGAGTACATATTTATACAATTTAAGGTATTGATTTTATTTTATCTATCTCGCGATATATATTGCCACCCTCTGCCTGTTTTACAAATACTTTCTCGTAACTGCTCCGATTAGCTGATTTCGCTGGTTCCCAGACTTCCTGAATTTAAGCGTTCTACTAGGCTGGCATCTCGCTCTCACCCTTTCACTGTCGAAACTTAAATGTAGCCGTCTCTTCTACTCCAATAGCTTCATGTCTCGCAGTTCTCGCCTATGGAAATCCCTCCTCATTTCTTGATTTCCTGATATAATAATCTCCAACTATTCAAATGTAATCCAGATGCCCTGAGCTATCCCCTAACCTTCTCTTCATTCTTTCCTCTTTCAATCCTGTTTGGTCTTGCTCTAACTCTCTGTAACCTCTTTCGTGCTAGTGGCTTCCCGCCTTGCTTGGGGTGGAATTACTTAAATATATATATATTCTTTACCTCTTTCTTTCTTCATTCATTTTTCTTTCTCTCTATATCTATCCCAGTCTCTCTCTCTCTATATATATATATTATATATATACTCGACTCTCCTGTCGAATTCGACGTATTTGGGTCAAGCAGATCAGTTCCCAGGAAACCGACATCCGGATACTTTTTGAAGGGCCGAATACAGAGGTGCCATAGGGTCCCCAAACAACCCTCCGCAGGTTTTGAATTCAGAGTTGCCCTTCTCCTAGACCATTTGCCATCCAAGGCTATAGAACCCAGTCTATCATGCTATTTACCCATACACATAGATGGAGGGTGAAATTGGCTTTCCGATTCCTCAATCCAAGCCGCTATCCATTACGCCACCGTGCCTCCTCACACACACACACATATATATAGATATATATATGTATAACATTTTGGAGCTAATAATGCGGAGAGGTGGCCTGTTAACAAGTCGGAGTACTTAACAAAACGGATCTAATGTTGCAATAATCGAAACCCTTAATGAAGCCATGGTAAGATCACTGATAACCTCTACCGTTGCATTTTATAAATCTATTTAATATATATATATATATATATATATATATATACACCTAGTGAGCCAGACAAACCTACCTAGGTTTCACCTAAACGGATCCGTTTAGGTGAAACCTAGGTAGGTTTGTCTGGCTCCCTAGGTGTATCTAGGTCTACTCTACGATTGTATTGAGCTCTTTTGTTAGTTGTCTACTCGTATCGGGTTTTTTCTTTGGACTTCAGACCTGCATCTGTGCGATTTGTTCGACAGTAGTTCATGTTTGTAGCTCTTTCTTTTTTTAAAACCTTTTTTTCCCTCGAGATTGATTTGATTATTTGCAAATCAATAATTCGAGGGTTTTTCGAAACGAGTCTAGTTATATATATATATATATATATATATGCCAGCCTATTCACAACATTGGCCTCCTTTATATTGTACAACAATTCTATGTCCAGCTGTTGTATTTGCTTCTGGATGCTATGCCAGATCGTCACCTGTTACGTTCCCAACACTGGCATCCTTTAGATTGTACAACAATTCTATGTCCAGCTGTTATATTTGCTTCTGGGTGCTATGCCAGATCGTTATATATATATATATATATATATATATATATATATATATATCCACCAACGCGATGCACCATTGCTCATATCGGAGATAAATTTGAAGATAGTGCTATCTCAGTTATTTCCTTTTAGCTCAACTCTCCAAGTTTTTGGTTGACCAAAGAGTTGAATTAAAATGAAATAACTGAGATATCCGGAAGAGGCAGGGCACGTGGAACAAGAACAATCTACCCTAATGGTTGAAGTAAAGGGTTCCGTTCGTAATTCCAGTCACCTGAAGAAGGTCGATGCGTATAATGGCCGAAACATTAGGATTATGGCAATGAAGATGATAATAGTAAAGTAAAAGTAATGTAAATGGGCGTTATCATAACACCTCATCTCAGAAATATAAATAGATAGTACAATTTTGGGTGTACATCCTGTATTGTGGAAACTGTCTCTCACTTAATCTTTACCCTGTTACTGGGTGTGGCTCCTTAATGAGTAAATATAATAAATGAAACAATATTAAACTCGTTCTATCGCTCCAGGAAGTACTTAATCTCTTCTACCATGCTTCAGCTTTACAAGAGTTAGAAAAGACAAAACCTAGAGTAATGCAATCATATGTGGGCATGAAGGGCTCAATCCTTACTTTTTAGCTTTGATAGAGTTGTAAGTCGCTTGCGCAGTCATGTGGGGCAATTTATTTTTCACTCTGCAACCTCAAAGTTGCAAGCCTATCGATTTGTCCATGGGAAATTTTCATTATTTAGTTCTACTAGTTCTGGTCATTACATCTAAGACATGTTATGCTACAATGTCGAGTCACCCTCATTCCACACGCATTTTAGTTTTTAGGAGAAAGTATCACTCAGTGAAGTTTTTCTCAAAAACTTCTACTTTGTGGAACAAGCTCCTGCGCGAATGCTTTCCTGACAACTACAAACTAAACGTATTCAAGTCAAATGTCATTCGTTGACTATCTTCCTTATTCTAAGATCAACATTCATTGATATCACACACCTCTTTCACTAACCCTCTACCATGAGCGGCTCCCGAGCCTTGTATGTGGTGAACGTTGATTATGACGATGATTAATTATGATGAAAATGAAACAACAGGAAAGGTATCAGAATAACAAAGTGACGCTAAAAAAACACTGACCTCTGTCCAAATATTATATTGTAAATGACATTAAAAACACCATCGCCGATATGTTTCTTGAGGATGAAAGGTTTGCCGTTGTGAGCTTCAATGGCATTGGAAACTTCCAGAATTTCTTCCTGTATCTTCTCTTCTAAACTTTTCTTGCCAACACCAAAATTCCGAAGAGTTGAGAGTGAAAATCTCCGTAAGTCTTTCCACTCTTGGCCTGTGTTGAAGAAAACCCCTGGGCATAGGAAAATAATAAATAAAAATAAAATATATACAAAAAGGAAAATGAAAAGGGTAAAGAACATTTTATATCATTAGTTCATTGTTAGAAGGTAAGGTTAGAAAATCATTTAAATTAAGTTTAATTTTTTTTTTCAAATATACACTGATCGATTACTTTGCTTGTTTTAACAATTAGCAAAGTCACTTAGTAATGTAACTAGAAATAACCAATGTTTGATACCATTCGTTTTATTATATACCCTGTATTCACAGAAGTCATAGGCAGTATTTTGATGTTTGCGCATAGTATGACATAAAGACAAAAATATTAAGAGGATAGTTCATACTGCAACTACGCAGAGGACATTAGTAACAATTACTGGGAGAGAATGCACAATCTGGCGTGACCAGGAGTTTGAATAACGCCAGTAAAATTCCGAATAGTTGAGAGTGTAAACGTTAGTAAGTCTCTCCATTCGTGCCAAGTATTGAAGATAACCCCTGCTCATGGCAAAAGTTTTAGAATTAATAAAACATTAAATAAATGCAGAATATTTTTATATTACCTTTTCTCATTATCAGAAGGTTACGTTAGAAAATCATTATCTCCCATATTTGAATCTCACAAATTGTATTTCAATGACAAGAGTTCTATTTGTATCTGTTATATTTGCCACTGGATGTTATATCCAGATCGACACTTCTTACGTTCCCAACATTGTTGTACAATCTAAAGAAGGCCAATTTTATGTCCAGCTGTTATATTTGCTTCTGGATGCTATGCCAGATCGTCACCTCTTACGTTCCCAACATTGGCATCCTTTAGATTGCATGAAATTATTTCTTGGCACCAACTATGTTGTACTTAAAATTCTATTTTTTTTTCAAATATGCTCTGATCGACTAGCTTGCTTTTCTATTTTTTACAGTAAGATTAACACTGTACAAGACAGAGTTTTACTTTAAAAGAAGTTTGTTCAGATAGGAGAGGAAAGTAACGGTTAATCCGAAACTTGAACAGGTTAAGAGTGGAGTGATCTGGAAAACATCCTCTTGGGAGACGGCTCCACAGATCAGCGGTTCGTGGGAAGAAGCTGTTCAAGGGGAACTTATTCTCACCGATGAGATACGGAGGGAATAAGGTTGGTTTGCTACCTTGTAAATGGCATGGCGGGTCCTTGCCTTGAAGGTTAGAGCTGACAGAACGAAGGGATATAGTTTTTCCGAACACTTTCTGTGAAAGTAGCGATAGAGCAGCGAGAGGCTTGTCACATCCCGCCTCTGTGTGTGTGTGTGTGTGTGTGTGTGTGTGTGCGTGAGAGAGAGAGAGAGAGGGGGGTGGAGGATGTAAAATAATTCGCTTGTTGCAATATTAAGCAAATTCACTTATTAATGTAAATAGATATAACCAATGTTTGATATCATTCAACATTTGACATACTCTGTATTCACAGAAGATCTATGCTGAGCCGACCTTAGTTGCAATAACTGGGTGAGAATGAATAATCTGGCGTGATCAGCAGATTGAACAAAGCCAGTACGCTCAAACACTCGATCACTGGCACATTCTCCAGTCGATGGTAAAGCTTAGAGAAATACGAGAGGAACATGAAGACAAATGGATTTTGCACCTCAAAACACTTCGGCCAGGCGGGCATTAACCATAAATTTAACAACATAGATAGAATTGATATATAAATCAAGCCCTACCAATATTTCTCACCGACACAAGATAGACATGCTTGCAGAGTTGTTGAGGTCTCACACTTACACACACATTCATACTATTATATGCACATACACATATCATACACACTCCCAAAGAAAAAAGATAACATACATTTAACACACACATTCCATTCTCAGAAACCAATACAACTGTCAAAATAATCAAGGAGGTAATACTAAAAATCAGGAATCTCCCATCCTCTATCTTAAAAACGACTTGAAAATGCTGTTTGACCAACACAATGAATGACCAAATTTTACGAGTAAAAAACAAATGAAAACTACACGATTCGGAGTTTTATGCCCAACGCAATTTCCAGATGCTGAGTGGTTACTACTAAGCACCTGTACATGAAACTCCGAGCCGTTCGACCGGTAAGGAATATATATATATATAAGAAAGATAAAAAGCAATAGCGATAAAAACACATACACATACGTGCATATATATATATATATATATATATATATATATATATATATGACATTATTATGCTCTTGATAATTTCGGTTGAGCACTATTGAGGGAGAGGGTAATTCTAAACAGCAGCTGTTTTTGCTAACGCAACGCTCTTCATTAAATGAATAGAGTACTGTGCCTGGCTGGCTTTTGTTTACATTCGTAAAAATAATACGCTGGAATACCGGGCGTTCAGGGGTAGAAACTCCAGCTGATACCGAATCGGTCGGGTTTCGATCCCCGCTTGAAGCAATCGGATATCTAGCCGTACTAGTGAGCTATGATACAGCGACACAGACCTGTATGTGGATAAAATTATATATATATATATATATATATATATATATATATATATATATAAACTTGAAAGAGGCCGTTTGACCAACAGAAGGACTGACCAAAATTAACGATAAAAAATACAAACGAAAACTAGTGATAAAATTCACTTTCTTCAGAAACAGTCATTCACTCCTACTAAGCTGGGATTTTTCTCCTGAAGATGACCGTATTGGCCGAAACTAGTTGAAGTACCTAATAGTGCGGCGGGTGTGCGCGAGTGTTTTATATACATTTGAGTATTCGGGATCTTTAATTATAATTGTTTTTATTTATATATATATATGTTTGTTTTTATTGTATGAGTATTGCTTCAAGGATCATTTGTCTGTTTTTACTATTTGATTTTGCTAGGATTTTGGTATTGCTTGTGAGTAGCTGTCTAATATTACCATAATTCACTTGCTGCGTATAAATGAGTTGATTGATGGCACAGGGAGTTTCCGTGAAAGTGTGGTTGTGGTATATCCTATGAAAGAAGTTTTGTGTTTTTATTGACAGAGAAACATCCTCTGAGCGGGCAGCGTTAGTCTTATGTCGGAAGTTTGGGATATATTACTTTGAATAAGTTGATAGTTCTGTAATACTTTTTGTCTTTAATAATATTTGAAGAATATTTGCTGCCTAAATACACAGAATATATATATATATATATATATATATATATATATATATATATATATATATATATATATTCTTGAATGATGCATTAAAAAAAATGAATGAATAAATCATAATAATAATCGCAATCGAAATCCAACATGGTTGCCCATTCCATTTTCTGAAAAAATTCTAAAATCGAAACACATTATAAAATTCAAAATGAAAACGTTAACATTTTTTAACATATACATATTTTGTTTATTATTTCCAAGCAATGTTAATTTTATGCTGTTGTTCACCCAACACAAAGCCCGAGAACGACTTCAGGTAGATCATTACTGAAAGATTTTTGGGGGGCGTAAGAATAGTGTGTGAGAACTGTCGATTATGAGGATAGATCACGGTTGATCCTGGTTTGGGAGAAGTAGTAGTCGGGAGAGCATCTTCTCGGGAGCCTGTATCCTAAACAGTGGTTCTTTGGAAGAAAGTGTCAGAATCGAACTTCCTGATTGCAAATGAAATACAAAAGGAATGGGTATGGTTCTCCCTTTGTACATGACAAAGCGTGTCTCTAAATATCTGAACTGGTAGAAATATTAATTGATTGATTTGTTTTTTACGGATTGTCAACCCTCTGTGGGTTTACATAAAGCTGAAAAATATTTTAAATTGTAAGAAAAATTTTCTTTTCTTGAGTGCAAATATTGGATTAAAAATATTTTGAAAGTAATGATTTCTTCGGATACTATTCTTACTATTTAACCAATAGCTGGGAGAAATAAACATATTCATAGCTCTCCTAAAGGTATTTGCGTTGAAGTGAATGTAACGAACCGGACTGGAATTCAAATTCGACTCTTTGATTTCTAATTCCGAGCCACTATACACTGCAGTCAGTTCGAACTAAAGAATGTAGTGCATCAGAATGTTTGACATAGAAACCGCGATAGAGTCGCCAAGGGTTATTGCGTCTGTGGAAAAAAGGGTTTGCACAGTTGGAAATGATTCATCACTTACAAAGCCGCGTAAACGACTTTTGAGCTCTATTAGGGGTGGAATGAGAAGAACGGGCAGCTCTAAATTAGATATGGCAGTAATTCTCCAGTTTAGGTTTTACCTAATTCTTATCACGTTTTGTTAAGTACTTCTTTTTCGGACCACTACGTTGAAGAATATTTAATTACTATGCTTTCAATTCACTATATTCGCTAGGTATTGATCATCAATCGTCTTGTTCTGATAACCAGATTTTTTTTTCATTACCCTACACTTATTCTTGTAAAGAAATGGAAGTCAGCGTCACGCACCACTTACGATTGAGTTCATTACTACCTAAAAAACTATCAACATTACAGTTACTACATACAATCACTACTTAAATTATAGTTTCACGGTCACGGTGAAACACATTTTACATGAATGTATTCACTTAGCCCCCGTAAGACTTAAATACGACAAGGAAAACACAAGGAGAAAATCCAGAAACAGCCCCACCTTAAAATTATAGGTTTATACCAAAACATATTAAAGCTACAGCAGAGAATGTGCAAGCTATACCGGGTGTAACAGCAAAATTGTCCAAATCATGTAACAGCATAATTGTCCATCCCACAAAATATTTAATATCTAATAAACAACTAAACTAATTGAGTTTCTTTTCGCCAGATAAGACTTTTAGCCATATTGACATCATTTTTCGTAAGAATCACCGAAAAACCTTTTGAGATATTCAGTTAGAAAGAGGACGGGTTAAAATCCTTTGTGTCAGAGCCACCTTCTTCATAAATGAGCAATGGTGAGAGGAAAAAGATAATTCAGGCCTTCAGCAATGGTACCAACATTTATGCTCTGGCTTCCATCTTCAATGTTCATTCAAGAACCATCAAGCGAACCGTAAATACGTTTTAAAAAGTGGGAACAGTAGAGAGAAAAACTGAATCAGGAGGTCACAAGAGGCATCATTATTTCAACATAGACCTAAAGAGATTAATTAGAAAAAATCCCACTCAATCTATAAGACGTTTGGCACATAAGAGAGGAGTTACAGTATGACAGTTCAAAGAACAGTGAAAGAAGATTTGAAAATGAAATGTTATGTAAAACGTGTGAGGCACTTTGTTACGCTAGGACAGAAAGTTAGATGGTTAGAGAGAGTGAAGATCATCTTGAATAAGTTGGAAAGTGATCCTGGAATAATATATATATTTGCTTAGTAGCAAACCACCTTCATTACCTTCTTGTTCTATCGGCGAGAAGTAAACAGCTTCTTCCCGTAAACCACTGCCCTGTATAATCGACTCCTAACAAAATATTTCCCCGATCACTACAATCTTAGCTCGTTGAAATCTACAATTAAAACGTTATCTTACTCTCCGATCCGTATAAGCTAACCTTTTTAACGTAACCCTTAAACTCGAATGACCTGCGGGCTTTGTACAAGTTGAAACTTACTGTAAAAACAACAACAACAAAAAAAAATCCTTTAGCCGTGTCCACTAGCAAAAACTCTGCTAACAATGGGGTTAGAGCACCAAACCTTTGAAAAATTTACTTTAGGTACTGGGGTAGATTAATCGAAGAAAGAGAAAAAGCGAAAATTTTCGCTAACGCGACAGTGAAAAATCTGTCAACAACGAAAACGAGCATTGACAAGAAAGTCTCAAATGGTACGTGGAAATGAACAATAGAATGGAAATGTCAAAGGAGGGAACGGGATAAGAAAGCAACTGTCAGCAAAGCCCTGAAGGAATCAAAGATTGTGAATCAGACACGTGTGAGTGGGACTGCATTTATGGTTGTGGTGCGTATGAAAACTCTCGGAGTTTGGAGGAGTGGATCCAATGTTCGGGTTGCGGAAACTGAGATCATGAGGAACGGACTGACCTGGTTTTTATTTGTAAGTGGTTCAAGAAAAGGAATGAGTAGATTCAGTTTAGTAGATAAATATATTTATAGATTGGTATCAGTTACCAACTAGATATTTATGCAGATGACAGAACCATCTACACCAGTCTTAGCAAATCTGACTAACCAGACAAAGTAAACCTGGCAAGTTCTCTTGAAAAAGACCTCCAATCAGTGGTTAATTGGGGCAAGAAATGACTTGTTTTTGGCGGGAAAAATCAGGACGAGTACCAGTTTTTTTTTTATAGATTACGCAAAGGCATTCGATAAAGTATGCCAAAAAGAGATACTGGAAATGCTAAGTAATCTTAATCATATTTGGAAAGGATATTAGAATAATCAAGAACCTATTTCTGGTAGCAAGCCGTCTGCATGCGGATAGAAAATGAGTTCAGCAGGTGCACAAAAGTTAAAAAGTGGTGTAAGACAAGGATGTGTCTTCTTACCGGACTTATTCAACCTATACAGCGATGCGATTCTACGAGATCTAGAAGTCACACAGGGATTCATTATATTTAGTGAACTTGAATAAATGGTTGGCGGAACAGGGTGGGGCTGTTTGATGCATTTGACAATGTCATAAAGGCATAATATGAAAATTCCGCTTTCTATCCATTTCAAAATACATTAAAAGAATGAGCAAAATCCTGGAGTATGTGTTTGCTAAATTACAAGAAAAAAAATAAACTTAATTACTTAAAGTTAATTAAAGTTGAGTTTTACCTGTATACGATTTTAAATTATTAGGTTGGTGCAAAAATAATGTCGTTTTCTCACATAGTAACATATGTGAGAAAACGACCTTATTTTTGCACCAACCTAATAATATACTGTATATATATATATATATATATATATGTAAGATAAAACACAAGGCAAAACAGCTGATTTTGTTCTCAGCACTTCTTTGAAAAGAGTGAAAAAAAAATCAATGTATGAAGCAGACGATCTTTTTATAGATACGAACATATAACTGAAAAATATGAAATTCACAGATTATAAAATATTTATTTTAACAGAAAATAATAATTTAATACATATTGTTCCATATGGCAATATTTCGGGAACAAAAAAAAAATATTAAACCAAAAGGTTTTTACTACTTACATAATTATTTGTTGTCCATCTAAATTAAGGTTTAACATTCATTAAACAGACAACTCAAACCTTTTATTTTCTTTGACCCCCCCACCACTTTTTGTTACAAGAACATGTTACAAAAATCTTGTCTTCTGTTGGATGAGAGATAATTTCTTCAGATATATTTATCTTCTTTTATTCTTCAGAATTCTTTTCTCTTTTTTTAAGCTGAAAGGGAAAAATATCAACACAACAATGCCTCACCTACGAGAATAATGTTCTTATTTAAGATAAATATCTATTTTAACTAATTAAAAAAATCTAATTTTAAATTGAGAACAAGAATAGGACAGAAGCCCTTGCATCGAATGACTTTGGCAAAAAACGTTAACTCTGCGATCCAACAATACAAATCAAATGTAATAATCCCTCTCTGCAATAAAATTACCTCTTCCAAATGTCTAATCTCTTTCTTAGACAAACTCGGATTAAATCTCTTGACTTAGAAGCCGCAAAAGTTCATTTGTTTTTCTTTAACATATAGCTACATTCACGTCAATATGCCTTATCAGTCAAAATTACAATATAACTTTTCCCAACTTATATCAAATAAATTTAGTTTCGGAATTCTTCCGGAATTATTAAAAAATCTTTTTTCCAAAGTTACTCGACACAAAAAATCCACAATCTCTTTTCATCTTCAAATAAAATTAGAAAGAGAGCAATTATAAGTTATAATTCTAATATTAAAGTCCATCTAAGAAAATAATTCGACAATTGTAAGTCAAACATTCAAGGTAACGGTTATTTAAAGTGTTAAACTAAAATAGTCTACCACAGAGCCAGAAAACAAAACGTCTTTCTCAACTAAGAATAATTTTTTGACCGAGGATAATTTCCTCTAATTAAAAAGAAACGCCTTCTCCAGGATCCAAATCCAAAAAAAGAGCGGTAAAACAAAAAACTATCGTCTGCTTTGCCATCAGACGCGTGTCATTCAAAATATCAATACATTATACGCATACATTTCACTACCAAAGTTTTTGAAATGTCCTCAAATTTATTTCAATATATCAGATTCTTTCCAAATATAATTTCCAAAAGTTTCCGTTCAATCAGTGAGGTTGTCTAGCGTCAATTAGGGAAAAATACATCAACGAGTACTGCGTTACCCTCCTTGCGTACAAATTGAGTAAGGAGCATTTCATTATAATATTAGAAATTTTTTGTTGCTATATTTCAAAAGATTTTCTTTTCTACTCGATAATTTTAAAAGATTTTCTTACCTTTTTTGTTGAAGATTTTCTTTATCGCAAACAACCAAGTTGGCCTTCCATTTACTAATTCTCCTTTGGTTATCAGACCCTCTTTCACAATATCCAAATCGGAAACAAATACACTAGTGAAAGGTCCAATACTTATTTTAAAAATTCCTCCATAAATTTTTCGAAACTCCATAATTCGGTTAAAAAATTCCTTAGCCCGAATTATCTGAGGTAAATTTCCGATGATTGGGTATGGTTTTGGTCCTGGGGGTAAATTATAACGTTTTTTGTTAAATTCGATCAAAAAGCAACGAACCAGGAACAGTACAACAACTCCGATGAACAAAGTGATCACGTTTTGATTTATTGTAGATGGACTTGTTGATGAAAATGTGGTGTCAGCCATGATTTAGTTGTAACAATTTACTTCTCAAATATTCCTCGGTATGTTATCTAAGTTCAAAATGACTGATGCTAGATACTGGTTGGAATCAAACACAGAAAAGTTGCATAAGTTAGTAGTATATAAGTTAATGCTATGTAAGTCAAAGGTACACAAGTTAGTGATATCTAATATTACTAGCAGCTGATTGGTTCGAACTTAAAATACATGTTGCTTATTCTTCACTCGTTTGTCTCTTTTTTTTACCCGATCATCCGATCAGGTCTTATTTGCTTTTGCTAATATTTAACATTCAACAACTTTGGACATTAAAATAATTTCACCGTTTCGTTTCTTATTTTCGTTTCATTCGTTCATTTCGAATTATTTTGATTTCGTTCAACTGTGTTGCTTCTTTTAGCCTCTGCACAAAATCTAATGTTTCGTTCTCGTTTCAGCTGCATAAATATGAGTAACTGCCTGACTGTGTCTAAATTAGATTCTTTTTCGCATGACTTGATCTAGATTTATTCATCCAAAATGACAACGCAACAGAATAGTACAAAGATATATTTGGCAGCTGCTTATAAAATTTTGTACCTCTTAAAATAAAATATATACTATTCTAAGAGTTCATAAGTCATATCAGAATCTTAACGTCTAATATATATATATATATATATATATATATATATATATATATATATATATATATATATATATATATATATAGATAGATAGAGAGACCTTGTAAATGTGTATGTATGTGTGTACGCAAGTATCTCGTTGATAGTAGTAATCCTTTCGATTCTTTGTAGGATTTTTAGGTGTCCTGATATTATAGGGGATTGGGGAACGGGTCACATTATTTCATCGACTCCATGCTTCCTTTGCCTGGTTGTCACTCGGTGTTTCACACTTCACTGATACATAAATTTCAGAATTATTTCTTGATTTCTGATTGTTTTTTTTTTCACTTACATTTAGGAATGTCAGCATTTTGGCCCCTTTTATCGATTTTCTTTTTTTTCCTTATCTTTTTGTTTGCATTTCTTTATGGCAAACCATTTTCTATTTTTTTTTTTTAAATAGTGAAGTTTTTCTATCACTACACACACTTTAACAATTATTCAGTTCAGTTATGTGTCATGCGTGATACACGCTTAAGCGATCATGTATCTTTCGATATTTTGACGAGACAGATTTTTCCCGCAGTAGGTTGCCATTTATTTATGCGGTAGAACAGTTGCCACTCAAGACTACAAAAAGCGGTCAGTCCTGCTATTTACCCATAGCTGGGAGGGAGAAGAAGAGGATTAATACCGTTCCCAAATGTATTAACATGTCAAACACTCAGTTACGTGCCATGCGCGATACATGCTTAGGCGATCATGTATCTTTCGATATCTTGACGAGGCAGATTTTTCCCGCAGTAGGTTGCCATTTCATTCCGCGATAGACCAGTTGCCACCCAAGGCTACAGTACACGGTCTGTTCTGCTATTTACCCACAGCTGGGAGGGAGAAAAATAGGATTCATTCCTTCCCCAAATGTATTCGCATGTCAACTACTCAGTTATGTGTCATGCGCGATACACGCTTAGGCGATCATGTATCTTTCGATATCTTGACGAGGCAGATTTTTCCCCGCAGTAGGTTTCTATTTCTTGCTTCGGTAGAGCAGGACGAGAATCAGTTTTTTTTTATAGATTACGCAAAAGCGTTCGACAAAATGCGCCACAGTGTGCTATTGGACATGCTCTGTAACCTTAACAGATTTAGAAACGATATTAGAATAATCAAGTACCTATTACTGGTCGAAAGGCGCCTGCATGCGGATAGAAGATGAGTTCAGTAGATGTACAAAAATAGAAAGGGTTCTAAGACAAGGATGTGTCTTCTCGCCGGACTTATTCAATCTCTACAGCGATGCGATTCTACGAAATCTAGAAGTCATACCGGGATTCATTATACTTAGTGAACTTGAATAAATGGGTAGCGGAACAGGGTTTAAAAGGAATAAGAAAAAGACAAAAAATTATTATGATCTACAAGACGCAGGAAGTTGTGGAGAGCTATCATCGTCTATGTTGTAAAGTGACAAAGCACATAAAGAAGAAAAGAAAACTGATTTTATTTAATCACCACAGGATGATAGATGCTAAACTCCAAGAGAGCATCACACTACGACTTCTTGTTCCTCACGTTTTCCACTGACATGAAATAGAGCGAGTATATCGAATCAATTGCTTCGTCTACTGCAAGGAAAGTTGACTCACTGTATCGTGGAAGAAAATTTTTCTCGTCCGAATCTATCTTGCAAATTTATAACCTCCCATTCGTCCGTGCATTTAATACTGTTACCATTTTCTGGTCTGGTGCTGATGCTGTACATCTTAACAAAATCCAAAGAGTTTGTAATGTAATCGATCCCAACCAGGCATCACGACTTCAGACATTTTCTCACCGACATAACGTGGATTTCCTCTGCCTTTTCTATAACTATTTTCATGGAAACTGCTCTGATGACATTATTCGCATGGTTCCCCGACTACATGAATTTAAGCGTTCTATCAGTTTCGCAACTCGGTCCCACCTTTTTTCTTGTTGAAATAGCCAGTCACTTCTAAACTAACAGTTTCTTTTTTCGCACTTCTCATCTGTGGAACTCCCTTCCAATTTCTTTACCTCTGATAACTACAATTTTCAAAAACTTAAATGCAACTTCAACCATTATATTCTGCTTTCATGAAACCGGTTCCTTTTTTTGGCCTTTCCTAAATCCTGGAAATTTTGAAACGGCAGGCTGTACCACTTGGCATTCGCACCGGAAGATCCAATAGGAACATTATAAAGTGTTTTGGTGCCAATTTGAGGACGGTGCAGAGGATTCGGAAAGAGTTAGATGAGTCTAATGCTAATTACGAAGGTAGGGAAGCTCGGAAAATTCACTCTGATAAGAAAAGTACTCAAGAATTTGTTGATGAGGGCGACCACATCACCCCTTAAATCTGGCCAAATAACTACCCAGACTGCAACACCCTTGATTATTATGTTGAGCGAAAGTTCAACAAAACACATTGTAACACAAAAGATTAACTGAAGGCAAGGATTATGGCAGCATTCACAAACTTAAACAAGAAGATCTTCGAGAAGAGTTGTAGGAGATTCCGAAGTCGTCTGGAGGCTGTAGTTGAATCCAATGGCGATTTTATTGAATAAATTTACTCTGTTTTAGTTTCAAGATATTTTTGTGTAATGTTGGTAAATACATCTGTTAAAATGAGATGTCAGTGTTATTTTCGTTTTTACGTAATTTAGACAAGAATTTATCCATCGCATCCTGTATATAGAAATTAGAGAAACGTCATGATAGATATTTTCATTTTGAAGAAATCAACGATATATTTTGGGTGGCAATTTTTAACAACTTGAGATTTTTCTTGTTAAAAGTTGAATAGTTTTAACACATTGAACAATATGAATAAAAAAATATATATACAGTGTTGATCAAAACAAATTCACGGAATTTGACAAAAAACAACCCATAATTGCGTCAAATTACGCGAAAATGTTTTTATAGTCAGTTGCGCTTAATTTGTAATGTGCACGTATATAAATGTAGGTAAAAATAAACCAGATATTGATAAGATAGGGAGGGTCACAATGCACTGTCCACCCCAATTAGACTTCCGGTCGGGAAGTTCTGGGTGATACAAAACGGCACTGTTCTTGGCTATATTAAAAATAGCATTTAAGACTCCTTTTTGCGTTATTAATTCTTTGCATCAATTTGTTTAGTGCTGAATCAACATGTTTCTCCGGCTGCATCAATGTACTCCACGGGTGGGGCTGTTTGATGTATTTGATATAATGTCACAAAGGTATAATATTATGAAAATTCTGCTTTCTATGCATTTCAAAATACATTAAACGAAATAGCAAAATCCTGGAGTATGTGTTTGTTACGTAACAAGAAAAAAATGAATTTAATTACTTAAAGTTAATTAAGTTTAAGTTTTATCTGTATACGATCTTTAAAAAATGTAATTATATATATATATATATATATATATATATATATATATATATATATATATATATATATATATATATATGCATAAGATAAACACAAGGCAGAACAGCCGATTTTGTTCTCAGCACTTCTTTGGAAAGAGTGAAAAAAAAATCAATGTATGAAGCAGACGATCTTTTTATAGATACGAACATATAACTGAAAAATATGAAATTCACAGATTATAAAATATTTATTTTAACAGAAAATAATAATTTAATACATATTGTTCCATATGGCAATATTTCGGGAACAAAAAATATTAAACAAAAAGGTTCTTACTACTTACATAATTATCTGTTGTCCATCTAAATTAAGGTTTAACATTCATTAAACAGACAACTCAAACCTTTTTTATCTTTGATCCACAACTTTTTGTTACAAAAACTTGTTACAAAAATCTTGTCTTCTATTAGATGAGACATAATTTCTTCGGATATTTTTATCTTCTTTTGTTTTTCCAAATAAAATTTCCGCTCAATTAGTGAGGTTTTCTAGCGCTTTAAGGGAACTTGTATCACGGCGCCCTGCTTGAGTACAAATTGAGCAAGGAATATTTAATTATAATATTAGAATTTTTTGTTGCTGTATTTCAAAAGAATTTCTTTTCTACTCGGTAATTTTAAAAGATTTTCTTACCTTTTTTGTTGAACATTTTCTCCATCGCAAAGAACCATGTTGGCCTTCCATTTACTAATTCCCCCTTCGTTATCAGACCCTCTTTCATAATATCCAAATCGGAAACAAGTACAGTAGTGGAGCGACCAATACTTATTTTAAAAATTCCTCCGTAAATCTTTCGAAACTCCATAATACGGCGAAAAAATTCCTTAGCCCGAATTATCTGAGGCAAATTTCCGATGATTGGGAATGTTTTTGGTCCTGGAGGTAAATTATAACGTTTTTTATTAAATTCTATCAAAAACCAGAGAACCAGGTACAGTCCGACAATTCCGATGAACAAAGTTATCACGTTCTGATTTATTGTAGATGGATTTGTTGATGAAAATGTGCGGTCAGTCATTATTTAGTTGTAGTAATTTACTTCTCAAATATTGCTTCGTATGTTATCTAAGTTCAAAATGACTGAGGCTAATAGATACTGATCGAATCAAACAGAGAAAAGTTAAATAATTTAATATTACATAAGTTAATGTGACCTAAGTTAAAATTACATAAGTTAGTAATATCTAATATTATTAATAGCTTTGCTTATTCTTCACTCGTTTGTCTTTTTTTTTTTTATCCGATCATCCGATCATGTCTTGTTTTCTTTTTCTAACTTTCAACATTCAACATCTTTGAACATTAAAATAATTTCTGCGTTTCCTTTCTCATTTTCGTTTCCTTCGTTCAATTCGGACTATTTTCATTTGTTTCTTGATTGAATTTCGATCCATTGAAGTTTTTATCGATCTCTTCACAAAATTTTTGTCCTAGTTTCAGCTGCGTAAATATGGATCACTGCCCTTTACGCATGACTTGACACCGCAACAGCATGTAGATATCTTGAAAGATTCGATAAAAAATGAGCATATGTAGGGTTTAGGTGGGGTTTACAGGTGATTATCTTCGGATAACGTCCTTAATCCCAATATATTCCAATTGTTGGCCTATTAAAAATGAATGCAACGATAATTAGTACAATTATATATTTTGCATCTACTGTTGTACGTTCTGGCCTTCTTCAGGTGATTGGAACTTCGAACCGAATCTTTCATTTCGTTTACCGGTGTAGATTGTTCTAGTTCCACGTGCCATGCCTCTTCCGAGTGTCTCAGTTATTTCCCTTTAACTCAACTCTCCAAGTTTTGGTTGAACTCACAAGTCTTTGGATCTAAAGAACCCCATTATACACTATGCCATGTGTCCTTGAGAACATCTGTGTATGAATTTCTGGGACTTATAAACCTAATGTCTCAGCAATATTTGAAATTTTTTTATTATTATAGCATTTTTTTATTTGAGTTTATATTGTATTTTTTTTGTTTATATTGTAATTTTTGTTGTTATTCATTGCTTTTCTCTAGCAATCTTATTACTGGTTCGCATATTTTATTCATTTCTATGCTTGGTCGGCTCAGGATATGTGCTTATTCCTTAAGTTTTCGTATTTTCCAGTGATGTTCTCTGTCTGTTATTTCAACCTCATCCCACAGGGGGCGTTGATCTCCCTTTTCCCTTCATATATAGTCAACCACGCCTGATTTTTCTATTTCCCCTCGATGTTATTTCAATATTACGTTAATGATCTGTCCCAACATATATTCCGATCATTTTTAATATTTGAACTGATAAGACAACAGTATATGGGTGCACCTACAAAAACTCTAGATGGCTAGAGATTGGAAGCTGATCTCTGATCTAGCTCTATCAGATCAGTGGGGAGAAAGCTACGTTGTCACATTCAATGACTCGCAAACCAAACCAGAGACGTTCCATCATCATTGAGCAGACACAGATTCATCGATCACCTTGAACGGATGTTCTCTAGAGGAGGCCCCGTTCCTTGAGCGCCTCTTGAGGCATAAACTAAAACTCAGACCTCAAGTGGAACTCGTACATACAATCCATCGCTAAAGATGATAGATAAATGGCCTGTTACCTGTACCATTCCAGTAAATGCCTGCTGTCTTTACAAGAGCTAGTTCAGGCCGAAAATGGAGTACTGTTGGAGCTGCCCATTCTTTACTTTCCAGTCTCGATAAAGTCCAAAAGCGTCTCCGCGTCCTTGTTGGTGATTAATTATTTTCCACCCTATTACCCCTTTCTCAGAGACGGGAAGTAGCAAGCCTCACGCTACTCTATCGCTATATTCTTGGAAAGTGTTCAGACGAACCACACTCCTAAGCTCCACCAGTCTTAATCTTAAGGGTTAAGAGCCGCGATAACACGCACATTGTAGTGAACCACCCTCATACGAATTGAAGATGTCAAAATTAAACAAGTACATAAGTTTAAATATCTGGGATGTAATATGACACCGAAATCCGAACACGCATTGGAATAGCAGAAAATGTCTTCCAGAAACTAAGCAATATATTAAAACATCGTTAAAGATGCTCGAAATTGATTATTGTCAGAACTCTGAACTGCTCCAGTAAGTACCTGACTCCTCCTTTGCAAAAACCAGATCAAACCGAAAATGGTGCACTGAAAATCTAACAACTGTTCTTTCAGTAACTGTATAAAATTCTTGAAGGTTAATCTTTTACATAGGAATTCTTGTTACTCAAAAACAGCAAGTTGATTCAATTTTGCCTTGGAAGTCTGTGGAACCCTGGTTGGAACTTGTCTTTCATGGAGTCTACGACACCCTGGTTGCAAATCTCCATTCCTTCCTTCCTTCCTTCCTTCCTTCCTTCCTTCCTTCCTTCCTTCCTTCGGTTCCATGCGTGATGCACGCTTGAGCGATGATATTTCTTTACGATATACGATTGGTTTGGCTGAAGAGTTCCTGCCGTTAAATTCTATGATATACCGGTTGGCAACCAAGGCTATAGGACTTCGTCTGTTCTCCTATTTAACCCAAATAAGAAGAGAAACTGTGGATTAACAACTTTTTCCAAGGCAATTTGCGTGTAGCGAGCTCTACTGGCTCTACGATTTCTCTTTCCAAGCTGTTATCTATCACACCATCTGTACATCGAATCTTACACCACCTAGTATTCCCAAGTGGTCACCCATCTAAGTACTGACCAGGATCAATGTTGCTTAACTTCGATGATCGGACGAGAAACAGTATTCTTTTTTACGTTGGCATAAACATGGAACCGAGAAGGCGGGGTACACTGAAGCAAGAGGTAGGTTGATGCCAATGACATATTTCAGAAACGAAAGTGTCTATTTATTTACAAGTGACAAAAACGCATGCGTATTTAAGAGTTTCACTCTTGTTTACAAGAGAGAAGCTCTGCGAATCAAGGAAGTTTGAGCCAAATTTGTAAAAAATCAGCTATTTTACCGCAGTAAGTAAAATATATTTTTGCTTTATTTAAGTCAAATTATATTGCAAAACGTTTATGCCCTCATAATATAATAAAGTAGTATCATCGTTCCAGTAAGTACCAGAATACATTATACTATCCTTTATATTTATAAGACCATAATCGAGCCGAAAATGGAGCGCTTGAAAAATGGCCAGTCTCCTGTACGGCTCCAGTAACTAGCTGAAACTGAACCAGATCAGGCTGAAAATAGAGTAATGCTGGAGTTAAGGATGATCGAAAAATAGTCAGTCCCCTGCACTCTCACCATTACCTGTCTCCTCCTGCAGTTCTTTATCTTTGCAAGGGTCAAATCAGGCCGTAAATGTACTGCTGAAGCTAAAGTTGCTGCAAAAATGGTCACTCCTCTGTACTACTCCAGTAAGTACCTGACTCCAACATCTGTCCTTTACACTTGGAAAAAACAGATCAGGCTGAAAAGGAAGTACGGCTGCACCTGAAGATGCTCGAAAAATGGTCAGTCTCTTGTACTGCTTCAGTAAGTAATTGACTCCTCCTGCAGATATTTAAGTATTCAAGAACGAGATTAGGTCAAATTGGGAGTTATGCTGTAGCTCATGTTCCTCGAAAATACGGTGAGTTCGCTGTACAGTTCAAGTAAGTACCTGACTCTTCCTGCTGTCTTTACTTTTAAAAACCCAAATCAGGTCAAATAGGGAGTATTGCTGGAGCTAATATTGCTTGAAAGAATGGTCACTTCCCTATAGTGATCTAGTAAGTACCTGAATCCTCCTGCCCTTCTTTAGTAATCAAAAGGCGTCAGGCCGAATAGGGAGTACGACTGAAGTTAGTGTTGCTCGAAAAAATGGTCAGTTCCCTGCACTGCTTTAGTAAGTACGTGACACATCCTGCTGTCCTTTACTTTTCAAAAGCCATGTCAGGCCAAATAGGGAGTACTGATGGAGCTAAAGTTGCTCGAAAAAATGGTCAGACTCCTGCACTGCTTTAGTAAGTACGTTACACATCCTGCTGTCCTTTATTTTTCAAATCAGGCCAAATAAGGAGTACTGTTGGAGCTAATGTTGCTCCAAATAATGGTAAGTTCCCTGTACTGTTCTCGTATGTACCTGACTCCTCGTGCTGTCCAGTACTTTTCAAAAACCAAGTCAGGTGGAATAGAGAGTACAGCTGGAGCTAATTTTGCTCGAAAAAATGGTTAGTTCCCTGTACTGATCTCGTAAGTACATGACTCCTCTTGCTTATATTTACTAATCAAAATCCGTCAGGCCAAATAGGGAGTACTGCTGGAGCTAATGTTGCTCG
This sequence comes from Acanthosepion lycidas, assembly GCA_963932145.1. Taxonomy (NCBI): domain Eukaryota; kingdom Metazoa; phylum Mollusca; class Cephalopoda; order Sepiida; family Sepiidae; genus Acanthosepion; species Acanthosepion lycidas. Next base: position 15,774,588 of record OZ010610.1, on the reverse strand, counting down.
AAAAAATGGTCAGTTCCCTATACTGCTTTAGTAAGTACCTGACTCTTCCTGCTGTCCTTTACTTTTCCAAAGTCAAGTCGAATAGAGAGTACTGCTGGAGCTAATGTATGTAGAAAAAAAGATGAGTACCCTGTACTTCTTTAGCAAGTACCTGACTCTTCCTGCTGTCCGTTACTCTTCAAAAGCAAAGTCAGGCAGAATAGTGAGTACTACTATAGGTAATGTTGCTCGAAAAAATACACCGCACCCTGTACTTTTTAGTAAGAATCTGACACTTCCTGCTGTCATTTATTTTTCAAAAGCCAAGTCATGTCGAATACGGAATACTGTTTGAGCTAATGTTGCCCCCCAAAATGGTCAGTACCTTGTACTATTTTAGCAAGTGCATGACTCCTTCTGCTGTCCTTTACCTTTTAAAAGCTAAGCCAGGCCGAATAGGGAGTAGTGCTGGAGCTAATGTTGCTCGAACAAAAGCTGAGTACACTGTACTCCTTTAGTAATTACCAGACACCTCCTGCTGTCCTTTACTTTTCAAAAGCCAAGTCATGTCGAATAGGGAGTACTGCTGGAGTTAATGTTGCTCGAATAAATGGTTTATTCTTGCCATGTCTGTTCGGGTATTGCCCAGTCTCCTCTTTCGTCTTAGACAGTCATCTCCGATTCCATATTGGGAAGAAGAATTATTTTCTACCCTCCAACCTCTCTCTCTTTCTACAGAAGGAAGTTGAGGATATATTGTCCGTATATATGAGCAACGACTATGTCTTAAAAAAATGGAAACAAAAAGGAAACTTATACTTAACATCAGAAAGAGACAGTTGAGTTTTCTCGTGCACATTCTGAGTAAAGAGGGCTTGAAAAATCTGATACCCACAGGGAAGAGAGACAGAGGCAAAATCACATAAAATACATAATGATTTCAAATGAATGGATGGCGAAAGAGTGTTTATGAGTAATAAGAGAATGACAAAATTTATTAAGAGGGACAAGATAATGGAAACTGTGGAGAGCTATTATCGCCTACATCGTAAAGCACATAAAGAAGAAAACTGATTTTATTTAATCACCACAGAGAATATTTTCTGCCTGGCATCAGGGTGACTGATGCTAAACTCCAGGAAAGCATCACACTACGACTTCTTGTTCCTCACGTTTTCCACTGACATGAAATAGAGCGAGTATATCGAATCAATTGCTTCGTCTACTGCAAGGAAAGTTGACTCACTGTGTCGTGGAAGAAAATTTTTCTCGTCCGAATCAATCTTGCAAATTTATAACCTCCCATTCGTCTGTGCATTTAATACTGTTACCATTTTCTGGTCTGGTGCTGATGCTGTACATCTTAACAAAATCCAAAGAGTTTGTAATGTAATCGATCCCAACCAGGCATCACGACTTCAGACATTTTCTCACCGACATAACGTGGATTTCCTCTGCCTTTTCTATAACTATTTTCATGGAAACTGCTCTGATGACATTATTCGCATGGTTCCCCGACTACATGAATTTAAGCGTTCTATCAGTTTCGCAACTCGGTCCCACCTTTTTTCTTGTTGAAATATCCAGTCACTTCTAAACTAACAGTTTCTTTTCTCGCACTTCTCATCTGTGGAACTCCCTTCCAATTTCTTTACCTCTGATAACAACAATTTTCAAAAACTTAAATGCAACTTCAACCATTATATTCTGTTTTCATGAAACCAGTTCCTTTTTTTGGCCTTTCCTAAATCCTGGAAATTTTGAAACGGCAGGCTGTACCACTTGGCATTCGCACCGAAAGATCCAATAGGAACATTATAAAGTGTTTTGGTGCCAATTTGAGGACGGTGCAGAGGATTCGGAAAGAGTTAGATGAGTCTAATGCTAATTACGAAGGTAGGGAAGCTCGGAAAATTCACTCTGATAAGAAAAGTACTCAAGAATTTGTTGATGAGGGCGACCACATCACCCCTTAAATCTGGCCAAATAACTACCCAGACTGCAACACCCTTGATTATTATGTTGAGCGAAAGTTCAACAAAACACATTGTAACACAAAAGATTAACTGAAGCCAAGGATTATGGCAGCATTCACAAACTTAAACAAGAAGACCTTCGAGAAGAGTTGTAGGAGATTCCGAAGTCGTCTGGAGGCTGTAGTTGAATCCAATGGCGATTTTATTGAATAAATTTACTCTGTTTTAGTTTCAAGATATTTTTGTGTAATGTTGGTAAATACATCTGTTAAAATGAGATGTCAGTGTTATTTTTGTTTTTGCGTAATTTAGACAAGAATTTATCCATCGCATCCTGTATATAGAAATTAAAGAAACGTCATGAGAGATCTTTTCATTTTGAAGAAATCAACGATATATTTTGGACGGCAATTTTTAACAACAACTTGAGTATTTTCTTGTTAAAAGTTGAATAGTTTTAACACATTGAACATTATGAATAAAAAATAAAATGTTTATATCGTGTTTAGCAAAACAAATTCAAATATTTGAACAAAAATCAACCCATAATTGCGTCAAAAACGCGAAAATGTTTTAATAGTTGAGCTTAATGTAATTTATAACGTACACGTATATAAATGTAGGTAAAAATAAACTAGATGTTGATAAGTTAGCGAGTGTCCCAATGCATTGCCCGGAGGCCACCAATTAGTCTTCACTGCCGTCGAGAAGTTCGGGGTGATACACACCAGCCCTGTTCTTGGCTAAATCAAGGCGTTATTAATTATTTGCATTAATTTGTTTAGTGCTGAATCAACATGTTTCTCCGGCTGCATCAATGTGCTCCACGGGTGGGGCAGTTTGATGCATGTGACATAACGTCACAAAGGTATAATATTATGAAAATTCTGCTTTCTATCTGTTTCGAACATTCAACAAATGACCAAAATCCTGGAGTATGTGTTTCCTAAGTTTGAAGAAAAAAAAAATAATTAAACTTAATTAAATTTAAGTTCTACCTGTATACGATCTTAAATTAATATACTTTATATATATATATATATATATATATATATATATATATATATATATACACACACACACATACACACACACACATAAGATAAGATAAAACAAGGCAAAACACCTGATTTTGTTCTCAGCACTTCTTTGGAAAGTGAGAAAAAAAATCAATGAATGAAGCAGACGATCTTTTTATAGATACGAACATATAAATGAAAATATGAAATTTACAGATTATGAAATGTTTATTTTAACACAAAATCTAACGTAATAAACCCTGCCTGTTGCAGCTATGTCCTGTCTCCCCGGTGGTTATGGCCGAAAAAGGAATCCACCCGATCTTCCCCCGGTGAACTGAAGGAACCACCACTATTCGCCTCGTTGTGAATTCTTGATCCGAACAGCAGTCTATCGGTCTCCCTAGAACGGTCCGGTGGGAAGGGGAGGAAATGGTTGGGTATTACGCTGAAAAGAAATCACTATTCATGCAAAAAAAAGTTTCTTGTCGTAGCCGCAAAGACATGAAAAAGAAAAAATAAGCAACAAAATGTCGTAACGAGGTTCATTCGTTTGGGGTCAGAAGTGACAGAGAGAGAGAGAGAGAGTAGGAAAATTTCTGCCTAATCAATTTCGGCTGTTCTAAGCGAAGTAATTCGGGGATATTCGTCGGAGCGTGTAATTATAGCCGTTTGGTTTCTCAGCTTTGTTGGCAAAATTAACTTGTTTCATAGAGGGTCTGTTTCTATTTCTGGGTTCGGATCGGACCTCTTGGTCGCGTGACAACCAACCAACAGGACCAGAAAACTCCAACAGGCCGTCTCTTCCCCGGTTCTGCGATCTGACTAACTCAATGGTGCGGGCAGCTTATATAGAGAGAGGCGGAGCTAAACCATCTTTAGGCACCGCCCCCGAATTTTAATATGCAAATCGCCTTTGACCACCATGCAAGCTTTTCCGGTCCCCGAAACTCAGCTGGAACCCAGTTTTCAAGAGATACTAAAATCGGATTCGGACCTCCTGCTACATCTTCCACAGACAACGTATACTTAAATTTTGCCAAAACCACGTATCACGTCTGGTTGAATTCCGCTATTCAGACCACCCAAAAGTCCAATTCGCCATTTATCACAGAACTTTACTTTAACGAATCTGTCTCTTAACCACTTTGGAATTATTACATTTAATTAACTAATAACTCAACCCAGAAACAATTATTAAGAGAAAAAAAAACAAGAAAAAAAACCAAACTTATTTCTGGAATTACTCCGGAATCCCTTCTACCCAAGTAATTAGCACCTTCATCCTAATTCTTTAGCACTGTTGATTACTAAATCCACCTCGGGGTTTGGGGGGGGGTCTCTCTCTCTGTGTCACGAAATAATTTCATACATATTGTTCCATATGCCAATATTTCGGGAACAAAAAAATATTAAGCAAAAAGGATTTTACTACTTACATAATTATTTGTTGTCCATCTAAATTAAGGTTTAACTTACATTAAACAGACAACTGAAACCTTTTTTTCTTTGACCCCCCCACCACTTTTTGTTACAAGAACATGTTACAAAAATCTTGTCTTCTGTTGGATGAGAGATAATTTCTTCAGATATATTTATCTTCTTTTATTCTTCAGAATTCTTTTCTCTTTTTTTAAGCTGAAAGGGAAAAATATCAACACAACAATGCCTCACCTAGGAGAATAATGTTCTTATTTAAGATAAATATCTATTTTAACTAATTAAAAAAATCTAATTTTAAATTGAGAACAAGAATAGGAAAGAAGCCCTTGCATCGAATGACACTGGCAAAAACGTTAACTCAGCGATCCAACAATACAGATCAAAGGAAATAATCCCTCTTGGCAATAAAATTACTTCTTCCAAATGTCTAATCTCTTTCTTAGACAAACTCGGATTAAATCTCTTGACTTAGAATCCGCAAAAGTCCTGTTGTGAAGTTGATATTAGCACTATAGCACTAATCAGCTGCTAAGTCGTACTTCTACTTGGTTAGTCTCAGAGACCACTTATATTGAATGTTCAGTTCTGCTTATGCAAATTATGCATACTAATTTGCTAGTATCACTACATCTCCCTAAACCTTAAGGGCTTTATCCCTCTCGTAGCTCTTGTACTCCTGATATTTTCGTCATTCTGCTCTCTTTCTCTCCCTCCCGTATTTCTTTCCCTGGGAGACCTCGATCTGTCCCGGTCTAAGCTGTAGTCACATGTGTCCTCTTGCATACTCCGGTCTTCATCTGAACTTTCAGAGTCCTTCTGTCCTTCTTCCTCCTGCATTGTTTCCTCTGACGTTTCCTTGTGTAATGGTTGTCCTATCAACTCAATATCAGATGAAACTGACATCTCTTCGTCATTTCGTTCTTCCTCTTCACCCTGTGTCCTTATTTGGTCAGCATGGGCCAACACACTATCGCCATTCTCTCTATTTATTATGGCTGTATTATGGCCTTTTCGCATTATGAACTCTGCTCCTTCCGTATCTGCATCTTTGCTCTTTTTATACCACATCTTTTCACATGTAGAGTATGACATAGTTAGCGGAGCTCTAATCTGTCTCCCCATTAGAGCTGATGGGCTTTCGAGTCTTCCCGCGTGTGGTATGGTCCTATAACTTAAAAGCATCCTCGGTAGAAAAACTTCTACTTTTTCTTTTTGCTGAGAGCATGCTTTCAGCCCCTTTTTTACATTTTGAACCATCCTGCTATGCTTTTTGATTGAGGGTGATACGGAGGAGTTTTATATCGTTTACACCCTATTTTCTCTAACCATACGTTCAGATCTTCGTGGCAAAATTCCGGTGCATTATCCGATACCAAGGTTTTTGGTACACCATTTCTAGAGAATACTACTCTTAGAATTTGCTTTATAGTGGAACTTTACCTGTTTGCAACCTTTATTATTTCAGGCCAACCTGAAAAAGAGTCCACTAATATCAATAAGAGTCCCACTCCATTTACGTAGGCATGATCCATATGGACCCTACTCCATGGCTCTGCTTCTTTGGGCTATGAATGTAACTTGGCTTGTGTAAAGTTTCTTAACTCTTTACATTTCTTACACCTCTTTACATAATCCTCAACATCTCGTGAATAACCCGGCCACCAAGCTTCTAGTTTTAACCTTTTTTGTGTGGCCGCTACTCCACAGTGTATATCATTATGTACACTTTCTATTAACGGCTTTCTTTGTGTTTCTGGGGGAACTACCAGGTCCTCATTGCATATTACTCCATGTTCTACTGTTAATTTGTGCCTCATTTCTTTATAAGGTCTTTCCGCCCTAGAACAATTTCCCCACGAATTTTTTCTTATTCTTGATAGTATCCTACTTAGCACTGGATCATGTCTCGTTTCCGCAGCCATTCTGTCTAAAGACAAAACATCAGTCTATCAAGTGTAGGAACGTATCTTCAAATTCTTCCTCCGTTTTGTCTTTTGACTCCTTGTAAAATCTCAATCTTGATAGTGCGTCCACATGTGGAATTGAATTTCCTTTGACATACTCTATATCAAAGTCAAATGCCATCAATCTTATCGTCCATCGTAAAATCATTGATGTCGTGACTTTGGGTAATTCTTTCCTTGGGTTAAATATAAACTCTAATGGTCTATGATCACTTCTTAGTAGAAATTTTTTCCCAATTAAAAATTGTCGGGCTCTGGTAGTTGTCCACACGATAGCCAATGCTTCTTTCTCTATGTTCGAGTAATTAAATTCAGTGTTCGTTAACCTTCTCGACAAATACATTATCGGATGTCCTTCTTGTGATAATATTCCCGATATTGAATGTTCACTTGCATCTGTAGTGAGTGTTATGTCCTTTTTTGGATCAAATATTTTCACTACAGGGTTTTTTGACATTATTTATTTTAATGTTTCAAAAGCGTTCTGCTGTTCGCTTGACCAGATAAATTCTACATTCTTTTTTCTTAAATTTGCAAATGGTTCCGTCAAGTCCGTGTATTTGGTAAGTATCGCCTGTAAAAAATTAACAATCCCAAAAAAGACTCCAATTTTTTTTTATTTGTAGGTGTAGCTACTTTTAGAATTTTTTCTATCAAGGCTTGGTCTGGTGATATACCTTCTTTCGAAATGGAATAACCTAGAAAAGAAATTTTCTTGGAGTTGCTTACGCATTTTTTTTCATTTATCGTCATTCCGGCATTTCTTAATCTATTCAAGACTAGTTCAGTTTTCTCTTTTAATTCCTTTTCATTAGTAGCTCCTATGCATATGTCGTCTTGGTAACAAATCATATTTTGTACATTCGTACAACCTGTTCGATGGCCCTTTGAAATATGGCGCTTGCTGTTTTTATTCCATATAGCATTCTCTTCCATCTTAGTAACCAACCCTATTGGCGTATTTATCGTGGTTACTTCTTTGAAGTTTTCATCTATTGGTATTTGGTGGTATGCCGTTTTTAAATCTATTTTTGAAAAAACAGACATCCCTGCCAAAGCATGTAATGCAAGTTCAACATTGTGTATTGGATATGAATCCGAGCATATCTTGTGATTTACTCCTATTTTATAATCTCCACAAATACGTAAATCACCATCTGTTTTCCCCAAAACCACAATCGGTGATGCCCACTTGCTACCTCCAGGTGGAACATGTTCAAGAAGATCTTGTTCTACTAATTTACATAGTTTTGTCATTACTAACGGCAATAAATGTACTGGTAATTTTTTGTGCCTCATAATAAGAGGGGGAAACATTTTCTTTTACTTTTAAACTTGTTTCATAGTTCTTTAATTTTCCAGTTTTTTCCATTTTTTATTTCATTAATTAATTTAGTAGAATTCATGTTAAGCACATCATTTCCAATAAGGCCATGGTTTTTCTTGCAACTTGTAACAATTACAGGAATTACTTCAAATTTTTCTTTAACTCCAATGAACCTTCGAAGTATCCTAATATTTTTATAACGGATCCATCAAACTGGCGAAGTTGTAAATTGCTTTTTCGTAAAGGTGGATTACCTATGTATTCCCAAACATTTTTTGGTATCAGTGTTACTTCACTTCCAGTATCCATTTGCATATCTAAATTGCAGTTATTAATTTTAACCTTTACTATAATGTCTTTTTTCTTCTGTTCAAAAGTCTTATTCTTCACAGTAAAAACTTCCCTGTCGGTGTCGTTTTCTTCAACTCTTTCAACATTTTTCTTTTTTAATTTACACACTGCTTGAAAGTGGTTCTTTTTTAAGCAATTATTACAAGTTTTCCCAAATGCCTGACACTTTTCCTTTTTCATTTCGTGTTCACGTCTACAATACGAACACTTTTTTATCTTGTTTACCGCGTATGTATCAGCGAATCTTTGTTCGGTGGGTTGACTTTTATAATAGTGGTATGTCTGTGTTAGCTCTTGTTGCTGCATAAATTCAATACAAGCATTTAAAGACATATTTCCTATTTGTAATTGTTCCAATATTTTATATCGGTGTGACGCATTGGACATACCTTCAATTAGTCTTAATTGAATCAAGTCCTTTTCAATGGTCTGTTCGTCTTGTCCGAGTTTCTCAAATTCACAATATCTACTTGCATTTCGTAGACGGTGTAAATATTTTATAATTGGTTCGTCAATTTCCTGTTTCGTTGACATGAATTTCGTTCTTTCTGCCACCACCAGCCTTTTCTTGGGTCTCATATTCATTTTTATAATCTGACTTATTTTTTCGAAAGTCAGGTCTTCCAAATTTAAGGGATATGCCATGGTGGAGACTTTAATTACCGCTTCGCATCCAGCTGTAGCCAAAAGTAAATCCGTGATTTCATTTTCGCCTCCCTTTTCCTTGTTGTCTTTCAACTTTTTTGTTCTCGCAGTGGCAGAGAAGCAACGAATCCAAGTATCGACAAATTCTGGATCTTCCAGAGACAACTGAAATCCTATCGGCGACGCCATTGTTGTGAAGTTGATATTAGCACTAATCAGCTGCTAAGTCGTACTTCAATATTTATTATTGTAATTTAATAGAATAAATGTGGCACAAGACCAAAAGAGGGGATGGGGAAAGAAGGACGGTCATCATATGTCTTAATTTAAACTTAGCTATCCACGACCTCTGATCCAAACATTCAAAACAATATTCCTTTCACCAAAACAACACATTTATCCATACCTTTCTTACTACATCCACCAAAATACCTCTTTGACTCAATGCAAATCATAAATACTCCCCTTATTTACAAATATTGTCTGGGGGGGCATAAAAAACAACAATTTTTAAAAAGATCCCCAATGAGTATATACAATATGACAAAAAATATCTACAAGAAACCAAACAAAAATTAGTGTTAGTAATAAAACCCCCCACAAATTTTAAATGTGGCAGAAATATCAGTTAACCGGACGAAATCGATGCGGGACTATGAAAATAAAGGACACATTCATTCCTCCCAAGCATTCACACAGGCACACACTCATTCATACACAACAACAAATACGAAAGATACACACGCGAAACGAAAGGCGCCCCGCATACACCAGAGAATTGACATCACTGACCACCTAAACGAGGGAGGGGATGAGGAGTTAAACTAAAAGAAAAAAAAGGGGGACAGAAATAAAAGGGGCCAATGAGCAAAACACACCCTAGCTAAGTTTACCGAATCAGGAAAGAAAAACTAAAAGAAAAAAATGCAATCTCCTAATCTAACCTAATCTCGTGATGGGTTGCCTATGTTCAACCCAGGAATACAATATCCTAATGACTAACCGGCATCCAAATGCCACTCAAGGTCAGCCCCTTTTACTCGGCACATACGCGCAAGATTCACCCACCTTTTGCCAAATTCTGATGAGGTGAGCCGCCGCCTTTCCGTCCTAATCTTGACTTTAAGCTGATGCTTAAAGAACAAGATCAGTTGGGAAGAAGTGAACTCTCGCCCTCATTGAATTCCTTCTGACGCGTCGTCCAAATCACGACTCTCATAACCCCTAGCAAGCAACAGAACACATAGTGTTCAGCCTTCGTCATCTGCGGCATACCACATTGCTACAAACAGAACTGGCTTCAAGGACAAAAAAACTTTCCCTGCAGCATGCGAACCATGAGGCCTTCAACAAACCTGCACAAAGGCACTACTGCCTTGCACTGAAAGAAGGCGTGACCAACGGTCTCGACTTCCCCCGTACAGCGACGAAAGTTTGGATATTTCTCCAAGCCTGCTGAACAAAGTCTCTTGCCGACCCAGTGGGCTTCACGAATCACCAGCCAGGTGAGTGATGCCTCATCGTTATTGAGGCATTTCAACCCAGGCGCCCAAGGCCATATCGAGCGAGCCTCCTGCTTCGTAAGACCGAGCTCGCCAATTAGATCATCTTGAACGGCCCCCCTAACTAATACTTGATACAATGCCTTGCGAGACAACGCCTGGGCGTTGGAGAGGCCATCCAAAGCCCGCAAGAGGAGCTTCAGAGCACGACGACATTCACAATAGAAGGAGCACTTGACTCGTCGTGAACGGCCTGCCTCTTCCTAGAACGAGTGCACATTTCTCAGGGATGGGAAATGATTCCGGACGTCTTCTTTCCAAAAGGCACCCTCCTCATCCGATCCGCGACACACTCGGTCTAGAAAGGTGATGCGAAGCATATGTTGTTGACAAATCTCAATGCTCGGCATACCCAGACCGCCCTCAGATGGATGAAGGCAACAGATCTCGCGAGATACCATAGGGGCCTTGTCTCTCCATAAGAAAGAGAACAAGATCCGTACTAATAAAATTAGACTGGCATACGGAAGTAGAATTACAGAGAGTCGGTACAGGAGAATCGGATAGATGTGTGAAACATATACTTCCGCCCTTCCCTTCAGGGAAGGTCTCCTCCGAGACCACAGATTAACCGGTATCTCAGCCTTTCCTTGCACCTCCGACCAATTCATTTCCAACTGGAGAGCAGGACCGAACCAGACGCCGAGTATCTTGATCGGCCCATCCGTCCAGAGGAAAGGTCCAGGAAGAGAAACTCCCTTCCACGAACCCAACCGCAAGCCCACAGACTTATCGCGGTTGATCTTGGCCCCTGTCACCATCTCATACCCACTGATCTCTTTGCTGACTTCGTCAATCTCGGCTCTGCTCGACACAAGAACCGAAACGTCGTCAGCATAGGCAGAATACCTGGCTGAGGTGGAAGCCCCAGGCAGGGATATTCCGCGCAGGACGGGATTCGCCTTTAACTTGCGAAGGAATGGTTCCAACGCAAGAACGTAAAGCAAAGGCGAGAGCGGACAACCTTGACGAATGGAGCGAGACAATACGAAAGTCTTCGATCTTACCCCATTCACTTCCACCAGCGCACCGGGGGTCGCATACAAAAGTCGGATCCAGGAGCGAAAGTCGGCTCCGAAACCGGCCGCCGAAAGGACAAGCTCCAGAAATCGATGATCAACCCTGTCGAAGGCCTTGGACTGATCTAAATTAATCAGCGCGGCTTCACTGTCGACTTATTCTAAGATCAAGCGTACCATATGAAGGTTATCCTGAATAGTCCTACCCTTCACAGCACAAGTCTGTTCAGGGCCAATCAGACTAGACAGGACAAGCTGCAAACGGTTGGCTGAGATCTTCGCCAAAATCTTTAAGTCAGTATTTAACATCGTTAAAGGGCGAAAGTTCCCTAACCCATCCCCACCGTCCTTGTTCTTACGCAGCAACTTGATCACACCCCTGGTGAAGCGTTGAGGTATAGACCCCTGCTTCATCCAGTGGTTGAAAATCAGTTCCAGCAAAGGAACAAAAACCTGCGACAACCTCAAGTAAACTTCGTAGGGAAGACCATCTAATCCCGGAGACTTATCCAGGCCAACCTGCTTCAGCGCTTCCCAGATTTCCGATTCTGTAATGAGTCCCTCTCACCTAGCCTCTTCAGCTGCCTTGAGGCAGGGAAAGTCAGCTAAATAGGCGTCGAACTGAGCAGAGCTCAGACTGGGCTCTCTGGTGAAAAGGTCCTGAAAGTAATCCCGAAAGACCTCACATATGCCCGCGTTTGTAGTCACGGTCCGCTTATCCGGCAATGTGACGCACGCTATATGTCGCCTTGGCGCGTTCCGAATCTCCTCTGCACGCAGTTCCGCGGCCATGTTCGTCGCCTCAGAAGACATTCTTTTTAGCCTAGCCCTAACTACCAGAGCTTGATCCTTCTTGATAAGCAAGGAGGACAACTCTGCCTTAGCTAAGGCTATATCCCCACTAACAGGGGATTTCACAGCGCGATCTACCTTTTCTTCTAAAGCCGTTTGCGCCGCTAATCTATCTAGATTGAGTCGACGACTAAAATCGGCAGCAAACGTTCTAATTTTGGTTTTTAATTTGTCCAACGAGGCGTTTCCCACAAGCGCCCCCGTCAATTCCCTCTGAATCATTAGTAGCAGCTGGTCCCGGAAATCCTGCTCACCAAATAATGAACAGTTAAATTTCCAGTAACCAGCCATTCTAACCTTAGGCTTATCTACACGGACCCGGACAAGCCTATGATCCGTATAAACTATATAGTGGAAACTTGAACACCCTAAGAGCCCTACGTCGACTCTCTTAACTAAGACTCGGTCCAGGTATCTCGCAATCGCCCCAAGCACCGAGTTGCCACTATTTGTCCAAGTCCATGCTACATCCTGAGGGTGCTCATCCCGGAACTTATCGACAAGATCAAACCCGCCGATAAAGTCTCGAAATGCCTTCACATCAGGATTGTTAGTACCCGGTTTTTGTCCTATACGATCTATATCGGGGTCAAGGACGGCATTCCAATCCCCCGCTAAAACTACCCGACGAGAAGTCGTCAAAAACGGCCCGATCTGCCGAAACAAAGCAGGCCGCTCAGCATGGTTATTGGGCGCATAAACCCCAATGAGACGTAAAGCCTTATCCTTTATGGTAACATCCAGCACACAAAGCCTGCCCGCCGGATCCGCGAAGACAAGGGTACATGCAGCCTTCAAAGACCTGCTCACTAGCCAAGAGACACCCATCGAACGACCATCAAAACATGCTGAATAAAGGGCGAACCCCTTAGACAGTATATCCTCACGGTCATGAGAAGAAAACCGGGTCTCTTGCACACAACAAACATTCGCACCGAGGCGCTGAAGGTCACGAGAGAGCCTCGCCCTGCGAGCCTCGGACCTCAGGCCCCGCACATTTAGAGTAGCTAACCAGAGATCCATCGAGAAGTCCGATTAGGGTTATTTACCTGAATTAAACATGGCCGGGGTAAGGATACCGACAGCCTCTCCCATAGACCCATGGCCCATCTCAGTCTTGACGGAGCCATCCTGGGAGATACCGCCAATATCCCACGGAAACGTTAGTTTTAATGCTCTATATAGGGAGGGGTGAACTAAAACGGGGACCCTCCCTGAACAAAATTGTTTGAGATTTTCCAGCTGCTTGTTTTGAGTGATGGCTACAGGTAGTGCCATTTTAAACGCCATGATGGCTTCATCTACCATCGCCCAGATTTGCTTTGCGCCTAGCCCAGTTCGAACGACAGTTAAAACCCGCTGGGATTGCGGGAAATTCTCCGGGTTTTCTACATCCAGGTTCGCATATTGGCTGACGGACAATAAATACTTTAAGTCTTTAATCCTTTTGCCGTAATCTCGTGCTCTCTCGGCCTGAGCCGGCGAAATTCGACAAACATCTTTCCCCGTATTAAAAGAATGTTTTTGAGCCCTCTTTCTCCGTTCTGCTGGATCCACGGTTGGGCTTATTTGCCTTTTAGTGGCGGGGGGAGGCATTTCAGATTTTTTTGAGGGGGAAGGACTGGGAGTCTGGCGAGGAGTATGGGAAGATTTTTGTTTAACAGGAGAAGGACTGGGAGTATGAAGAGGTGTATGAAAGGATCGGTGTTTATAAGGGCTGGGATCTCGAGATTTGGGCGGGGTAGGTGAAGATTTATTTCTAGGAGAAAGTGTCTCCGGGGCAGAAGAAGTGGATGGACTTGGATTAGAAGTTTTATTCTTGTCTAATTTCTTCTTCAGCTCCTTCAACTTTTCTGTTTTTTCGTACCCGGGATCGAACTTCCTTTGTTGGTCCTGAAACTTTTGGAGAAGGGCCGGGTCATCGCCCTTAACGTTGCCTATGCTAAGTCGTACTTCTACTTGGTTAGTCTCAGAGACCACTTATATTGAATGTTCAGTTCTGCTTATGCAAATTATGCATACTAATTTGCTAGTATCACTACAAGTCCATTTGTTTTTCTTTAACATATAGCTACATTTACAACAATGCCTCAAAAGGTCATATCAGTTAAAATAAAAACATAACTTTTCTCAAGTTATATCAAATAAATTTAGTTTCGGAATTCTTCCGAAATTATTAAAAAATCTTCTTTCCAAAGTTACTCGACATGAAAAATCCACAATCCTTTTTTTTCATCTTGAAATAAAATTAGAAAGACAGCAATTATAAGTTATAATTCTAATATTAAAGTCCATCTAAGAAAATAATTCGGCAATTGTAAGTCAAACATTCCAGGTAACGATTATTTAAAGTGTTAAACTATTAGGTTAGTGCAAAAATAATGACGTAATAATGTCGTTTTTTGACGTATTTTTAACGTCAAAAAACGACATTATTACGTCATTATTTTTGCACCACCCTAATAAAATAGTCTACCACAGAGCCAGAAAACAAAACGTCTTTCTTAAGTGAGAATAATTTTTTGACCGAGGATAATTTCCTCTAATTAAAAAGAAACGCCTTTTCCAGGATCCAAATCCAAAAAAAGAGCGGCAAAACAAAAAACTATCGTCTGCTTTGCCATCAGACGCGTGTCATTCAAAATATCAATACATTATACGCATACATTTCACTACCAAAGTTTTTGAAATGTCCTCAAATGTATTTCAATATATCAGATTCTTTCCAAATATAATTTCCAAAAGTTTCCGTTCAATCAGTGAGGTTGTCTAGCGTCAATTAGGGAAAAATACATCAACGAGTACTGCGTTACCCTCCTTGCGTACAAATTGAGTAAGGAACATTTCATTATAATATTAGAAATTTTTTGTTGCTATATTTCAAAAGATTTTCTTTTCTACTCGGTAATTTTAAAAAATTTTCTTACCTTTTTTGTTGAAGATTTTCTTTATCGCAAACAACCAAGTTGGCCTTCCATTTACTAATTCTCCTTTGGTTATCAGACCCTCTTTCACAATATCCAAATCGGAAACAAATACACTAGTGAAAGGTCCAATACTTATTTTAAAAATTCCTCCGTAAATTTTTCGAAACTCCATAATTCGGTTAAAAAATTCCTTGGCCCGAATTAGCTGAGGCAAATTTCCGATGATTGGGAATGTTTTTGGTCCTGGGGGTAAATTATAACGTTTTTTGTTAAATTCTATCAAAAACCAGCGAACCAGGAACAGTACAACAACTCCGATGAACAAAGTGATCACGTTTTGATTTATTGTAGATGGACTTGTTGATGAAAATGTGGTGTCAGCCATGATTTAGTTGTAGTAATTTACTTCTCAAATATTGCTTCGTATGTTATCTAAGTTCAAAATGGCTGATGCTACTAGATACTGGTTACAATCAAACACAGAAAAGTTACATAAGTTATTGTTATATAAGTTAAGGTTATGTAAGTAAGGTTATATAAGTTAGTGATATCTAATATTAGTAGCTTAAAATACACTTTGCTTTTTCTTGCCTCGTTTGCCTTCTTTTTTTATTGTTCATCCGATCAGGTCTTGTTTCCTTTTTCTAACTTTTAACATTTAACAACATTGAACATTAAAATAATTTCATCCTTTTGTTTCTCATTTTCGTTTCGTTCGTTCATTGCGAACTATTTTCATTTCGTTCAACCCACCCAACTCAACCAGTTGATTTTTTTTAGCCTCTTCACAAAATTTAAAGTTTCGTTCTCGTTTCAGCTGCGTAAATATGGGTCACTGCCTGACTTGTCTAAATTAGATTCTTCTCTTTACGCATAACTTGATCTAGATTTATTCATCCAAAATGACAACGCAACGTAGGTATCTTGAAAGAATCGCTAAAAAAAGGAGCATATGTAGGGTTTAGGTAGGTTTCTTCTTAATTCCAATATATTACAATTCTTGGCTTATTAAAAATGAATGCAAAGATAATTAGTACAAAGATATATTTTGTATCTACTTATAAAATTTTGTACCTCTAAAGATAAAATATATACTATGCTAATAGTTCATGAGTTATATATCAGAAACTTCTCGTGTTGAACGTCTAATATATATATATATATATATATATATATATATATATATATAGAGAGAGAGAGAGAGAGAGAGAGAGAGAGAGGGAGAGAGGGAGAGGGTGAGAGATTTTGTAAATGTGTATGTATGTGTGTACGCAAGTATCTCGTTGATAGTAGTAATCCTTTCGATTCTTTGTAGGATTTTTAGGTGTCCTGATATTATAGGGGATTGGGGAACGGGTCACATTATTTCATCGACTCCATGCTTCCTTTGCCTGGTTGTCACTCGGTGTTTCACACTTCACTGATACATAAATTTCAGAATTATTTCTTGATTTCTGATTGTTTTTTTTTTTCACTTACATTTAGGAATGTCAGCATTTTGGCCCCTTTTATCGATTTTCTTTTTTTTCCTTATCTTTTTGTTTGCATTTCTTTATGGCAAACCATTTTCTATTTTTGTTTTTTTTTTATAGTGAAGTTTTTCTATCACTACACACACTTTAACAATTATTCAGTTCAGTTATGTGTCATGCGTGATACACGCTTAAGCGATCATGTATCTTTCGATATTTTGACGAGACAGATTTTTCCCGCAGTAGGTTGCAATTTATTTATGCGGTAGAACAGTTGCTACTCAAGGCTACAAAAAGCGGTCTGTCCTGCTATTTACCCATAGCTGGGAGGGAGAAGAAGAGGATTAATACCGTTCCCAAATGTATTAGCATGTCAAACACTCAGTTACGTGCCATGCGCGATACATGCTTAGGCGATCATGTATCTTTCGATATCTTGACACGGTAGATTTTTCCGCAGTAGGTTGCCATTTCTTTCTGCGGTAGACTAGTTGCCATCGAAGGCTACAGAACCCGGTCTGTCCTGCTATTTACCCATAGCTGGGAGGGTGAAGAAGAGGATTAATTCCTTTACCAAATTTATTAGCATGTCAACCACTCAGTTATATTGCCATTCGTGATACACGCCTAGGCGATCATGTATCTTTCGATATCTTGACGAGGCAGATTTTTTCCGCAGTAAGTTGCCATTTCTTTCTGCGGTAGACTAGTTATCCTGTCTATCCTGCTATTTACCCATAGCCGGGAGGGAGAAGAAGAGGATTCATTCCTTTCCCAAATGTATTACCATGTCAACCACTCAGTTATGTGCCATGCGTGATACATGCTTAAGCGATCATGTATTTTTCAATATCTTGACATGGCAGATTTTTCCCCAGTTGGTTGACATTTCTTTCTACGGTAGACTAGTTGCCACCCAAGGCTACAGTACCCGGTCTGTCCTGCTATTTACCCATAGCTGGGAGGAAGAAGAGGATTCATTCCTTTCTCAAATGTATTAGCATGTCAACCACTCAGTTATGTGTCATGCGTGATACACGCTTAGGCGATCATGTATCATTCGATATCTTGACATGGCAGATTTTTCCCCAGTTGGTTTACATTTCTTTCTGTGGTAGACTAGTTATCCTGTCTATCCTGCTATTTATCCATAGCCGGGAGGGAGAAGAAGAGGATTCATTCCTTTCCCAAATGTATTAGCATGTCAACCACTCAGTTATGTGTCATGCGTGATACATGCTTATGCGATCATGTATCTTTCGATATCTTGACGAGGCAGATTTTTCCCGCTGTAGTTTGCCATTTCTTTCTACGGTAGAAATGGATTCGAGTGGAATTCGAACTCAGCTCTCCGATTCCTCAATCCGAGCCGTTGTCCCTTATTTCACTTTAAATTAATTTTCTTTATTTGAATCCATAATTTTTAATAGTAAAAGTATGTTTTAGTTTTTTCCATTTACTCCTTAATAGATTTGACCGTTTTATGTTGTTTTTCATGTTCATTGTCGTGTCCACTAAAATATGAAATACAATATCTATATACCAAGAAAACCGTAGAATTCAAATCAGAAATGTTGTTTTATTAGTCGTCATGATTTACGTAGATACCGCCAAAATACCGTGCGGACGTAGTAGAAGACATACCACTGAGTTTTTTGGGGCCAATTATGAAGAAATAAATGATTTCATTTTTGATCCGGTGTTCTTACAAAATCCGGGCCCCAGATGGTATGCGCACAGCTGTCACTAAGGTCCACGTCACTCTCGCTGATGATCTTCACGACCTCATTCACATCTTCATGCAAAAAGCGACAGCGCTAACGAACTACAAAGAGATCTCTTCAGACTACGGCACCACAGTTCGCAGTAAGAACCACATTCTATCTCTGGTATTTTCTTTACTATTAACCACGCACATACAATCTATATTCAATCCATAACTTTATTAACCAAAACAAAATGATATTACTTTCTAATCTATAACCAAATGCTTGTATTCTTGTCCTTATATTAAACAAATGTTTATTTGTTGAAACTACGTTTTATTTTTCTACTGGATTTTATTCTGTCTATGAAAATCGTGGGATTATTTTAAACGGTTGAATTACGAACCGTCACACAATATTTTACATTATTGTATCGAATCCCGACACTCCGAATTTTGACATTCATCGAAAAACCGAGTAGAAGGATTCTTACAGTTACTTTTGAATTCGAGAGAGATTATTATTTTCTGGTTGACATTCGACAGAACTTATGTCGATCTTAATTTCCAGAATTAATGCAGGTTTCAACCTGTCAACTGATACGGTATTATTCCCATAGTCGGAAATTGTTAGAGTAAAATATTTTTGACTGCGATATAATACCTCTATTGGACCGGTAGACGGAGCTTCAAGAGGTTTTCGTACCTTGTCTGTCTGTAACCACACATATTTACTAGTTTTTGAGGACATAAGAATATTTCAGATGTCCTTTAGATAGTTTGTCAGACTCAAATTTCTCCATCTCTTGAGCCAAATTCATTATTTGTGAATTTGTTATTTCAGTGACCTCATTTTTTTTTGTTTGTATCGAGTAGCCGCCGGTACTTGTACGGGATGAACCTTACTATGAAAAAATCCTTTAACCGAGTACACTTGTCAAAACTCTGTGAAGAATTTGGGTTTAACTTCAAGCCTTTAAAGATTTACTTACGTGATGGGGGAGATTGATGGCAGAAAGAGGAAAAGAGAAAAGCTTCTCTGACGCTACAGTGAAAAAAACTTCTGTCAACTACGAAAATCAACATTGACAAGAAAATCTCAGATGATGTGAGGAAAGGGACAAAAGAATTTAAAGGTCAAAGGGGAAAGGTGAAGAAAGCACCCGTCAGCAAAAGAAATAAAGGATCAAAGATTCTGAATCAGACACAAATTAGTGAGACTGCATTTATTGTGGTGCGTATGGAAACTCTCGCGGTTGGAAAGAGTGGGTCCAATGTTCGGGTTGTGGAGAGTGGGATCATGAATAGACTGATTTTGGTGTGATAAACTTTGATTTTATTTGTAAGTGCTCCAAGAAAACGAATGAGTAGATTCAGTTTAGTAGATATATATTTGCAAATTAGTATCAGTTACCAACTAGGTATTTATGCAGATGGCAGAACCATTTACTCATGTCTTAGTAGCAAATCTGACTAATCAAAGCAAACCTGGCAACTGCTCTTGAAAAGGACCTCCAATCAGTGGTTAACTGGGGCAAGAAATGACTTGTAAATTTGAATGCCTCTAAAACAAAACTGTACCAGTTTTTTTATAGATTACGCAAAGGCGTTCGATAAAGTATGCCACAAAGAGCTATTGGTGATTATGAAGGTATGGCAGCTCAAAAAACTCACTCTGATCGTTTTGATAATAATTTGTTGGTGAGATCAGTGCCATGACTGAAAACAATTCATCCAAGTCAATCAGGTCCTAGTCAGAGAGGTAGTGCTGCCCTGGGTCAAGAGTGTGGCTGCTGAAGACCTTATGTCTGACAACAGGACTCTACACCATGCCGCACAAGCTGGTGAACCCAGCAGTGGCTGTCAGACAATTTCTACAACTACGTCACCTTTTACATTGGCCACTTTACTCTCCAGATTGCAACCTTCTCAATTATTATGTGGAGGGCACAGTTGAGTAAGATACCAACAAACTTGTAACACCAAAGATGAACTGAAGGCAAGGATTATGGCAGCATTCACCAAGGAGACCACCCAGAAGACTTGCAGGAAATTCCTTAGTCGTCTTTAGTATTTCAAGATATTTTTGTGCAATTTTGGTGTGTATATATATATATATATATATATATATATATATATATATATATATATATATATATATATATATATATATATATAATCTGTTAAATGAGATTATTAGTATCAGTATTATTTTCATTTTTGCATAATTTACACACGAATTTATCCACCGCAGCCTTCTACCTTGAGGGACTCTTGGGTTTTGTATTGGATTAGTAAAAAAAGATTCCAAATTGTATCACATTTTAAATAAGGCAATATGAATGAACTAACAATGGCTGTGACTGGCAATAAAGATCACAATGATATCCATGCAAAAATATTTATTCATGTAAGAAAAAATACAAAGTTTTAATCAACAAAGAAATATATGATTGAATCTACATCTACATTTGTAAGAAGATGGTTAGTAAGTTAGGTAAATTGGCGTATATTGACACCAACTCTCATTTAATAGATTGTTTTCATCTCCATGACGAGAACATGTTATAATAGAACCACAGGACTGAAAGTTACGGTCACATTTTAGTAAGGTTGACCACAGAAGACAAAAAAAATTATCTAAAAAAAAAAATTAACTACTTTTAGTAACACTACAAATCAGTACGAAACCAAAACATTAACCTAAAACTTCTTGTCATGTTCTTAAATAGACCAAGACTTTTATATGGATATCATGTATAGCACTAAATTCATACAGAAATATCTAAAGTGTTAGCTCTATACAACCGCTTTCTCAGATCAATGGTTCAAATAGCTTTGAGCGAATGAAGCCTGTAGGTCTTAGCGGGGACCATCCTTCTTGGAAACTTAGTGTCTGTTATTCTAGAATCACAGAAACGACATCACTTGAGGACATTCAGCATCAGCTACAACTAAAGTGGATAGCACATGTAACTCAAAGAGAAAATAACGACATACTAAAATTATAGACATTTCACACTAATTCAAAAAGGCTAGAAAGGAAACGCCCATCATTACTGAAAATTTATTTATTTACAGTTACTGGACTTGAGAGACATTTTCCGAAAAAATTGCTTTAACAGAAAGATTTTATAAATTTTAACCGAAAATAGCACCGGCTGTCCGGTTTCTTTAAAAGGAAACAGTTGATATTACCATTCAACATGAGGAGAATAGATACTACACTTCGATTCTAACCCAAGGATTGAAGAAAAGCATAACTTGAGTAGCACTGGATGTTCGGTCAGTGAATACTGAATGTTTCTTCATAAGGAAATGACTAATATTGCCATTACTATTAGAGATGAGGAGAACAGATACTACACTTTGATTCTAACCCAATGGTCAAGGAGTGAAGAAAAGCGTAACTTGAATAGCATTGGCTGTTCGGTCAATGATAACTGAATGTTTCTTCATAAGGAAATGACTGATATTGTCATTACCATTAAAGATGGGGAGAACAGATACTACACTTTGATCTCAGTCTGATGACCAAGGAATGAAGAAAAGTGTAGCTAGAGTAACTATCTGCTTGGTCAATGAATACCAAGTGTTTCCTTTTAAGGAAAAGGCTATTACTTTTATGGAAGACATTAATGAGATAATAGTTAAATTTTTTAAATGGCCTTGTATTTATCTCTGATAGAAGATAATTGCTAAAATTGTATATTCTGTGCTTTGCTTTAATTTATCTGTAAATGGGTAGTAGATAGGTCTTTGCTCTTTAAAGGCTTTAGAAGAATGTCAAAAAGGCAAACCCTTTAACATTAATAAATATGTTTGACAAGAATATAGAAAATGAGATTTTAATCTAAATCGACCTTAAATTTGAAGAGGTTTAAGAAGAAGGGGAGATAACTCGTTGATCCAAACAGAAAAGTGATGAGATTGATTGAAAAACACTGAATCAAATTAATAAATGTAAAAAGTAAATTATTTGTTACATTGAAACTGTTACCCCGAATCGTCGAAGGTTTTACCCATAATTTTAAATTTTTTATTTTATCGAAAATTTTTATTCAAATAGGAAGAGGTGTGACATAAATATACTGAAAATGCAAAAAGTGAATCATGAAAGAAAATACTTCCTTGGATATTATCTGAATATAAATCATAATCTAGTCACCAAAAATTAACATGGCTATTTTATATTCAACATTCAAAAGCCTACAAAGACTTGGTACAAATTAGTGTTTTGATTGGTTGATAAGTGACTCCAGTCACATGTGCTGAAAGTGAGACAGGTTCATCAGGTGCGTCAGTAAATTCAAAACGCTGCAGCAAATTGGTGAAAAACAGGAACATTTCCATTCTGGCCAGCGGTTCTCCAAGACAGCTGCGAGGACCTACATTTAAGAAAACAAAAATGAAGTGAATAAATTTTATGAAACGTTGTGATGAATTCAATATTTGATTTAGAATTACTGTGAAGAATAAACCAAGAAAAAAAGAAATTGTGATAAAAAACAAATCCTTACGCAAAAAGCTGCCAACTTTAGAAATAAAAAAGCAAATATGTTATCACCAAATCTCCAGATATTATCATCGTTAACACATGTATAAAAATTATAAAAGGAAAAGCCTGGATGATTTTTTTTTTCTTTAATGGAGAACCCGCCAAAATTGCGAAGAATGCAAAAAGCAGAAGGAAACTCAGACACTTTGTCGGTTCAGACAGGATGTCACTTCAACAACGAAGACTACAGCAACAAAACTAATGCAGATGCTTATTTCTCGACATTCTGCCAAGTTGAAAGAAATGCTATTTTAACATAGGATAACCGGCTTCTGCTAAACTTCGAATTATTCCCCATTTTGATGTATTTCACTAATTTTTTTCTCTTGTGGCTTTACCTTAATAAAAAGAGGAAAAAACTTCATGAGGACTTAATATGACAACCAGCTTTTACTAAACCTTGAATGTTTTCACCTTTGATTCACCTTAGCAATTTCAGCCAGCCAACAGTAGCAATATGTGATAAACTGTCCTTTTCAAAACAACACTTTTCTAACCCGCCACACGAACATATTTTTGTGCTTAGTGCACCGTAACCTTATTTTTGTCAATGTATTTTCTTTAATGGAAATAAACTTGGCAATATATATATATTTTTTACTCTAGTTTTTTGTTTGTAACAATCTGATGAAACATAGTCTTCTGTAAAGGATTCATTCATTTGAAAGCATTTATATTTTGTGATCTGCGAAAATAGTCGTTATAATTAAGAGTTTACACCCTTGTGCAAATTAATTGAAGTAAAATGAATTAGTATGTTATTTACTTTTTTTCTTATTATTCCAATAAAACATGACCCAGTGCACATGTTAGTACTTTGTATGTCAATTCTACAAAGTTGTTTCTTGCAGATTGACCAGAATTTCTCGATTGGATTTAAATCTGGAGAGTTTTCGAGCTAGTCTGTAGTACTTTATGTAAACAGAATGAGATAGATAAATAGATATGAACAGAATGAAACAGACAAATTAACTGAAACAATATGAATAATTATTATTTACGTTTTCTTTTGTATTTTTCCAAAGAAAAATGACCCAGCACACATGTTAGTACTTTGTATGGCCATTCCACGAAGTTTGTTTGACCAGTTGCAGATTGACCACAGCTTCTCAATTGGATTTAACTCAGTCTATAGTACTTTGATGTGCTTACTAGTAAGGCTTGTCAGTGTGTTCGTGCAGCGTTACAATTTTCGCACGCTTTCTTGGAGTGATTTCCATCATAGACAATAGCCGTAGGACAAATAATCGACAATCGAGACAGTAGTGTCTGGGCGTGATGAAAATCTGATGCAGTCACAGATGACGCAATATTTTTCAAGGCCAATCAAATTTCATCATACACCCCAAAAATAGATTCATATTACTGCACATCATTGCAAATGACCTAATCTGAGGTAAAAATAGAAATCGATTACACCCTGTCACTCCAGTGGGTCTGAAATTGATTGTATGGTGAAAGAAAGGAAACTAAACCTGTTTCAATTAATTTATACGTGGGTGTAGATCTTTCTGAATGAGTTTGATTTCATGAGAGTCTGGGCCTGATGAGGCTCTTTAAGAGTAACATCCTACAGTGTCGTACACAACTATGCCTTGGTCCCTTATGCTATGTTTAATTTCATTATCTCCTATAGTATAAAATTTATAAGTAAACCATTTATATTTTGGGGGGTTACTTCCGGTTTCTTCGAAAGTCAACTAATGTCTCTGCCTAAACTCTGTAATTTTATTTATTTATTTATTTATTTTTCTTCTTAATAGGGGTCGATAGGTTCGCCTATTGTCCGGTTCACACTCCTCCTCAGTATTTTGAACAGGAGTAATTGTTTTCTTTTTAGGATTGGGTTTCCAATTCCTTCTAAAGTCTTCTCATTGTCTCTCACTCTCAATAGCCCCTTATGTTTTAATGGCATTATTTTTTGTTGTTTGTTTGTTTGTCTATGGCTAATTTAATTCTTAAATTTAATTTTCTTGGAAGCATTAGTAATTTCTTTTACAAAAATATAATTCTGGTAATTTTTTTTTGCAAAAATGTATTGCTGGAAAAGCGAGGAGGAGGCACAGTGGAGTAATGGTTAGCGGCTCGGATTGACGAATTGGAGAGCAGAGTTCGAATTCCAGTCGAATCCATTACATTCACTTACGAGCTAATAGCTTTGGGAAAGGTATGAATCTTCGTCTTCTCCATCCCGGCTATGAGTAAATAACAGGACAGACCAGGTTCTATAGCTCTGGTAACTTGTCTACCGCAGAGAGAAATAGAAACCTACTGCGGGAAAAAAATCTGCCTCGTAAGGCACGCATCTTTCAATGCGTGTATTACGCATGGCACTCATTACTGGAAAGATTTTTTTACTATGAAAATGTATTGCTGGTATTTTTACTGTAAAAATATATTTTTATACTTTCATACTGTTTTGACACCATTTTAGGGGTTAACTATTTGCCCATATTTAGGACCCTAGCAGGGGTTATCATTTAGGGTCAGGGTGGATCTGAGAACAACAGCAATTAAGAGGTAGTTCCTTAGGGACATTATTACTTTGATTTGCGTAATTGATTAGAAAAAAAATTTGGTTCCAAATCTACATTTGTTTTTGATTTCATGTCAAATTTGTTATAACGCCATTTGCAATTCACAAAAAAATGTTTGTCACAGAAAATGGATTTATTTTAGAAAAAAGTACCCTAACAGAAACAAAATTATTTAAAAGTTAACTGGCCCTTTGAGTATGTGAGTAAATCATAAACAGTAAAAATACAAATAGACTCCTACCCCATGAAAATGGCAGAAATGCCTCATGCTTTATAATTTTCTTGTCTTTTGTCAACCATCGTTCCGGAAGAAACTTCTCAGGATTGTCCCAGTACCTTGGATCATTGTGAAGAGCATTGATATTAAATATAAGAATTGTGCCTTTGAGTACATCAAAATCTCCAAGGGTAATGTCTTCCTCTGCCACATGGGGGGCAACAAAGACAGCTGAAAATGAAGTAAAAAATGAGTGAGAAAAGTAATTTGAAACAACAATATTTGATGTCATACCTAGCTGAGAGTGAGAGATTTAAATTGATATTAACTCAAGTCCTAGGGATCCATTCCCCCAAGTAGGAATGCTAAGGCTAAGGCCAAGATGGTCGGCAACTGGTCAGAATACCTTGTAGGCACAGTATTCTGACAGCGATAGAATGCCTTTGTCTGGGTTTTAGATATTAGTCCTCAAACGATGCGAATTCAGCATAGTGCTACAATAATTTTGAAGCATTAATGATCTTCCCACGCCCAATTTTAAGAGAATGATTAAAGCAACACACAGAGAGACGCTAAGCTAATGAGTGACATGCCTTCCTTTGAAATCCTTCCTCCAGCTGCCTCTTAGAATCCAAGGTGCCACGCCCGTTCCCCTCCTCTAAGATAAAACGTGTCAGAAAAATAAATTGCCCTTTCGTTAAGATCAGCTAGGCATAGAGTTGGGGTCCATTGACAACAGAATAAAACACATTCCTGTTATAGAATGTGTTGGGGGTGCTTGAACAATTTTTGAACCTTTCCCGAAATACAACACTAAACTCGACCTTGTGTTACATTCTTATGACATGGGCAGATGAATAAATATCTACAAGATACATGTACTTCAGATAAATAATCATTTTTGAGTAATATACTCTGGTATAATCTGATAAATGCTATAGGATACTATAGCATTTATCACATTATACCAGAGTATATTACTTATAAATGATTATTCGCCTTTTGTTCCTTATTGCTTCCGCTAAATTTAATAAATTCATCATTGAAAATTGGTCCCTAATTGCAGATGAGAATATGGAAAAATACTGAGTCTTTGGTAATAATTAATCCATAAACGCACTTCATAATTGTTGATATGTCCCGGAAAGAGAGATATTTGATCGAAGTAGCTAAGTGGGTTTGGCTACTATAACCATGTAGTACACGGTAGCAGTAATCGACTGGTACTCCTCGTAGTTGCAGGTAATAAGTGTAGGCCAATAGGATAGCCAATGGCGTAGTCCAATGGGCGTCGTCATAGACTTAAACTCTGTCGTACCTACACGTCCGTCTATATTTATGACGGACACCAAATAGATATATTCCAGTGAGGGGAAACTCAGGTGTATGCATATTCCATTATATCATTTTTATATAGTAAAAGATGCTGAGAATACCATAGACTGAACAATGACGAAGTTTTAGAGAAAATGGAAACAAAAATAACATACCTAACAGAAAAAGACAGCTGAAATTTTTACGGCACATAATGACGAAAGAGGTCTTGGAAAATTTGACATTCACAGGTTATATTGAAGGTAAGAGGGACAGAAGGAAACAGTGAATAACCTACCAAACAATATTGTGTAAATGGTTGATAGAACAAGGGTTTAGGTGAGATAGCAAAATGACAAAATTTATTGAGAGCTACATAGATAAGAAATTATGGAGAGCCATGATCACCAAAATTCTGAAAGTAAAGCAGGGGAAACCTTCGAGATGATTTGATCGATGTGCTCGGCCTGACGAAACAAGAAGATGAAGATGACTTTCTATGGCTTTAGACGTTCGAGTTGAAATGTCTCAATAACAACGAGACCTCACTCACTTGCCTGGTGATGTGAAATGCTTTCTAAGACAACAAAAAGGTTCTCTTCAGTGCAAATGGTAATTTTTGGTTGTAAGACGTAAGCCCTTAATGATTCCCTCGTATGCCAAAGGTGAATAACCTACCTAACAATATTGTTTAAATGGTTGTCAGAAGAGTGTTTAGGATATACAGCAAAACGAAAAAAAATTTTCTAAGAAGTACAAATGACAGGAAATTGTGGAGAGCCATGATCGCCAACTGTCTAAAAGGACACAGCATTTAGAAGAAGAATAGTAAATTTGGTTGAATGAATGGCGGGGCATGGTTTAGGAGAGATAAGAAATAGATAAAATTTATTAAGGTTTACAATGGACAGAAAATTGTGGTGAGGCATAATTGCCAGCGTCCTGAATAGACATGGTACATAGAATGGTAAGATATTAGCCGTTTCTATACAGGAAACATTTGACATTCATTGACCAAAAAGCTAGCATTACTGTCAGTTAAATTATGTAAAATATTTCCAATAAAACAGTTTTTCAGGAAAATCTTTTTTTTTATGTAGCACATCCCTTCAGTACATAAACGGTTATCGCTCTCCACAACTTTCTGCATCATGTGTGGCTCTTAGCAGTTTTTCTCCCTTTGCTTAGGCACCCTATCACCTGTCTTGCCACCCATCCACACAAGCTTTTCATGTAAATGGCTTGCTGTCTTCCCCTATTCCCCTTGCTTTCACTATCCCCTGTTTACCAGGCCCACTTTCCAAGAAATTTCAGCTCTCTTTTCATGATTCTGAGTAGAAGTGTTTCTGTTGCCATTTTATTTAAAACTTCCTTGTTGCTTAATCGCTTCATCAATAGAATTCTCAGTATCCTTCTGTAGAACCAAATGCATACATAAATCATGTTTCAAAGTGGTAAATGAATTCCTGAGTGGTTCCAAGGGCAATTGAACATAAATTTAACTAGACTGATCTCAGTAACATTGAGCAAAACCAAGACTACCCGTCCTTCACCATTTCCCGCTGCTGAGATAGAGATCATTAATGTATCCTCGAAGATGTCAAATAAAAAAGCATATGTTGTCAATAAAGAAACCTGGGTGGTCACTTAAATAACATTTAAAGATTGTTCAGGGGAAAAAAAAAATCAGGAAAATCCACTGGTTTGAATTGATCAGCCAGAAGAAAAGTGTCCCTACAAATATAGAGATTGGATTTTAATTTCTGTAATATCCATCAAGAAAAATTTTATATCCAACATTAATTCGGATTTCTTTGTTTACAAGTAATAAAGAAAAAAGAATTACTATTTTAGAGTGGCCATGGAGAAAAAGGCTGTGTGCTCTTACTGACTGAGAAAACAAATAAACAGAAGAAAGATAACTTTTTTATCACTAAAGAGATTGAGAATATTTTTCTTTCCTTTTCTTTCCCACCTATGACAATTCTTGAGATTGGATAATAGGGAGGCCATCTGGATGAACTCCAAAAAAGTCTTGGCTTTGGAAAATCACAGCATGAGACAAAGTAATGAAGAAAGATTAATTATTGAAAAATCCTTTTTTGACTACACATTCTGAAAGTTTTGATTCATCACAGGAACAGTATATCAGCTCTTGGAGTGGGCTGAGGTTAGATGCTGAGAACGTGGGAAAAGGAAGAGAGAGAGAGACCAACTATAGAGAGAGTTGGTGTGAGATGAGATGTGAAGGGAGTTGGAGTTAAGAGACAGCTATTAGGTTGGTGCAAAAATAATGACGTAATAATGTCGTTCTTTGACGTATTTTTTAACGTCATTATTACGTCATTATTTTTGCACCAACCTAATAGATTCCTCTGACCACTCTAAAAAGGGCTTAGAAAACCTCAAATTTGGAAATCCACTCAAGTAAACATATTGAGAATATAGAATTTTAAAAAATGTTGATGGTAAGGGCGGAAGATAACCGACCCAGACCCTGTTCAATTCCATGCAGGACTCTATATAAGCTGGAATTACTGTTACTGGAGTTCACATCGTTTACCAAGACCTACTGACCAAGACCTTGTGCTGGCCCTGAAGACCAGAACTTAGAAATTTAAATTACTACTAAATCAAGCTGTAAACTCCAACAGGGGATCTCAGTGCCATTTGTTTATAACAGTAGTGGGATGCATGCAACAAATTATATATAAATCAAATCATTGTTACATTTTTTAACTTGAGTTAATTCTTTATTCCAAAGAATCCTTTTTTATGTTAACTCCCAACCATTGACCTGTCTTCACTTCAGTTTGCTTCATTATCAATCTTCTCGCCCTCTGAGATCAAAAACACAAGGCAGAGAAGTGAATGGTCATGAACAGACAAGTCAAATGGAACTGTGTCCATCATCATGATACCAGCAACACATTAACGAGTGAGGAGTCATCTAGATGGTAATCACTGTGGTCTGAAGAAGCTTGAGGACTAATGTGGGACAAGGGTTACATTATTGGTTGCTGTTGCCACTAATTACTGTCATTTAAAAATCAGTTATGCATTCATTTTGATTAATGAGCATTAACAGCCCAGTAAAAATTTACCATAAAGGCATATGTCATTTTTAAGAATTACAACACTGAGCTAAAATTAAACCAAATCTGTAGATATTATTGACAGGTCTCATACTCACCAACTGAGGCAATCCTTTGTACTTCAAGAATTGTGGCATTGATAAATGGTAATTCCTCTCTATCTGCCATTGTGACCATTCGGCTAAAACCAGTCAGCTTTAAAATGTAAGAAAGATTAGCTTGTTATTAATCTCCCAAATAATTAAAAATCAAGGTAAATCAATGGCCAGGCATAACATTGCTTTTTTAAATTATGATTTTGTTTTTATTCTTACTGACTG
The DNA here is from genome assembly GCA_963932145.1 of Acanthosepion lycidas. Lineage (NCBI taxonomy): Eukaryota > Metazoa > Mollusca > Cephalopoda > Sepiida > Sepiidae > Acanthosepion > Acanthosepion lycidas. The sequence goes on along the minus strand of OZ010610.1, from coordinate 15,744,306 downwards.
ACATCACAATGTATGCCACTATGCTATTCTAAAATACAGGCTTGTTCAGTTTTTTGAGGACATTTGAATGAGCTCACATGTTTTAAAATCATTTCTAATTTTAAATTAAATCTTTTTACACTTGTTTCTGTTAGAAGAAATATTCCTTTATAATTATTAAAGAAACCAAAAATAAACATTATTTACATTATTCGGACTATTGTCCTCATCTTTGTCACCATATTTATTATGTTTCAGCTGTTGTATGCTCTGGCCTTCTTTGGGTGGTTGGAATGTTGAACTGAACCCTTTATTTCACTCACTGGGATAGACTGTTCTAATTCCATGTGCCATGTTTAATGGATGTCAGTTGTCAGTTATCTCCTGTTAATTCCCCTCTCTATATTCTCCACTGCCTTAAAGAGTGTGAGTTCAATACCTGTAATATTGTTTTAGCATACCTATGGACAATAATGAGTATGTCCCCATTCACATAAATAAAGTAGTAAATACTGTATGTTGGTCTGCAGTTGGAGATTCATTGTGGAATTCACTTGACTCACTTCTAGCAGTTGACTACTTCTTCTATGCACCACTGGCAAATCTTATGTGTTGATCTTGTCCTAAGTATTATCATTCATTACCAACCTTCATTTGATTATTCTATTCAGTAATCTTCCCTAGGTTACAACAGATATTGTATTGTCTTTTTATTTTACTACCAACCCAGAAATGTATGGTATAAGATGAAGAATAAACAAAAATTAGCAAAATATTTTTTCTTTTCAATTAGCTACTGAATAAGAAAAAACAAATTGTTCATTGCTCAATCAGAATGGCAAAGTAGCCTAGAAAGAATTTCAAACATTTAATATACAAGAATATAAAATAATTTTAATATAGTCATTAAAACACTTAATAAAATAATTAAAAGCTATATTAATCTTTAGCATGCTGGAGATGAAAATTGTTGCCACAAAATTCTTTCCCTCATGCCACATCTGACTGCATGGAGTGGTTGGTAGATATTCTGCAGTTAGAGATTCATTATGGAATTCACTTGACTCCCTTCTAGCAGTTAATTATTTCTTCTATGCCCCACTGGCAAATCTTATATGTGTTGTTCTTGTTCTAAGTATTATCATTCATTACCAACCTTCGTTTGATTATTCTATTCAGTAACCTTCCCTAGGTTACAACAAATATGATTGATGAAAAGTGAAATCATTTCAAGCCTGGTGTATATTGTTTCTATTATTAAACCAAGAACGCAATCATCAAAATAGAAAAGGTAATTCAACAAGTGCACCACTAAAGAATGGTATGAAGAAAGATAGTATTGTTTCTTCAAAAGCTTGGATTAGTTTATTCAGGCTATCAGACTTACATCTGTCCACTTCCATGTCACCAGCAATTGATAACTTAAGATAGTGTTTTACTTCTAGTAGCTTGAATGCTTTTATTTGTTTGTTTTCACATTAGCCAGGTTTGGTTTGGTTTGGTTCGTTTTACGGCATATCAACCTTAATGGGGTATTTAATGCTGACAAGATTTTTATTGCTGGTAATATTTTCTTTATTTTCAAAAATGTATTGCTGCTAATTTTTTTTTCTTAAAAAATGTATTGCTGATGATATTTTTTTCAAAAATCTATTGCTGATAATAATTTTTTTCTTCAAAAATTTAATGCTAGTAATAATCTCTTAGAAAAAACAAGACCCTGATAATGATGACATTGTGCTAATATTGAAAGTACTCGTAATAAAATGAATATGTATCAATACGGTAATTTTCTTTCTTTCTTTAATAAGGATACTAAGAAACTTCTCTATAATTACTAGAGTATCCTATTAGAAATAAGTAGACAAAACTTGTGTAAATTATTTAATAAGACATGTTTTAATGAAAACATTCTGCCAAAATCAATACAATATATAAATTAACAGATTTTTCTGAAAACTCTAGGGATGTTTGCATATCACATATTCTGCAGTTAAGAGGAAGTTTCTAGGACAAAAAAAACTTGGTGTTCATCAATTTCGAGATTGATTTTAAATTTGAAGTGACCAATGTTAACGACTATTTTTCTTACCTTTCGGATTTCCTCTCGGCATTGATGTTGTATCTCTGGGTATTTTGTTAAGTACAAGAAAGCCCAGAGCAAAGAGGTGGCTGTTGTTTCAGAACCAGCAGTAAATAGATCAACAATTGTTCGGAAGATATTCATCTCTAGAAAAAGAAATATAAAAATTATATAAAGAAAGTCTGTATTATATACATGTATTAAATATTTATCAATGTTCACATTGTTTTAAACATTCATTTAATATTTATTTATAGTAATATAATATCAATAATAGCACCATCCAATTCATCAAATGTTTTTGTCCATCTGTCTGTAATTTCATAACTTCAAGATGGCTGAAGCTATGCCTAGCAACTTTTCATGGCTACTAATGAAATCTTGGATAATGTTTTTCCGCAAATTATTTTTTGAAAATTTCACAACTTTTAATATTTTCATGATTTACATTATTCGGACAATTGTCCTCATCTTTGCTGCCATATTTATTACAACATTTCGGCCATTGCATGCTCTGGCCTTCTTCAGGTGGTTGGAATGTCGAACTGAACCCTTTATTTCACTCACAGGGGTAAACTGTTCTAGTTCCATGTGCTATGTTTAATGGACATCAGTTATCTCCTGTTAATTTCTGAGATGAGGTATTATGTACATTATTTACATTATTTGGACTATTGTCCTCATCTTTGTTGCCATATTTATTACAATGTTTCGGCCATTGTACACTCGGGCCTTCTTCAGGTGGTTAGAATGTCGAACTGAATCCTTTATTTCGCTCACTCGGGTAGAATGTTCTAGTTCCACATGCCATGTTTAATGGATGTCAGTTATCAGTTATCTCCTGTTAATTTTAATATTTTAACATAGGATTTTATTTAAATTGTAAGTATAGTTGAACTCTTGCTTTGTGTTCCTCTGTTTAGCAAAATTGATTCAACATGCAGCATCCGAGCAATTTGAATATTCTCTATTCATGCAGTATTTCAGAAACGCATAGTTGTACAATATTTGATCTCAAAATAACTACAAATAACTGAAACTAAACTTAGAAACTTATTTAAACTACTATGGTCTTCTTCATGATCCTACTTTTCTCCTATTCAGCACATTGTAAAATATATAATTATAAATCTTTCTTTAATTTTTAACAACCTTATTCACATTGCCACTGTTATTCATTATATCTACATCGACTCTTGTCCAATAAATAATTCCCAACTTTATCCTTTGTTTCATTTAAAAATGTGTGTTTGCTTAGTAAACCAATCAGAGAGGCATGAAAATATAATACAAACCTCTTTTATTTGGTGACCTGACTAAAGTCTACAAACTGTTATTCAACTTCTACAACTTAGTAACCTCACCTTTACTACATATATTTCTATTATTATTATTATTATCATTAGTAGTAGTAGTAGTATAGTAATAGTAGTGCTTCATATAAGTATATAATAAAATAAAAAGTATAAGAGTTATGTATATCTTAAACAGCCTTGCTGTGTGTCAGGAAGCTTTATCAGTGATATTTATCTCTGATGTTATTGCAGTCTTCAGGTCTATAAAATCATCAGATCTCTCTCTCTATCAGGTGACTCAATCAGGAGCAATCACCTATATCTTCTTTCTGGCCTCTTCCAGTTGTATTAGCAAATTTTGGAGCATTTGCTCTGAGATTATATAGATTTGATTATTTTGGAATTCAGAAGAGGAAGCCAAAAAATTAGATATGGCAGAAAATGCAAAAAGTCGACCCACATAATTTGTATCACGGAATAGGAATGTCTCAACATAAAGAAATTTTGTGGTTTGAATTGAATTGATGCCATGGGGACTTTTTATGTTTTTCATTTACAGAAAAGTTCAATTTGAGTTTTTAGTTTCTTTGAAATTTTTCTCTGAACGTGGTCCAAATGAATTTATCTCCTGGGACTTGAATCTGCTTTCAGGTTGAGATTTAGTGGCCAGCTCAACTTTCTTTCTCTGTAATGATTTATGTCAACTTCTGCCTTGAAGTGTGGGTGCCTTCTGCCTTGAAGTATGGGTGCTTTCTGCTATGAAGTCTGAATGCTTTCTGATCTTATCAGTGGGTCAGTCTCCTTTTATACAGAATTAGGAGGTTCCCAAAGACTTTAATTCCAAAATTTACAAGAGGATGAGACCACATCTCTGATAAGTCAGTAAATACAATAATATATTTTTTCAAATTCAAATATGGATTTGCAACAGTTCACAAAGAAGAAATAATTTTCAGTTCTTTAGCTGCTAATTCTAAAAATAGATATATTCACTCATCTGTAATAATTTTTTTTACAAACTATCTGGCTTTTGTTAAAATGAAATTTTCTCAAAAGAATATGTAAAAAAATCTAGATGATTATAATGTTTATTAATTACACTTTTAACTAATGACTAACTTTATTTTACAATACAAAAATTTTTCAAAATTATTTTTTCTGAATTTGCATTGCAAATGAAAAAATCTTTAGAAATATCTTTCTTCTTAACTTTTGTCTGAATTGCTAGGATAAGGAATTATCATTATTTACATTCTTTTCATTCAGGTTGGAGGTGGAGATACAGTGAACTAATGGATAGTGGCTTGGATTAAGGAATTGGAGAACCAAGTTCAAATTCCAGTTGAATCCATTACATTCCCTTATGTGCTAATACCCTTGGGAAGGGTATGATTCCTCCTCCCAGCTATGGGTAAATAGCAGGACAGATCATGTTTTGTAGCCTTGAATGGCAACTGGTCTATCGCAGAAAGAAATGGCAACCTACTGCAGGAAAAAACCTGCCTCGTCAGTCATGTATCGAAAGATATATGATCGCCTAAGCATGTATCATGTATGGGACATAATTGACTGATATTCAGGTTATTGTTCTCATCTTTGTTCTTGTTATCAATGTCTTGGCCATTGCACTCTCCAGCCCTCCTCATGTGTATATTGATCTGGTTAACCTACAGTTCAGAATTCCCTGTAGGTTACCCAGATTGATCTAAAGCTGAAGAAGGCTAGAGGGCACAATGGCTGAAAAATTGTGATAACAAAAATGATGACAACAATAGTCTAAATATAAATAGTTTAAATAATTATCTTTAATTGTTAATTATAAAACATTTTGACATTTGTTGTCAAAATAAGAATGACAATATATTTAAGGTGCTAAAAACAGATATAATTAAAAGGGAGCAAAACAGGAAAAAAAAAACCAACATCTTTGGTTGATGACAAGACAAAATTAGGGGCAAAAAAGAAAAGAAAGACAAACAAAAATTTTCACTGATAATGTCTAAACACATTTTCCTTTAAAGTGCACAGAAATGTTACTTTCCTCAATTGAATTCTGATGAGTGAGGAACAAAAAGTGGATAACTTATTCTATAGTATTGTAGGAAGACCACAGTTGTTTTTCCTTGTTTTCCCTTGGCTCATGGGAGTTCAGTCGCTTTCGAAAGGAGAACTCTTGCGTTTTTTTTTTTCTTTTTGCTTCTGTTTTTTTTTTTTTGACAAACAGTTATTACTTTCCTGACCACCAGGGCGTCCATGCATGTGGAAGATGGACAACATGTGCACAGCCTAACATGGAGAAAAACAAGTAATTTTGATTCACCTAGCAAAGGACAGTCAAAGGCCATAAGACTGGTATGTTATTTCTTTGTTTCTTGTTCTGTTAAATAGAGACTATGCACAATCATTTGTTTTGGAACATGTGTAAATCCTTTTAATATGTGCTTGTAAGCTGTATTTTACCTTTTTGTCTTTCTATATTCACATTCAGTGTTAGTGTATCAATGGCTACACTAATACTAACATTAGTACTCGGCATACTAAGGGATTAAAACATTATTCTTCCTGGCTAGCTGATAAATAATACTAATGGTATTATTTTTTCTTTTTATACAACTGCAGTTGAAGTTTTCTTTATGTCCATTTGAATATGGATTAGGGATGGATTAAATACAACCAGATCAGTAATATATTGATGTAAGTATATCTATAAACAAAACACACTAATTCCTATAAAAAAACAATCCTTTTGTTTACATAAGGATGGTTGTCTTGATTTAATAGAAAATGTCTCAAGGACTTTTATGTGATCCACTCAAAACTGAGAGCATATCCTCACCAAAGAGTAACACACATTCCCAATTGTTTTTTTTTGTAAGATGTTTGGAGATTTCTGACCTGGCTGTAATGGAATTCTCATGGAAAATTTCCAATCAAATTTTTTAAACACATACTATAGATATAACCATGTCAATATAATATTGATATGTATTTCTTTCTTCAGGTTTCCCTTTTTTTGGGGTCGATGTGTACAATATTTTTATTTCTTCAATCGAATTCTGATTAGTGAAGAGCGATAATCAGTTAGTTTATTCTATCGTATTTTTTCTTTTCCTATTGCCAACTTGTGGGTGACAGTTTATTCTCCCTCTGCCAACCTCTCTCTCTCACAAGCAGGATGTGGCAAGCCTCTCACTGCTCTATCACTATTTCCACAGAAAGTACTCGGACGAACTATATTCCCTGTCTTGCCAGTTCAGACTTTAATGGCAAGGACACGCCATACGATTTACATTTTAATTTTCTCGATCGAGATCTGACAAGTGAGGAGTGATAAGCGGTTAACTTATTTTGTTTCATTTGTTTTTTTCTTTCTTGCTCCAAATTTCATATTGACAATTAATGTTGTTTACTCTTTTTGTTCCTTTTAATTACATCCATTATTATTACCTTAATTAAATTTTATACTCCTCAGAAGACAAAATAAATCTTTTGAATGAGTTTAAAGAATTAGCGAATAAGCTTCATTTAATGACGCCAACTATCTTGTATAGAAAAAGATTTGTAATTGGGATTTTCAATTCAGGTGGATTTACAAGACACAAGAGATTGGTGAATTTAACCTTCCTCTTCACCAAAGTTTTGTTTTTACCTGATTATATATAGAAAGATTTAGGGAATAAGCTTCATTTAATGACACCACATATCTTGCATAGAAATAAATTTTGAATCAGGATTTTCAATTCAGGTGGATTTCCAAGACACAAGAGATTGCTGAATCTAAACATATGAATGAATGTATCATACAGAGTGCGATGGATAAATTGTCGTCTAAATTATGCACAAATGAAAATAACACTGACATCTCATTTTAACAGATATACAGGGTGCGATAGATAAATTGTCGTCTAAATTATTCAAAAATGAAAATAACACTGACATCTCATTTTAACAGATATACAGGGTGCGATGATAAATTGTCGTTTAAATTATGTAAAAATGAAAATAACACTGACATCTCATTGTAACAGATATACAGGGTGCGATGGATAAATTGTCGTCTAAATAATGTAAAAATGAAAATAACACTGACATCTCATTTTGACAGATATACTGGGTGCGATGGATAAATTGTCGTCTAAATTATGTAAAAATGAAAATAACAGACATCTCATTTTAACAGATATACAGGGTGCGATGGATAAATTGTCATCTAAATTATGCAAAAATGAAAATAACACTGACATCTCATTTTAACAAATATACAGGGTGCGATGGATAAATTGTCGTCTAAATAATGCAAAAATGAAAATAACAGTGACATCTCATTTTAACAGATATACAGCCTACCTAATCTAAAAAAGGGACAAACAAAAGAGAAATAAATATTATGCTTTCTGTACTGTGTAACAGATCACTTGTATATAAGATTTTTTGAAGAATCAATAAAATTATTACCTGAATAAGATTCACTTTTCTCTTCCTGCGTCATCAAAATATACATGTCGAGAAAATCTCGAGGATTTTCAGCATCAAAGGTTTCTCGATGTTCCTGAATTTTCTCCCGAACATAGGCACGAAGAATTTCATCATTTTTAATCATAATCTGTACCTAAGTAATAAAAATCGAACGAATAAACTATCAAATGTAATCCATAAAAAATTGTTCTTCATAAAAAGTATTAAATTTCATTTAATGAAAACAATTTTTAATCTCATGTCCTTTCAGGGTGTAGGCAATCATGGTTTGCCACATATCCCTTTGTGATCTGTGAATAACCCTAACTTTATGAGAAAGATAGTGGTGTGGTTTCCTGTTGCCTTCTCTGTGGTTAAGAATATATAATTTTCCTTCTCATAGACTGGTCGGTATCCAAGGTTAGAGAGTTCAGACTACCCTGCTGTTTATTTAATCCATAGCTTTGGAGAAGATGATTTGGATTCATGCTTTTCCCAAAGTTCTATGCCAACATTTTCTTCTTTCGCACTTTTTGCTTGTGGAACTCTCTTCCAGCTTCTTGCAATACAATCAACTTTGATCTTTGAAAATTTAAATGCAATGTCAATTGTTATTTTCTGTCTCTCTTAATTCCTATTCTTTTATTGTTCTCTCCCCTTAATGTTTTCTTTTCCTCTTTCACACTCAGTAACTCCTTTAGTCTTAGTGGCTTTATTTCCTTACTTGAGGTCAAATGATTTAAACAAAAAAATTAAAAGAGGAGATTTGTATGAAAGTGAACACAACAGATGAGTTCAGTATTTGAACTCAGCAACTCCTTGAATCTTAGTGACCTTATTGCCTTGTTTGAGGTCAAATAATTTAAAAAACAAAAGTTTGGATTTGTAAGAAAGTGAATGCAACAGTTGAGCTTGGTATTTGAACTCAGCAACCCCTTGAGGCATGGTGGATTAATGGATATTGGCCCATATTGAGGAATTAGAGAGCCGAGTTCGAATTTCCGTCAAATCCATTACATTCACTTATATTGAGACATTTTTATTTTTATACATTCTTTTTATAGATACAAATATTTAAGTAAATGCTCTGTTTTATAATAAACGGTATTAATAACATTTACAGGCCTGAATGTCCAAGAAATTTTCACAGAAAATATTCGTCCTCTGACAGGATTCAATTTCTGTGAAAATTTTTGTGGACATTCAGGCCGGTAAATGTTGTTTAATACTGTTTATTATAAACAGAGCATTTACTTAAAGATTTCAATCTATAAAAAGAATGTATAAACATAAAATGTCTTAAAATAATTGTCGGACTTCATCCATTTCATAATGTGTGACATCATTCACTTATATGCTAATACCCTTGGGAAAGGTATGAATCCTCTTCTCCCCCAAGCTATGGATAAATAGCAGGACAGACTGGATTCTGTAGCCTTGGATGACAACTTGTGTACCGCAGAAAGAAATGACAACCTACTGTGGGAAAAAAAATCTGCCTTCTGAGTCATGTATCGAAAGATACATGATTGCCTAAGTGTGTATCACGCATGGCACATAAGTGAATGAACTTCTTGAGTCTTATTACTTTTATTGCATTGCTTAAGATGAAATTATTAAAAAAACGAAAGGTGAGATTTGTATGAAAGAGAACAGAACAGATGAGCTTGGTATTTGAATACAATTCACAGATTTCACAATGATAGCCATTACACTACATACACATAATATGAAAATTATAAAAGTAGAAAACAATATTTCTAAAATTAAATTTGTATTTTTGCCATTTTCTCAAAGCTATCGATGACTTAATCATATTTTATATACAATGTCATGAGTTAGAAACCAACTTTTTTCTTTCCAGAAGAGTTCAAAATTAATGAAAAGATTTGCAGTAATAAATCAAAATTACAGTCTGTCTGTGGATGACAATATATACTTAAATTTGGTTGTGCACTCTTGAAAGATAAATGTGAATTTGTAAACAATGACTATTACTACTAATATTACAAGGCTCTTCCCTTCCTCTCAGCCATTGGCATGTTTATTCAGAGTAAATACGTAAAAATTAGCCTTTCTTTCAACCATGCACCAATGGCTTATGGGGAAAATCTCTGACTGTTGCCGAATTAGTCAGGTTTTGATACCGGCTTGAAGCAATCAGATGTCTAGCCACACTGATGAGCTGTGAAACAGCAAAACAGTCTCTCTGTGGATTACAATGAATACCAATTTATTAAAATTTTAAATGAAAATATTTCAAAATTAATAACAATAGCAAATAGCATTTTTTAGAATTTTAGAAATTATTTAGATTTTCTCTTGAACATAATATTTTGTTCATATTGCTTGAATGAGATCTAATGAATAAAGGTAATGATAATGTTAATATTAGTCATTTCCCTATAAGGGAAATTCATTTTGACATTCGTTGAACAAGCAGTCAGTACTGTTTTCAGTTGAAATTTATAAAATCTTTGTCTTAAAAAGACCTTTATAGGAAAACAAATTTCTCGAGTTCATCTTTTGTATTTTCTCTGATAATCCCTTCACATAGGGTAGGCAGACTGAAGCTGTTTTCTGAGTGTTGTTATGCTCTTGTACCCTTCTTTTCCAGCTTGTCAAAGCTGCTGCCATGTACCCAGGGTAGTTGTTATGTTGTAGGGCACTGCTTATAATGACCATTTCTTGATCATATATCTCTGGATCACCACTTATGACTTTTGCTCGATGTTGTAAGCAGTGGATGATCACTTTCACTTTAACAGGTGCTACTACCCATAGTCAAGTTGAATCTGGAAACAGAAACTAAGAGGTAGTTCCACAGCCCTCAAAAACCCCAAATTGCTGATCAGAGGTCTTGCTACCAGATGTAGTTTATCTCCAGGTTTTTTACTTTATGTTTAGGGTATATATATATATATATATATATGTGTGTGTGTGTGTGTGTGTGTGTGTGTATATATATATATATATATATATATATATATGTGCAGATATGTAGAAAAATAGGAAAGAACACATTAGGTAAATAATCCGGAGTTCTTTAGTATTTTTGTTTTTATTTTTAAAAAACAGTGCTCCATACAGAAGTAGAGCTTAAATAATAATTATTTTTGAAAAAATATGATTCCTTCACTACATAAGAGCCCTTTTTCTTTCTTTAGACCTCTTTTTGAAGGTGACTGATATCTTGATACAAATTAACTCGTATGCCCCTTACTATAATGGCCATTTCCATAGTAATTAATTTTGCAAATGAACATGCTTATAAAGATGCGTAAATTTCAAGATTGGTTATTCCAAATTTTTTGCTTGAGGATGAAACAGGGCTTGATACTTTAACTCAATTTAATTTTAATAATTATATTGAGGTTTTCGGTTCTCATTTTTGAAACATGAGAACTCTTATATAGAGGAATCATATTTTTAAAAAATAATTATACATATATATATATATATATATATATAGATAGATAGATAGATAGATAGATAGATAGATAGATAGATAGATAGATAGATAGATAATTCTCATAGAAGAAAAATATCAGCCTCTTTAATAAACATCTTGTGCTGTTTCATGAAAGCATGAGACTTCATCTGTATGGATGGTGATAGTTGAATTTGAGATATTATTTGGTGAATGTTGACTTGTGGTATACATATGTCTTGAACCCATGTTCTGTTCAAGATATTAGTACATCCAGGAATGTGAGTTTGTTGTTGTTTTGTTGTTTTCTGACCTTTGATTTTGATTATCTAAGCACTGATGGGTTTTTAGATCTGGAAATTTCTCAGTAAATCAGTCAGAAACAATGGACACCTAACTGTTGAGGTAACTTCATAACTAGTCAAGCAAATTAGATATTCCTTGGGTTGGTTGATTGGCTGATTTTGTTTAGCGGTATATTGACACCTCTATGGGTTATTTAATGCTGAAATATAAATATTTGGAACACAATTTTATGGCTTCAACTAAATATATTTCAAATGTGATTGTATGCTTCCAACGACAGATAAAATGCATTGTTGGTCATTTTGATATAAAATGTATTAGTGATAATTTGATAAAATTGTATTTTTATGTTTTCACAGTGTTTTGTTTTTATTTTCACTATTTCTCATACCTGGGACCCTAAAAGATGCTACCATCAAGGGTCAGGGAAGATTTAGGAACAACAGCAATTAAGAGGTGATTCCACAACCCTTAAAAACTTCAATCTCCTGATCAGAGGTCTTGCTACTAGTTTATTACTGTGTGATATATAAATATCTGTATATTTATAATAAAAATTATTTATAATATTTATAATTATTTATAATATCAATGTAATATAATTTATAATATAATTATTTATGATATAATTAAAATAACATAATTTTTAATATAATTAATATAATTTATGATATAATTATTTATAATATAATTAATATATAATATAATTTATAATATAATTAATATAATATAATATAATTTATAATATAATTGTTTATAATAATTATAATAGAAATATATAATATAAACAGAATTATATAAATTGTTTCGCTATTTGCCCAGAGCTGGGACCTTAACAGGTGCTACCAGGTCATATTGGATCTGGGAGCAACAGCATTTAGGAGGTGGTTCCACACTCCTCAAAAACTCCAAACTGCCGAACAGAAGTTTTGCTATCAGATGTATTTTATCCCCAGTTTTGTGACTTTATGTTCAGGGTACACACACACACACACACATATATATATATATATATATATATATATATATATATATATATATATATATATATATATATACACACATATATATATATAGAGAGAGAGAGAGAGAGAGAGATTGGTATATTTTCATAGAAGAAAAATATCATAAGCCTCTGTAATAAACATTTTGTGCTGTTTCATGAAAGCACGAGACTTAATCTTTTATATTTAATATTGCATTTTAATTCACTTCTGTACTTTGTCAAGTTATTATTATCCAGTGTACAGCGTTGCGATCAGACTTGTTTAACATGGATCTTATATTCTTGTACATGATGATTCAGAAACTGTGACTGCTGGGGTGGGTGTTTATATTTCTATCTCTGTCAAACATTTCCTTCCCAAACTAGTAATCCAAGTGCTTCTGGTCCGGTCATCTGCATTTGCACTCATCAGCTGGATGGTCACTGTAGGTCATCCCCTCACTTTGCTTGCCTGAATGAAACCTAGTGCAAAGTCTATTCCAATATGATATGGGATGATGCACTGCATTTTCTTTCCTTAGAAAAAAATGAACATCAAATTCTTTTTCAAAAATACTTACAGGTGAATTCTTGCGGATATACTGAAGCCAAGGGAAAAAGTTCTCAGGAATTTGCAAACCAGCATTTTTGAAGAGATAGTCAAATATCTGAATGAATTCGTTAAATCTTGGAGCAGTGTATTCTAATCTGAAAAACCAGGTAAAATACTTTGATGGCCGAATAATGATGCTATGAATTCAAATTAATAAATTAATAATGTTGGATTGATTTTTTTTTTTTTTACAGCTTATCAACTTTTGCATGTTATTTAAAGCCAGAGAATATTTTTAGATTGTAAGAATTTTTTAAATAATAATGATTTTGTGATATATGTCTTACTAATTAACTCATAGCTTGGGGGAGAAGTGGATTCATATTTTTCTCAAGGCAAATAAGGGAATATAATGAACTTGATTAGAATATCCATTTGCAAACCATTATCCATCATGCCATCTGCACATTCAAGCTTATAACACCTGGTATTCCCAAGCAGTTACTGATCCAGGTAATGATCAGGCTTGACATTGCTTAAATTTTATGATCATACAAGACCCAGTGTTTGAGCATCATATGGCTGTAAGCTTAAAAAATGCTGGAAGATTATACATCAGGCATATATATATATATATATATATATATATATATTGTGTATTTAGGCAGCAATCCCTCTTTTATATATGTTTCATTAAAAACAAGTTACAAGATAAAGATACTGTGATTAAACTTTTATTTAATTTTTCTTGTGTTTGTACAAGTGTTTTCTTTTCGGGGCTTTGTGTCAAAACTGTCCACATGTTCTGCATCTTTCAGCAATACTTTTAGCCATTATCAAGGATGATTTTTTTTTTACTTTTTAATTGATTGTATGAGTTGTGTGTATGTATCTCGAGTTATATGGATGTCTCATTTTCCAAACATGCTTAGCACATTTTGGCCGTGTTCATAATTAACGTTATTGAGTGTATTGACATTTTCTTTTTTATTACTAAGGCTTCCATTATTTTAATCTTTTTTTACATGTGGAAGAGGTTATTATACTTGTATTTTCTACTAGTATGTTTCGTATGGAGTCTAGTAGGTTTTGAGTGTGTGATTAAATGAGTTCTAATGGAGTTGTTGTCTGATAGGTGTAACATAAGCCTTCTGGATAGGCATGTAGTAGTGTGACCAATGTAATTATTTATGAGTTTGGTTTAATTAAGAACACAATTCCTTAAGGGGTATTTGCATTCATGAATAATATTAGTTCTTTGTAATTTTGATTTTGCAGGTGTTTTGTTATTTTTGAGGATAAGATTAGCTGTTTTAAATTTTTTTGTAATAGATAATTAATTTTTTTGTTCAACCAAAAATTTAAAGCATATATGGAAACTCAAAAACAAATCAAGACACACCACAAATAAGAAGCAAAATACGAAAAACAGCAGCAGCTTACAACACCACCTCAGAACAAGTTACCTTACCCGAGAAAAGAAAATACCAATAATAACCTTTCCAGAACAAAATAAATTCCGAAACAAATTACCCAAAAAGATCGCCATATCTTGAATACAGTCACACGAAAAAAAGTTCAAATACTGGTCATTGAGTAAAAGAAGTATGTCTTAATTATTTGGTGTGTAAGGGGAGGGATAGAGACGAGATATGTTGAACTAGTGATCGAGGAAATCAAGAGAAGAAAAAATTAAATGGTTGGGTGTGAGGAATTTGACAAAACATCTTGGAATATTGTTTCTGATTCCTTTCAGCCAAATGGTGGGGTAACATGGACAAAGTCTCAGTAGAGAAGAAAGCAGAGAATTTTTCTTATTTAATTTTATCTCATTTTGTTTATTCCGTACTTGATTTTATTTATTTAAGTCTATTCATTTTTGAATGGGTAAATGTATATTTTGGCTTGTAATCACATTTTGCTAGCGTAAACAGTCTGACCAAAATTTGAACCTATTTTTAAATTCATTTCGCCATATTTCTTGTACATTACCGTTTTCTCACAAAAAATTAAAATGTTAATTCCCTTGATTTGATAGAGGATATTTGAGATAATATCATATTGTCAGTTCCCTAACTCTACACTAATGCATATATTCAAAACTAATCCTACACTTAACCCCAAACGCAATCTGTAATTAGTACTTGCTATAAGGCTTCATGCTAACTACATTGACTCAATAGCTGCATCTACTGCAAGGAAAGTTGGTTCACTGTGTCATGCTAGAAGGTTTTTCTCGTCCGAGTCCATCATTTCCATCTACAAATCTTTCATTCGTCTGTGCATTGAATACCATTGGCATATCTGGTCTGTTGCCCCTGCTGCTCATCTCAAAGTTCTCAACAAAATTCAAATGATCTGCAATGTAATCGATCCTGACTTGGCATTGTGACTTCAATCACTTTCTCACTGACGTGATGTGGCTTCCCTCTGTCTTTTCTACAAATATTTTCATGTCAACTGCTCTGACAATCTTTTTTATCTGATGCTCCGATTACATGAATTTAAGCATGCTACTAGATTGGCATCTAGGTCCCACCCTTTTGCTGTTGAAACAGTTAAATGTAACCACCATTACTCCAACAGTTTTGTTTTCTCACACTTCCCTTTTTCTTAATTGCTTTCTTGATAACTACAATCTTCAAAAATTTAAATGCAATGTCAATAGCCATATTCTTCTTAAATCCTGTTCATCTTTTATCCTCTCCCCAATCCTCCCTATATTTAGTCTTTTCTATCAATTTAATTCCCTGTAACCCCTTGCTTATTAGTGGCACCCCTGTCTTGCTTGGGGTGAAATGCTTAAAAAAATTATTATTATTGTGCTTAATAATTGTAGTATTAAAACTTCTTACTGTTGTGTATCTGTCTATTATTATTATTATTATTATTGTCCGGGATTTACCTTAAGCTCCCACTGAGTCAGGTTGTGACACAAGGTCAATTATTAATGTGTGCACCTGAGTGTTTCCACTTGAGCCGCTGGTTTTAGCTGGTCAGAGCTTGTCTAAGCTCATCATAACCGTTACATGTTACGCAATGGTGGGAGTAACTTAAGGGAGAAGAGAAGGCCTCTGACGTGGAAAAGATACTACTACCGCAGCATCTACCCTGATGAGGAAGAAAAAAAAAACCTTCTCCTCCTCTGCCATTCCATCCAGAAGAGTCCGGAATGAAAGCACCTTTTATCATTGTCTACAAATTGCTGCATTAATTGTATTTGCAATTTTATGGTTATTTTGGTGCATGACAAATCTATTAAAGAATCTCTTTTGCATACCGATCTTAAAATAAGTGCAGAAAAAATCACTTGTGACAAGAATAAATTAATTTTTGGTACAAAATTTAGTTGATATGATTTATTGTAACTTATATAAGTTAAAACTTAATAGTTATTAATTGTTGTAACTCCTATATATATATATATATATATATATATATATATATATATATATATATATATATATAATATTAGTGGTTAATATACACATACATATGCAATCATATATCTAAACTATATAAATATATATACATACATACACATACATACATATATATATATGTATAAAAATAATTCCAAGAGGATAGAATCCATGTAGAACTCAATGTCCAGGACAGAGTAAGGATATAATATATATATATATATATATATATATATATATATATATATATATATATATATATGAAGAAATATAGTCTTAAGGTGTGCTATATTTATGGGATAAAGTGCTCAATTTCAGAGATAGAGCGTGTGTAAATATAAAAGTGAACATTGGAGTCAACACTTAGAGGCAGAAGGCTGTTTCATGCTTGACGCAATCGTCAGGCCATGAGTGCTGTTATTTTTCTCGGCTAAATAACAGCACTCGTGGCTTGACGATTGCGTCCAGCATGAAACAGACTGTCGCCTCTAAGTGTTGACTTCAATGTTCACTTTTATATATATATATATATATATATATATATATATATATATATAGAGAGAGAGAGAGAGAGAGAGAGAGAGAGAGAAAGAGAGAGAGAGATAAAATTATTATAATTTTTTTCTATTTTAAATATATAGTCATATCGCTACACAGAAATTACCATGTTTCAAAAGCAAAAAATAAAATTTTAAATTTAATTTTAAAATTAAATTAAAATCCTTAGTTCTGATTCATTTTCAAATGATTTTTGGAATAAATTATTTTAAAATTTACTAAGCACAGACAATCATGAAATTTTAAGTTGTTTTAAGGTTATGGGAAGTTCAATTATTTTCAAAATCAGATTAACTTAAGGCTGCGTTGGGGTGCCTGCACACAAACAGTTACATCCGTTTTACGTGTGTCGTCTGGGATTTTCAATGATAAAAATTTTTGGCATTTTTTATTTGGCCACTTAATTTATACTTTTATACACAAAGATTTTTTAAAAGAGTCCTTTGAATATAAGTTGTAGTTTTATTATTTAAAGTCTATTCCTACAAATTTAAGGTACTATTCGTACTTTTAATAACTATACATAAAAAATTATACATCATTAAGTTTATGATAATAAAAATTTACTTAATCAAAGAAATGAAATAGCTAATTTTTGCAGACACTTTAAAATATTTTCCTTAAATTAATTTTGAAAAAAAAGATGAAAAATTAAACATACATGTTTACATGATGTTTGATTAATAATTTTTAAATACGAATGTAATTCGAATATATTTACTTGTAAAAAATAACGTACAGTCTATTAGTTATTAAAAAATTGAAAAAAAAAAGTTTTAATCTTTGCGTATACCAAAAACCTTTTATCATGAATTCGTACAAGAATTGTTTACATCTTTTTTTTAAATTTTAGTTAGAATGATTTATAAACTTTTAAATCATTGTCACTGAGAATTTTGTTTTGAAGGTGACAGTGGACCGAAAGTCATTCTTTGACATCCCCGACGCATTGGCATGTTGACAGCGCAATATGTTGGTGATTGTACAGTGCCAGTGACACCGCAGCTGGGCCTGTGGCACTGCAGGCCACTTATCTAAGTCGTACCCCAGGAAGAAACTGGCGTCACAACCGCAGCCGGAAACAGAGAAGATGAAGAAGTTTGACAGTACGCCCCAGGGCCTCAGTGATTGAAGGGAGGTCGTGAGGAGGGGGCCAATAGGATGTTCCACATGCCCTGAAGCAACTGCAACATCAGCAGAAGCAGCGATAGCAGGAGAAGCGGCCCAGGAGGAGCAGCGGCGACAACAGAAACAGCGGCCTTGACAAAAGCAACAACTGGGGCAGCAGCCTCAGCAGAGACAGCAGCCGGGTCGGTGGCCCTAGCATCAGAAACAACAGCGGCAATCGCAGTACCAACATCTGCTGAAACAACAAGTTCAGTCGAAATCTGATATGGGGGTGGAAGAAATGTCTGTACCTAGGCCCTCTTTCCTGAAAAGGGGTGGGTGAAGAGGAGGATGACGAAGAAGGAATAACGTTCAAAAAAGAAAAGAAAGTTGGATGAAGTAGGGTAGAATGAGCCATGGAACATATCAAGTTTCAATCCGCCTCTGTTTTGCCAGCCAGAAAAGAAGACCAGAACAAAGGTAAGTGTAGGAGCCTCCCCACTTCCCCCATTAGGGCTCCACCAGCTTGCTCTTCCTCCACCCATTCCAGCGCATTCCAAACATAAAAGGACACCCATTCCCAAAAGAGGATGTCATTTGTTATATTGACAGACAAGCCCGCGAGAGGAACCTTTCCTCCAGAAGAAGGCCCTCTCAAGTTCAGATCTATCGACAGTAGACCTCAAGAAATATCCGGAATTCTTTGATAAGGAAGTCTGGCGGCAAATTGAAGATTTGTTATTTCCTGGCCGCTACCAAGGACTCATTCCCAAAGATCAGGATGGTTCAATTTGAGTCACCCAAACTCAGTAAATTAGAAAAATTATGTTCTATGAGGGCCCTGGTTTTGCTCCACTCTTCCTTATATAGGGCATTAAAACTAACGTTCCCTATGGATGTCGGCATGTTTGTCGTGAACGAACTGATTATGTTTGACCAAGGACATTCTGTCGGGGTCTTGTCACCCACAGATTTCCAACTAGTGTGTATATAAAATATCCCTAAGAAATATCTATAAAGCTAGTATGCTTCAATGCGAAGGGCTTGGAGGATCGGAGTTAGGCTACCCACCGGCTTCATGGCTTCTTATCACTCGTGGATGTGGATATGATTGAGGAGACTCACTTTGTGACGTCAATGCTCGGGTGTTGTTAGCGACTTTGTTGTCTGTTCAGCATACATGGACTGGCAGGACAGAGGTGTTTATTTGTGAGTGAAGGGTATACTAGGGAACGAGGGTAGACCTTGTCAATGTCGATGCGGTTGGGGTTGATTTGTGGCCGATATTGTCATGAAAAGTAGTTCGTTTAGGGATCGTTGTGGTGTATGTGCCCAATTACCGAATGAAGTGTGTTTCTTTTTTATCTTTTTTTTTTTTTCGTAAGCTGGGACCCTTTCTCGGTGAATTTGGCATACTTAGCCTTAATAAGGTACTAGAATGCCGTATTGAACCCTAATTTGGGGGGTAGTGAGTTAGCGGGAAGGTGAATGGTCGTAGCCTGGTCGGTCTGATACATACTGAGTCGATCACCGGGGGTGGGAGAGGTGGACGTGGGCACTTAAGTGGATCTCTACACAGGTGATCCAGCTACCTGGATAGAATGTTAGTGAGATAGATCTGCTAGATTGTCCCACGTTCCACTGGTTAGGTTATTCGGACCATAAAATTGTTTATGTTCAGATAGCATTAGACTCTAGGATTAGAATGGTTCAGCACTGGAAGTTCAACTCGACCATAATGGACAGGCGGGATTTCCGGAAACCGCTGACTAGCGGGAATTAGTAGGGCGGTTATTGGTAATAAGTAGAGGGTGAGACTTTAGGTTAGGATTAGGCCTTTCACTCCCATATTTAGCCAACGACTCCCTCTAGATAAGGCTAAGAAGGTGAAGGTAATTAGTGATAGACTTAGCTAGGCAGGATCTGGAGTGATCGGCTATCGAGTGTTACCAGGGTGAGGTAATTAAACATAGCTTAAACAAGATGTCTAACAAAGCCGTGTATAGGGGCGTAGAATTGCGCAAGGAGGAAATACGTCGAGGATCTAATCATTATATTCGTGAGGTCAACACCTAGGATGGATGCCCCCTGTGGTCGAGTGGTTCACCGTGTTGTCCCAGTCACACTTTTTATTTCATCTTAAGGTTCAGGAGGCACTTTACATCGGGTCCCGTAAGCCTTCTTTGTGTAAACAACGTGAGTGTTTGTTGGGGCTCGCTGTCATTTGACTCTAGTTCCTTTTGCTATTTTTTTCCTCCCACAACTTCCTTTTATTGTACATTTTTCTGTGTTTAATTTTAAATTAAATCTCCCGTTGAAGCCTGAAGAGCGGGAGCGAAACCGGTTGCTTCGCCCGTTTTTAATATGTCTAGTAATATTAAGTTTTACATTTTTATTTCGATCATTAAATTTTGTACCTACAAAAATATCTTTAAATATATATATATATATATATATATATATATATATATATATATATATATATATATATTGATTCATCGAGTCTGATAGAAACCTCAGGAAGCACTGGACGGCCGTTTCGTCCTATATTTGGGACTCATCAGCAGTGCGCACCCACTACCGAGGGAATCGAAACCCCGACAGTTAGGTTGGCAAGCGAACACTATACCATATATATATATATATGTATATATATGTGTGTGTGTGTGTGTATATGTGTGTGTTTGTGTGTGTGTGTGTTAATTATGTAGAAATAATCTAGTTGGCCATTTCTTGGTAAAATAGAATATTTGTTTTATATGTGTGGTGTGTAGGAGACAGACAGAGTGAGTGAGTGAGAGAGGGGAGGGGGAGAGAGAGAAATAGAGAAAGAGACATCAAATGTCATTGTGAAGAAATAATAATAATTTTAGGAACATTCCCGGATAATCTCGGATCTAGAAGAAATGGAAATTATGGGAAGAGGGGGAATTATTGTAAATATTGTAGAGACTTGGTGTCATTTAATCTCAACTGAAAGCCATTAATTTCTCCTAGTGTAAATATTTAATGATTAAATATAAAAATAATGACAATGTTTTTGTTTTGATGATGATCATCATGATGATCATGATGATAATAAAGAAGAAGAAAAATACCAAAATGAGGCTGAAAAAAAAAAAAAAAAAATTTAAAAAACACTGACCTCTGTCCAAAGATTATATTGTAAATGATGTTAAAAGTACCATCGGCGATGTGTTTCTTGAGAACGAAAGGTTTGCCGTTGTGGGCTTCAATGGCATTGGAAACTTCCAGAATTTCTTCATGTATCTTTCCTTCTAAACTTTTCTTGCCCACACCAAAATTCCGAAGAGTTGAGAGTGTAAACCTTCGTAAGTCTCTCCATACGTGCCCAGTGTTGAAAATAACCCCTGCTCACGAAAAAAACTTTTAAAATTAATAAAACATAAAATAAATACTGAATATTTTTATATCATTACCTGTTCTCGTTGTTAGATTGGCAAATCATGATTACCTATATTTGAATCTAACAAATTGTATTTCATTGAGAACAGTTCTATGTCCATTTATTATTATATTTGCCACTTGATATTTTGGCCAGATCGCCATTTTTTACCTTACCGACATTGGTATTCTTCAGATTGTACAAATTAATTTCTTGGCATTTCTATGTTGTATTTTAAATGTTTTTTTTTTCAAATATACACTGATTTACTAATTTGATTGATGTAACACTTAGCAAAGTCACCTAAATATCAGGTCATCCCATAAGTTCTGTCCGAATTTTGAAATAAAGAAAACAAGTGACCAAATGTTACATTTAATTACAGATTCAATCAACAATGTATTTTCCCTGATTATCTATGGCTTCCTTCCATCTATTAACAAGCTTACTAATTCCATTACTGTAAAATTCTTTTGGCTTTGATTCGAAGAACTCACAAATGTCAGTTTTAACCTCTTCCTGTGTTACAAAAGCTGTTTCTTCCAAATGATTCTGTAAGCTATGAAACAAATGGTAGTCTGAAGGAGCAAGATCGGGAGAATAAGGTGAATGAAGAATTTTCTCCCAACCAAGTTCTTCGATCTTTTGTGACGTGATTCTTGCTGTGTGGGGTCGCGCATTTTCCTGATGAAACATCACCCCTTTTCGATTCACAAGAACAGGTCTTTTTTTCCTCAAAGCTTGGTTCAAACGCTCTAATTGCTTACAGTATATTTAAGCATTAATTGTTGCATTAGGTGGTAAGAATTCAAAGTGGATTATTCCTTGGAGATCCCACCAGATTAAAAGAAGAACCTTTTGCCCATGAAGTTCCCTTCTTGGCTGCGGCTGGGATCCTTCCCCTTTACCAAGCCACTGTCTACGACGCTTAACATTTCAATAAAAGATCTCAATTCTGACAATTCCTCAACTGATAAAGTAGGATTTTCTTCAAGGGCTGCTTGAAGAAGGTTTTCATCAAACTCAACTGGACGTCCGGTTCGATCTTCATCTTCAAGGGTGAAATCTCCACCTCTGAATTTTGCAAACCATCTTCTACAAGTTCTTTCATTCACACATTCCTCTCTATAAACTGAGTGAATGTTTTTAGACGCTTCGGCTACTGAGTTTCCTTTCTTGAACTCATAAAGCATTATGCGCCTCAAATGATTCTTGGGTACTTCCATGTTAGCAGGGTTTTAATCAAACAAAATTTAATTTTATTGTTCTCTGAAATAAAATGTAATCAGTTTAAATGCATCTAAACATAAAAATAATGTTCAGCTCCATTAGACATTATAAAATACTCTTTAAATTTCGTTCATTTTAACAAAAAGTTAAAATTCGGACAGAACTTATGGAATGACCATATATATATATAACTGTAGAGGACCGTTGTGTTGCTTGCGTGTGGTTGTTTGAATTTTGGGAACACGTGTGTTTAATTTCCTGCTAGACGGTCCACTACAAGAAAAATGGCGGACTTGAATTAAATCCAACCGAGGATGAAAAGAAGAGAAACAAACAAACAAGACCGATATATATATATATATATATATATATATATATATATATATATATATATATATATATATATATATATATGTCAACAAATATATGTATTAAACAAACTACAAATAGACAGTTAACATGTGTGTATATGTAAACATCTGTTGTTTGTTCTTTGGTGAATGTTCGTACGCTCGTGTATGTTTGTAACGTTAATAGCGTCTTCCCATAAGTGGGAAAACGCGGATCTTCTAAGTGCTTACATCTTGTCGCTGAAATTAAGAAAAAAGAGGAATTTACCTCACCTCCACGCGAGGTGGGATGCGGCACGAAGCCTGAAGGAAAAAGAGGAAGAGGCAAGAAGTTTCCCAGTATTTATAGTATAGGGAGAGAGACCCCTGGTGACAATTTGGGAATTAAGGAGGAGCTAACTCCGACTTAACCAATGTTTGATATCATTCGACTTTTGATATACTCTGTAATCACAAAAGTTTGCAGTATTTTGTCCTTTGCGCATAGTATGGCATAAGGACGAATAAATAATAGGAGGATAGTTTATACTGCAGCTATGCTGAGTGGACATTAGTAAAAATGACTGGGAGAGAACGCATAATTTGGCGTGATCAGCAGTCTGAACAACGCGAGTACGCTCAACCTCTCGGTCACAGGAAATTCCTCTGACACAGTTCGTAACATTATGGATGTGGTACATTGAGTACTGGTGTTAATAAAATAGTGCTCAATGTATTATAACAGAGCTATTAAGTATATATTATTAAATATAACTTTTTCCTCACCGGTATTACGACTCGTAGTTATATATATATATATATATATATATATATATATATATATATATATATATATTCATACACATTTCATTAAATAATATAGACAAGAAGTGTTGTCTATTTATTTTATGTAAATTCTTTTCATAACGTCTGATAAGTTTAATAACATTATCATTGAACGAAGAAAGAAATTCACAATATTGATCCATATTTTTTAATACAATCTAAGCTTTCGGCTTACATAAGCCATTATCAAAGATGTCAATTATAACATATTAAGCAATATACGGACAAGACAGAAGCTGCCTAAGTACACACAATATATATACTAAAAGAGTAGAGACAAACCACAAACGTTTTTTGTTTCAATATGGATTATGTAAATATATATTATACTTTATTTTCCATATTTTTGCTACACGGGTTTCGGGTCTAAGACCTTTATCAGGCAAAGAGTAGTTATTTCCATATATTATATAAAGGAATTATTTTTTCCTTATGTTTTCCAATTTTCTTGAATTTTTGGATTACTACTACATACAAAAACAATGATTAAACATAGCATAGGTCTATATTAGTAATTTGGATATCTGTATAATTTTAATAATAATTCATCATGCCGAGACCTAGAAAGAACTACAAATGGAGAAAATCACTGGACGGCCATGTCGTCCTTTATCTGGAACTCATCAGATAAGACTTTTACTGTCAGTGAAGATTCACTGACCGTTTATGTTGGAGATGATTCAATTGAAATCGCTGATACTTGTGTTGAAAGAAAAACTATGTAGCTACGTCTTCTTTTGTGTTTGAACAGCTTAGTGACAGTCTCATCTCTGCTACTGTAAGTCAAAATCTGTGTGTTTTTATCAGAAATTTTTTTCCCCGATAGTAGACTCAAGAAAAATAGTTTTTTTTTTCTCTGATTGGTCAAATATTTCAGGTGATGATAATTTCTAACCAGTTGACACTTTGATTTATGCAGTGTGTGTTTTATTGTGAAATCTTTTTGGCATGTTTGTGATATTGTCTCTTAATGGGTAGAAAATAAATTTGGGGGGTATTTTAATATGGTATGTGAGCATGTAATTGTGTTGGAAATAGAATTCATTTCCTATAAGCTTCACCATAATTTTAATTTAAAGAAATGTTACTCTAATTCAAAGAGAAAGCAATTTACTTAGATGAAAGTGTATAAAACGTACTTTAATCACTAGTTCATTCCCAGTAAGTTATCTATTATCAAAATGTGACAAATTTGAAACGAAAAGGATGGAAACATAAACAAAAAAGAACTAAATGAATTTTAAAAAGATTTAAATTTATAATTCTCAGAGTCCCTTCTCATTTGTCCCCATGTATAACCAAATCAACGTAACCCTTACTTTTTAGTCTGATGTAGTCCTGTTATACTTCGCTGTAATTAGATCTCTTTCTGATACACTCTACATGTCGGCTAGATGCGAACGCTAAGTTGGTTGGTTGGTTGGTTCTTTTGTTTTATGGCATATCAACTTCAGCGGATCATTTAATGCCAACAAAATTTTTGAAATAGATTCAGAGCGATAGTTTGGAAAAAAGATGTGTATGTATACATATATTTGAACCATTTTTCAATTACTCATATTTTTGAGTACAATCTAATTTCTTTTAGGAAATTAACAATCTTGGATGGTTTTATTTTCGTAAAAGGTTTTTTTTTTAAATTACTCACTTGGTAATATTTTGTTCACACTAGATCAAAATTTACACACTCTATGTTTCACTGTAAATTTCTCTTGGCATGTAGTGCATATTGGATTGGTTGGTTGTTCGTTTTGTTTTATGGCATATCAAAACCTCAGTGGGTCATTTAATACCAACGAAATTTTGTAATAGATTCATAGCGATAGTCTGGTAAAAAAAGGTGTGTATGTATACACATATATTTGAACCATTTTTCAATTACTCATATTTTTGAGTACAATCCAACTTCTTAAGAATGTATAGCTGTATTACTGGCATTTTTTTATAAGTATTGCTGATAATAGTTTTTCCTTGAAAAATTATTGCTGGTAATAAGTTTTTTTTTATTACAAAGTATTTTGGTGTTAAAACCTATTTTTACACAAGTTTGGGTGTTAACTATTTGCCCCTAGCTGGGACCCTAACAGGTGCTACCACTCCGGATCAGGTTGGAACACCAGCAATTAAGAGGTGGTTCCACGCTCCTCAAAACCTCCTGATCTGTTGGACGTAGTTTATCGTCTTACCCAGCACGCGGATGTAGTTTATCATCTTACCCAGCACGCGGATGTAGTTTATCATCTTACCCAGCACGCGGATGTAGTTTATCGTCTTACCCAGGACGCGAATGCCGTTCATCGTCATACTCAGGACGGGTGAATGCTAAGAAAGCAAATCACTAAATAAAAAGGTTATTTTCTGCGCAGGGGCCACGAGCATGACATCTGATCCACAATAGAAATCCTTGCAATAGAATAAAATAGCCAGTCTGGGAACCACCATATTTGATTATAAGAAAGTCTCTTGTAACATACAAAAAAAAAAAAAAAAAAAAAAGCAGCCGTGCGCCGAAAGGCCATTTGTCGATGCACTGTCGCTGTCATCACCACCATGATCTGGTGCAAGCTTCACTAATCTCACCCAACTCATGTACCGAGCCAGCTTCGACAATACCAGGCTCCTGACACCACCATGATTTCTAATACCAAAACATTTTTATTATCCAGCTCCAGGCCTCCCACATTGTCACTACCGTGATCCCATCTCGGTGATAATACATTCAACCAGAATCTAACAATTCTGTTCGATCAATCATCACGATCCACTTCCGGACATCCTCGTTGTCACCACAGTGACTCCATTTTGTTGTTATCTCATTTAAACAAAATTCAACAGAGACATTCGCTTGATCAACCTTCGTTAACCACTCCCGGCTTCCCTTGTCTCCACCGCCGTAATCTTAGCCTCGCCATGAATCAACCCACCACCATGACCTCTTTTAACCAACCTGCCAATCAACTTTACCAGGCAGTACAGCTTCAACATCCCGGCATGACACAACCACCAACCCATGAAACACCATACAGACGTCAGTTACAAGCATGAAGAAAGCTGTACGTCAAACCCCATCAATGGCTGCTCCACACCAGACCTATCCTCTGATTCCAACTGTGACCTCGGCCAACCAGCCCAACAAATCGGTCAACTCCTGGCCCTATCAACATCACCCTTGTACCTAATTGCTTTCTTTATCAAAAAAAAAAAAAAAAAAATGAAAAACCACGCATCATCAATTTTTAGCAAATTTTAAACAAGTATATATATATATATATAACTTGCATTATATATATAATATATAGGGTTATTATTTACCCTATTCAGACCGTTATCTTCGTCTTCATTGCCATATTCACAACGTTTCGGCCGCTGTACTCTCCAGCCTTCTTCAGGTGATTGGAATTTCGAACTGAACCCTTTATTTCGTCTACCAGAGTAGCTTGTTTTAGTTCCACGTGCTACGCCTCTTCCGCATATCTCAGTTATTTCTCTGTAACTCAACTCTCCAAGTTTTGCTTCACCACTGCCGTGGTCTGGTAGTGAACTTAAAACTCTTTGGGTCTAGTCACTGGATCTAACCAACGTCTTTATCCACTGGGCCATGTGTTCTTGAGAATAACAGTCCGAATAGTGTAAATAATGCAAGCAATCATAATACGTAATAATCTCAGAGATCCAAACGGCCGGAACGTTGTGAATATATAGCAATGAAGATGTGGCTAACAGTCTGAATAATGTAAATAATGTATAATACCTCATCTCTTTTATATATAAATAATTAAGATAGAAACAACCTTAAGGTTCCACGACTATAATCTATTTCCCCAGAAAATATATTTTTAGTGAATTTAGTGAATCCATAGTTTTTCACGCCTGTGTGAGAAGTTCAGACTGTGGCATCAGTTCTTTGATTTTAATTTTTTATGTCTGTGAACTGTTAATAAAAATAAATAAATAAATAACTGAACCAATTTTTTTTTTTTCGTTTTTTTTTTTTATCTTAACATAGGCCTAGCTTTACGGATATAAAATCATTACTTCATCATTCCAATGCTTTAAGGGTATCACATGCATTCCAATTTTTTTCCATAAATATCGAACGAAAATTTAAAAGAAAATTGAAAATTATTTTTTAAGTGCATAAACTTTCTTTATTCAAAGTTTTAAAAAATGGACATTTTTACACTTTACACAGTAGTAAAACAATGGAATGTTTTATTTTTTTGTTTAGATAGTTGAAGTTTTATTAAGCAAAATAGACTCAGAAATAAAGTACAGTGTAACCCGGATATAAGAGAGTTGTCGGGACCGGATAAAAGTGTCTTATATCCGGGTTTCTCTTATATCCGGGTTTGGTCTATTTTGTTTAGGTAAGTATGGGAATAATTTGGGACCAGATAAAATCTCTCTTATATCCGGGTCTCTTATATCCGGGTTACACTGTATAACATTTATTTCAGGTTTTAAAAGTGAAATTATTAATATCATGATTTTTATCGGACTTTTAATTCTTACTAGTCTACTTACTACTTTGCTAATAATAACTTCAACTACATAAAAAATAATTTAAAATAAAATGACATTGCATTTTTTTACATTTTTAAAAGAAAAACAAACCGTGTTTTTCTGTTGACATGGCATTTTATGACTCCTCACTTGTTAGAATTTAAATAAATATTTAAAAAACAAATGAATTATGAATTTAAAAGTACAATGTGCTTGTTGTTGTTGTTTTTTTTTTTTAAATAAAAGAGAGTATATATGAAGTTATGAACAATATATCTTTCTTTTAATATCGTAAATGTAAACAGTTTTTAAAGTTTTTTTCCGATTTAGTAAAAAAAAAAAAGTAACGTCTTCAATTATATCCACAGTTTTATTTTTTTTTAAATAAATAAACATAACACAATTATGCATTTTTATTTCATAATTTATAAGTGACGAGTTATAAAAACCACGTTTTAAAAGACACACAAAAAAAACAAAAAAAAATCTGGAATCATACGGGCATTAGATTCTGAGAAATGGATAAAAACAGATAGTCAACGACGAAATTATTCGTACACCTATCAATTTTTAATATTTTATAAAATATTTTATAAAACATATATATATATATATATATGTATATATATATATATATATATATATATATATATATATATATATATATATATATATGCATGTTTCATTAAAAACGACAGACAAGGTACTACGGTTAAGCTTTTTCTTGTGTTCGCGCAAGAGCTTTCTTTTTGGGACACAGAGTGTATAGATGTCCCAGGTAACGCTAAAAAAGTGGTATACCCTGGAGAAAAAAGGTCCCCAAATTGATAAAAAAAATTTTTTAACTTGTAAATGTTTATGTTAAAATTAAAGAGGGAAGACCAAAGTATTTTTTGAATATTTTTTCAGATTTTTTAATCCTTCCTATAAATTTTAAAAAATTTATTTAAAAATCTCGTTTTTCTTGAATAAAAAAAAAATCAGTAAAATTGATTATTGATTTATCGACATTTCTGCCCGAATTTGTAAAAAAAAAAAAAAAAATTAGTTGAAAAATCAATTAAAATTCAGTTACACATTTTTTTTTTGTTATCTTAGGAAATTTAGAATGATTAAAGTATACTTAATGTAATTTGAAAGAAACATTTACTTACTTTTTTAGCAGAAAATTTTTTAATAGAGATATTTCCAACCGAGGTACTCGCGCGGGTGCGTGATTGAAGGGTGTTAATTGACGGGTGTCAATATATTGACAACTTACGTCAAGCGAATTTATCGTACGGCAGCGCAGAAGTGATGTAATTCGTTCTAATTTTAAGTGAACCTGGTTAGTAAATTTAAAAAAAAAATAACTTTCTTAACTGAATGAATGCAAAGCAATTTCTGAAGTAAAAAGAACTTGCTTCTATCAAGAGAAACAAGTCGACCTCGTGACATTATTTCAAAGCTGTGCATCCATACTTTCGTTGGAGACGATTTTAAGTACAATTTTGGAATATTAAAAAATTATTTTAAAAATGTTAACGGTTGTCAAATTTTTATGAGCTTTCAAATTTATGATCTTTAAAAAGTAGGGAACATAACATATTATTTCCATAAAGCTTCATTCAGAAACTTAATTTTAAAATATATAACAACATTTTGTCATATTGTATATTTAAAATAGAAAAAAAGAAAAAAATTATTGTAAAAATTCATTTTTCATCAAAATTTTTTTTTTTTCAGATAAGAATTACCGTAGTATATGTTATTCAGAAAAGTCATAAAAAGTTTTTTGAATTAAATATTAGTCTTAGTTTTATTGGGTTTTGTATGTTTACAATTGAGGTAAAAGTTTGGACAATTTTGCACATATTTTTACCAAAAAAATTGATGATTTAGAATCTTCAGAGTCTTGTGCATTTAACTGAAAAAAAATTATCAGGCTTCAAAAATAAATTTTTGAAGTTTTCATAAAATTAAGTTCGAGGGGTGTAACAGATATAAAAAAATAATATTTATACCATGACTTTCAAAATGACAAACATTTCTAAAATAATTTCAATCATTTGTGAATAAGTTCTGAAAGTTTCATTAAAATCCAACAAGTAAGTACATGATTTTTGCCAGATTTTTCAAATCAATGTGTTTTTTTCAACAGAAAACAGTGAAAAACAAGTAATGTTAATATTACGTAATTTTTTACCTAAAAAAAAACAAGATTTTCAACCTAAATTTAAAAAATGCTGGAAATGAAAAAAAAAAAAATTTTTAAATAATTAAAAATTACCTTAGTCTTCCATCTTTAATTTTAACATAAACATTTATACTTTACAATTTTTTTTTATCAATTTGGGGACCTTTTTTCTCCAGGGTATACCACTTTTTTAGGGTTACCTGGGACATCCCTAGCTGAAACTGTCCAAATGTTCTCTCGTTCCAAGCGCTTTCGGCTATATACACGTGACATAACACACACACGTTTAAACTGAAAAATAATATATATATATATATTATATATATATATATATATATATATATATATATATATATATATATGTATGTATGTATGTATGTAATGTATAATGTACATGGATATGTATGTATATGTGTGTGCAGGGGCGGACTGAGAGTATTACGGGCCCTCGGACCGAAAATGCAATGGGCCCCCTTTCCCAATTTTTTACAGTTAAACGCCACATATAAAGGCTGTGCAGCAGGTGATCTGTGCATATTGGCTTAAATAAGAAAAAACTTTAGTTTAAGATTAGTGTTGGGACGATTCCTAATTTTTTTCCGATTCCAATACCGATACCGATTCCAGGAAAATGTTGATTCACGATTCCGATACCAAGACGATTCCGATTCCTTGCCTACTTAGGTTCTACCTGTATGTATAGGGAACCCCAATTTTCAGCGATCACGGGAATCGATTACAGGAATCGATCACGGGAATCGCGGAATTGTTTTGAAACGGGAGCCAGTTTTTGTTTTTTTTATGCAATCGTTTTCAATGTTAAATTAATCTTTTTTCTTTTCTTTTTTTTTTTTTTTTTTAAATATAATGCTTTAAAAAAACTGTTTTTTGTATTTTTGTAAATATTTTAAAGCAGGACCTTGTTATTTCTTTTAATTCTATTCTTCGTAAATATTTCTAATTATTTTCCTTTTAACACCTAAAGAAGAATTTTAAAATTCAATGTCTGCATTCATAAAAAAAATCCTGAAAAATATTCATTATCTAGATTTATTAAAAAAAAATAGTTAAGAAACTGTTTGTAGGAAGGAGATCAAACTCAAAGTCAGTTAGTCCCCGTCCCAGTCCAAATATACTGTGTCTGTTTCCCTGATTAAGTTAAGTGTAAGTGGGATTTATAGATAATAAGTTTGACCTAAAAAAATGAAAGAAAGAAAAAAAGAGCAAATCAAATACATTTTAATAACGTATTTCTTTGATTTCATTTTATAACTTGTTATCTTTATGAAATGGTACATTTCTCTCTTGCCGGTTAGAAATATGGAAAAAAGTTTTCTTTTTTCAACATCAGACTAAATTTAAGAGAAATGTAATGAAAGAATCGGAAATCTAAAAGTATTTATTTAACGATGCGATTCCGATTCCCCCCAAAATACACGATTCTTACGATTAACGATTCCGATTAAACGTCCCATCACTATTTAAGATATGTATGCGTTTATATGCATCAAAAGATTTGAAAACTTGAAGCTCATAAAGATGTTCATGGACACATTAATGACAAAGCGTAATGACATGTCAAACAAAATTTCCATTTTATTACTGCGAATCAACACGTAAACAATGTACTAAATTATAAAATCTATAATAGATATTAAAAACAAATAATAAAATGTGTTAACATACACTTTTAAAAATATTACTTACAATACGTCTTAATATAAGATATACTATGCTTTAGTTTACAATAATACTGAGCCAAAAATTTCAAATATCAACTTTCAAGGATTACACTACAGTAACAACATTGTACTCATTTCAGTAGAGGATTCTGCAATTTTATCAATAATTTTGTCTTTGTTTGATTTGATTTTCATTGCTATGTCTTTTTCAATAGCAATTAGCATAAGTGACTCCAAGTTATTTTGTGTGAGCGAAGATCTCAGCCTTGTTTTCAACAGTCTTAGTTTAGAAAAACATCTTTCACATGTGCACTGTGTGATGATTAGAGTTACAATAAATTTATATGCAGCATATAAATTTTCATATGCATCTGCACACAGCCTGTACTCAGATAATAGCTTGAAAGCACATGACAAACAATTCTTACATGTTGTCTTGGCAGATGATTGAGTAACATTTGTATCCTCCTCCTCTGAATCCAAGCTGTCTGAATCATTTTCATTATCATTTATATTTTCTAGCAGCCCTTTTTTCAAGTCTTTGTAGCTTGATGCAAATGAAATCAGTTCATCCTGTAGTGCCACTATGTCAATTTCTGGTATTGCATTAGCAATCAAACCTAGCTCAATGTTTTGTGGGGATGCCAAAATTTCAGAAAACCTGTTTGGATCAAAGCAGGAAATTTGCTTATAGAGCTTCTTATGAGACGAGAATCTAGCTCGCATGCTGGAGAGCACAGCATCAATAACCGCATTATGGTATAAAACCTCAAAACTTTTCTTCTCGTCTGTGATACCTTCTGGTGCTGAGCGACTAGATCTCATGGCTGAAATTGAGAAGCTATTAGGGACAAAAATCTTCACTTCTTCTAATTTATAATTTGCACGAACAACAAAATCAGACGCAGTTTCATAAATGCCCTTAAAATCTCTTGAGATTTTTTCAATATTTTCAGTGGCTTTGTTAATCATGCGCCAAGCCTGCATAATATCCAGGCCTGGTGTCTGCAGATAATCTGACACAGGTGTTGTAATTTCAAAAATTCGTATGAATGTAAAAGCCATTAAGATGGTTTCAAATTTGCGCAAGTTTTCACTCAATTTCTGTGCTTCATAGCGAACTGATCCTTTGAAATCAATTGCTTCGCTTACTTCCTGAAGGATGATCAGAAGGTCCGAAAAGAATTCTGATGACTGATCTGCGTAATTGCCAAACAATTTTCGAAGTGCTCTGCTTCTACTTGACCAGCTAGTTTGACCAACACGCTCTAGTCTTAGGCGTTTCTTATTTCCTGTTTTGGTCTGCATATGCTCTTCCCACACCTTCATCATTTTGTCGGAATCATTGAAAAATGAGCATAGTTCATTTAGCAAACGAAAAAGACTAACTGATACAACACATCCACTGCTTGCATCACTGATCACCAGATTCAGAACATGTGCATAACACCAAGTATGGACGTGACTTGGGTGAGATGCTTTCATAAGTGCCTGAAGACCAGAGTAAACACCATTCATATTTGCTGCTCCATCAAACGAATCTCCAATACACTGCCTCAGTGTCAGACCTATCTCTGCAAGTGAATTTCGTAACAGGCTGTGCAAGCATTTTCCACTTGAATCATTCACATTTACCAGGCGAACAAGTCTTTCTTTAGCTCTGTCTCCAACTACATATCTAAGGACAATGGCACACTGATCATGGGCAGAAATGTCTTGGGTAGAGTCAATTTGCACTGAAAACATCCCTGCATTTTTCACCACCTTCACAATTTCGTTTTTAACCATGTCTGAAATAATATTTATCTTATTGACAGTTGTTTTACTTAAAAAAGTAACAAATTTGCCACGCCCTTTCTTAGATGGATCTTTTTGTTTGCCTTGCAAAACCACCTTCTGCAAATGTTCCTGCAGGTGTGGATTGTACTCTGCAAGAAGCTTTATAGCCTCTAAAAAATTCCCAGCATTGTCCTGATTATTTTCATCAAATGCAGTTGCAACAGCTTCTCCATATTTGCCGCGGTAAGACAAAACTTGAAACCCAATGTAAAATATTGCATCAATTATACACTTTAAAACAGAGCGATGCTGAAGAACTTGTTGGGTTCTTAAGGAGAGTTGTTCCTTTAACAAATTGTGCTTGGCAGATGTTTCACAAGCATTCAGAAAATATGCATCAGTAGAATGCTTATGACACTGACTCTTTTCATGTTCCGAAAGTCTCGTTGCGATGTGTCTCCAATCAGAACAGCCCTGGATCATCTGTATATTTCGACTTTTTTCGGGAGCATACATCAGACAAAATGAGCAATGTAAACTCTTATTTTCTTCATTGTATGTTACCCACTTTCTGTTAATATTCATGCCCTGAATGCCTTGTCAGTCATATACAACAGCACTATTAAATGGTATATTACATACAGGCTGGTTTGGATGAAATTTCCAGAACATCTCTTGTGAAATTGACGCATTATGGCTGGTATCCGGTTTTAAAAAATACGCACTTTTTGCATGTGTAACCTGCGTACTGGTTGTCATGGAATCAGGCCTTAAAATCTTAGATGGTGGCTCATCGAATTCGCTTTCATCAGGTGTGATTTCAAATTCAGATGGTGCTTCTGCACATGTTGATGTTTTATCTTGTAAGCCAAAATCAGTTGTAACTTTGTCTTCTTCAGAGGATGTAGCTTTCTTAGCAAAAAATGTATCAATTTTATTTGTTGTCTTCTTTATCAGGGATATTTTATCTTTTTTCTATTTTCTCTTTTGAGCACCACTTTTATGCTTGTAGTCAGACATCATTAAATAGGGTTTTTAGCTACCTGCACACCAGACAAATAGTTTCTTCTCGGTAAAATCTGTTTGGGGACAATTTTATAAAGAGCAAGTAAGTACACTGTAACAAAGAAAATACAATCGATAGCAAGTATTTTTATGTAGAATATCAGGTTTTAAAATTATAAAATGAAAATAAAATAATACGTAATTTCAATATTTCAGAACCTAAACGAAAACTAAATGTAAACATAGAATTCAACTCTATTCATTCATCCTGAAATCCATGAATAAGATTGCAAAATTAGGAATGTCAAAAATCCCTGAAATTTGCGAAATATATGAATAATTTCTGTTTCTTTATTAAAAAAAAATAGTATCTTTTACTTAGAATAACATCTATCGGTAAGTAAAAAAATCGAACTTTTATTAACGTGATCACTTACCGTCACTTCTCTACATTTATCTAAAGTATGAACGCGGGTTAGTTTTATCTTCGATGTATATTTGCATATTGATAGGGGGGATAGATTTTTTGGACGCTCCTTCATTGTGAAATTGTTGTTAGTTAGTTAAACTAGGCACATTTCAAATATTTTAATTATTTTACTAATTAAGATCATACAAAAAAAGGTAATTTTTTAATTACACATTACATTTTTGTTCATTAATGGTTATTAACTAACAAAAGGATGGCATTTTATCGCATTTGGTTTTTTTTTTGTTTTTTTTAATTTAATCTACTTTCCTTCTTTTCACGAATCAATAAATAATAATTATCGGCTAAATTCGAAAGTTGAGTTTTTCGTAAATTTACTTTTTTGATTTATTATTTCGAGTACGTATTTACAAATAATAGTTCTATTTATTTATTTGGAAGTTTGTTCTCTATGAGTTAAGTAATAATTTTCTCTTTAATTTTTTTTCTAAGGAGTTAAAAAACAGACTTCCAAAACACAGCGACTAAACTTAAATATATAAAATAATGTCTGAATAGCAAACAAGATAAGAGACACGACTGCAATTGCACATTGCAGTCACAGTGAGTGCACATATACGTATAAATATCTTATCAACTGAAATTATATCTATGATTTAGAAGAATGTGGTAAGATCTAATGCACTCACTGGCATAAATTGACTGTTAGTATTAACCCCTTCGTCAATTTAAAAAAATATTGATTAAAAATTTTTTAAAAATATTTTGCTGGAATTCGCATTAAACCCTCTTATTGACATTTTAAAAACTTTGACTTAAGAAATTACATAATGCGAATTTAAATTTACTCAATATTTGTAACAAATTAGCATAATTACAGATGTAAACAAAATAATTAGTCAATATTTTAACTTACTGAAATGCTTGGCAATGGCAACAGACAGGAATTTATAAGGTGTCTTTTCTTTGGAAATTCTAAATATCATGAAAATTTTAGTGTCTTTTGGGAGTGACGGGGATGGGAGAGAGAGTTTGCTAAGACTTGACCGGTACCACAGACTACAGGCGCCAGATTTATGGTCATCAGAATATTTTTACAATATATTGAAATAATTTATTGCGTGTTTTCGGCCAGGCAAGGGGTGCGGGTGCGGCAAATCAAAAAGGATCCGATAAAGCTATGCCTTGCAGTCTAGCTGGGAACCAGGTTTGAACTTACCAGTCCCAAAAAACAGAGACATTTTTTTAATGAGTTCATTCGTAAGGTTTCTTCGTTTTCTTTTACTTTCTTTGTTTTTCTTTCTTTCTTCACAAATTTAGTTTGATTGCTAACGAAGATACTTTTTCTTCTCCAAATTTTCATTTTTGCACGGTCACGGATCTGCCCGTACTTGTGTCCGGCAGTCCGCACGGCCATGAGAAACACACACAAGGGGGCCCGAATCAGGCGGGCCCCCTTGCAGTGCCGGGCCCTCGGACCAGGTCCGATTGGACCGATGGCTCAGTCCGCCCCTGTGTGTGTGTATAAACTTTAAGGGTTAATGTGCATTTTAACATTGTATTCCGTCTGGGAGGGGCGGTAAAAACACGAGCTACGCCGCTGATCTTCACTCTGACCTTTTCAAACTGAAACACTTATAGTTTTATTATTCAATTGTAACGAACACTAGACTAGACTGTCAACTCGAACATCAAGTTCCCGGAGCTGGAGTTAAAAAGACAAAAATTGAATGGGAACCAAAACAGCTTCCCTACACGGATTTTTTCTCATCGAGTTTTTATCCAATAAAAAAAAAAAAAAAAATGTGCCTAAAATTTGAATATTTTTCATTCAATCAAGTTCAAATTAAGAAATGATTCCCAGTCCTATGGAGCCTTTGTTTTGAAAAATATATTTAAACAGTCGAAAATCATTTATACTAAATCAGGAGTCAGTAGGTTTTCTTTCGAAGTCAACGTCACGTAAATAAAAGAAAGATAAACAACGTTGGAGATTAGAAATTTTCTAATCCCCATGTCATTCAACGTTGCGTATCTTTCGACTTCGTCTGATTTTACTCAATTTCCAATAACAACAAAAATGACTAAAAAAACAAAACAAAAAACAAAAAACAAGAATTAAAAAAAAAGATAATCTTCTTACCCCGATCCCTGAAGATCTTTTTAAAAATAAATAACCAAGATGGTCTTCCTTTTATGGATTCCCCTTTCGTTATCAGACCCTCTTTGACAATATCCAAATCAGAAACAAAAACTGCAGTGTAGGGCCCAACACTTATTTTAAAGATTCCTCCGTAAATCTTTCGAAACTCCATAATCCGACGAAAAAATTCCTTAGCCCGAATTATCTGTGGCAAATTTCCGACGATTGGAAATGGTCTAGGTCCAGGGGGGAACTTATAATGTCTTTTTTTGTTAAATTCTGTCAAAAACCATCGAACTACGAATAATACAACCACTCCGATGAACAAAGTTATTATGTTTTGATTTATTGTAGATGGACTTGTTGATGAAAATGTAGGGTCAGCCATGATTTATTTTAGTTGCAAAGTATCCACTTGTCTGATATCGTTGTACATAAGATTTTTGTTGATAAATGTTGTTGGTTGTAATTGTAAAAACAAACTTATTTGCTTATTCCTCCTCCACTTGTGCTTCTTTCTTCAGTTCATTTAAACAATTCTTTTTTTTTTAATTTTGATTTTACATTTAACATTTACAAACATTAAAATAGCATTTCTTTCCTTCTTTGCAAACTGCATTCACTTGTTTTTAAGAAATTCTACCCTTTCAGCTTTGTTGCTTTTTATGGGTTACTTCAGAAATCACGTCACGTTCACTGTTAAGATACTCAAAAATGGGCCACTGGCGGTAGATTGAGGTAACTAAAAATAAATTCATTATATCGGCCATGACCTTATTTGCCTAAGCATACATAAAAGTAAAACAGACTGAAGAGAGAAGTAAACTCTAGATTTAAACATATAAAACTTATTTCTCACGCGTTAGACTTGATCTAAAACAATTAGTTTTTATGTGGCGTGCTTGTTCATGACATGGGTAATCGTAGCTCTCCACAACATCCTTTTTTATTGCTCTAAGTAACTTTCGACGATTTACCATTCCTCTAAAATAAATAGAGTTAAATAATATTATGTCATGTAGCGATGGCCCATTTTCATAGGTGAGGTAAAATATAAAAATAAGTGAGGCAAAATAATAGTCTATCTAGTAACTTCCGTAAAAGATACTAGATAGACTGATGTATTTAATGCAAACGTTGTGAAGTCCCGAGTTAAATTATTGAGAAATGGTAATTATTTAGCATGTTAGATAAACCTTTGAGTTGAAAAACCTAGTACATTCCGTTTCGATATTCACCGTAAGAAAAAATACGTGTGAAAACGTTAATTGTTGACACGTTAGGAAGGTCGCTAATTAAATAGTATGTCATTATTTTTCACGTCATAGACATAAGTTTATTGAGATTTGTGTATATTACATATTAGCACGCGTCTTTATATCGCGTCGGGTTCACCCGTAAAAGGAGGTAAATAATATCATATCACGTCGTGTTCACCCGTTAATGGAGGTAAATAATATCATATTACGTCGGGTTCACCCGTTAATGGAGGTAAATAATATCATATTACGTCGGGTTCACCCATTAATGGAGGTAAATAATATCATATCACGTCGGGGTCACCCGTTAATGGAGGTAAATGATCTCATATCACGTCAGGGTCACCCGTTAATGGAAGTAAATTATATCATATCACGTCGGGTTCACACGGTAATGGAAGTAAATAATATCATATCACGTCCGGTTCACCCGTTAATGGAGGTAAATAATATCATATCACGTCGGGTTCACACGTAAAAGGAGGTAAATAATATTATATCACGTCGGGTTCACCCGTTCAAGGAGGAATTATATCATATCACGTCGGGTTCACCCCTAAAAGGAGGTAAATAATATCATATCACGTCAGGTTCAGCCGTTAATGGAGTAAATAATATCATCTCACGTCTGGTTCACCCGTAAAAGGAGGTAAATAATATCATATCTCGTCGGGCTCACCCGTAAAAGGTGGTAAATAATATCATATCACGTCGAGTTCACCCGTTAAATGAGATAAATAATATCATATCGCGTCGGGTTCACCCGTAAAAGGAGGTAAATACTATCATATCACGTCCGGTTCAACCGTTAAATGAGGCAAATAATCTCATATCACTTCGTGTTCACCCGTTAAATGAGGTAAATAATATCATATCACGTCGGGTTCACCCGCAAAATGAGATAAATAATATCATATCACGTCAGGTTCACCCGTAAAAGGAGGTAAATAATATCATATCACGTCGGGTTCACCCGTTAATGGAGGTAAATAATCTCACATCACGTCGGGTTCACCCGTTAAAGGAGGTAAATAATATCATATCACGTCGGGTTCACCCGTAAAAGAGGTAAAGAATATCACATCACGTCGGGTTCACCAGTTAATTGAGATAAATTATATCATATCACGCCGGATTCAGCCATTAATTGAGGTAAATATTATCATATCACGTCAGGTTCACCCGTTAATGGAGATAATAATATCATACCACGTCAGGTTCACCCGTTAAAGGAGGTAAATAATATCATATCACGTCGGGTTCACCAGTTAATGGAGGTAAATAATATCATATCACGTCGGGTTCACCAGTTTATGGAGGTAAATAATATCATATCACGTCGGGTTCACCAGTTAATGGAGGTAAATAATATCATATCACGTCGGGTTCACCAGTTAATGGAGGTAAATAATATCATATGAGGTTGGTTTCACTCGCTAATGGAGGTAAATAATATATCACGTCGGGTTCACCCGTTAACGGAGGTAAATGATATCATATCACTTCGGGTTCACCCGTTAATGGAGGTAGATAATATCATATCACGTCGGGTTCACCCGTAAAAGAGGTAAAGAATATCACATCACGTCGGGTTCACCAGATAATTGAGATAAATTATATCATATCACGTCGTGTTCACCCGTTAAAGGAGGTAAATAATATCATATCACGCCGGATTCAGCCATTAATTGAGGTAAATATTATCATATCACGTCAGGTTCACCCGTTAATGGAGATAATAATATCATACCACGTCAGGTTCACCCGTTAAAGGAGGTAAATAATATCATATCACGTCGGGTTCACCAGTTAATGGAGGTAAATAATATCATATCACGTCGGGTTCACCAGATAATGGAGGTAAATAATATCATATCACGTCGGGTTCACCAGTTAATGGAGGTAAATAATATCATATCACGTCGGGTTCACCAGTTAATGGAGGTAAATAATATCATATCACGTCAGGTTCACCAGTTAATGGAGGTAAATAATATCATATGAGGTTGGGTTCACTC
Organism: Acanthosepion lycidas; assembly: GCA_963932145.1. Taxonomy (NCBI): domain Eukaryota; kingdom Metazoa; phylum Mollusca; class Cephalopoda; order Sepiida; family Sepiidae; genus Acanthosepion; species Acanthosepion lycidas. Next base: position 15,703,327 of record OZ010610.1, on the reverse strand, counting down.
GTTAATGGAGGTAAATAATATATCACTACGGGTTCACCCGTTAACGGAGGTAAATGATATCATATCACTTCGGGTTCACCCGTTAATGGAGGTAAATAATATCATATCACGTCGGGTTCACCCGTTAATGGAGGTAAATAATATCATATCACGTCAGGTTCACCCGTTAATGGAGTAAATAATATCATCTCACGTCTGGTTCGCCCGTAAAAGGAGGTAAATAATATCATATCTCGTCGGGCTCACCCGTAAAAGGTGGTAAATAATATCATATCACGTCGAGTTCACCCGTTAAATGAGATAAATAATATCATATCGCGTCGGGTTCACCCGTAAAAGGAGGTAAATACTATCATATCACGTCCGGTTCAACCGTTAAATGAGGCAAATAATCTCATATCACTTCGGGTTCACCCGTTAAATGAGGTAAATAATATCATATCACGTCGGGTTCACACGCAAAATGAGATAAATAATATCATATCACGTCAGGTTCACCCGTAAAAGGAGGTAAATAATCTCACATCACGTCGGGTTCACCCGTTAATGGAGGTAAATAATCTCACATCACGTCGGGTTCACCCGTTAAAGGAGGTAAATAATATCATATCACGTCGGGTTCACCCGTAAAAGAGGTAAAGAATATCACATCACGTCGGGTTCACCAGTTAATTGAGATAAATTATGTCATATCACGTCGTGTTCACCCGTTAAAGGAGGTAAATAATATCATATCACGCCGGATTCAGCCATTAATTGAGGTAAATATTATCATATCACGTCAGGTTCACCCGTTAATGGAGATAATAATATCATACCACGTCAGGTTCACCCGTTAAAGGAGGTAAATAATATCATATCACGTCGGGTTCACCCGTAAAAGGAGGTAAATACTATCATATCACGTCCGGTTCAACCGTTAAATGAGGCAAATAATCTCATATCACTTCGGGTTCACCCGTTAAATGAGGTAAATAATATCATATCACGTCGGGTTCACACGCAAAATGAGATAAATAATATCATATCACGTCAGGTTCACCCGTAAAAGGAGGTAAATAATATCATATCACGTCGGGTTCACCCGTTAATGGAGGTAAATAATCTCACATCACGTCGGGTTCACCCGTTAAAGGAGGTAAATAATATCATATCACGTCGGGTTCACCCGTAAAAGAGGTAAAGAATATCACATCACGTCGGGTTCACCAGTTAATTGAGATAAATTATATCATATCACGCCGGATTCAGCCATTAATTGAGGTAAATATTATCATATCACGTCAGGTTCACCCGTTAATGGAGATAATAATATCATACCACGTCAGGTTCACCCGTTAAAGGAGGTAAATAATATCATATCACGTCGGGTTCACCAGTTAATGGAGGTAAATAATATCATATCACGTCGGGTTCACCAGTTAATGGAGGTAAATAATATCATATCACGTCGGGTTCACCAGTTAATGGAGGTAAATAATATCATATCACGTCGGGTTCACCAGTTAATGGAGGTAAATAATATCATATGAGGTTGGGTTCACTCGTTAATGGAGGTAAATAATATATCACGTCGGGTTCACCCGTTAACGGAGGTAAATGATATCATATCACTTCGGGTTCACCCGTTAATGGAGGTAGATAATATCATATCACGTCGGGTTCACCCGTAAAAGAGGTAAAGAATATCACATCACGTCGGGTTCACCAGTTAATTGAGATAAATTATATCATATCACGTCGTGTTCACCCGTTAAAGGAGGTAAATAATATCATATCACGCCGGATTCAGCCATTAATTGAGGTAAATATTATCATATCACGTCAGGTTCACCCGTTAATGGAGATAATAATATCATACCACGTCAGCTTCACCCGTTAAAGGAGGTAAATAATATCATATCACGTCGGGTTCACCAGTTAATGGAGGTAAATAATATCATATCACGTCGGGTTCACCAGTTAATGGAGGTAAATAATATCATATCACGTCGGGTTCACCAGTTAATGGAGGTAAATAATATCATATCACGTCGGGTTCACCAGTTAATGGAGGTAAATAATATCATATCACGTCGGGTTCACCAGTTAATGGAGGTAAATAATATCATATGAGGTTGGGTTCACTCGTTAATGGAGGTAAATAATATATCACGACGGGTTCACCCGTTAACGGAGGTAAATGATATCATATCACTTCGGGTTCACCCGTTAATGGAGGTAAATAATATCATATCACGTCGGGTTCACCCGTTAATGGAGGTAAATAATATCATATCCCGTCGGGTTCACCAGTTAAAGGAGGTAAATTATATCATATCACGTCGGGTTCACCAGTTAATGGAGGTAAATAACATCATATCACGTCGCGTTCACCCGTTAATGCAGTTAAGTAATATCATATCACGTCGGGTTCACCCGTTAATGGAGGTAAATAATATCATATTACGTCGGGTTCACCCCCGTAATGGAGGTAAAAAAATCTATTCGCCCACTGCTCCTCGTTTGCTTTTTGGCTTGTGTTTATAACTTCCCTTAAGCTGCTGATGGCTCATAAAAATCCCTCTGAAATGCGAGGGAATCGCTGTCAGTCGTCGATTGATAATTTATATTAATTTAATGGAGGTAAATAATATAATATCACGTCGGGTTCACCCGTTAATGGAGGTAAATAATATAATATCACGTCGGGTTCACACGTAAAAGGAGGTAAATAATATAATATCACGTCGGGTTCACCCGTTAATGGCGGTAAATAATATCATATCACGTCGGGTTCACCCATTAATGGAGGTAAATAATATCATATCACGTCTGGGTCACCCGTTAATGGAGGTAAATGATCTCATATCACGTCAGGGTCACCCGTTAATGGAAGTAAATTATATCATATCACGTCGGGTTCACACGGTAATGGAAGTAAATAATATCATATCACGTCCGGTTCACCCGTTAATGGAGGTAAATAATATCATATCACGTCGGGTTCACACGTAAAAGGAGGTAAAAAATATAATATCACGTCGGGTTCAGCCGTTAAAGGAGGTAAATAATATCATATCACGTCGGGTTCACCCGTTAATGGAGGTAAATAATATCATATCTCGTCGGATTCACCAGTAAAAGGAGGTAAATAATATTATATCACGTCGGGTTCACCCGTTCAAGGAGGAATTATATCATATCACGTCGGGTTCACCCCTAAAAGGAGGTAAATAATATCATATCACGTCAGGTTCACCCGTTAATGGAGTAAATAATATCATCTCACGTCTGGTTCGCCCGTAAAAGGAGGTAAATAATATCATATCTCGTCGGGCTCACCCGTAAAAGGTGGTAAATAATATCATATCACGTCGAGTTCACCCGTTAAATGAGATAAATAATATCATATCGCGTCGGGTTCACCCGTAAAAGGAGGTAAATACTATCATATCACGTCCGGTTCAACCGTTAAATGAGGCAAATAATCTCATATCACTTCGGGTTCACCCGTTAAATGAGGTAAATAATATCATATCACGTCGGGTTCACACGCAAAATGAGATAAATAATATCATATCACGTCAGGTTCACCCGTAAAAGGAGGTAAATAATATCACATCACGTCGGGTTCACCAGTTAATTGAGATAAATTATGTCATATCACGTCGTGTTCACCCGTTAAAGGAGGTAAATAATATCATATCACGCCGGATTCAGCCATTAATTGAGGTAAATATTATCATATCACGTCAGGTTCACCCGTTAATGGAGATAATAATATCATACCACGTCAGGTTCACCCGTTAATGGAGGTAAATAATATCATATCACGTCGGGTTCACCAGTTAATGGAGGTAAATAATATCATATCACGTCGGGTTCACCAGTTAATGGAGGTAAATAATATCATATCACGTCGGGTTCACCAGTTAATGGAGGTAAATGATATCATATCACTTCGGGTTCACCCGTTAATGGAGGTAGATAATATCATATCACGTCGGGTTCACCAGTTAATGGAGGTAAATAATATCATATGAGGTTGGGTTCACTCGTTAATGGAGGTAAATAATATATCACGTCGGGTTCACCCGTTAACGGAGGTAAATGATATCATATCACTTCGGGTTCACCCGTTAATGGAGGTAAATAATATCATATCACGTCGGGTTCACCCGTTAATGGAGGTAAATAATATCATATCCCGTCGGGTTCACCAGTTAAAGGAGGTAAATTATATCATATCACGTCGGGTTCACCAGTTAATGGAGGTAAATAACATCATATCACGTCGTGTTCACCCGTTAATGCAGTTAAGTAATATCATATCACGTCGGGTTCACCCGTTAATGGAGGTAAATAATATCATATTACGTCGGGTTCACCCCCGTAATGGAGGTAAAAAAATCTATTCGCCCACTGCTCCTCGTTTGCTTTTTGGCTTGTGTTTATAACTTCCCTTAACCTGCTGATGGCTCACAAAAAATCCCTCTGAAATGCGAGGGAATCGCTGTCAGTCGTCGATTGATAATTTATATTATATTTTGAATGTTTATTCTCTTATCTGCGTTTCCCTCGATATGGGCATTATTATATCAGTTGTATAATAACACCGTATTTTATGGCTGAAAGGAAAAAAAATGACAAACATGCTTTGTTTTCAGAGAGCGAGAGTTTTATACCGCTGAGTCATACACAAAATTATATATGCATATATATCCGTGTGCCACACAGATGAACTATATCACACGTTTGCAACAGCAAGCAGTATGCAAAAAAGAGAGTTTTACTTGTAATATTTCTCGAAGTGAAAACTGAAGTTAAAGCGTTTTCCCTACGAATCAGTTAGGCCATATGTTTTTTTTTTGCAGTGAGGCCTACTGCTGAGGTCTAGGGACTTCTTTTTTCTCCGGGTTTTAGATGGCAATTTCCCTTCGTCACTCTATTCTCTAACGTCACGTGATCCTCGTGGCGTTATGAGAACGAAAGGGAGACAACTGGTCAACACCAAATTTATTGTCTAAAGTTTTTTAGATGATTTAGGGTAATTTTCATGTGCTGAATTCAAAAATCACATTGGTTTTGCTCAATCAGATCAACTTCTTGAGCTATGGCTACATGCATTTTTTTTAACATTTTGTTTACATTATCATGTCCATTAAAATATCTAAATATGCAAGATATTTCACGCAATAAAACTAATTATTATGTTAATTATAAACTTATTAATTTTAACCTATCAGAAGTATTTTCAGTCAAATATAGCTTCATAAATATTAAAACACACCCGGCCAAAATATTTATAATGGAAAAACACACAATAAAGTGCTTACATTTCAAAACACGCCAATTAAACTGTACAACACAAAACCATAGAATACAAATTAGAAAGGTTTTATTAATCATTATAATTTAGGTACACCGCCAAAATATTGCGCCGACGTAACAGTAAACATACCACGTGACTTTTTAGGGCCAATTAGGAATAAGTAAAATTATATCATTCTGGAGCCAATTTCTCAGGAATAACGGTATAAAAATCACGATATTTGATCTCTCAGATTCCACTAAGGGCCATAACTACTGATATTCAAGATGTCATTTGCTTCTACACACACTATCAAGAAAGGACTCAGCAGCACTGACCAAACTTCAAAGGGACCGTCTTAAGGCACCGACGCCGTCGTCTACGGTAAGAGCTTCATTATAGCTATCTCCTTTGTACCTATTACTACTACATACGACATGTACCTAGTATCTGCGTTGGTGGACCAAGGGAAAGAAGAGTTTGGAATTCCCATGGTTTGGAGGGAGCCAACAAACCATAGAACTGATTGCTGCTTCTGTGCTATTGATGCAATTGAGATCAATAGAAAGAACTGGAGTAGCCTCAAGAATCCTGATCTTCAATCAGAACGTCGTCTTGTAGTTCATTGTGATGGAATTCCAATGCCTGCCTTTGGAGAACTTCCTGACATTAGGGAGGAAGGTTTCTCCAGTATTCAAGAAAATGGAGAAGAAGTGGTTTTTGACGATGATGCTTTACAACACTTTTCCCAAAAGGAACTAAAATATCTAGTTCGCGATATCAGCTTGTAAAGTCCTATATCGAACTGTTGACATCCAGATTGAAGGAACCCCTCACTTCTGACAGTGCTCGCCTCATCTTCTACTGCAGCATTAAGAGTAACTTCATTTTTTTCTCTGAAGAGAAAGACTTGGTGTACTATGAAGATATGCACAGTTTCTGCACAAAATTGGAGGGCCACAGTAGAAACCCAAAGATTGGCGTATCTTCATTGACAGCAGCAAGCGATCGCTGAAACGTTATCTGCAGCACAATGGCAACCAGTTTGCCTTTGTGCCCCTCGCTCACTCGACTATAATGAAGGATAAATATGAAGCAGTAAATTATATGTTGCAGAAAATTCATTATTATCAGCATGGGTAGTTTACTTGTGTTGATCTGAAGATGTTGAAGACAACTGGTTTAAAAGTCCCAATTCTAAATTGCATTTCGTGACTTTTCTGATTGTGGATTATGGATGACTTAAGGTTGATGATCTCTTGTTATATATTTATTTTATTTTGGATCATTTTTAGATGTTATGATTTTATTTTTTATTGTGGGTATTTTTTTTTATTTTGCCTCATTTCTGAGTTTTTTTCATTTTGAATAATTCTGTGATCTTTTAATTTGATTTGAATCATTTATAAGTTTCATTTCTTTTTTAATCATCTATTATTTTTATTTCATTTTGAACGTTTTCAGATTTGTTTCGTTTTGAATAATCTGATATTTTTGATTTTGAATCATCTGTGATATTTTGATTTAATTTTGAATCATTTGTGATATTTTGATTTAATTTTTAATTTTTTTAGTTTATTTTGAATCATTTGTGATATTTTGATTTCATTTTGAATCATTTGTGATATTTTGATTCCATTTTTAATTTTTTTTAGTTGTACTTTATTTAAAATCATCTGTGATATTTTGATTTCATTTTGATTCATTTCTAGATTTCATTTCATTTTTATTCATCTGTCATTTTTTTAATTCTATTTTGGATCTTTTTATTTTGAATCATTTCTGAGTTTGATTTCTTTTAATAATTTTTGATATTTTTATTTTATCAAAGATTATTTTAGATATTGTGATTTTATTTTGTATTCTGTTTAATTTATTTTATTTTGCATAATTTCTGAGTTTTATTTCATTTTGAATCATCTGTGATATTTTTATTTTGCGTTATTTTAGATAGTCTGTTTATTTTATTTTGAATATTTTCTGAGTTTTATTTCATTTTTAATCATTTGAAATGTTTTTATTTGTTTTGCATTATATTTAATTTATATGAATGTATCACCATTAATGAATAATTGTTAATAATGTTTTATCACTTTTTGGATAAAACAACAGGAATAGATAACCAATGATTTATTGGCAAAAATTTCTTTTGGGAAATATTTCATAATCTTTGTAGCCATGATTCCAAATTTCATCATATTTTGGATAAAAAACTATGAATGGATTAACAATGACCTAATGGCAATAATTCTTTTGGGGAATATTGTCTAACCTTTACAGACTCAACTCTAAACATTATCACATTTTAGTTTAGGCAATATGAATCGAATGTTAATGAATGATTGGCAATAATTTCTTTTGGAGAATATTGTCTAATCTTTATAGGCTCAATTCCAAGTTTAATCAAATCTTAAATAAGACAATATGAATGGATTACCAATCACTGATTGTCAATAATATCTTTTTTTTTGGGGGGATGGGTATTTTATAATCTTTATAGACTCGATTCCAAATTTATCACATTTAAAATACCATACTGTTGTGTCGGAAACCTACCACCCCTCTTGAAGATGAACTTGTCTACGTCTGTGAACAAAGACTTTAAATAGTGGCATATCAGTTGACATGAGGGAGTCCGAGCGACAGACTCTCGGCGACTGTCGAACTCTCTGCATTAGCAGAGGGGAACCCGGACGAGGCTTTGCCAAAGGGCAAGGTTTCGTCCGGGGAGGTTGACAGGGCCTGAACCCGTCTAGGCGGGTTCAGAAAGGCCATATTTTTGGCCGAGTCTACGTGCTAGGGGATACCCACATTAAAACGGCCTTGTGCCACATTCGATCCTCGTGGGTGGATTGATAAATATCGAGACCGAGAGAAAGAGAATTTCTTAGCTGAGCTAGTTATTGACTACTCAGGCGATTTCTGTACCTTTTTTACCAACCTATTAAAACCCTTTTTATTGTTACGTGTTATTTGGCGTTTGTCTCTACTAACCCCAAATCAACATCATAACACATACAATGGAACAATGACTGATTTTCAATCATTTCTATTTGGAAGATTGTATTATCCTTATTGACTCCATACTAAATTTTATCACATTTTAGATAAGGCAACATGAATTAATTTACAATGGCTGAAATTGGCAATAAAGATCACAAGTAAAATTTCAATTCAGAAATATTTATATAAACAAGAAAAAATACAAAAGTTTTAATTGATAATTAATTACATAATTGAATCTGCCATTGCTACATTTGCCTTTGTAATAAGACAGTAAATTAGGTAAATGTCTATCTATTTTAAATAAAGAAAGGTATATATGTTGACAGTTAAAACTCCCTAACGAGAAAAAAATAATCTAACAAAGCAACAAGACTGAATGTTATGGTAACATTTTAGATGAAGAAGAGAGTTGAAACAACAGAAATGTTGTTCTACAGAAAGATGCTGAGGATACCATGAGCCAAACATGTGGGTTTAGGAGAAAAGGAAAATAAAAGGAATCTTATACTTAACATCAAGAAAAAGCAGTTGAAATATCTAGGGCATGTAATGAGGAAGGAGGGCTTGGAGAACCTAATACTCCCAAGACAGTTTGAGGAACAGATGAAAGCAGCATGTAACATACTTGATGGGATTGAGTAAATGGATTGTAGAACAGGGTTTGGGAGGAAAATGTGAAGGGCCATGATCGCCTGCGTCCTGAAGAGGCATGATATATAAAAGAAGAAGAATATGAATGGATTAAAAATAGCTGGGATTGGCAATAAAGATCACAAGTAAAATATCAATGCAGAAATATTTATTTTTATAAGAAAAATTACAAAAGTTTTAATTGCCAAAAAAAGTACATAACTGAATCCGCTGCTACATCTTCCTTTATAATGAGGTGTTATGAATATATTTATATCAACGGAAATATTATTTGAATATAAATGATATAAAATAAATCTCCAAAAATCAATGGTTCCTTTAATAAAAACATCCAAAACCTACAAAGTCTTGGCACAAATTAGTGTTTTGATTGGTTGATAAGTGACTCCAGTCACTCGTACTAAGACAGGTTCATCAGGTGCGTCAGTAAATTCAAAACGCTGCAGCAAACTGGTGAACATTTCCATTTTGGCCAACGGTTCTCCAAGACAACTACGAAGACCTACATTTAAGAAAACAAAAATGAAGTGATTAATTTTTATGAAATGATGTGATAAATACAATATTTGATCGTTTGTTTTAGTTGTTTCTATTTAGCAGCATATCAACATTTCTATGGGTCATTTAATTCTGAAAGCTAAATATTTTGAATGCAATGTGTACCTTCAAGTACACATATTTTTTATAGTAATTTTATACTTTCAAAGTAAATTTATGCTTTATAGATATGTAGTTTGTAGATGATCTATAAGTATTATATGTTTTGGTATAAATCTATTTCTTTAAGATAGGACATTGTGTTGACGGGTTCAGTATTTGTAAATAGTTTTCTCATGTTGTTTTTCTTGTAATAATTATGTGTTATAAGGGCTAAGTGAGTATATTCATTGAAAATATGTTTCATAGTGAGTGAAGCTTGACATGTCGTACATATTGGTTGATCTTCATTCTTCAGCAAGTATGAATGGGTGAGATGGGTGTGGTGCGTGTGTAGTCAACCTATCAATACTTCATTTTTTTCTTCTTTCGCTAGACATTTGTTTTCGGACACATTGCACAGTAGATAAAGGCGTTAGTTAGATCCAGTGACAAGACCCAAAGAGTGTGAGTTCAATACTCGGTTAAGGCAGTGGAGAACATGGAGAGGGGAATTAACAGGAGATAACTGATAACTGACATCCATTAAACATGGCACGTGGGACTAGAACAGTCTATCCCAGTGAGCGAAATAAAGGGTTCAGTTCGATATTCTAATCACCTGAAGAATGCCGGAGCGTACAACGGCTGAAACGTTGTAATAAATATGGCGGCAAAGATGAGGACAATAGTCCGAATGATGTAAATAGTGTACATAATACCTCATCTCACAAATATAGATAGATACTGAAAAGCCGAAAGGTTGTAATAAATATGGCGACAAAAATGAAGACAATAGTCCGAATAATGTAAATAGTGTACATAATACGTCATCTCAGAAATAGAGACAGATACTGAAGGGGCGAAACGTTGTAATAAATATGGCAGCAAAGATGAGGACAATAGTCCGAATAATGTAAATAGTGTACATTTGTTTCCATTCACCTCGGATTGTGAGAAGTTTATTATTTGTGTTGTTGTCCCAATGCTTTTGCCATTTCTGCTGCATTTGCTGTTTATTTTATATTTTAGGACCATACAAGGGATCTGGAAATTATTATCTGGGTGGGGGGTCCCATTTTGATCAGACTTTGCGTTTGAATCTACTTTGGTCATTTCCGTTAATTTCTATGTGGCTTCGGATCCAGTATGGCACTGTTTCTTTACTGTTGTATAATGAATCTAGTTTGCATAGTGATTTTACTAGCAGTGAATTTATTTTTAATCTTTTTTATTGCTATTATTGATAGAGAGACATAAAATATTGATTAATTGTTATTTTTGTTTCTAGAGATAATGTTTCGTGTGAGGTCTATTGCACGAATCTCTGCATTGAAAATTGAATTTTCTTTTGGCAAATCTTTCTTTTTATCTTCTTCTTATACACTGTTGCACATCCTGTTTCATTTTTATATTTTGATTTTTTCTAATTTCTCTTGGAATATAAGAGGATGTATACTTATTTTATGATGTTTGCAGAGTTTTAAATTTATTTCAGGTTGTGTTATTGTCCAATGTGTTATATTTGTTATGATAGTATAATGGATTTTAGATCGAGGTATAGATCTGCTTCTTGAATGATGAATTCAATTTAGAGTCCAAAGGCCTCTATGGCTTTCTCTTTTTGTTGGAAGTATTTCCCTTGTGTTGGATTTAATGTGATATTGTATTCAGGATTAGTTTTATAGAGTATTGTAGGGCTAGTAATACGTTTTTGGAAAACAAATCACTAATACATTTGACTCTCAACAAAACCCCTCTTTACAAAATAATAATTCAACGAAACTTGATCTACAAACTGACTTCTTACAAAGAATATATATTCTATTTATATGAACCTAACCTAAAACTTTTATCGACAGTATAAGACATTGAGATTAATATGCCGTAAAAAAAAATAAACCAAATCAAACCTAATTCCTCTTGGAATATAAATGGATACGGACTTGTTTTATGACATTCGCAGAGTTTTAGATTTATTTCAGGTATTTTTATGGTCCAAAGTAGTATGATTGTATTATGGATTTTAGATAGAGCTATTTCTGCTTCTGAAATGATGGGTTCTATCCGGAGTTCAAATATTTTTAAGACTTTCTTTTTATTGAAAGAGTTTTCTGTATTTTGGATTCAATTTGATATTATATACAGGATTAGAGAGGCAGTTTTTTTAGTTTTGTATAGGCTAGGTTGTCCTGTCTAAGTTTTAGTAGAGGTTCATTTGCTTCTATATACAAATGGAAGATGTTTGAAATGCCTCAAATGCCAATCTGAAACCTTCATGGAATATTGAGTTAAGTGTTTTGAGATAAGATTTCCTTGCAAATTGTTGTATAAAGTTACCCTAGTCCAGTTTGAATTGTATTAATGTTCTGTATAATTTGAGCTGTGTTTGCCAGTCCACTCCCCAATTTTTGTGGGTCACCACTCTCATGAGTTGTATTGTTTTACTGTATTTTGTTCTCAAATATTTTAAGTGTAGTTTCTTGTCCAGAATTATTCCCCAAAAAGTGTACTCACCTACTATTGGAAATTCTGTCCCTTCAAGTTACAATCTTGGATCATTGTGTACTTTATTTTTATTATAAAAATGAACAATCTACCTAGGGAAATTGAGTTTATGAATGGTGGAACAGAGTTTAGAAGAGATCACAAAAAGACAAAAGTTAGTAAGAGCTACAAAGGACAGGGAATTGTGGAGAGCCATAATCACCAACGTCCAGAATGGACATGCCACATAGAAGAAGAAGGAGAGTTGTTTGTTGCCATGATCCTGGGAACTTCCACTTTGTCCAGATTCTTTCTTTTTATGTGCCATGTCAGGGCGTAGACAATCATGGCTCTTCACTTCCCTCTATCCCTTGCAGCCCTCAACAAGTTCCTCCTCTCTGCTCCCTTCCCCAGACCACATTCTGTCATCTACTTGCTTAAGTCCGCTAGGTATGTCATGTATTGTTTTCCCTTGTCTCTTTTTCCCTCTATTTGACCCGTGAGTATCAGATTCTCTAGGCCCTCCTTCCTCATTATGTGTCCCAGAAACTTCAGCTGCCTCTTTCTGGTGCTAAGTATAAGTATTGTAAATTTTTAATAAAAAATTTAATGGCTTGTTGTTTTAAGAACTCATCGCCAGTCCTTCGGCTGAATTATGTGAGCTTTTAATGGAGTCTTTTAGTTCTGCCTGAGAGAATGGTTTCTTGTAATCATCCAACTTATTTCTTTTGAAGTTTAATTTGTATGTTTCTTCATTTTGTTCTATATTTTGGGATTGTTCTTTAGAATTGTTTTAAAGAATTTTTTAGAATGTTTCAGCCATTATATCTGTCATAGGTTTTTTGTCCATTATCATGCTATTATTTATTGAGAGATGTTTTATTGCTGTAGGTTGATATTAGCCAGATATTTTTCTAATCATTTCCCACACTGTTTTTGTTTTGTAGATGAACTTAGTTTCCTGACATATTTTTGCCAACAGTTCTTTTTGGCTTCTTTTATTGCTTTACAGGCCTTTTCTTCATTTAGTTTGTAATTGATCAGGTTGGCGGTTCTTCGTTGAATTTTTACTTTTTGTCAGTGAACCAGGGTTTCTTCTGCTCAGTATTTGGTTATTGGGGATGCATTCTTTTGCTATGGCTATTAGGGTCCGCAGCAAATTTTCTGCTGTTTCTAAGTTATTTTCAGTTAATTTGTCATTATGTAATTTAAAAGAATTTTCCCAGTCGGTCTTTCATAGCCTCCATCTATCACTGTCCCTCAGGATGATGGGAAAAATGGTTGCTTCTGCATGTATCATCATACAAACTCCAAGTAAAGTCTAGCCAAATTGACTGGGGCAGAAAATGGCTTGTAAACTTTAATGCCTCCTAAACGAAACAGCTCTCATTTACCCACCATAGTTCCTCCCTACCTCCTATCAGAATGGATGATGACGAACTCCACAAGAACATCTTTCTGTGCCTGCCCAGTCTCATGCTTTCCACTGACCTGAAGTGGAACAACTACATTGAATCAATAGCTTCATTTACCACAAGGAAAGTTGGTTCTCTGTGTTGCACTAGAAGGTTTTTCTCGCCTGAGTCCATCCTTCAGATCTACAAATCGTCCTTGCATTGGATACAGTTGCGATATATATCCTGGTTTCCCCACTGTTCATCTTGAGGTCCTCGACAAAATCCAGAGATGGATATGCAATGTGATAAATCCTGATCTGGCATCTCGTCTACAGTCACTTTCTCACATATGTGGTGTGGCTTCTCTCTGTCTTTTCTACAAATATTTTCATGGCAATTGCTCTGAAGAGCTACTTTCACTGGTACCCCAACTGCATGAATTTAAGCGTGTTACTAGGTTGGCATCTTGGTCCCACCCTTTCACTGTCGAAACAATTAAATGTAACCGCTTCTTCTACTTCAACAACTTCTTCTCTCACACTTTCCAAAAGTGGAACTTTTTTCCTCCTACTTCCTTCCCTGATAACTATAATCTTCAAATATTCAAATGTAGTGCCAATCGACATCTTCTGATGCCTTGCTCCTGATCCTTCTCTATAACCTTTCCTCAAAAAATCCTCTTTACTCTTGCTCTTACTCTCTTTAACCCCTTGCTAGTGGCGCTTCCGCCTTGCTTGGGTGAAATGCTTCAAAATATGTTGAATCACACATGACTAGGTCAGCTGCTGACAGTTTTTCAGTTACTGGATTGATGTATATCAGTGATTTTTGGTTGAGTAAGCGTAGATCATTATTCATAATAAGTTTCTCTGTAATTTTCCCTTTTTTGTTTGCCTCCTTCGATCCCCAGATGGTGTTGTGGATATTAAAATCATGTAGGAGAATGAAGGCTTTGAGTAATTGCTTTGTCAGATCTTCCCGCTTGTCTGGGTCTATGTGGTCATTTGTTGGGGTATACAAATAGCATATGCCGACTAATCTGTGCAAAGTGGCTTTCACAGCAACTACCTGTAATTTAGTTTGTAGATCAATTTTGCTCTGAGGTATGTCATATTTTGTTAGAACAGTTATGTCTCCACAAACATTAATAATTTCTTTTTTTAGAAATGTTTCTTGGAGACAAATAGCAGCAGGCCCCAATGCTGTTATTAGCGTTAATAATTCATTGTAATTTGGGTTTTGTCCATAATAGTTCTATTGGATTATTCTATATCCTATGTGCATATTTTTACTTGAGTTTTATACTTCTTGTTTGGAGATTTTTTGGTGGCATATCATCTATTCTCTCTAGGACCTCAAATTTATTTTTGTGGGTGTCAGAGGTGGTTTTTTTTCTTGGTTGATCATGTAATTTTGAGGAATTTCTGAAGAAGATATCTATTTTGAGAGTTGGTGGGCAGATTGGTGATCTATGAGATTTCCGTTTAATGGGGTTTGCTTTCAGTAGAGATTTTGAATTTTGTATAGATGGTATTTGAGCATGTCTGAATGAGATGGACACCGTGCATGACATCCATATGGGAGTCGAGATCTGATAAGGCTATTTAAGAATATGACTGAATTTCTCGGGTTAATATTTTGTATTTGTAGCATGTTAGGGTCAAACACAATTATCCCCAGTACACATATACTATATTCATTTTCATTATCTCCTGTAGTATAAAATTTAAAAAATAAACTATCATGTAATAATTGTTCTTGTCCCTCCTTTCATTAGTTTCTTAGATTGCACGACGGTTACACTCTGCCAATACCTTATAAATAATGGTCTATTCCGGTTGGATCTTGTAGAAAGAGAAAAGATACATCCAGAGACACGAGGTGGTTTCAGTGAGAGAAAAAAAACCCCAGAAAGAATGGAAGAAAGAAAGAAAGAAATGGAGATAGAAATGTTTAACATCTGCTAATACCTCATGAATAATGGACTATTCCATTTTGATTCATTTTTTTTTTGTTAAATAGAATCTTTTCACACACACACATACACACACACACACACACACACACACACACACACACACACATATATATATATATATATATAACTTTAAAAAATGCTTTATAACGTTAAAAAAGCTTTATAACTTTAAAAAAAAGCTTTAAAAGATTTATAACATTAAAAAAGCTTTATAACTTTTAAAACCTTTGTATTTTTTTTTTAAAGCGTCAAGTGGTTAATTGATAAAAAAATTGCCCGATGAGACCGTAAGGTCGAAACCAAGGTAGCGTATTCAACTGACCTCCTTATTTAACCATGTTTTACGGCAAATTTTAACATCGACTTGAGATTTTCCTTGTTAAAAAGTTGAAAAATTTTAACATATTCAACATTATGAATAAAAAAAATAGTGCATTTTATATAGTGTTGTAGTAAGTGTGAAATAATTATAACTGTCTTCACCCATTCACTTCGAATTCGGAGGACTGAAAAATAAGAAAGAAATAATTCGCGCGCCTATGTGAGATTTTTGTCTCTCACCGAGATTAACTTGTAAGATGAGGGAAGAGGAAGAAAGAAATTCGCGAGAAATTGTTTTTGGACCAATGAAAATCTCGCCTTCACGGAAATTAATCGATCAGCCAAGAAGAATAAGGAAAGAAAGAAAATAGCGAGTCTACACAAAAATCCTTTTGATGAGAAGAAAAATTAAATTAATAAGAAGAGTGTCTGAAGTCATGTGAATGCTTTCATTTCTTTTCATCACGACCAGCGTTAAAGTTATCGCCAATGTAAAATTACTCGCCAATTATATCATCGGCCCCTCAATAGTACGAAACACTTCAAAGAATTTTCTCTCAACAATCCAATAATGCTCATTATTTTAAACTATCTCTCTTCGTCTACTTTTGAACGTATGCTAATAGTATATACCTTAGCTGAGTAACGAACTTTTTACCTTTGCCATAAACAATTTTGAATATTATTTTCTGTTAGATCATTTAATCTTTTGTATGAATATTTCCCTTTCATGACAATACGTTAAAATTATAGACTTTAAAAAATTCTATTTTTTTTTTCGTAAAAAGTGAGACTGATTCTACATCAAGTGTGTAAATTCTTGAATAAATTATTTACCTTGATTTCTTAAAATTACTCATAGGTTTCCTCGTTATTAATCTTCTTGGCGTGGGTAAATCAACTGTACACTTTAATCCCTAAACCCTACGTCACTATATGGATTTTCGAGACTTAAGCTAAGCAAAACAAACTGACGGATTTGGATGAAAAAAAAAAAAAAAATGACCCCAGAATGACGTCAAAATTCGTGATTCTTTAATAGTTGTGTTTACTTTAATTTGTAACATATAAATGTCAGTAGAAAAAAAGAAAGGAAATGTTGATAAGATAGCGAGGTTCGCAAAGTACAGCCCGATCCTTCCAATCAAACTTGAACGCCCTTGGTCGAGAGGTTCGAGGGTAGTACGCACCGGCCCTGTATATACACGGTGTTTCAAAACTCGCATTACCATTGATAACCTAGTAAATTTTATATTTGATTACCAAATGGATTCATGTTTCTGTATGTGACAATATTATTATTAAGAAAGTGCTAGCACACAAGGGGTTACAGAGGGTTGAGAAACAGAGTAAAGAGGCATGTTTGGGAAAAGAATGGGGAACAAGATCAAGGCATCAGAAGATGTCGATTGACATTACACTTGAATATTTGAAGATTATTGTTGTAACCTAGAGAAGATTACTGAATAGAAAAATCAAACGAAGATTGGTAATGAACGATAATACTTAGGACAAAGACAACACATATAAGATTCGCCAGCGGCGCGTAGAAGTAGTAGTCAACTCCTAGTAGTGAGTCAAGTGAATTCCACAAAGAATCTTCAACTTCAGACCAATATACAGTATTTACTATTGTATTTCTATGAATGGGGACATACTCATTATCGTCCGTATGTATGCTATAACAATTATAGTTATCAGGGAGGCAAGTAAGAGGAAGGGAGTTCCATAGACAAGAAGTACGAGAGAATAAACTGTTTGAGTAGAAGAAATGGCTACATTTAACCGTTTCGACAGAGAAAGGGTGGGACCGAGATGCCAACCTAGTAGTTCGCTTAAATTCATGCAGTCTGGGAACCAGCGAAAGTAGCTCGTTGGAACAGTTGCCGTGAAATTATTTGTAGAAGAGACAGAGGAAAGCCACAGCATGTCTGTGAGAAAGTGACTGTAGACGAGATGCCAGATCAGGACCTATCACATTGCATATCTGTCTCTGGGTTTTGTTGAGGACCTCGAGAGGTACAGTGGGGACATCAGATTATATATGACAGCAGTATTCCATGCAAGGGCGAATGGTTGATTTATAGATTTGAAGGATGGACTCAGACGAGAAAAATCTTCTGACACGACACAGAGAACTAACTTTCGTTGCGGTAGATGAAGCTATTCTGGAAGAAATGGAAATTAAGTGGGGTTGGGGGGAGATTATCCTGTTGACAATGTTACTGACAACGGCTAGAATATTCAGAGGGTCACTGAAATATTGTAGAGACTTGGTGTCACTTATCCTCAATTGAAATCCACCAATTTCTCCCGAAGACTTAATGATTAATTAGAAAAATAATAAAAATGTTGATGATGATGAAAATAAGGAAGATATCAGAATACCAAAGTGAGGCTGAATGGATACTGACTTTTGTCCAAAGATTATATTATATATGACATTTAAACACACCATTGGCGATATGTTTTTTTAGGACGAAAGGTTTGCCGTCGTGGGCTTCAATGGCATTTAAACCAACAAATATTGGCTGCTTATTGAGAAATACTATTTTTACAATAACAATCAGACCCTAAGTCTTTAAAAATAACACGATTGAATATTCCAAGACCAACAAGTATTTTCATCAAATGATTTAATAAACTAATAGCAAAAATAAAACCATCGTGAGCATACAACGTATGTTTTATTCAAAACTCGGCTCGGTGGCAAGGATCAAAGTGTAGTATCTGCTCTTTGTGAGCTTCCGAGTCGGGTTTTGCTGTCGAACTCTCTACTGCAGAGAGGAACTCGGAGGAAGCTTTGCCGAAGGGCAAGGTTTCCTTCGGGGAGGTAGACACGACCTGAACCCGTCTAGGCGGGTTCAAAGGTCATATTTTTGGCCGAGCCTACGGGCTTGGAGATACCCACATTAAACCGGCCTTGTGCCACATTTAACTCCACGTGGGGGTGTTGATAAATATCAGCATACAACGTATGTTTTATTCAAAACTCGGCTCGGTGGCAAGGATCAAAGTGTAGTATCTGCTCTTTGTGAGCTTCCGAGTCGGGTTTTGCTGTCGAACTCTCTACTGCAGAGAGGAACTCGGAGGAAGCTTTGCCGAAGGGCAAGGTTTCCTTCGGGGAGGTAGACAGGACCTGAACCCGTCTAGGCGGGTTCAAAGGTCATATTTTTGGCCGAGCCTACGGGCTTGGAGATACCCACATTAAACCGGCCTTGTGCCACATTTAACTCCACGTGGGGGTGTTGATAAATATCAGCATACAACGTATGTTTTATTCAAAACTCGGCTCGGTGGCAAGGATCAAAGTGTAGTATCTGCTCTTTGTGAGCTTCCGAGTCGGGTTTTGCTGTCGAACTCTCTACTGCAGAGAGGAACTCGGAGGAAGCTTTGCCGAAGGGCAAGGTTTCCTTCGGGGAGGTAGACACGACCTGAACCCGTCTAGGCGGGTTCAAAGGTCATATTTTTGGCCGAGCCTACGGGCTTGGAGATACCCACATTAAACCGGCCTTGTGCCACATTTAACTCCACGTGGGGGTGTTGATAAATATCAGCATACAACGTATGTTTTATTCAAAACTCGGCTCGGTGGCAAGGATCAAAGTGTAGTATCTGCTCTTTGTGAGCTTCCGAGTCGGGTTTTGCTGTCGAACTCTCTACTGCAGAGAGGAACTCGGAGGAAGCTTTGCCGAAGGGCAAGGTTTCCTTCGGGGAGGTAGACAGGACCTGAACCCGTCTAGGCGGGTTCAAAGGTCATATTTTTGGCCGAGCCTACGGGCTTGGAGATACCCACATTAAACCGGCCTTGTGCCACATTTAACTCCACGTGGGGGTGTTGATAAATATCAGCATACAACGTATGTTTTATTCAAAACTCGGCTCGGTGGCAAGGATCAAAGTGTAGTATCTGCTCTTTGTGAGCTTCCGAGTCGGGTTTTGCTGTCGAACTCTCTACTGCAGAGAGGAACTCGGAGGAAGCTTTGCCGAAGGGCAAGGTTTCCTTCGGGGAGGTAGACAGGACCTGAACCCGTCTAGGCGGGTTCAAAGGTCATATTTTTGGCCGAGCCTACGGGCTTGGAGATACCCACATTAAACCGGCCTTGTGCCACATTTAAATCCACGTGGGGGTGTTGATAAATATCAGCATACGAACTATGGTTCATCAAAACTCGGCTCGGTGGCAAGGATCAAAGTGTAGTACTGCGCTTTGTGAGCTTCCGAGTCGGGTTTTGCTGTCGAACTCTCTACTGCAGAGAGGAACTCGGAGGAAGCTTTGCCGAAGGGCAAGGTTTCCTTCGGGGAGGTAGACAGGACCTGAACCCGTCTAGGCGGGTTCAAAGGTCATATTTTTGGCCGAGCCTACGGGCTTGGAGATACCCACATTAAACCGGCCTTGTGCCACATTTAAATCCACGTGGGGGTGTTGATAAATATCAGCATACGAACTATGGTTCATCAAAACTCGGCTCGGTGGCAAGGATCAAAGTGTAGTACTGCGCTTTGTGAGCTTCCGAGTCGGGTTTTGCTGTCGAACTCTCTACTGCAGAGAGGAACTCGGAGGAAGCTTTGCCGAAGGGCAAGGTTTCCTTCGGGGAGGTAGACAGGACCTGAACCCGTCTAGGCGGGTTCAAAGGTCATATTTTTGGCCGAGCCTACGGGCTTGGAGATACCCACATTAAACCGGCCTTGTGCCACATTTAACTCCACGTGGGGGTGTTGATAAATATCAGCATAAGAACTATGGTTCTTCAAAACTCGGCTCGGTGGCAAGGATCAAAGTGTAGTATCTGCGCTTTGTGAGCTTCCGAGTCGGGTTTTGCTGTCGAACTCTCTACTGCAGAGAGGAACTCGGAGGAAGCTTTGCCGAAGGGCAAGGTTTCCTTCGGGGAGGTAGACAGGACCTGAACCCGTCTAGGCGGGTTCAAAGGTCATATTTTTGGCCGAGCCTACGGGCTTGGAGATACCCACATTAAACCGGCCTTGTGCCACATTTAACTCCACGTGGGGGTGTTGATAAATATCAGCATACGAACTATGGTTCATCAAAACTCGGCTCGGTGGCAAGGATCAAAGTGTAGTATCTGCGCTTTGTGAGCTTCCGAGTCGGGTTTTGCTGTCGAACTCTCTACTGCAGAGAGGAACTCGGAGGAAGCTTTGCCGAAGGGCAAGGTTTCCTTCGGGGAGGTAGACAGGACCTGAACCCGTCTAGGCGGGTTCAAAGGTCATATTTTTGGCCGAGCCTACGGGCTTGGAGATACCCACATTAAACCGGCCTTGTGCCACATTTAAATCCACGTGGGGGTGTTGATAAATATCAGCATACAACGTATGTTTTATTCAAAACTCGGCTCGGTGGCAAGGATCAAAGTGTAGTATCTGCGCTTTGTGAGCTTCCGAGTCGGGTTTTGCTGTCGAACTCTCTACTGCAGAGAGGAACTCGGAGGAAGCTTTGCCGAAGGGCAAGGTTTCCTTCGGGGAGGTAGACAGGACCTGAACCCGTCTAGGCGGGTTCAAAGGTCATATTTTTGGCCGAGCCTACGGGCTTGGAGATACCCACATTAAACCGGCCTTGTGCCACATTTAACTCCACGTGGGGGTGTTGATAAATATCAGCATACGAACTATGGTTCATCAAAACTCGGCTCGGTGGCAAGGATCAAAGTGTAGTATCTGCGCTTTGTGAGCTTCCGAGTCGGGTTTTGCTGTCGAACTCTCTACTGCAGAGAGGAACTCGGAGGAAGCTTTGCCGAAGGGCAAGGTTTCCTTCGGGGAGGTAGACTGGACCTGAACCCGTCTAGGCGGGTTCAAAGGTCATATTTTTGGCCGAGCCTACGGGCTTGGAGATACCCACATTAAACCGGCCTTGTGCCACATTTAACTCCACGTGGGGGTGTTGATAAATATCAGCATAAGAACTATGGTTCTTCAAAACTCGGCTCGGTGGCAAGGATCAAAGTGTAGTATCTGCGCTTTGTGAGCTTCCGAGTCGGGTTTTGCTGTCGAACTCTCTACTGCAGAGAGGAACTCGGAGGAAGCTTTGCCGAAGGGCAAGGTTTCCTTCGGGGAGGTAGACAGGACCTGAACCCGCTTAGGCGGGTTCAAAGGTCATATTTTTGGCCGAGCCTACGGGCTTGGAGATACCCACATTAAACCGGCCTTGTGCCACATTTAACTCCACGTGGGGGTGTTGATAAATATCAGCATACGAACTATGGTTCATCAAAACTCGGCTCGGTGGCAAGGATCAAAGTGTAGTATCTGCGCTTTGTGAGCTTCCGAGTCGGGTTTTGCTGTCGAACTCTCTACTGCAGAGAGGAACTCGGAGGAAGCTTTGCCGAAGGGCAAGGTTTCCTTCGGGGAGGTAGACAGGACCTGAACCCGTCTAGGCGGGTTCAAAGGTCATATTTTTGGCCGAGCCTACGGGCTTGGAGATACCCACATTAAACCGGCCTTGTGCCACATTTAACTCCACGTGGGGGTGTTGATAAATATCAGCATAAGAACTATGGTTCTTCAAAACTCGGCTCGGTGGCAAGGATCAAAGTGTAGTATCTGCGCTTTGTGAGCTTCCGAGTCGGGTTTTGCTGTCGAACTCTCTACTGCAGAGAGGAACTCGGAGGAAGCTTTGCCGAAGGGCAAGGTTTCCTTCGGGGAGGTAGACAGGACCTGAACCCGCTTAGGCGGGTTCAAAGGTCATATTTTTGGCCGAGCCTACGGGCTTGGAGATACCCACATTAAACCGGCCTTGTGCCACATTTAACTCCACG
This sequence comes from Acanthosepion lycidas, assembly GCA_963932145.1. NCBI lineage: Eukaryota > Metazoa > Mollusca > Cephalopoda > Sepiida > Sepiidae > Acanthosepion > Acanthosepion lycidas. The sequence continues at coordinate 15,680,788 of OZ010610.1, read as the reverse complement.
TGGGGGTGTTGATAAATATCAGCATACGAACTATGGTTCATCAAAACTCGGCTCGGTGGCAAGGATCAAAGTGTAGTATCTGCGCTTTGTGAGCTTCCGAGTCGGGTTTTGCTGTCGAACTCTCTACTGCAGAGAGGAACTCGGAGGAAGCTTTGCCGAAGGGCAAGGTTTCCTTCGGGGAGGTAGACAGGACCTGAACCCGTCTAGGCGGGTTCAAAGGTCATATTTTTGGCCGAGCCTACGGGCTTGGAGATACCCACATTAAACCGGCCTTGTGCCACATTTAACTCCACGTGGGGGTGTTGATAAATATCAGCATAAGAACTATGGTTCTTCAAAACTCGGCTCGGTGGCAAGGATCAAAGTGTAGTATCTGCGCTTTGTGAACTTCCGAGTCGGGTTTTGCTGTCGAACTCTCTACTGCAGAGAGGAACTCGGAGGAAGCTTTGCCGAAGGGCAAGGTTTCCTTCGGGGAGGTAGACAGGACCTGAACCCGTCTAGGCGGGTTCAAAGGTCATATTTTTGGCCGAGCCTACGGGCTTGGAGATACCCACATTAAACCGGCCTTGTGCCACATTTAACTCCACGTGGGGGTGTTGATAAATATCAGCATAAGAACTATGGTTCTTCAAAACTCGGCTCGGTGGCAAGGATCAAAGTGTAGTATCTGCGCTTTGTGAGCTTCCGAGTCGGGTTTTGCTGTCGAACTCTCTACTGCAGAGAGGAACTCGGAGGAAGCTTTGCCGAAGGGCAAGGTTTCCTTCGGGGAGGTAGACAGGACCTGAACCCGTCTAGGCGGGTTCAAAGGTCATATTTTTGGCCGAGCCTACGGGCTTGGAGATACCCACATTAAACCGGCCTTGTGCCACATTTAACTCCACGTGGGGGTGTTGATAAATATCAGCATAAGAACTATTGTTCTTCAAAACTCGGCTCGCTGGCAAGGATCAAAGTGTAGTATCTGCGCTTTGTGAGCTTCCGAGTCGGGTTTTGCTGTCGAACACTCTACTGCAGAGAGGAACTCAGAGGAAGCTTTGCCGAAGGGCAAGGTTTCCTTCGGGGAGGTAGACAGGACCTGAACCCGTCTAGGCGGGTTCAAAGGTCATATTTTTGGCCGAGCCTACGGGCTTGGAGATACCCACATTAAACCGGCCTTGTGCCACATTTAACTCCACGTGGGGGTGTTGATAAATATCAGCATAAGAACTATGGTTCTTCAAAACTCGGCTCGGTGGCAAGGATCAAAGTGTAGTATCTGCGCTTTGTGAGCTTCCGAGTCGGGTTTTGCTGTCGAACTCTCTACTGCAGAGAGGAACTCGGAGGAAGCTTTGCCGAAGGGCAAGGTTTCCTTCGGGGAGGTAGACAGGACCTGAACCCGTCTAGGCGGGTTCAAAGGTCATATTTTTGGCCGAGCCTACGGGCTTGGAGATACCCACATTAAACCGGCCTTGTGCCACATTTAACTCCACGTGGGGGTGTTGATAAATATCAGCATAAGAACTATGGTTCTTCAAAACTCGGCTCGGTGGCAAGGATCAAAGTGTAGTATCTGCGCTTTGTGAGCTTCCGAGTCGGGTTTTGCTGTCGAACTCTCTACTGCAGAGAGGAACTCGGAGGAAGCTTTGCCGAAGGGCAAGGTTTCCTTCGAGGAGGTAGACAGGACCTGAACCCGTCTAGGCGGGTTCAAAGGTCATATTTTTGGCCGAGCCTACGGGCTTGGAGATACCCACATTAAACCGGCCTTGTGCCACATTTAACTCCACGTGGGGGTGTTGATAAATATCAGCATAAGAACTATGGTTCTTCAAAACTCGGCTCGGTGGCAAGGATCAAAGTGTAGTATCTGCGCTTTGTGAGCTTCCGAGTCGGGTTTTGCTGTCGAACTCTCTACTGCAGAGAGGAACTCGGAGGAAGCTTTGCCGAAGGGCAAGGTTTCCTTCGGGGAGGTAGACAGGACCTGAACCCGTCTAGGCGGGTTCAAAGGTCATATTTTTGGCCGAGCCTACGGGCTTGGAGATACCCACATTAAACCGGCCTTGTGCCACATTTAACTCCACGTGGGGGTGTTGATAAATATCAGCATAAGAACTATGGTTCTTCAAAACTCGGCTCGGTGGCAAGGATCAAAGTGTAGTATCTGCGCTTTGTGAGCTTCCGAGTCGGGTTTTGCTGTCGAACTCTCTACTGCAGAGAGGAACTCGGAGGAAGCTTTGCCGAAGGGCAAGGTTTCCTTCGGGGAGGTAGACAGGACCTGAACCCGTCTAGGCGGGTTCAAAGGTCATATTTTTGGCCGAGCCTACGGGCTTGGAGATACCCACATTAAACCGGCCTTGTGCCACATTTAACTCCACGTGGGGGTGTTGATAAATATCAGCATAAGAACTATTGTTCTTCAAAACTCGGCTCGCTGGCAAGGATCAAAGTGTAGTATCTGCGCTTTGTGAGCTTCCGAGTCGGGTTTTGCTGTCGAACACTCTACTGCAGAGAGGAACTCAGAGGAAGCTTTGCCGAAGGGCAAGGTTTCCTTCGGGGAGGTAGACAGGACCTGAACCCGTCTAGGCGGGTTCAAAGGTCATATTTTTGGCCGAGCCTACGGGCTTGGAGATACCCACATTAAACCGGCCTTGTGCCACATTTAACTCCACGTGGGGGTGTTGATAAATATCAGCATAAGAACTATGGTTCTTCAAAACTCGGCTCGGTGGCAAGGATCAAAGTGTAGTATCTGCGCTTTGTGAGCTTCCGAGTCGGGTTTTGCTGTCGAACTCTCTACTGCAGAGAGGAACTCGGAGGAAGCTTTGCCGAAGGGCAAGGTTTCCTTCGGGGAGGTAGACAGGACCTGAACCCGTCTAGGCGGGTTCAAAGGTCATATTTTTGGCCGAGCCTACGGGCTTGGAGATACCCACATTAAACCGGCCTTGTGCCACATTTAACTCCACGTGGGGGTGTTGATAAATATCAGCATAAGAACTATGGTTCTTCAAAACTCGGCTCGGTGGCAAGGATCAAAGTGTAGTATCTGCGCTTTGTGAGCTTCCGAGTCGGGTTTTGCTGTCGAACTCTCTACTGCAGAGAGGAACTCGGAGGAAGCTTTGCCGAAGGGCAAGGTTTCCTTCGGGGAGGTAGACAGGACCTGAACCCGTCTAGGCGGGTTCAAAGGTCATATTTTTGGCCGAGCCTACGGGCTTGGAGATACCCACATTAAACCGGCCTTGTGCCACATTTAACTCCACGTGGGGGGATTGATAAATACTAACATAAGAACTATGGTTCTTCAAAACTCGGCTCGGTGGCAAGGATCAAAGTGTAGTATCTGCGCTTTGTGAGCTTCCGAGTCGGGTTTGCTGTCGAACTCCCTACTGCAGAGAGGAACTCGGAGGAAGCTTTGCCGAAGGGCAATGTTTCCTTCGGGGAGGTAGACAGGACCTGAACCCGTCTAGGCGGGTTCAAAGGTCATATTTTTGGCCGAGGCTACGGGCTTGGAGATACCCACATTAAACCGGCCTTGTGCCACATTTAACCCACGTGGGGGTGTTGATAAATATCAACATAAGAACTATGGTTCTTCAAAACTCGGCTCGGTGGCAAGGATCAAAGTGTAGTATCTGCGCTTTGTGAGCTTCCGAGTCGGGTTTGCTGTCGAACTCTCTACTGCAGAGAGGAACTCGGAGGAAGCTTTGCCGAAGGGCAAGGTTTCCTTCGGGGAGGTAGACAGGACCTGAACCCGTCTAGGCGGGTTCAAAGGTCATATTTTTGGCCGAGCCTACGGGCTTGGAGATACCCACATTAAACCGGCCTTGTGCCACATTTAAATCCACGTGGGGGTGTTGATAAATATCAGCATACGAACTATGGTTCATCAAAACTCGGCTCGGTGGCAAGGATCAAAGTGTAGTACTGCGCTTTGTGAGCTTCCGAGTCGGGTTTTGCTGTCGAACTCTCTACTGCAGAGAGGAACTCGGAGGAAGCTTTGCCGAAGGGCAAGGTTTCCTTCGGGGAGGTAGACAGGACCTGAACCCGTCTAGGCGGGTTCAAAGGTCATATTTTTGGCCGAGCCTACGGGCTTGGAGATACCCACATTAAACCGGCCTTGTGCCACATTTAACTCCACGTGGGGGTGTTGATAAATATCAGCATAAGAACTATGGTTCTTCAAAACTCGGCTCGGTGGCAAGGATCAAAGTGTAGTATCTGCGCTTTGTGAGCTTCCGAGTCGGGTTTTGCTGTCGAACTCTCTACTGCAGAGAGGAACTCGGAGGAAGCTTTGCCGAAGGGCAAGGTTTCCTTCGGGGAGGTAGACAGGACCTGAACCCGTCTAGGCGGGTTCAAAGGTCATATTTTTGGCCGAGCCTACGGGCTTGGAGATACCCACATTAAACCGGCCTTGTGCCACATTTAACTCCACGTGGGGGTGTTGATAAATATCAGCATACGAACTATGGTTCATCAAAACTCGGCTCGGTGGCAAGGATCAAAGTGTAGTATCTGCGCTTTGTGAGCTTCCGAGTCGGGTTTTGCTGTCGAACTCTCTACTGCAGAGAGGAACTCGGAGGAAGCTTTGCCGAAGGGCAAGGTTTCCTTCGGGGAGGTAGACAGGACCTGAACCCGTCTAGGCGGGTTCAAAGGTCATATTTTTGGCCGAGCCTACGGGCTTGGAGATACCCACATTAAACCGGCCTTGTGCCACATTTAACTCCACGTGGGGGTGTTGATAAATATCAGCATAAGAACTATGGTTCTTCAAAACTCGGCTCGGTGGCAAGGATCAAAGTGTAGTATCTGCGCTTTGTGAGCTTCCGAGTCGGGTTTTGCTGTCGAACTCTCTACTGCAGAGAGGAACTCGGAGGAAGCTTTGCCGAAGGGCAAGGTTTCCTTCGGGGAGGTAGACAGGACCTGAACCCGTCTAGGCGGGTTCAAAGGTCATATTTTTGGCCGAGCCTACGGGCTTGGAGATACCCACATTAAACCGGCCTTGTGCCACATTTAACTCCACGTGGGGGTGTTGATAAATATCAGCATACGAACTATGGTTCATCAAAACTCGGCTCGGTGGCAAGGATCAAAGTGTAGTATCTGCGCTTTGTGAGCTTCCGAGTCGGGTTTTGCTGTCGAACTCTCTACTGCAGAGAGGAACTCGGAGGAAGCTTTGCCGAAGGGCAAGGTTTCCTTCGGGGAGGTAGACAGGACCTGAACCCGTCTAGGCGGGTTCAAAGGTCATATTTTTGGCCGAGCCTACGGGCTTGGAGATACCCACATTAAACCGGCCTTGTGCCACATTTAAATCCACGTGGGGGTGTTGATAAATATCAGCATACAACGTATGTTTTATTCAAAACTCGGCTCGGTGGCAAGGATCAAAGTGTAGTATCTGCGCTTTGTGAGCTTCCGAGTCGGGTTTTGCTGTCGAACTCTCTACTGCAGAGAGGAACTCGGAGGAAGCTTTGCCGAAGGGCAAGGTTTCCTTCGGGGAGGTAGACAGGACCTGAACCCGTCTAGGCGGGTTCAAAGGTCATATTTTTGGCCGAGCCTACGGGCTTGGAGATACCCACATTAAACCGGCCTTGTGCCACATTTAACTCCACGTGGGGGTGTTGATAAATATCAGCATACGAACTATGGTTCATCAAAACTCGGCTCGGTGGCAAGGATCAAAGTGTAGTATCTGCGCTTTGTGAGCTTCCGAGTCGGGTTTTGCTGTCGAACTCTCTACTGCAGAGAGGAACTCGGAGGAAGCTTTGCCGAAGGGCAAGGTTTCCTTCGGGGAGGTAGACAGGACCTGAACCCGTCTAGGCGGGTTCAAAGGTCATATTTTTGGCCGAGCCTACGGGCTTGGAGATACCCACATTAAACCGGCCTTGTGCCACATTTAAATCCACGTGGGGGTGTTGATAAATATCAGCATACGAACTATGGTTCATCAAAACTCGGCTCGGTGGCAAGGATCAAAGTGTAGTACTGCGCTTTGTGAGCTTCCGAGTCGGGTTTTGCTGTCGAACTCTCTACTGCAGAGAGGAACTCGGAGGAAGCTTTGCCGAAGGGCAAGGTTTCCTTCGGGGAGGTAGACAGGACCTGAACCCGTCTAGGCGGGTTCAAAGGTCATATTTTTGGCCGAGCCTACGGGCTTGGAGATACCCACATTAAACCGGCCTTGTGCCACATTTAACTCCACGTGGGGGTGTTGATAAATATCAGCATAAGAACTATGGTTCTTCAAAACTCGGCTCGGTGGCAAGGATCAAAGTGTAGTATCTGCGCTTTGTGAGCTTCCGAGTCGGGTTTTGCTGTCGAACTCTCTACTGCAGAGAGGAACTCGGAGGAAGCTTTGCCGAAGGGCAAGGTTTCCTTCGGGGAGGTAGACAGGACCTGAACCCGTCTAGGCGGGTTCAAAGGTCATATTTTTGGCCGAGCCTACGGGCTTGGAGATACCCACATTAAACCGGCCTTGTGCCACATTTAACTCCACGTGGGGGTGTTGATAAATATCAGCATACGAACTATGGTTCATCAAAACTCGGCTCGGTGGCAAGGATCAAAGTGTAGTATCTGCGCTTTGTGAGCTTCCGAGTCGGGTTTTGCTGTCGAACTCTCTACTGCAGAGAGGAACTCGGAGGAAGCTTTGCCGAAGGGCAAGGTTTCCTTCGGGGAGGTAGACAGGACCTGAACCCGTCTAGGCGGGTTCAAAGGTCATATTTTTGGCCGAGCCTACGGGCTTGGAGATACCCACATTAAACCGGCCTTGTGCCACATTTAAATCCACGTGGGGGTGTTGATAAATATCAGCATACAACGTATGTTTTATTCAAAACTCGGCTCGGTGGCAAGGATCAAAGTGTAGTATCTGCGCTTTGTGAGCTTCCGAGTCGGGTTTTGCTGTCGAACTCTCTACTGCAGAGAGGAACTCGGAGGAAGCTTTGCCGAAGGGCAAGGTTTCCTTCGGGGAGGTAGACAGGACCTGAACCCGTCTAGGCGGGTTCAAAGGTCATATTTTTGGCCGAGCCTACGGGCTTGGAGATACCCACATTAAACCGGCCTTGTGCCACATTTAACTCCACGTGGGGGTGTTGATAAATATCAGCATAAGAACTATGGTTCTTCAAAACTCGGCTCGGTGGCAAGGATCAAAGTGTAGTATCTGCGCTTTGTGAGCTTCCGAGTCGGGTTTTGCTGTCGAACTCTCTACTGCAGAGAGGAACTCGGAGGAAGCTTTGCCGAAGGGCAAGGTTTCCTTCGGGGAGGTAGACAGGACCTGAACCCGCTTAGGCGGGTTCAAAGGTCATATTTTTGGCCGAGCCTACGGGCTTGGAGATACCCACATTAAACCGGCCTTGTGCCACATTTAACTCCACGTGGGGGTGTTGATAAATATCAGCATACGAACTATGGTTCATCAAAACTCGGCTCGGTGGCAAGGATCAAAGTGTAGTATCTGCGCTTTGTGAGCTTCCGAGTCGGGTTTTGCTGTCGAACTCTCTACTGCAGAGAGGAACTCGGAGGAAGCTTTGCCGAAGGGCAAGGTTTCCTTCGGGGAGGTAGACAGGACCTGAACCCGTCTAGGCGGGTTCAAAGGTCATATTTTTGGCCGAGCCTACGGGCTTGGAGATACCCACATTAAACCGGCCTTGTGCCACATTTAACTCCACGTGGGGGTGTTGATAAATATCAGCATAAGAACTATGGTTCTTCAAAACTCGGCTCGGTGGCAAGGATCAAAGTGTAGTATCTGCGCTTTGTGAGCTTCCGAGTCGGGTTTTGCTGTCGAACTCTCTACTGCAGAGAGGAACTCGGAGGAAGCTTTGCCGAAGGGCAAGGTTTCCTTCGGGGAGGTAGACAGGACCTGAACCCGCTTAGGCGGGTTCAAAGGTCATATTTTTGGCCGAGCCTACGGGCTTGGAGATACCCACATTAAACCGGCCTTGTGCCACATTTAACTCCACGTGGGGGTGTTGATAAATATCAGCATAAGAACTATGGTTCTTCAAAACTCGGCTCGGTGGCAAGGATCAAAGTGTAGTATCTGCGCTTTGTGAGCTTCCGAGTCGGGTTTTGCTGTCGAACTCTCTACTGCAGAGAGGAACTCGGAGGAAGCTTTGCCGAAGGGCAAGGTTTCCTTCGGGGAGGTAGACAGGACCTGAACCCGTCTAGGCGGGTTCAAAGGTCATATTTTTGGCCGAGCCTACGGGCTTGGAGATACCCACATTAAACCGGCCTTGTGCCACATTTAACTCCACGTGGGGGTGTTGATAAATATCAGCATAAGAACTATTGTTCTTCAAAACTCGGCTCGCTGGCAAGGATCAAAGTGTAGTATCTGCGCTTTGTGAGCTTCCGAGTCGGGTTTTGCTGTCGAACACTCTACTGCAGAGAGGAACTCAGAGGAAGCTTTGCCGAAGGGCAAGGTTTCCTTCGGGGAGGTAGACAGGACCTGAACCCGTCTAGGCGGGTTCAAAGGTCATATTTTTGGCCGAGCCTACGGGCTTGGAGATACCCACATTAAACCGGCCTTGTGCCACATTTAACTCCACGTGGGGGTGTTGATAAATATCAGCATAAGAACTATGGTTCTTCAAAACTCGGCTCGGTGGCAAGGATCAAAGTGTAGTATCTGCGCTTTGTGAGCTTCCGAGTCGGGTTTTGCTGTCGAACTCTCTACTGCAGAGAGGAACTCGGAGGAAGCTTTGCCGAAGGGCAAGGTTTCCTTCGGGGAGGTAGACAGGACCTGAACCCGTCTAGGCGGGTTCAAAGGTCATATTTTTGGCCGAGCCTACGGGCTTGGAGATACCCACATTAAACCGGCCTTGTGCCACATTTAACTCCACGTGGGGGTGTTGATAAATATCAGCATAAGAACTATGGTTCTTCAAAACTCGGCTCGGTGGCAAGGATCAAAGTGTAGTATCTGCGCTTTGTGAGCTTCCGAGTCGGGTTTTGCTGTCGAACTCTCTACTGCAGAGAGGAACTCGGAGGAAGCTTTGCCGAAGGGCAAGGTTTCCTTCGAGGAGGTAGACAGGACCTGAACCCGTCTAGGCGGGTTCAAAGGTCATATTTTTGGCCGAGCCTACGGGCTTGGAGATACCCACATTAAACCGGCCTTGTGCCACATTTAACTCCACGTGGGGGTGTTGATAAATATCAGCATAAGAACTATGGTTCTTCAAAACTCGGCTCGGTGGCAAGGATCAAAGTGTAGTATCTGCGCTTTGTGAGCTTCCGAGTCGGGTTTTGCTGTCGAACTCTCTACTGCAGAGAGGAACTCGGAGGAAGCTTTGCCGAAGGGCAAGGTTTCCTTCGGGGAGGTAGACAGGACCTGAACCCGTCTAGGCGGGTTCAAAGGTCATATTTTTGGCCGAGCCTACGGGCTTGGAGATACCCACATTAAACCGGCCTTGTGCCACATTTAACTCCACGTGGGGGTGTTGATAAATATCAGCATAAGAACTATGGTTCTTCAAAACTCGGCTCGGTGGCAAGGATCAAAGTGTAGTATCTGCGCTTTGTGAGCTTCCGAGTCGGGTTTTGCTGTCGAACTCTCTACTGCAGAGAGGAACTCGGAGGAAGCTTTGCCGAAGGGCAAGGTTTCCTTCGGGGAGGTAGACAGGACCTGAACCCGTCTAGGCGGGTTCAAAGGTCATATTTTTGGCCGAGCCTACGGGCTTGGAGATACCCACATTAAACCGGCCTTGTGCCACATTTAACTCCACGTGGGGGTGTTGATAAATATCAGCATAAGAACTATTGTTCTTCAAAACTCGGCTCGCTGGCAAGGATCAAAGTGTAGTATCTGCGCTTTGTGAGCTTCCGAGTCGGGTTTTGCTGTCGAACACTCTACTGCAGAGAGGAACTCAGAGGAAGCTTTGCCGAAGGGCAAGGTTTCCTTCGGGGAGGTAGACAGGACCTGAACCCGTCTAGGCGGGTTCAAAGGTCATATTTTTGGCCGAGCCTACGGGCTTGGAGATACCCACATTAAACCGGCCTTGTGCCACATTTAACTCCACGTGGGGGTGTTGATAAATATCAGCATAAGAACTATGGTTCTTCAAAACTCGGCTCGGTGGCAAGGATCAAAGTGTAGTATCTGCGCTTTGTGAGCTTCCGAGTCGGGTTTTGCTGTCGAACTCTCTACTGCAGAGAGGAACTCGGAGGAAGCTTTGCCGAAGGGCAAGGTTTCCTTCGGGGAGGTAGACAGGACCTGAACCCGTCTAGGCGGGTTCAAAGGTCATATTTTTGGCCGAGCCTACGGGCTTGGAGATACCCACATTAAACCGGCCTTGTGCCACATTTAACTCCACGTGGGGGTGTTGATAAATATCAGCATAAGAACTATGGTTCTTCAAAACTCGGCTCGGTGGCAAGGATCAAAGTGTAGTATCTGCGCTTTGTGAGCTTCCGAGTCGGGTTTTGCTGTCGAACTCTCTACTGCAGAGAGGAACTCGGAGGAAGCTTTGCCGAAGGGCAAGGTTTCCTTCGGGGAGGTAGACAGGACCTGAACCCGTCTAGGCGGGTTCAAAGGTCATATTTTTGGCCGAGCCTACGGGCTTGGAGATACCCACATTAAACCGGCCTTGTGCCACATTTAACTCCACGTGGGGGTGTTGATAAATATCAGCATAAGAACTATTGTTCTTCAAAACTCGGCTCGGTGGCAAGGATCAAAGTGTCGTATCTGCGCTTTGTGAGCTTCCGAGTCGGGTTTTGCTGTCGAACTCTCTACTGCAGAGAGGAACTCAGAGGAAGCTTTGCCGAAGGGCAAGGTTTCCTTCGGGGAGGTAGACAGGACCTGAACCCGTCTAGGCGGGTTCAAAGGTCATATTTTTGGCCGAGCCTACGGGCTTGGAGATACCCACATTAAACCGGCCTTGTGCCACATTTAACTCCACGTGGGGGTGTTGATAAATATCAGCATAAGAACTATGGTTCTTCAAAACTCGGCTCGGTGGCAAGGATCAAAGTGTAGTATCTGCGCTTTGTGAGCTTCCGAGTCGGGTTTTGCTGTCGAACTCTCTACTGCAGAGAGGAACTCGGAGGAAGCTTTGCCGAAGGGCAAGGTTTCCTTCGGGGAGGTAGACAGGACCTGAACCCGTCTAGGCGGGTTCAAAGGTCATATTTTTGGCCGAGCCTACGGGCTTGGAGATACCCACATTAAACCGGCCTTGTGCCACATTTAACTCCACGTGGGGGTGTTGATAAATATCAGCATAAGAACTATGGTTCTTCAAAACTCGGCTCGGTGGCAAGGATCAAAGTGTAGTATCTGCGCTTTGTGAGCTTCCGAGTCGGGTTTTGCTGTCGAACTCTCTACTGCAGAGAGGAACTCGGAGGAAGCTTTGCCGAAGGGCAAGGTTTCCTTCGGGGAGGTAGACAGGACCTGAACCCGTCTAGGCGGGTTCAAAGGTCATATTTTTGGCCGAGCCTACGGGCTTGGAGATACCCACATTAAACCGGCCTTGTGCCACATTTAATCCTAGTGGGGGGATTGATAAATACTAACATAAGAACTATGGTTCTTCAAAACTCGGCTCGGTGGCAAGGATCAAAGTGTAGTATCTGCGCTTTGTGAGCTTCCGAGTCGGGTTTGCTGTCGAACTCCCTACTGCAGAGAGGAACTCGGAGGAAGCTTTGCCGAAGGGCAATGTTTCCTTCGGGGAGGTAGACAGGACCTGAACCCGTCTAGGCGGGTTCAAAGGTCATATTTTTGGCCGAGGCTACGGGCTTGGAGATACCCACATTAAACCGGCCTTGTGCCACATTTAACCCACGTGGGGGTGTTGATAAATATCAACATAAGAACTATGGTTCTTCAAAACTCGGCTCGGTGGCAAGGATCAAAGTGTAGTATCTGCGCTTTGTGAGCTTCCGAGTCGGGTTTGCTGTCGAACTCTCTACTGCAGAGAGGAACTCGGAGGAAGCTTTGCCGAAGGGCAAGGTTTCCTTCGGGGAGGTAGACAGGACCTGAACCCGTCTAGGCGGGTTCAAAGGTCATATTTTTGGCCGAGCCTACGGGCTTGGAGATACCCACATTAAACCGGCCTTGTGCCACATTTAACTCCACGTGGGGGTGTTGATAAATATCAACATAAGAACTATGGTAAATATTTTAACTTTGCGCAGGTGGTCGTTTCTCGGGCTTTGGGCTGAGATTCGATCACGGCTTCGACTAGCTTGGACTGGCCTCGGCCTGGACCAGTTAAAACAAGCCATGACCAGCTTTGACTAAGCTCTGACCAGCTTGGACATGCTATGACCAGTTTTGGACCAGTGGCCCTAGAGTGGAAACACTCGGGTCTCCCACGTTAAACCGACCTTGTGTCACATCTTGACCTTGTGGGAGTCAAGTAAATACCACTATGGTAAATATTTTCGCTTTCTTGATTATCTGTCGTGCTTAATGCTATTTAAGTCCCTTTTGATACCCCAACAGTATCATGTACAATAGAATAGATGTATTCAATTGGGATGTCTTTAGTTGGAGTTTCTTTCCAACTGTGCAAAAAAAATATACTCTCAATGTGTCTGGTTTCCTTCCGTAGTGAAGGAATAAAGGGGATGAGATAAATTTATGAATATCAAAAGATTTTAGATTTTTTTTGATGTTAGATTTTTTTTTATGTTAGATTCTGCAACTGACCACATCCAACGTCCTTCTGACAATGTAACCATGGTAGGGGCATGGCTTCCAGGTGCTATACCTTGCCAAATTGAACTCAGAATGAGAAATTGTCAAGCCAATTTCAACTTCCAGTCAAGTTCATTACATTCACTTATTCACAAATACTCTTGGGAAAGTTATGAATCCATCTGTTCTCCCCCCCCCAGTAGTAGTAGTAGTAGTAGTAGTAGTAGTAGTAGTAGTAGTGAATAGTAGGATTTGTTCTGGAAAAAAATCATTGTCATTCCTAAAAACAGTGTTAATATTTAATATTAGGTTGGTTAAAAAATAATGACGTAATAATGTCGTTCTTTGACGTTAAAAAATACGTCAAAAAACGACATTATTACGTCATTATTTTTGCACCAACCTAATATTTAATATTTAATAGTCAATATTCACTCTCAAAAAAGAATTAATCTTACAATCCAAAATATATTTCTGCTTTAAATATCCCACAAAGGGTTGATAATCTATAAAAAACAAACCAATCAATCAACATTGACAAAAATAATCCTAAATGGTCATCCATTGAGACATCTCACATGACATCAAAGGGGTTTCAGTTGTGCATATATTACAAGACACAAGGTGTTACTCTATGTGTTCCCATAGTTTTTCGTTTGAATCAGAATAATTACGTCTCATCCAGTATGAAGGATCTTTTGCATGGCATCATCTCCTCAAAATTCACAAAGACGGTAGGCCGATTGTTAGCTGCCAAGGCTCTGTGTGGCACCCTCTGAGTTGCTTCCTTGTAGATATAATTGACCCATTAATAGGAAAGTCACCTTCATATGTTCGAAACTCAGCCTACTTCTTGAAAATAATCAGAGGCTCCCATCCAATCCAACCAGATGGTGAGCCTGGATGTGGTGAGTTTGTTCACCAAGGTAGCCACGGTAGAAGCACTATCGGTAGTCATAGACAGACTGGCCTCGGACTCCTCCCTAGGAGAACGGACCAGTATATCAATAAATAACCTGATTGAGATGCTGACTTTTTGTACACATACAACAGACTTTGGAATGGGGTCAGACATATATCGACAGGATGAAGGCTTAACAATGAGCTCGCCATTATCACCAGCAACGGCAAAAATATACACGGAATACTTCGAAGAAATGGCATTAGAATCCACATCACTAAAGCCAACCCTATGGCTGAGATACATAGATGGCACCTTCATACTCTGGCCGCACGAGGAAGAGGTCCAGCTACTATTGGACCATGTAAATTCTATGAGATCATCGATACAGTTTACAATGAAGAGAGAAAATGACAAGAGACTCGCATTCCTGGATGTACTAATATATAAAAGTGACAATTACATTTAGCATGAAACAGACTGTCGCCTCTGTGTGTTGACTTCAATGTCCACTTTATATATAAATGTAAAAGTGGACACTGAAGTCAATAACCAAAGGTGACAGTTTAAATATAATCATCAGGCCATGTGTGTTGTGTTTTTGCGTCACTATTTATATATACAGGTCAGTGATGTAGGTAGTCTATTGAATTGCATTGTGGGTAGTCTATTGCATAATTCGAACGATTACTTTGGTTGGCGGTAACAGCTATTAAGTGGGAATAATTGTGGATCTGAATGCAGATTTGGGCTATTTATAGTGTTGTTAGTTAACTTTTTTTAATTTATTATTAATGTTTTTATTGTTTGTTGTTATGACTACGTTTTCTTGTGTTTATCTGTTCATTCCAGGTTTTGTAAATTTGTTTATTATTTAATTAGTTTATTTAATCATTTCTTTGTTTGGATTCATTTATATTTATTTTATTTTCGTTTATTCTTGTTCTTTTTCAATTTTTAAGTAACGTCGTAAAACTTTATTACCATGTCTGTATTTTGAGATGAGTTTTGATCGATTATTTACTTGTTTGTTTTGGTCGGGGAAGGTAATTATAATTATTTTTCCCCCAGGCAGAGTTTACAGTTTTTGGATTAATTGTTGTAGGCGGATGTTGTTTTCCTATTTTTGGTGTGATTTGTTTTTAATCTCCCAGTTATGTTTAGAAAGCATTGTGTTGTTCACGTATTTACTATACGTAAAGGATAATCGATTGCGTTTACCATGAAACAAACTGTCATCCCTTGGCATTGATTTCAATGTCAACTTTTTTTATTTACATACACTCTATCCCTGACATTGAGCACTTTAAACTATAAATATAGCATACCTTAAAACTATACATACATACATACATACATACATACATACATACATACATTATGCACGGAGGAGTAATGAATAGCGGCTTGGATTGAGGAATCGGAGAGCCGAGTTCGAATTCCAATCGAATACATTACATTCACTTACGTGCTAATACCCTTGGGAAAGGCGTGAATCCTCTTCTCCCTCAAGCTATGGGTAAATAGCAGGACAGATTTGGATTGCAACTGGTCTAGAAGAAGAACAACTCTGAATTCAAAACCTGCAGAGGGTCGTTTGGCGACCTTGTGGCACGTAGTGCACCAGGTCTCCGTATTCGGCCCTTCAAAAAGTGTGGATGGTCCTGCACGAAACCTTCACCACGATAATCAAATCTAATGTGCTGTTGTCGGGCTGTCGATATATATATATATATATGAAACTATATTATATATATATATATATATATATATATATATATATATATATATATATATATATATATATGAATGTATAAAAATATATATATGAATGTATAAACATATATATATATATATATATATATATATACATATATATATATGAATGTATAAAAATATATATATATACGAATGTATAAACATATATATATATATATATATACATATATATATGAATGTATAAATATATATATATATATATGAATGTATAAACATATATATATATATATATATCTATATACATATATATATATATGAATGTATAAAAATATATATATGAATGTATAAACATATATATATATATATATATATATATATACATATATATATATGAATGTATAAAAATATATATATATATGAATGTATAAACATATATATATATATATATATATATATATATATATATATATATATATATATATATATACATATATATATATGAATGTATAAAAATATATATATATATGAATGTATAAACATATATATATATATATATATATATATATATATATATATATATATAAAGACAATAAATCCGTTGGTATATAATCCAAGAGGATCCTAGTAATATAAAATATTATAACTGATCCACAAAAAGAGCTCAGTGTATTTATTTTACAGAGCAAATAATAGTAAACCATAAAATCCTAAATTATCTCATATGTGGTATAGAGACCTATTTCAATTGATGAAAACTTTGTCAGGTTTATTCAACCCTAGTATAAAGACTGAGTTTGTGTCGGAATTAGAACTTTAAATGTGACAGGTGTTGAAAAATTAATACAGAATTTATCTATTTCAATGTTTCACTAAGACAAAAAGCAAACTGGGATAAAAATGTGTAAAAATATGTTTAAATACCAGCAATTTTTTTTTTTTTGTAAAAACGTATTGCCAGCAATACGTTTTTGGAAAAAAAATTACCAGCAATAAAATCTTCTCAGCATTAAATAATCCATTGAGGTTGATATACCATAAAACAAACCAAACCAAACTTATTTTTACCCACCAAAAAACAGTTATTGCCAAATTGTTACCATAGATGTATATAAAAATTCAGAGCTGTTTTTAATTTCAAAGCATTTGAAAACAGTTATTTTTAGATTCTTAGTGGTACTTAAGTGATTTAACTTTATGTTAGCATGGTACAAAACCAAGATATAGATGTGTCACAAGATGGGGTTCATTTGATTCCCCACTATCTGTGAAAATGATAAAATACATTGTTTGGATTGTTCGGATAAATGATGCTGTCATCTGTAAAATAGAGACTTTTTAGATTAAACAATTGCAGAGCTGCCAAAACACCTCCATAACCAGTTTCCTGTACATCCATACACGTATTAGAAGGTTGATGGTTTAAATGGTCCCAATTTTAAATTGTGTTTTTTGATTGTGAACTATGGAGGATTTAACTCTGATGATCAGTTTTAAAAAATTCCTCGGCTTTTAGATTTTATGGCAAATATAATTTAATTGTAGTTTAGGAAAAGCGGGGATGTGCAGGTGGTGTAATGGATAGTGGTACAAAATGAGAAGTTCGAGAGACGAGATCAAATTTCAGCTGAATTCGTTACATTTATTAAAAGGGAATAAGGAGAGATAATAACAATCCTGACGCTCAGATGTGAGCGAGTGCCAACGAGGAATAACAGTCTCACTATAATATAGCAGTGAATATATATATATATATATATATATATAGCAGTGAATGTTGGACAATTTCCTCAAAGATGAAGAAGAGAAATGAAGCAACAGAAATGTGATTTTACAGAACGATGCTGAGAATACCATGGACCGAACACGTGGACAACGATGATGGTCTAGAGACAATATCAGCAAAAAGGATACATGCTTAACATTAGGAAGAGACAGCTGAAATTTCTAGGGCACATAATGAGGAAAGAGGGCTTGGAAAATTTGATACACACAGGACAGATCGAAGGTAAGAGGATGATGGTCTAGAGACAATGTCAGCAAAAAGGATACATGCTTAACATTAGGAAGAGACAGCTGAAATTTCTGGGGCACATAATGAGGAAAGAGTGTTTGGAAAATTTGATACTCACAGGACAGAATTAAGATAAGAGGTCCAAAAGAAAAGTAAAACACAATCTAGCTGGTGTGCTTGAGTGAATTGATGGTGAAGCAGGGTTTGTAAAATGGCAAAAAGACAAAATTTATTAAGAGCTAAAAAGAACTGGAAAGTGTGGAGTGTCATCATGGCCAACACCCTGAAAAATAGAAGAAGAATAAGAAGTTAATTTACCATAAATTTTTTCTTTCATCTCACTAAAGAAAATCAGCACTAGACTGGTCATTATCAACATCAGAGTTGTTTCAACTTGAAAGGACACGGTAATTCAGTGTGATTTCTCATTTTTAGCATGGCTGCTCGTTACCAAGCATATCCATTTGCTCAGGACTATTTGCATTTCTTTAACACTCACAGAGGAAACCTGTAGTTTATATTGCAACTATATTGAGCAAACCTTAGTTATAGTTCAAGAATGTGCCCCATTAGAGATACATACAGTTTTGAATTCAGAGTTGTCCTTCTCATATACTGACTGCCAACCATGTCTAGCTAGTAATAGACTGATCCACTCATAAAAAAATAGAGAAAATATTTTTAAGAAATAATTTTTGTACAGTCACATTCTTTGGGCCTTCTGTAGGCCACAGCAATGCCCAGAATGGAAAAATATTCCTTTGTTATTGATTTATAAGGGGGAATCTGTTTATAAGATTGATACCATGTTAAATTGATCACTGACTTTTACAAATTTATTGGCCTTAACTGTTTTGTGTACAAAAACAAACTTTTTTGAGGTGGAGAGATTTCTCATAAATAATGAACAGATATACATTTTTAAATTTTAAAGTAAAGAACAAAAAAATATGCAAATTAATAAAATTATGTATCTATTCTTAATTCAAAATAAATATTTATCAACCTCAAATGTTTAAAACAGGAAAATGTTAATTTCCCCGTCAATTAGTTTTGGAAAAGCGTTTCATTTTTTTTTTTTTATTTGTTTGGGAAAAAACTAAGAAACTGAGGCAACTTGAAGTACCCGAATGGTGGCTAACACCTCTACCAGACGTATGAGTTGATAACTGGACTCGTTGCATGCTCAGAAAGGCATAAAAAGATTCAAGCTCGACGTATAAACACGTCTGTAGCTTCTTTTTTTTTTTTTTTTTAGACGTGTTTATTCGTTCGTGCCTGAAAAAAGGCACTTTCGGTAAAAACGTCTACTCCAGTGAAAGAATTAAGAGATTAAAAATATGACATTTAATAGCTGGCTCAGCCAAAGGACAGTCTGAGATTGATTTGATACGGTGCGTGTCGTACTAACTGTAATGTAAAAAAAGGAATCACCTAAAAAACCGATAACAAATTTTTCGATTCTGGTCGAAGGAAGTTATAAAGAATAACCAACAAAAATTATTTTTCTCCAAAATTTTCACACACGCACGCACACACACACACACACACACACACACACACACACACACACATAAGTGGACCGGTTTAACAGGGAAACATTTTTTTGAGACACGTCATCACTTTTTTTGCCAGGTTTTTATTATGATTTAAAAATTACCCTAATTGTCGTTTATAATACTTGTCTCGCTACTTGATTGATAGCCAAGAAAGTGGAGTAAACAAATTAAGAGTCACCCAGTCAGTTTGGAAATGAAATTTTCTTTTTCATATAAAAATGTGTCGTAATAAAAATTAACAAACAAATGAAATGAACATGGAATATAGGTCCGCCGACCACATAACGGGCTTTTCTAATTGCGTGTTAATATTGCGACTTTTACTTAAAAAAATGAGTCAATAGATGTTTGGGAACAATTATTTTGAATATGAGTAGTTTAGATATCTCTACTGGGGAAAGAATTTTCCTTAGTGACCATAATTACATTTAAATATCTGGAATTTTGAAGTTTCAAGAAAAAGAAAGAATTAAAAAAAATCTCAAAATTTCAATGAGAGTTATTTCCCTTATCGAGGAAGAGTTATCTCCCTTATCAAGAATCAGCGGAAAGATTTAACCGGAGTAAACGTTGTTTTTCAATACAGAAGAGTTCCTTTGGATTGACAATATGGTGCTTCTTGAGAATGACTCGGTGAGTAGATTCGTTTGAAATATTTTATTCTGTCCTGTTTCTGATATCAGTATCACACTAAAGTAAATATTTTAAGTGTCACTTTTTGAATGTTCTAACTGTTCAGATAACACTTATGCTTATCAACAGAACAAAAAAAGGTGTGTTTTTTATACGTAGCACGCAACTCACGTGTTTTGAGAAGTGTTACTTTTTAGTTTAAATAATTAAAAAAAAAATCATAATTGGCTTCTTTATAGTGTGAATGTTACGCTTCTTACTCGTTTTTCTCTTTTTATAATATAATTACGGTTTAAGTGTTCTAGCTGTTATAAGAATAAAAGTCCTTTGAAAGAGTAATTTTTTTTTGTTGAGTTTTCTTTTTTGCGATTTGCTTAAGAACATTTTTAAAGTTTTTATATTTTAAAGAAATAAACAGTAAAATCTAAATCCCTAAAAACTGTAATTGTAAATTAAATTTTCGTCCCTTCGTATTTAAAAGTTTTTGGATTTGTTTCACAGCTTTTTTAGTCATCTTGCTTAAAAGGAAATCTTACTAAATTTTTACTAGTGTCCAGTTTGGCCAAAGTCGACAATTTGTACAACTAATAAAGGACCACCAACAATGGCCTGCGAGACTTGCGGAATATTGATCCTTTGAAAAGCGAAATTTATAATTATATAAAATTTCGTAGTAAATGCTGATTTTTTTTTTTTTTTTTTTTTTATTATTATGAAAAGAAAAAGATGGAAGTGCTGACAGGCAATTCGTGGAAATTAAAAATCACTTACGTTTTTTTTCTTTCCTCAAATAATTTATGAATAAATGCGAAAATTGGAGAACAATTCTCCCACGAATTCTGAGGTTAGGTAATTTACACATTAAGCTCACTTAAGTTATCTACTTGTAGGTGATATATTTTTTTTTTTTTTTTTTTTTTTTTTTACGGGTTTAACTAATTTGTATATTGATTTTAAAAAGGTATATTTCATTAATTAATTGTTCTTCATTAGTGTTCTTTTATTCAAAGATTGTTTTCATTTTCGTAGTTCTGTTTAAGTATATTGTCTTATATAGTACAGAAAACTAAAAGTGTTTGAATTTTGCATTTTTCTTGGCCTTCAACAAGTTGGCATCTAAAACTCTCGTTACGGTTTAACTATAACAAGCTCCCCACCTCCACATCCGACTAATTAATTTCTTCTGACTTTTACAGTCATATTCTTTGAACAAATTGAACGCCCACAACCTCTTCAACATTTTAGTGAACATTAATCCCGTAGAAAACAGCTGATTTTTCCTAGAAAAATTACCAGATAGCTAGCGGGCGAAACCTGTTAGTAATTTTATTTTTATTAAATTTTATAAATGCATAAAAATTTAAAAAAAGAAAAAAAAATAATAATCAGGAAGCGACTCTGAACTTCCACATATGACGACTGAAACAATCCAGACTTTCAATTAATATTCTAAAAAATTGACTCTGAGTTAAATGGTCCTCATAAACGGTTACCAGATAGGAATTGCTGAAGTCGAAAAAATAGTGAATTTGGGGTTTTATGATCGCCTCAAACAATTTCTGCATCTTTTCTAAACCGTATATTTTCACTTTTTTTTTTTTCTAAACAAAAGTACTGTGGTTCTTGCCGGAATGCTTTATGACATCGAAGAAACGCTGCGAGAATTCGCAGTCAGGTAAAAAAAAAAGTTGTCTTTTTTTTTTTTTTTTTTTTTAAACACTTTTTCCAGTATCCCAGAGTCGCATAAATTAATTTACTTGTTTTCAGTAATTTAATTTGGTTGTTGGTATACAACTACGAAGGTGGGACATGACACAGTGCCCAGATGCGACGTACATGATCCATTGATTATAACTTATAAGAAACTGGCCAGTCCTTGCGATCATAGTCACCATTGCGTTATTTTATTTATTTGTTCATCATTACTTACGAACAGCTGTGAAGTCTTCTCTTGTTTCCTTGACGTCACACACATTTAACTCTAATCACAGAAGTCGACTTCTACCCTTTTTTTTCTTTACTTAATCTAGTCTCATATTCTGAACCCTAAATGCTATGTATCCGAAATAAAAAATAAAAAAATAAGATAAAATAAGGATGTTCACAGATTCTTCTTATACTTAGTAACTTAATGCTAAAAAACCCCAAAAAACTGGAAAGTCTTTCTTGAAGCTTTAATTCAAAAATAAAAGAATAAATTCAATTTATTTCACATAAAACTAAGCTAAAGTGTCAGATGTGCAATATATTTTTATATCAACTATTTTTAAAGTCCGAAAGTCTTGTCACCCTTACCAAAAAGTAATGAGAATAACAAGATCTGATAGTACACTAAATACAAAGCACATGTACTGGATTCAGTTTATTCACTTTCATTGATGCTGTCACACATCACGAAAGTCTGTATGAACACCATTTTGTGTAGGAGCTCATGTCAGCCATCTGAAATAGAAAATGTCGGGGTTACAAGACTTCCTGTATATGCTGAAATTAGTGAAATTGAATTCAAAATGTTTGACAAGTAAATCACAAAATTAGTTAAGCCTATTATTAGATTTTTACATGTGAATCTTTGAATGGAGTTTTCACCTCCCAGTATTGTTAACTTCAAACAATTTACTATTGTCATAACAAAGACACTGCCACCTGGTGTGCAAAAGAGATACTTTTTAGTAAAACAAATTGACAGAGAATAGAATTACACTTGATATGTCATGTGACACTGTGTTGTGCCCCTCATGGACGATAAACTTTCTGTAGTTTGTAGCCCTTAGTAAAATTTATTTTTGCTATATTTCCTAATTTTTATTCTGCCAACCTTTTACACAAGCTTGTTATGTAGCTTATTCAATGCTTTCCTCTGTCCATCTTGTCTCCTGAGAGTGTTAAAATTTACAAATCCTCTTTTCTCATTATGTGCCCTAGAAATTTCAGTAGTCTCTTTCCGATGATATATATATATATAAATGCCCCCCTTTTTGTCATCATTGTTTAAAATTTTGTCATCGATCATATCTTTAGTTCATGGTGTTCTCAGCATACTTCACTTTTTCTGTCTCCCATTTTTGACTAGATTCTGCCTCAAATCATCCATCCATCCATCACAAGCACTAATAATAAATATTGATCCCATGTTTGTGATTTTCCTTGCTGTTTTCTCTTATGTCTGTAATTTCTATCTGGGCCCCCAGAGCCTGGAGAAAGTTGCTACGGCCCTATGGTGGGATCCAATTCAGCTGTGAGATGCACAGTGTTTTCAAGAGAAAGTCCTACCACTGGGCAGCAGCATTAGAAATGCTATCGTACTATAGGAAACCTATATGAGAATGCAGTAATTGTGTCCAATTCCTCAGGATGAGGATTCATGAGCCATTACAGAGGTACAGAAAGTTGAGGATAAATCTGCATGTAAATAGTGTAAATAAAAAAAAAATAAAACAGGTTTGAAACTGGATAATTCAACCAGATATCAATTGGTTAAGGGAATTTAATTGGTGACAGTGTGCCGCTCTCCTAAGAGTGGTGGTAAGAGGGAGGTTTTCCAACCAATAGTCACATGAGAACCTAGATGGGGGAGGTGGGCTGAAGAAGCTAAATTTGTCACAGATCAAATGAGGTTGTATATTTGTTGCAATGATTAAACAGATCTGTGGTAATTGAGGTGGAATATCTAGTTACCATGGGTCTACAACTAATGAAGAGGTATAATTTGCATTCAGAAAACAATTGCTCCAAGTGCTCAGTTAAACTTTCTAAAATGGGCCTTTTAAGAGATGAAATAACAATGTGACAGAATCCAGATTTATAGTTGCAAAATAAAAGCTGGATTGCTAGTTAATTATTCTCTGTAGAATTACAGATGATCGCAAATCTTCATCTTCAGCAGCTGTAACACACGAGATAAGCTTCAGTGAGAGCAGCAGTACTCACCTACAAGCAGGTTATGTTCTCCACAGAGAAATGTCCCATGGGACAGTTGCTTAGTGGATTAGAGCATGGATCACTATGTGCCGACTTAGGGTTTTTACAAAAAAACAGTTGTCTCTCCCCCTTTTCTCATTTATTTGTACAGTCAAACCTACTCTGTGTATTCCTTTTTATCCCTTCTTGTCTCTCACTGTATTTCCAACACTCTTTCCTTTTTTTTTTTTTTTTTTTTTTTTTTTTAACAGTAAGGTTCACCCTCTACAAAACTCGCGGATCACCCTAGCTAGAGAGGGTTATGATAAGGGGTAATTAATATGGGTAAAGAGGGGAAGATATCGATTGATTCTAAACTTGAACAGGTTAAGAAGATTGTAGTGATCAGGAGAAACATCTAGGTCTAAATAGTGTAACTAAAATGGTTTAGTAATTTCATATAAAGACCTACACAAACCTAAAATAAACTCCTTGTAGGTGGTTAGGCTGATTGGTGGAGAGAATTCTTCATAATTATATAGATATTTTTTTATTTATATCACTCAAAAGTTTAATTTAGAGCAATGCTTTTTCAACCTTTTTTTTTTTTATCTCAAGACACTTGAGCATATACTTGAACATACGTTGCATGTTTAAATTATTTTAGGAGATAAAGAAAGGGGTACACTATTTACATTATTCAGACTATTGTCCTAATCTTTGTTGCTATATTTATCACAATGTTTCGGCAGTTGTACGCTCCAGCCTTCTTCAGTTGAACTGAACCCTTTATCCACTGTGCCATGTGTCCTTAAGGTCACATAGCACAGTGGTTAAAGACATTAGTTAGATCCAGTGACAGGACCCAAAGAATTGTGAGTTCAATATCTAGTTAAGGCAGGGGAGAACTTGGAGAGGTGAATTAACAGGAGATAACTGATAACTGACATCCATTAGATATGGTACGTGGAACTAGAACAGTTTACCCCAGTGAGCGAAATAAAGAGTTCAATTCGACATTCCAACCAAATGAAGAAGGCCAGAGCGTACAACAGCTGAAACGTTGTGATAAATATGGCAACAAAGATGAGGACAATAATGTAAATAGTGTACATAATACCTCATTTCAGAAGTATAGGCAGAAACAAAGAGGTAGTTTTGCCCAACATCACAAGATTCTACCAAACCATAATATTAACCTGAAAACTAGTCCTGTTCTTGAATAACCTCATCAGATCAAGACTTTCATATGGATGTCATGCATGGCACCAAACCTGTTCAGAAATATCTAAACTGTCAGCTGTATACAACTGCTCTCTAAGATCAATGGTTAAAAATAGTTTTGAGTGAGTGAAGTTTATAAGTTTTGGTGAGGTTCACACTTCTTCAAACCTTGTGGACTGGTGTTATAGAATCCCAAATAACAGAAGCCATGTCACTTGACTTTCAACTGCAGCAATAGCTAAAATGAATATCGCATAACCTAAAGAGAAATTAATGAAGAAGGCCGGAGCATACAACAGCTGAAACGTTATGATAAATATGGCATAAGATGTTGACATTCCACACCACTTCAAATAAAAGGTTAGGAAGGAAACCTCCCTCAATACTGGAAAGATTGATAACAGCTACTGGACTTGAGAAACATATTTTCCTGAAAAGTTCTTTAACAGAAAGATTTCATAATTTTCAACCGACAATCTGCTTGGTTAATGACAGTCAAATGTTTCCTTATAAGGAAACAGTCTAATATTACCATTTCCATCCAGTGATGTTCTTCAAAACTGTCTCTGAGATAGTTGCTAACATGGTTTTACAGTTTCTTTTTATATATATTTTATTTTGCATGTATTATAGAACTAGACGTGCAGTTAGTGCAGTAGTTATTGACATGTAGGGTGAAATTGGTGAGCTTAGTTGAAATTTTGCCCGCATCTTTTCTGTTTAATTTTGCATCAATATTCTTGGGAAAGACGTGTATCCATCTCTTCTCCCTTCATATGGGTTAAATAGTATTTTGTATGCCGTCTAATATGAGAAACTCTGAATTCAAAAAGCGGAGAAGTTAATGACGAACCACTTTACTTTCTTAACCAAGAAGTCATGCCAATTCACAGATAAGAAAAGGAACCTGTGGAGAGCCATGATTTTGAAGTAAGATGACATTTAAAGAAAATAATTTAATGAATATTTTCTTTCATTTTCTTTTCAGTTCCTTAGTGAACTTACCCGTCTATTCCAGCGGTCAAAAACGTCTGGTTCTTTAAACATTACAATGAAAAGATGTAAGTAAACATTTTCTGCGTATGCCTTTTTTTTTTTTTTGTCTGTGTTTCTTTTATAACATTTTTATGTATTTTGTTCAGCTAACATGTGAAAGAGGGCTTTTGAGAATCTTTTGCTTATACTCAATTCTCTCTTGTATAATGTATTGTGTATTGGAATGTATGAATGCCGGTAGGATAAGTGCATTAAACAAAAAAGAAGTTACCTTCAAAAACAAGTCCACCTCTGGTAGTCGATACAGGTAAACCTTGACATCATCCATTGACACAAGCTTCTTGGGTAGGTTATCCATTGTTTCCATCTACCCTTGCTTTCAGTACATATATATATATATATATTTTTTTTTTTCTTTTCTCTACTACTGGACAAGGGGTAGTTGCTTTGATGCTCTCACATCTAAATTTTACGACCTGTCATAAAAACCAGGACACTTCATGCTAAGATGAAATCATTTAGCAGCCATCTAAGGCAATCATATGGGACCTATTCTGCTACATACAGTATACTTACTGCCAAATTTTAGATCCAATGCCAAGTCTGCAAAATTCTTGTTTTGGACTGCTGTTCTTCAACCCATCAGATCTGAACTTCATATGCAGCATACTATGGACATATATTCTTTAGTCCATCAGTTGGTTTAGAAGTCTCTGAAATTTTATTTGCTGTTTTTTTTTTTTTTTTTTTTTTTTTTTTTTTTTCAGTCTTTTGAATATAAGTAGAGGTTTCTCTTCTTTCTTGTTTAGGATTGGGTTTCCAATTCCTTCTAAAGTCTTTTCATTGTTTTTCAGTCCCAGTAGCCCCTTGTCTTAGTGTTGTTATTGCCTTGCTTGGGGTGGGGATAATTAAAAAATAGCATCAACCGAATGGATCTTGTCGGTCTTAAAGAACAATAATTCTTCGATCTTCATCCCTTTTCATTCTTTTTTAAATCATTTCACCTCAAGCAAGGCAATAAAGCCACTAAGACACGAGGGTTTACGGAGTATGAAAGAAAAACTTTAAAGGGGGAGAACAATAAAAGAACAGGAAGAAAGAAGATAGTGATTGACCTTGCATTTAGATTTTTGAATATCAAAGTTGACTTGGAAGCAAGAAGTTCCACAGGGGAGAACTGCAAGAGAAGAAACTGTTAGCATAGAACTTATGATTACATCGGTAAAATGATGCAACCTTGCCACCAATCTGGTACCACGCTTAAAAATTGTAACGTCTAGGTACCAAAGAGAAAAAAAAAAAATCATCAGAACTATTACTATGAAAGTATTTATAGAAAAGACGTGGGGAAGTGTCTGAATCCAAAATGCCAGGTCAGGACCAATAATATTGCAGATTATTCTTTGTGTTTTATCTAGAAACTCTAAATATATAGTAGAAACACCAGATCAGATGTGGCAGCAATATTCAGTGTCTGGATGAATGGTAGACTTATAAATGTGTAAAATAGATTCTGGCAAGAAAAATTGTCTTGCACAACACGTTGAACCAACTTTCCTCACAGCAGATCTAGCAATTGATTCAATTTATTTTTTCCACTTTATGTGAGCAGGAAACAACAAGGAGAGTAATTTATTGCCTCATTGGTGTAATGAGTTACTCTCTTGGCAGTTAGCATCAGCCATACTGAGGAAAAGCATAAAAGGTTCTCTCAAATGATTAAAAGAGAAGCAGTTTCATTTTCGAGGTGTTGAAATTAACATGCTTGTTTCTCATTTTTGTGATCAGCTGGCAATTTGACATTGTTGAACTAATCAGACTTAGTGAGTGAGTATCAAATTCTTCAAGCCCTCTTATGTGTCGTGTCATTCATATTCCCATTTTCCTGAAGACTTCCTTGTTAATCACGTTTTATCCATGGTATTCTCGGCATTGTTCTATAGAATGATATATCTGTTACCTCTTGTCTACTCTTGGTCTGTGAGGAAATTGTCCAACATTCCAGAGAGGAGGACTTGTATTCCATAACAGTTTAGCAACTCTTTTCTTTGTCTCTAAATTTTCCTGTCTTTTTCATGAAGACAAAACGTTGAGCTTAAAATACACCATATAACAACACTTGAAAAGTGGCATAAAATAATTTAACTCTGGCTGCTTCAGAAATAATGACTTTTGGTTGAATCTAGGACGTACTTTTTCTTTCGAATGACATGTCGTGTGAAGACATGATTGTTTACATGTCTAATGTAGGCAACCTAGTATCTATGTGATATTTTCATTTAATGTGTGAATTATTGGGTTTTCCTGTTACTTTTTCTACAGCTGTGAATTCAGTCATTTTCTTAGAAAACCATCCTGCTTTCCTTCCCTGGGCCAGTGTAATGGGTGGGAGGGCTATGTTGATGATATAAGTATTCATAGTTGGGATAAGAATCCTCTTTAAAAGAAAATCAGCATCCTTTATCAAGTGTTCCAAGAAATATAACTCCAGATAAACCTTTCCAAAATAGAAACTATGATCTGGAATTGGAATGAAAGCCTGTGATGGTACCTGTCCTGAATTCATCATAGAAATTCAGGAAAAAATTTAAAAACTTCAGATACCTTGGTGTATGGATCAGCTATAACAAATTAAGTATTGAAGCAAAAGATAAATCAACATTGGATAAGTACCAGAGGTAGTTTCAATTTTGCCCAAAACCACATGTTTGCTATGAAACCAAAACATCTGCATGAAAATTTGAGGCATTTTCTTAACCTTATTTTTGTCTCTTCCCTTATACCTGCGTTTATTTCAGTCAGTTTTATGCCACATGTGATAGACGCTTGGGTGATCATGTATCTTTCAATACATGACTGATGAGGCAGAAGATATTTTCCTGCAGTAGGTTGTTATTTCTTTCTGCAGTAGACTGGTTACCAACCAAGGCTAAAGGACTCAGTCTGTCCTGCTATTTAATCCATAGCTGGGGATTGAGTTCTTAATGTTATGTTACCCCCCCCCAATCACTTTTTTTTTTTTTTTTTTTTTAAATACTTGTTTTCCCAATGGCAATGAAATACTTAAAAGATTATAAGAAAATCTTTTTGACTTGCTAAGGATTATGGCTGGATTTAATGCAACAAAGAAAAGGGGGGAAATTTGTTCAACATGAACTGATCTGCTTGGACAAGAAACAGTGATTGCTGGCAAACTTGGACCTTCACCCATCCACCCTCCGAAAATGTGGGGTGTGAAAAGGATGGTTTTTCCTATTATTTTAACTACCTTCATTCTATCTGTTCATATTTCTGAGATGGGTTATTTACATTATTTACATTGGTCGGGCTGTTGTCCTCATCTTTGTCATATTCACAATGTCTCAGCTGTTGTACACTCCAGCCTTGTGAAAAAGAAAATCCCTTTTATTTGGGTTCTAATATTGTCAGAGTTTAATATACATACATGCAAAAAATAAAATGGTTTCTCAATGGGACAGTTTTTCTGTTGAGACCACAACTACTATATACTCCCTTGGCAATTTTTATTGTTTTATTTTTTTAAAAGTTATTCTTAGAAGTTAATAAAACCCAAACATATTTAACTATATATTTTATTTTTTTATTTTTTTTTTATCTCGACAAATACTTTATTTTATTAGATTGTTTATGGTCAAATCACACTGAAAACCCATCCTGGGTATGACGATAAACTACATCCAATAGCAAGGCTTTTGATGAGGATGTTTTGAAGAGCGTGGAACCACCTCTTAATTGCTGGTGTTCCCAGGTCCACCCTTACCCAGGGTGGTAGCACCTGTTAGGGTCCCAGCTATGGGCAAATAGTTGATCCCGAAACTGAGGTAAAAACCATTATAAAAGTGTAAAAATAGGTTTTAACACCAGAAATGCTTTGTAAAAAAAAAACAAAAAACTATTACCAGCAATATATTTTTTATTGAGCCTGGTCAGTAGGGGACTGCTTGCAGGGAAAAAACAGATCAATCTGTAGACAATTTTGATGTAGAAATAATAATGTTGTTGTGGTTATTGTTGTTAGAAATTGATTGAAAGCAGACAAAATCGAATGATAGACAACATCAGGTGAATCTGAGATTAGAAATACATGTCTTGATACTTCAAAAGAAAACCAACTCTTGATTGATTGTAACTGATTCTCACCTCTTATTATAAAATAATTGGTCAAAATAAAGTTTATATTTTAGGCACCAATATTCAGAGAACTAAACATAAGTAGCAGCATAATTATTTTAATTCACATAAGTGCTTCATAATTTGTTGATGTCTACTTTCTTACATTATTTGAGGAAAAAAAGGAAAAGAAAGTAAGCAGAGAGAAACAAATGTTGGTCGCTGTCTCCTTCCAACGTACACCCAAGAAAGGTAATCAAATTTGTTTTGATGTTGGCTCCACCCCTTTTCTGGATAAGGAAGCTGTATAGATTGAAAGAGCACAAAACTTCAAAATTTCTTAATATTAAGCATTTGTGAAATAGCTATTCAAATGGAGTAATTTTGAATTTCTATTTTATGTAATTTATTTATTTATATATGCTCTGTTATAATGAATACATTGAGCTCTCTTAATGGATCAGTTTTTATATAAGGATTTACTTAGATTATATACTAATGGATTATTGTGTGTGTGTATATATAATATATATATATATATATATATAAGGTTGGTGCAAAAATAATATTGTTTTTTTGACGTAAAAAAATACGTCAAAAAACGATATTTTTGCACCAAACTAGTGTGTGTGTATATATATATATATATATATATATATATATATATATATATATATATATATATATATATATAATGTGTGTGTGTGTTTTGGGTGAAGGTGTATGACAAAGTAGGAAAAATTTTCTGCAAAATTGTTCTTCATATACAAAAATTTATATAACATGTCTTCTCCCCACCCCACCTCAGCTATGAGTAAATAGGACAGCCTGGGTTTTATAACTTTGGTTAGCAGCCAGTCCAAGAGAAGGAAAACTCTGAATTCAAACCAGCCTGGAGAGGGTTGCGCTGTCATACTATCTTGCTCAAGACAAACCACTTCAGCACATGTGGTGCCTATATGGGATTTGTGATTGATATGTAATACAACTGATTAAAAAAAATTTTAAATTACAAGAATTTAACATAGTTTTGAGTCTAGCAGAATTGCCAAAAAAAAGCACTCAACAGATAACTAGAACTATGATATTCAATAAATCAAAAGTTCAAGTGATTTATCTAACTGACCAGCTTGAAGGTTTCACTTCAAAATGCGCACAAATTCTAACTTTCAATTTTGAAGATTATGATTAGTGTTTGTTCATTCCAAAAGGGTGTAAATATGAGATTGGATAAGTTCAGTAGATTTATCAAACATCTGGCTCTGATGAGCATTTCAACCAGAAATCACTTGAACTAGTGTACAGCTAAGCAAGGTTTTACAATGAATCAGTGCTATCAGCAAAAGCATAAAGAGCTCGATCATCTTGGAGTCTCAAAAGAATAGACAGTGTTCTTGTGTACAGTTTGCAATGAATTTTCAGGATTTCAATGACTACTATATAAAAACTCTGAAGATATTTGGACAAAGTTTAACAATTTTCCCTTACCTGTCCAAGAAAAAAAAAAGGAAAAAAAATGGTATGTCAAAAAGGACAATTTTATTATCAACATCACTGCCATTGTATACTCCGTTGGCAGTTTTTAGAATTTTAATAAAAAAAAAAAAAATATCATGAAACTGCATTGAAGCATTTTTTTTTCTCAATAATGGACAACAAAGTATTAACCACTATTCTTGTAAATAATCAGCTTAATAGTTTTTAACATTTTTGTTGCCAATTTGGAAAAAATAAATATATAAAAATAAGTATAAATCCAGGTGTGAGCAAACTATTTTAGTGGTTTCTTTTAGTGCGTGCAAATAAAAGAGATGGGTTTTCTTCAAAATTTATAATTACACTTACTTGTCACCATGTATTTAGACCATTTACATTCTTCGAACTGTTGTCCTCAACTTTATTGTCAGGTTCATGATGTTTCGGCTGTTGTATGCTCCAGTCTTTTTCAGGTGATATTCATTGGAATTTTTAAAGTGAGCCCATGATTTCTTCATCCACTGAGATCGGTAGGGAAACTACTTGGGAGCTCTTTATAGATAAACATTTTAAAATAAGTTTACTTTTTTCTTTTTCTTTTTTTAATTGGTAAAATTTTTACATACCAATTTTATCACTTTAAATGTTATTTTTAGTGGATACTTAAATACGAATATTCACTAATGATGTTTAAAGTGATAAGAATCTGTCAGGTTAATTAAAATCCATTCTAAAATACCAGTTTTACTGCAATAATCAATGTCTGTTGGGATGGCGTGATGATGTGGCCATTGTAATGATATATTAATTGTATTAATAAAACTGATTTCTAATAAATTCACTTGTGCGTAATTATTTTGCAGAAAATCGGTCACCAAACTTTTTTTTTTTTTTTTTATCCATCAAATCCTCACTGATTTGTATCTTGCATTAATTTGCAGTATAAGCCCCCAATAATGAGAATGTACCATTCTGGTGTGAAATTGCCTGATTATTTCGAAAAATGACATTAAAACATTGCACTTAATTACTGTTTACAATTTATCGTCAATGTAAGTTTGATCTCTTTTGTATTGTCTGGCGCTGCCATTACTGTTGTTTATATATCTTTGCTTTGAGTAGTAATCCATGGAAGGTTACTTAGTTAACAGCTTTTTTACAGAATTTTCATATCTTACTTGTCTTCTTGATTACTGCGCAATTTTCACGTTATTTTAAAATGCACTTTATTTTTATTTTTTTTAATGAAGTTTGAAATGAATAGTTTTTTCTTTTTTTTATTAAATTGGTTTAAATTTGTTATAGAAACAATTGGAAGCTTTTCTAAAATATAATGTCATGATTGAACCCTTTTTCCAAAAATATTCTTATGAAACTTTAAATAGTTTTTTTTTTTTTTTTTTTTTTTTGTATAAATTCTTTTTTTCCAATTAGAATTGTTTCTTTGTGGAACTGAAACTTTATTAACTAATGAACTCTTTTTATTAAATTGGGCTTTTCATGCTTATACTGCAAATTAACCATATATGGTTTATTAATGAGTTCTTGAATTTGTATTAATTTGAAAATGCTTTTATTGATGTTGATTTTCTTGTTTGAAAATAATAGATTCCAGATATTCAATTTTATTCCATGGAAAATATATATTGTTTTGAGGTTAGAGGGTGCAAAACTATCATAGTATCAAGATTTCTTGCCCTGTCTCGCTTCCAAAATCAAACCAAATATTATCTTTTTCTTTTTCTTTTTTTGTTTTGTTTTGTTGTTAGATTGAGAGCTCTTGTGTATCTGATGTATACATCTACATGTATGTACTTGTATTGAGCATCTATAATTTTGCATTTCCTTATTTGGTATTGAATGCAAATTATTTTTCACTTTCTTTTAAAGATGATGGCCGAACAAAACCCAAACCCAAAACAGAAAAAACCGGACAATCGTCTCATGAAACAAATGAATATAAATGTCTTCTACGAGCTACGTTAGGTAATAGGAAAATCTCGACAGTGGTAAGTTATCTTAAATTGTTATTCTTCATATCCACTTACACCGAGGATCTAGACAGATTTTGACAATTAGTACTTATGTTGAGATTGCATGTTATACAGCCACCATTCAGTAATGATCCACACTGAACTATCTTATGAACTGATTTACTACTGAACACATCGTAGGTATATTGTGCTACTTCTGGCATCTTGTCACCAAGTAAAGCGTTCAGTTGGTTGGATTACTGTTCATGGTTTACCCGTTAAATCCCCTTTTCGGTAATATTTCTTCTGGTCTGATACTTAGTAAGAGTGAATTGACTTCAATTAGTATTCTCTTTCATAACCAGTCACTACCTAATATCAAAGGTCATTCCAACTTTGGAATCATTTGCAATCTGTGGATGTCTTCCAACTGTCGGGCATATCAATCCTTCAGTCTTCACTTCCTGACCATCTGCCTAAGGTTTTTATTTTAAATCAATTCACCCCATGCAAGGTGCCACCGACACAAATGCCTACTGGAAGTAAAAGAGAATAAGAAAATTAAAAGGAACTGGAAACCCAGTTTTAAACAGGAAAGATGGGATAAACTTCTACTCTTGTTCAAAAGACCAGGGAGGAGTGTGAACCAGACAGGTTATCTTTAAATTTGAAGATCTCAACTGCTCATATTCCAATATGATCTTTCTCTATTTCTCTCTCTCGCTTACATATACGCACACATTTCAGTTTTAATCAATTCTATGGTTGTTCCTGTATCAACCAAAGCTTCTATAACACGTTCTTCAATTTCATTGCAGTTCCAGTCCCTGAGAGAAGCATTCATATAGCATTGCTTCTCCCTGCTGCTTTACATTTCCTTTTTTCCTTTCTTTCTCATCTTATGATCTCCTTTTTTTTACAAATTATATCCTTTCCTTTCATTTTTTTTTTTCTCCTTTCTTTTCTTTGTCCAGAGGAATATTGGAAATTTTGAGAAGTGTGGAACCACATCTTAATTGCTGTTGTTCCTGGGTCCACCTTGACTTGGGATGTTAACCACTATTAGGGTCTCGGCTATGAGCCAGTGGTGATTCTAGGTCATCAGTATTTCTCTTTCTTTGATCTAAGTTATACCAGTAGTATATTGTTAATATACTATTGGTATAACTTGGATGCTAAAATGATTACTCTACAATATATAATTTTAAAAATCTCTTTGCATGAAATTTAAAATAAAAAACAAAACACATTATTTTAATATTGTAATAATTCTATAAAAATAAATATTTAAAAAAAATTTTTCCAGACATTTAAGAAAAAGTAATGCATTTATCTATCTTGAGTGTGTGTTTGTATATATATACCTGTGTGTTAGTGTGTCTATGTATCTCACTGTCTGTGAATTTTTAGTTTATTGTACATTTATGATCACTACTGCTGACTGATATCATGTTTCCTCAAAAGTTCCCCAGTCACACTCCTCACCCTAGCTCTCCAGTCGACAAGTTACGGCTGGCATTTTCTTTGATACATTCTACTTAAAAACCTTATACTGTACAGAATAAATTATTTAAAATGGACGTTTGAAAGCAATAAGTTGAAATAATAATGTGTTCTTTTGAAAAACAGATTTATAAAATTAAAGCAAGAAATTCATTGCCTCTTAAGTATGTCTCCATCTTCAATAGGGTTCATACTTATGCAGCCCGACTAGCCACGTTAATTTTATTTCATTTTTTTTCTTTTTTCTTTATTATGAATAATATCAGCAAAATTTATTTCAGTCAATATTTTCAGGCACAGGGTTAAAACAATTAATTTTGGATTCAGTTGAAGTCAAGAATGAAAATAATACACTAAAGATTTTTGTTGCTTTCAAATAGATATCCTAGAATGTTGACTCACTTGGGCTGTCACTGTTATAGGCAAATAGTGAAACTCCCAAGCAAAAAAAAAAAAACACTATGAAAGTATAAAAATACCAGCAATATCTATTTATAGTAAAATTATAGACTTCAAAGCTCTCAAGAAAATTAAATTTTGGTATTAAATGACCCATAAGGAGTTGATATACTGTTAAACAAATCGATTGATCTCTCCTGAGGAACAATTTCTAATATCATTGCCAGTCTTGCCACGGCTGCAGTAGGTAAAGTGTGGACAATTTAATTTATGCTTTGTCTGCCCACAGTGCCAGCATTTCCTGCAAAATGGGTTATCATTTTTTATTATTCCTCTTTGCGATTTCTTGAGTTCCTGATGCATTTAAACACAGATTTTAATCTCTGCTGATGCCAATCATACTATTTTGTAACTGAACACTCATACAACCATGAGTTTTATTCTAACAGTTTCTTTTTGGGGATATGGTCGGTTTGTAAGTAGGTATCAGCCTTATTCCCAACATATCACAATAGCAATGGCCTGGACTAGTTACTGGTAGTAAGTTTAACAGTTCAAACAGGAAACCTTGGTCTTGAACCTGCAAACAAAATTCATTTCTTAAAATCTTTGTCAACTCTTGATAAACAAAATCTTTTAGACTGGGGGGGGGATTTTTTTCAATTGATGAAATTATTTTGAGGTAATATCTTGCAAGGGGTGGTGAAGTAGCATGGCTATGCCAACTGCTCCTTGTTGCATCGTCGTCTTGCATATCTTCTGTTAAACGTCTTGTGCTGGTCATTTGTGTATACAGTATTGGCCATGGATGAATCACTACTGTTCTTCTTTGACAATTTATGCTTTTGTCCATTTTAGAAGACTTTATATCAGCACAGAATAACCTCCTGCGAACTATCCTTTGGCTGGGTAGGTGATTGTCTTTTGGTAAATCAGCTAGTATTGCTTTAGATGATTCTTTTGGGAGACTTCTTTGCAGCGAAATTGGTTGAGTCATACTAGGCACAGGCCTGTCACTATAATACACGGCTAAATCATAATTTTAATCACCGCTAAATCCTATCTGAATGAGAATATGCAATAAAAATAAATGCTTGTTGATTGTAAAAACAATGTGTCATTCTATTTGACCAATCAAAATGAGTCTGTCATGTGCAAAATGGATGAACACTGCATGATGGAAAATTACAAGACAAAAACATGTGATTCGCCCATTCTAGCTTATACTGTATAAGGAATACATTCCTTTTTTGTATTAAGTTACACATTCCTTTTTTGTATTAAGTTACAGGTTGGGTTGCATATGTGCATAGGGGTGGTTTTGATGACTCATTCACTTGTGACACAGTTGACAAAATTCCCAAGTGAATGGGATTGAAAAAAAAAAAAAATTCCAATTTATCTAAACTCATTTGTCTAGCAGTGAGTACAGGTAAGGAGATGGTACTTCTTGTTTAACTTAAAAGCTATCAGTGCTTAATGAACATAAGTAGGATCGGCTGAAATTAAAACCGGGATCGTCTTTTTCTGTTTCTCTTCTGATGATTGTTATTCTGTCTTGTCATACATCTGGCACTCAATAAAGAACGCACAATTGCAGGCTAACATTTCCCCAATAAAATTATCCAACTGAGGTTGTTAAAATGTTTCCGATATGTTTTTATTTATTTTATCTTTTAATAAATTCACCCCAAACAAGGGGGTCTACTTGGAGTGAAAGAAAATGAAAAGACTTTAGAAGGAACCAGAAACACAATCCTAAACTGGGAACACCTGTTCAGAAGGGAGAAGTATGAACCAGACAATAGTCGAGCATATGTACGCCTATAAAATACATATCATTTTGTAAATGTACATACATGTATATATATATATATATATATATATATATATATATATATATATAACGGTGCGATTTTGGCTTCCAGCATCTTGTATGCACGAGTTTGTCATTGCTTGGAAATCTTCCATGCAAACAAAAACAGACTATCATTATTCTTATGTTCGTGTATTGTTTAATATATTATAATGTAATTATCTTTCATGATGGCTTATGTAAGCAGAAAGCTTAAATATAATTAAAAATTATGTATCAATATGGTGATTTTCTTTCGTCTTTCAATGATAATGTTATTAAGCTTATCAGACAATATGAAAGAAATTTACATAAAATAGACAAAACTTGTCTGTTATTTAATGAAATGTGTATCATATATATATATATATATTTACTCTAGCCTGTAATAATTGTCACAAAAAATACATAGGAGAAACCTCAAGATTATATGTACACAAAAGGGACATTTTACAAAATATGTCAAATGTGTTGGTTACCCACTGTAACAAGACTGAACACAATTTTAACATGTAAATGTCTAGAGGGTGCCTTGATCACAAAATCATCTACAGTAAATTTATGCCCTGGATTTTACATTTCCCCATTCCTGACGGATCTTCTAATATCACATTGTGGAATACTTTCTTACAAAAATGATAAAAAGCAAAGACTCTAAATGAATTCGACTAGATAAAAAAAAAAAAATTCTAAAATTCTCAACATGTGTCATGCACGTGTAGTCCTACCGGCAAAACAAATTTAGTACCGACAAAACAAATTTAGTCCAATAAAGTTGTGAAGGACGAACTATATCGCAAGTAAGCTTTTTCTACCATGTCATAAAATTTCCCCAATGCTGTTCTTATATATATATATATATATATATATATATATATATATATGTGTGTGTGTGGTTGTATTTTCTAAGTAGGGCTGGCCTTAAAAATCATCATGGGTGCAGAAGTCATATCATTCCTTACATGTTATGCGCCATTTATATAACAACTAAATTGCGTCACAGCCAACATTGTGTGTCAATCAGTTAAGTAATCCTATTATTTATATTAATCCTAATAATTACATTTATAAGATGAGAATGAATAAAGTACAAGCCCAACATTCATAACATTTAATTGGCTCAATGCAGAGTAGACCAAAGTATTAAAATAATACTAATGTTAAACAAGTAGATTTTCTTGATGCTACATTAGATCTTGTTCATGATGCATTCCAACCTTATATGAAAAATAATGCCAACACAATATATTCACCCCAATTCTAACCACTCATCATTTTATAATCAAACATATACTTTCATCTATAGTATGCAGGATGAGCAACCACTCATCTGACAAAAGATGTGTTTGATAAATATAGCGGTATTTATAATACTGTTTTAAAGAATAGTAGTTACAAGCATGCTGAAATGAAGTATAGAAAATATGATGATAGTGCTCTAAAGAATAGAAATAGGAAGGTAATTTGGTAAATTTAACCAATTGGTCAGCACTAATTTGGACCAGAAGTTCCTCCATTTAATTAATACTCATTTCCCTAAGAGTAACCCTCTTAGTAAAATATTTAACAGAAACACATTAAAACTAAGTTATAACTGCACTGATAATTTTGAAGTTTAATGTTTAACTAAATGTCTTGCCCAAGTACTATTTCTACAACTGAGAATCCAACTGTTGAAAAATTCTATATTGGTAGTACTAAGAATTCTTTTATGACTAGGTGGTATCAACATACCTTGTCCTTCAACAATAGTACTTACAGAAATAATACATCACTTTCTAAATATTTTTGGAGGTTAAAAGATGATAAAACTCCTCAGGTGAAATAGAAAATTTTAAAAATAGCGAGAACATGTAGATCTTTATATGAAGCCTGTTTTCTGTGTTTACATGAAAAATAGAAAATTACAAGATTTCTTTTATAAAACTCCTTATTAAATCAAGTTAATTAATGGTAAATTGTAGACATAGTCTGCCTTTTACCCTGCACTTTAGTTAAACTTTGGAATTTGATAATGCTTTTTATTATATTTTAGTAGACAAACTGTGATGCACCTTATATGGCTTATTTTTCTATTTGTACGATTTAGATTTAATATAGTTCTATATCAATCTCCTGTTAATATTTTTAACATCTTGCATTGATTGGTTGGTATTATCATCTTATATGGATGCTCTTTATTTAACGGTTGCATATTAATTTGCCAAATAATTCTATGTTTAAATTATTTGCTAGTTTCTTAAAAAGGCCTCTTATTTATCAACTCTAAAAAAAAATTTAATGTGGGGAACTCACAAAGCATATAAATAGTTAACATCATGTTAAATTAACTCCCTGTCCACTCTGCTTTTATTTCTTGGGAAAGTTGATTGTCTGATTTGTATACATTTTATGAATTAGCATCACCATTTGTATTAGTTTTAATCTTAAGTCTGTGATCTGTTTGCTTAGTTTGAATTTAACGTAGGACATTTTTGATTGATTCATCAAGGTAAAGCCCTCAAGCCTATATATATATAATTTTTTTTTTTTTTTTTTTTCTTGAAAATGGAGGAGGGATTTTGCTTTTGAAATTAATCGTTCACTCACCAGTGATTTACAATCAGCTGAGGAGACGCATTGATATGTGTCGGAACATGATTGCAATTATCTAGCGATTTTTAACATGGTTTTGATTTAATATTCTAAAATAATGTGTGTGTGTGATCTGAAATAAACCAGCAGCCACAGGTGACGTTCTCTCCTCTCAGAAAAATAACAGCTGTGCTTTTAACAAAATATAATGGAATCTTGCAGTATCTATATGGAATCCTTATTTTTTAGTTTTTTTTTTTTTTTTTTTTTTTCTTCCTCTCTCTCTCTTTCTCTTATTCTTTTATATCATCCAAATAACATTTTATGGGCTCATAGCATCGAAGCTGTTTGGAAAAAAGATAAAATGAATCTAAAACTATTTTATTTGTATAGAAAATTATAGGGGTACCAGCTTTCAGTATCATATCTACAGCTGGATCTCATTGTATAACATAAGGTTCTGTAATTTATCACACTACAGAGATACTAACCTCCAATCCAGTATTTACTTACTTCCTCACTGTAGTAGAATGTGTTTAGTGATGTCTACGAATACTTGTCACTTTTGTAATGCTAGTTGTAGTAGAGACTCTGTAATCGCAGACACAATTATAGTAACACCGTTGAACAATACTGGTGTCAGACGCATTCGAATAACACTTGCACTAATAGTACTTGTTGGATAATACTCATTTGAAATAGTAACCACCGAATAGTGATCACTTAGACACTATGCTAATTCCCAAATATACATTTTCTTTACACTCATGTGATTAACTTATTCGAAATGAAATCACCTGTGTTTGCTCTCTGGTGATTGTGTTCAAACTCCAGTATTGGCAGCGACACTTTATTTCTATATAACAATGTGACACCCAAGCTTTGTTTGATGTGGAATGCTTGTAGATAAAAATTGTCCTACCTCTGCAACCACACTTCTGCTGCATCATTATCCACCAAATCCCTCTTCATTGCTATGAGGGAAGGTGTGACATTGGAGGTAAGCTTCCTCATAGTTTACAAAGGAGAACAGATATTCACATTTACTCCCTCCACCACCACCACCACCACCCAGTGAGCAGATATGGCACAAGACTGATTTAAAGTTGGGGAGTCCAAGTCCCCCAAAAATTGCCTGGTCCCCATAACCAACATCGCACTGACATAGATATTTCACCAACCCTCCCTCTTTAGTGAAATGGGGGAGGTGCTGCTGCAGGGTTGGAATCCCCAGGACCAGGCCTCCTTCATTTATTTGTGTTCTGTCTAAAGACAGACACACAGAATTGAGAGGTAAAATGGAGTTTGTCCACCTTTGGATAGATATTACACTTTGATCCCAGTCTGAGAGCTGGGGATGTACTTGATCCTTGACAGATGTGCACTGATCCATATGTAAATAATTCTTTCATTTTTTTTTTATTGATACTTTGCATAATAATTCTTCACTTGCACATGCCTTTTTGATAATTTCATTTTTTTTTTATTTTTTTATTTTTATTTTTTTAATTGCTTCTATAATTTAACTTTGTCTTATTGATCATTTTAATCTAAATTTGTTTCTTTCAGATTAATCAAAGAGATGTAAACAAGTTCCAAATGGTGAGTGTTTGAAAAAAAAAACAAACAACCAAATAACTGAAAATTGTTCAAAACAAACTTTACATTGATGCAAATTTCTTTAGCTGTTGTTACGGTTGGTAGATTAGGTAGTGCTTTTGAAACCCCAGCACTACTAAATTTTGCATTTCGTTATTTGAAAATTTGGGGACCACTTTAAAATAAGCTGGTCTCACCTGGTTTACTAACAAGAAACATCCTGGTTATGACGCTAAACTACATCCAGCAGCAAGGCCTCTGATTGGGAGGTTTTGAGGTGCTGGCAAACACCTCTTAATTGCTGTTGTTCCCGGGGCCTCCTGAACTCAGGGTGGTAGTACCTGTTAGGGTCCCATCTATGGACAAATAGTGAATCTACCACCCCAAACAAAACACTATGAAAGTGCAGTAATGGCTCAAGATAAGTTTAATTCATTCCAAGACCTAGTTCATAACCCAAAAGGCTGGTATCTCAAATCCGTTTTCCCCATCGAAATTAATGGGAATATTTCCAATCCATTCCAGGCCCCTAAAAATTCACCACTGCTCTTTACACTTATTTTCTTTGGACCCATGATGTCACTAAAGGAATTTTGCAAAATAATGGCAAAAAAGACACAACACAGTGCAACAGATCATTCTAGAGCAGAGGTGAACACATGTATTGTGGATGCTTAACTGAAACTCACTCCTATCTCAAAATTCAGCTCGTATATCAAGGCAAAAAAATGCCAAACTCTGGCTTGTATCTCAAAAATGCTGTTGGTATGCTTGTATCTCAAGGTATTTTGTAAAAGAGATTATTAGTGCTATTGAGAGAATTAAATTTTGGCATTAAATCACCAGTAAGGAATTGATATGCCACTAAAAAAAAAAAACTAATAAGAAAGTTAATTAAAAATTAATGATTCTGGGATTTTAAATGTAGCCAGATTTGCTACTTGAGTCATCTGGCAAACCTGGCTGTGGAAAGAAAAATAAAATATGTGGGTTGTGCCTTTGACCAGCATCTTAGGGTTGTGATGCTACTTTGGATAATGCAGAAAACATAACATGATGAAAAATTGATCACACCACAAGCGATTAAAACAGTTGAAGAAATGGTTTATTCATATACTTTGCTCAACAGTGACACTAGATGGCTGCCACAAAATTCTGGCTGTGGGGTAAGCAAAGAGTGTCAAAATACACTTCTTTTCTTGTAGTGC
The DNA here is from genome assembly GCA_963932145.1 of Acanthosepion lycidas. Taxonomy (NCBI): domain Eukaryota; kingdom Metazoa; phylum Mollusca; class Cephalopoda; order Sepiida; family Sepiidae; genus Acanthosepion; species Acanthosepion lycidas. The sequence continues at coordinate 15,638,517 of OZ010610.1, read as the reverse complement.
TCAGTGGGGTGCACTGACCAAATCCTCCTGATGTTTGTTGAGATCTCTGGACTTTGAGGACATTATTTTATGTCTGCTTTCAATTCATGTAAAAAAAATAAATTTAGCCCACTCCTACATGACCCAAATAAATGACCAAATTTATTTGACACTTGCAGATACAGGGTGCGATGGATAAATTGTCATCTAAATTACACAAAAATGAAAACAACACTGACATTTCATTTTAACAGATATATTTACCAAAATTACACCAAAATATCTTGAAAGTAAAACAGAGTAAATTTAATAAATAAAATCACCATTGTCTTCAACCACAGCCTCCAGACAACTTCAAAATCCCCTGCAACTCTTCTGGATGATCTCCTTGTTTAAGTTGGTTTTTGCTAACATAATCCTTGCCTTCAGTTCATCTTTGCTGTTACAAGGAGTTTTGAAGGTCTCTTGCTCAATTGCATCCTACACATGACAATCAAGGGGGTGCAGTTTGGGGAGTTAGGTGGCCAGATTTACGGGGTGATGTGGTCGCAGAAATCGTCTGATAGCCATGAGTGGGTTCTCCTGTTTGTGTAGCATGGTGCTGAGTCCTGTTGCCAGACATAGGGTCTTCCAGCAGTCACCCTTTTGAATCAGAGTAGCACTATCTTCTCAAGGCACTTGATTTAGGCCTCTGTTGAGTCTGAATCTCTGTTAGAAGATGAATGCAGGTATAACGTTGATGTGCCTAATGATCACTCCAAACACTATGATATTGACTGGATATTTGGTTTATCTTATCTCTTGATACGTCTTTTGGGGGACACGGCAAGCCAATGGTGGTTATGTGTTCCCCCATCTTATTCTAGCAGAAAAACCAAAGCATGTTCAGTTGGCAAGGATGCTTGAGTCTGTTCAAAAGCTTTGTAGCACAGTCTTTCCTCTTGTCTTTTATGGCTTGGGATACAAATTGGCACTTGTATGAGAAATACCAAATGTCTTCAGGCACCTACCTGCTTGATAAGAAACTCCGACACTCCTCTATCCCAGCCTATGGAACTGATTGACTTGAACAGATCATTGTTAATCATGGCCTGGGTCTCACCAACAAATTTGGGTGTTTTTATCTTATCAGATTGATCAGTGTGTGTTTTCCATGCTGCTGTACCTTTTTGTAATGACTATTAGGCTTGTCCAACTCTTTCCAAATCCTCTGCACTGTCCTTGGATTGACACCCAAACATTCAGAAACGTTTGTATTGGAGATTCCTGTGCAAATACCAAGCAGCACAGCATGCCATTTCCAAATTTCTGGCAGAGTGAATTGTCATGGTACTCTTTTTATCACAGATGGTAATAAGCTGACCCTGCTGTACTGTGCAGTCAACAAAAACAAATAATTTATCCATTGTACCCTGTACAGTGACAGCTTCAAAATGCAAATATGGTCATGTATATTTTGAAGGTAGTATAGATCACAAATGTTGATGGTTATTTTTAACACAGACAAGCTCAGCATTATATTGCACATTAAGAAAATATAGGATCTTCAACAGCAAGAAACTCCTTGGCTTTTAGCAATTTGCTAGTGTGTGTGTATATATAATCAGCTTGGTGCAAAGATAATGTCGTTTTCTCACATAGTAATATATGTGAGAAAACGACTTTATTTTTGCACCAACCTAATATCTGGTTTCACAATTTTTTAAAAAAGATGATCAGGCAAAAATCAAAGTCTGCAAACATTTATTGAAATGTAAAAGGATAACATTTTAGGATCTGCAACTCTTTAGTCTCGAACCTGAACCAAAAATGTCAAGAGGAGCCCAAGAGTACATGCTTCAGATGTCCTCCATTCATTTGAAGGCACTGTTGAATGCAGCATAAAAAGTAGTTGATAACATGTGCACATTCTTCCTGGTGAGGAACTTGTTGCCCTACAATCTTCACAAGTGCTGTGAGCTTTAAAATTCTTGACCAACTTAAGAATCTGACTCTTGTTTGGAAATATGTTGAAATTGATCTTCCTTCTGTATCTTGCTTGAATGATCTTGAAAGATTTATTCTTCAAACATAAATTCTGCTCCATCGTCCAAGGCATGATTTCACTATATTTGGTTGAATATATCAAAAATGTTAACTCTTTTCCAGCAATAATCTGAAAAGAGAAAGAGAATATAATCAACAGGGAAGATCTTAGATGCCGCTGCTTTGTTGCAACAATTGTGAAGCACCCTGTATGTATATATTGATGATGGACCCTCCCATCACTTTCGACGTATAAAGATCTGCCAACCTCATTCAGTTTTTATGTTTGTGTCATATGTGAAAACCTTATTCATGCTAGTGACCAGCGTACAAGTCCACATATTGTGCAGCAGCAAGGACCTTAGGACATAGCAACAAGAATATTTGCTGACACTTTTCACCATTTGTATGTCATCTCTTAGCTGGTCAATACAATTGATTTCAAACTTTGATACGACTTTGGCATGAATATCTCCCAGTTATTTCTATCCTGAGCAGTTTGTTCAAAGATAGTATGAGGCACATTGACAGCTGAGAGATAAACTCTTTTTGCTTGTCTTTATACCTGAGCCATGGTCATCCAAAACTCCTTTGTTGTCCACTCAAACTGGCTATGCATGAGGACCTTGGGTATTCTGTCATAACTCATCCTTGCAACATTATATAGCATGGTAGTGCAAGGGATAGCAGCTCGGATTGAGAAATCTGAGAGCCAAGTTTGAATTCCAATTGAATCCATTGCATTCACTTACGTGCTAATACCCTTGGGAAAGGTATGAATACTCTTCTTTTCTCCTCAGCTATGGGTAACTAGCAGGACAGACTGTGTTCTATAGCTCAAACGATCTTAGGAGAAGGACAACTCTAAATTCAGAACCTGTGGAGGGTTGTTTAAGGACCTTGTGACATGCTGTGCACCATTTCTCTGTATTTGACTCTTCCTGAAAGTACGATTGGTTCTGCACAAGCCTTCAAGACTGTTAACAAATGATTTGTGCGAGAAGTCTGGCTGTTGGTTTCTAGGAACTGAGTTGCTTGACCTACATATGTCGAAGTTGACAGGAGATTCCAGTGTGTGTGTGTGTGTGTGTGTGTGTGTGAGAAGTAATAGATTTTTTATTTAAACATTATTTTTAGCCAATACTCATATTTTAGTAGATGCTCTGTTTATTTATTAAACATATTTATTTTCGTCTACCAGCCTGAAAATTCAAGAAATCTTGAAGACTACCGTGATTTGTTAATTTCAAGCTTTTTTACCCTTTCAGTGTTTGTTTGTTTTTTTTTTTCTTTCCAATCTCTCCCCTTTTATTAAGACCCCACCACTGGTATTGGGCACTTAGTGTAAGAGGACTGTATTTTACCAATCTGCCAACTGAAGAGATCTTGCCTGATTGTATCCAACAGCAAGGCCTCTGATCAGGATGTTTTGAGGAGCATGGAACCACCTCTTAATTGCTAATGTTCCCAGGTCCACCCTGACCTGGGGTGGTAGCAGGTGTTAGGGTCCCAGCTATGGACAAATAGTGAACACCCAGTTTTTTCCAGCCCTTACCCATGTCCTGGGTATGGTGGACGTCCGACAGCAAGGCCACTGGTAATGTTTTTGAAAAAATAATGTTGCCAGCTATATGTTTAATAGTACTATTAGGTCGGTGCAAAAAATGACGTAATAATGTCGTTTTTTGACGTATTTTTTAACGTCAAAAAACGACATTAATTTGGCATTAAATGACCTACAATGGTTGATATGCCATAAAACCCAACTAACCAACCTGATTAGGAAATCTTTATTTGGAATCCTTTTACTTGAATTTGTTCTCTGACAAATATGCAACTATCTCAGACACTAGGTAGGTTGATATATTCTGTGTTATAAATTTGTGTTCATGATTTTGTTTTTTTAAGACAGGTCATTTACATCCGAGTATAACAGAGCTTTTTTTGTTTCCATAATATCATTATCAACCTGTTTCCGTTCTCTCTTTGCAGGCCTATACGAGTGTCTTGAAAGGCAACATGGATGGTTTGAAGAAACGAGATAAAAAAACTGCAAAAGGGAAATCAAAATCAAAGGCTACTCAATAAATTTAGACTGACCAATTTTCCAGCCTCTACTTTAGACTTATTTATTACCCCCCCCCCCTTTTTTTTTTTTTTTTTTTTTTTTTTTTTCAAGCCTCTTTTCTTTTTCTTCAAAATACTACTTCCTTTTTGGAATTGTTCACCATAGATATTTTTCTTTTGTTTTTAATCTGATATGACCATGACAAAGTTTGTTAATTATTTTTTATATGTTGGTGAAAATGTCTCAAGTGTGATATGTGATGGCTCATTTGATTAAGATTTAGTTTTGAATCATAACAGTGCACAGTAAAGATGCCAAGGAAACTGCCTGGGATGAAATCTATAAGCAAATCCTTTAGGTATAAAGAAAGATATTTAACTCTTTCTTTTTTTTTTTTTTTTCCCCAATTATTTTCTTTGCTATTTTACTAATATCTGACCTGATTAAGATTTATATATATATATATATATATATATTATGGACAAAGTCTGACAATTATTTTTTAAGACATTTTTTATGTTTATATGTTCTTTTTTATACATACAAATATTTAAGTAAATGCTCTGTTTATAATAAACACTATTAACATTATTTACCGGCCTGAATGTCCAAGAAATTTTCATAGAAAATATGCGTTCTCTGACAGGAATTGAACCTGTATCCTATATGGAACTGTCATATAGCCTGATACCAAATGCTCCTCTGTGACCCAATCGGAGCACGCATATTCTCCATGTAAATTTCTCAGACATTCAAACCAGTAAATGTTGTTAATACTGTTTATTATAAACAGAGCATTTACTTAAATATTTGTATCTATAAAATGGAATGTATAAACATAAAAAAATGTCTTCTATTTCTAATGTTTGTAACATTCAATTTAAAAGAGGACTCAATGATAAGTAGAGCAATATTTTTTATTTTAGGATATTACGTCAAAAAAACTCTACACAAATGCAGTTGTTTTGATGCATCTCATCAGGTGTTAGTAAATAACCAGTCATTTACTAACACCTGATGAGATGCGTTGATTTGCATCAAAAGACTACTACATCTGTGTTGTGTTTTTTGAAATGTTTTTGATGTAATATCCTAAGATAAAGTGTGTGTGTGTATATATATATAATATATATATTGTGTGTATTTAGGCAGCATCTTTTCTTTTATACACGTTTCATTAAATAATATAGACAAGTGTTGTCTATTTTATGTAAATTTTTTTCGTAATGTCTGATAAGTTTAATAACATTATCGTTGAATGAAGAAAGAAATTCACAGTAGTGATCCATATTTTTTTAATACAATCTAAGCTTTTGGCTTACTTAAGCCATTATCAAAGATGTCAATTACAACATATTAAACAATATACAGACAAGACAGTGATGATAGTCTGTCAATGTTTACATAGATGATTTCTAAGCAAAGATAAACACACGCATATAAGACGCTAGAAGTGAAACTCGCACCATATCTCATGACGTCACACATGACCACACGAGAGTGAATTGTAGAAGTATGAAATATGGAAAGCTGTTGGTATAAACCAATGGCTTCTGTTACCAATTATAGACATTTAAGAATATTTGTAGAGATGCTATAATTAATTTTGTTTAGGTTGGGTTTTATATATATATATATATATATATATATATATATATATATATATATATATATATGTGTGTGTGTGTGGCCGAGTGGTTAGAACATTTGCTTTCTGACCATGAGACCCAAGTTTGAATCTCACCATGGTCGACCTGTCAGGAAGAAGACTTCCTGATGTTATTGCACTGGTGGGATCAATCCCAGCACATGACACCTTTGGGAAGTGCCTGAAAACTATACCATGGGTTGACCGAAGCCTTGTGAGTGAAATTTGGTAGATGGAATATTTGGGAGCTGTTGATAGCTTTTCTAGAATCTGTAACTAAGATCTACTCAGCATAGTTGCTGTGGGTGTTGAACAAACACAAGTGTGCCTGAGCAAGCGTCTGCAATAGGGATTGGCTAGTTGCCCTAGTAGACAGGTATCCTCAAATACAAGTTTCCAGCTATACATATGTGTGTGTAAAAATTTCAGATAATATATCAGTAAGGGGACATTATTCATTTTGTTTTAATCTCCAAACAAGATTGATTAAAAGAACTGACAAGGTCTGTCCATTTAAAAAAATTTTTTTTTTTTTTTTTTTGTATTTTTACAATTTACAGATAAGGTGTTGAAATTGTGGATAAACTGTCCAAAGTTCATATTTTGTTATTTTTGTTCAAATTACAGCTTAAGACAAATACTTATAGATGATGACAATGCAAGGGAAGACTCTAATTCTAGAAGCTCTGATTATATAAAATAAAGAGCCCACATTAAATAAAATATTCACTACAGTTGAATGCATCGTGAAGTGCATCTGATGTAATTTAGTTGAATGTAATTTATGTGCTCACATACTAGTAATACATGAAAAAATAATAAAAAATAGAATAAATAAATAAATTGCATTCTTTTTCTGCAGCCTTTTTCCCAATAGTCATTGTACATGATATCATGCTAGACCATTTGAAACGCCTTGCATCCAAAAGAATATCAGAATGCAGACAAAGGAATCCTAACTACCACACACACACACACACACACACACCACATCAGTTCTTGATAATTACTGCAAATGTTGAAAGTACTTAAACAAAAATAACAAAACCTGAACTTCAAGCAGTTTACTCATAACTTTGATTGCAATTTGGGGAAATTGGTTCCTTTTAATCAAACTTGTTTGGAGATATACACACACAGGTAAAAATCTGTGGGTAAGTAATCCAAGTGAATCCTAATAATATAAAATATTAAAACTGATCCACAAAAGAGAGCTCAGTATATTTATTATAGAACATATAAATGAATTACATAAAAATGAAACTCAATTGTACCCAATTTTGATGGCCATTTTGCACCCCAGTATAATCTCCCTGGGGCTTGTCAATGCTAAAACATTTATTAAAAAGAAGGGGGGAAAAAAAAAAAAGAAAAAAAGTTTAATAAACGCCAGGAAGATTATTGGTTGGTGAAATGCCCATCAAAATGGGGTACAATTGAGTTTCATTTTTGTTTATTTTATATATATATATATATATATATATATATAGATGTGTGTGTGCCATTGAATTGCATAGCCAAAAAGGTTTTTTATTTGATGGATTCTGACAGTTACTCATCTTGCGAATAACACCTGAATAGGATTTACATGCCATTGCTGAGTAAATGGGTAAAATGTATCCCTGTTCCTTAAGTCTTGCAATCACTCTTTTTCTTACCAACATTATTCTTATGTTGATGATAATATCCTTATCTTTTTGTCTTAAGCCTGTTTCAGCTGGTCTATTTTCTCAACTTTTTTTGCTGAATGTGAATTTTCTGTTGAATCATAATTCCTAAGTTAATGATTGAATAAGCTTTTTGTGAGTTTCCTAACTACAAAATATCTGTAGAAATCTCACAAATATGAATGCAGGTCATTATTTAAAGAAGTAAGAGGATACAAATAAAAAAAGATTTGAAATTGACAAGCTTTTCCATTTTCCTGACGCAAACATAAAACATGAATCTGTTATTGTCTCTTCTATTTCCTTTCCTTAATTTCTATGATTATAAAATATCCATGGAAATTCGTCTATTGAATTGTTAACTATTTGAGCTTAACACCTTTAAATATTGCAATAACAATCAAATATGAATTCTGCTCATTATTTAAAGATGTAAGAGGATAAAAATAAAGATTTAAGATTTACAATGTTTTCTGTTTCTTTGAAGCAGACGTTAAGTATATGAAAGAATTATCGCCTTCTCTATCTTCCCTTTCTTTCTTATTGAAACCAAACAGCATCTCCAACATGTCTTTTCCCTCGTGTTTATAAAATACTTGTGAATATTCCTCTATTGTATCGTTAAATATTTGAGCTTAACAACTTTAACCAAATATTGCAATAACAATTATAAATATGTATGTAGGTCATTATTTAACCCTAGAACACTAACCATGGGTATATAGTACCCAGCGCAAATTTTCCTATTTTTAATTACAATTTTCAGTACCTGATATTCTTACCTAAATAATGTTTTTCAGTCCCTATTAATTCAAAGTACAAAGTTTGAAGTGCCTGCATGTAAAATATTTCAAATAAAGATTTATATTTAATATTTTTTGATATGATATATCCATGGTTAGTAGTGGTGTAACTTTAATTGATGGTTAGTGTTCTAGAGTAAAAGAAGTCAGGATACAAATGAAAAGATTTGTAAGGTTTTCCATTTCACTGAAGCAGACGTTAAACATGAGAGAATTATTGCCTACCTTTTTTTTTTTTTTTCCCTTATCGAAACCAAACTGCATCTCTGATATAGTCAAAATGAAATAGTCCATTATTTATGAGGTATTGGTTGGGTGAGATGTATATGTGAATTAACTAAGGAAGGAGCAGAATTATAATACTATGGTACTAATATCCTCAGTGTTACCAACTTGTTAACTCTGGTTATGCTGTCTCTTACCAAAGGGGAAATAGTCTTATTTTCTTTAAAATGGAATGTGAATTGTGATTATCAACAGAGCTCAGTGATATGAGTCATATTAACTTTCATTCATTTGTCCTTGATGTTAATCATTTTAACCTAGTTTTTTTTTTTTTTTAATATTGTAAATTTGTCTTCTGATGAACTGATTTTGAATCGTTTGTTCTTGCTCATGGTTTGAATTTTGTATTCCACCCTCTATGCCTGATAAGGAGAAAATATTTTCTTAGTTCGAGGTCTTCTATGCTCAGTTGGCTCAACTTACATCTATTTCTGCTGATGTGGTTAGTGATTTAAAAGCCCAATTAAATAACTCTAAACACATGTTTGCTAGTTCCTCCGTTGCTTCAGTGAAATCAAAGTGGAAGGCTGAAGATCAACAAGTTAATTCATTGAGGAATAATTTTGATCTTGCAATCTCCAGACTGGATAAAGGTGCTTGTGTTGTTATTTTAGATTGGGCAGATTATGTACCTAAGATTTCTTTGGTTGTGGACGATACTTCCAAATTTATAAAGCTGGGATCTGCTGATATGTGTGATGCAACTACCTCAAGTGAAATATTACTCTTGAGGTGGGTAAAAATTGGGGTTATTTCACAAGAAATTTCTAATGAAATTCAACCGTCTGGGTCAATTTGTCCCCGGTTGTATGGGTTTCTTGATCACCTAGTGAGAAAGGTGGATCTTGATGCTGTTCTAGGGCAGTTAGCTGAGTATAACTTTCTCCTTAATACAAATGATATGACAATGATTTTTGACCACATCTTGATTTGAAAGGTTAAACTAAGGAATATTGTTCATTTGAACATTTGTCCGAGTAATAGCGATAGAGGTGGTGAAAGGCAAAGCAAAGTTTCATCCAAGGGGGGGGGGAGGGGGTTTGCAGAGTGGAAAATAATTCAAGGCTGTGTAATCATTTTTGAATTCTGTCCAGGCTCGACACTGAGCTGCACCTGTGCAGGTACGGCAACAGTACCCTATTCCGGCAGTTGCAATGGCCAGTTAATTTCTGATTCACATGAAATTAATCTCCTGTTGAATATTCAACAAAAGTTCTGTTGTTGCATTTACACTATAGGTAGGGTCCCTCATCCAGAAACCCTTCTGTGATATAAAAAATCTAGTTATATCTTTGCAATCCTCCTTCTCTTCCCCCAGGTATGAGTTAATTAGTAAGTCTTGTATTGCTAAACCATTATTATCTAAAAAAAAAAAAAAAAAAAAAAATCTTACAATCTAAAAATATTTTCTGACTTTAAATAACCTACAAAAGGTTGATAAGTCATAAAAAATGAATGAAACAATTATATACTGATTTGCATCACAAGAATGTCTTATATTTATTTACATTCTCTAGAATATAAATGTATATAATCTACTGTGGCTACAAAGTGAGGGATCAGGTTACATTGATTTTAATATAGAATTGACCCCCCCCCCCGTACCCACTTTATGTCCACTTTATAATTTCTTGTTTGTCGGAGAGTGAGTTATTTTTCTGACTGCTTATGTAGATTATGATTTGTGAGATTGTACCTGCGAATCGAGTTTTCGGCATTTCTTTCTGCCCCCGATATTCGAGTATGAACTTACAGTGATTTACCCTCTGCATTGTGGAAGTAATCTGCGACAAATATTTCCTCTGAAATCCCAGATTGCTTACAAATTTGCATATGATGCAATGGATAATGGCTCAGAATTTGAAAGCTGAGTTTCAATTGCACGGGTTTGTTATATTCACTTACATGTAAATACCCTTGGGAAAGGTATGGATCCACATCTCCCCAGCTATGGGTTAATTAATAGGAATTGTATCGGTAAGTCATTATCATATTCAACAAATTTTTATAATTTAAAAATATTTTCTGACTTTTAATAACTTGTAAAAGGTTGATAACCAATAAAAAAATAAAAAAATCAATCATGTGAGATCAAGAAAATATGAACTAGTGGGACTGAACATTTGCTATGGAAATAGCAATGGGCTTTCAACATTCTGTCTGTGGAAAAGAAGTTGCAGAGTGGAAAATAAATTTTGAACTCTATCAAGGCTAGAAAGTTTACTGAAACCAACACTCAATAATGTACTGGATGAATTCAATTTCATGTAAATAACGGATGTTGAGTTATTAAGCAATATCCTCATCGCAATGTTTCGATCATTGTACCCCCAGCCTTCTTCAGGTGGCTCTCGATCTGGGTAAACTTGAGACAATTTCATACTGATAACTTTATTTAATCTACAGGGGTCGTTGTTGTTTTTCCATTGAGTCTGTTGCGGGCTGGTGTACAGGTTGAGAGATAAACACCCGTGTCTCTTGATATGCCCACAACCAACATAGTAGACTTGGGGGTACGAGTCCATATAAAAACAAAAAATCTAAAGAAACAACAAGGACCAATATATATGTACAAGCAAATGATAATGTATTCACAATAAAGGGTTACATATATATAATTGATTAATGTTGTGTGTTACTGAATAATGAACATGAATGGATGGAAGCTAGTGAATTGTTTGTGCATGTGTAGTTTGGTGTAGGTGAAAGTCCAAGAAAAAATGAAGTGAAAGGTGTGTGTGTGTGTGTTGTTCATGCGTTTCCCAAAAAATAATATGTTCTTCCGCGAGAAACTTACATGTTGACGCCTATACGGAAAAAAATGAGAAAAAGAGGACGAGAAAAGATATTTCTGAGTAGTGGTTTCGAAAATTAGAGGAGCTAACCTGACAAGTCTAAGTCTAAGTCTAAGTCTAAGTCTATAGTATCTAGCTCAGGGATTGAACCCACTGACATGAAGCTGTGTCATTAGCATGGATACTGAGCTGAGAAATGATGACATCAGGAACATCATTTATGAAAATTAAGAACAACGTTGGTACAAGGATAGAACCACAGGGAACACCTGCATTAATGCAAATGATCTAGAAGAGTGGTCAGTCAAGACAACCTTCATTTTGCAATCGAATTTAGAGATGATAGGAGAAATCATAAATGAAGTTATATGCATATCATTCAAAAGAGACTCAGTTCTAAGTAGAAAGTTAAACAAAGATACTTCAGATGAGTCAAGAATAGAATTTGAAAATAATTTATGAGCAGATGTAAACACCTCAAATTGAGCGAAGGCAGGAGAGATAGAATAGTTACTGTTATTTAACGCACCATTACAGACCCCCAGTAGTCATATGAACCAAATTTGTTTGAGGTTATATGGTGCCTCATTCTATCAACAAACAAAGACTTACCCTCATTGAAGATACATTAATTTGCTTTTTAAGTCCCGCACTAAATATCTATTAAATTTTTCCCAAATCGACATATTTCCGTGTAAATGAACATGCTGGACTCGAATTAACAATTAAATTATCATAAAACCTACCGTTTTGGAATTATCGACAAGAAAAAATTGGACTATGTCGTGGTAATTCGTCCATTACGGGCATTGTTTTTTTTACTAAATCAGCGCCGAGCATTTCCTTCGCGAAAGCGTAAATTTTGGCCTATTTACTTCTTTTACAAAATTTCGTCGCAGAAATCACTACGCACTACCGTAAAGCATTTTTTTTTTTTTTTGATAAGTGTAGTTTATTTATAACAAACTTTAAACACATTAAATAATACAATAGAATCCTTTTTTACAAACAAAAATAAAACGAATAATGCGCAAACTTTGCATTGAGTTTGAAAAAAAAACATGATTATTTACAAAATAAAAAATGCTCCTTCCTAGCATTTTTTATTTTGAAAATAAAAAATCATGCTCTTTACAAAGTTCGCACATTAATTATTATTTCGTTTCTAGCATTATTTTTATTTTGTAATTTTATTTTGTAGATAATCATGCTCTTTACAAAGTTCGCGTGCGTGCGCGAACTTTGTAAAGGTAAAAGACTAAAAAGAGCATAGCGGACGAATTACCCAGACATAATCCGATTTTTTCCTTGTCGATAACTCCAAAACTGTAAGTTTTATCACATTGTAATTGTTAATTCGAGTTCAGTATGTTCATTTACATGTTTAGTAAACCTCATTTCAATTTTCGAACATTTCCTTGAATTTCATTGGTTCTTAAATAAAAATAAGCTTCGAGAAATTTCCATAACAAAACAGTACAAATTTGTGCAAAAATAGGCTCAACTAACATAAAAAAAAATCTTTCTCAAATTCATCCCCAATTTAAATGTTTCAAGAAATCCTATTGGCTAAAAAATAAAAAATACAACATTCGCCCACGCATTTCTCAGAAAAATTCGCAACAGCTACCAAGCCTTGCCGGAGCCGATTTTGTTGCATTTTGTTTTGAAGCTCACATACGCAAAGATACACACGGGAATTATATGTCAAAATTGCTGCCAAAGAAACAAATTTTCTTTATGAGAGATTAGAAAAATTCATACAACAAACTTTTTCACTTAATATTTTTCATAGAAAAATCTTTTGTCGAAGTTAAATTCAACCTTTCAATCAAAGGCAGACAACTTTTTAGACACTGAACATTTCCGAAACAGCAAAGAACTTTTTATTTTCTCTATACCTTTGTACACACCATTACAAACAAAGAGATTGTAAATTGTGTATATAAAATTTAATCTGTTGTTTCAAACATGTATTTTTGTCGTGATTGGATATCGTTACGATTTGGCCATTTCTTAATCTATGTTTGTGGATATTGCATATTTTATTTGCAGCACAATCTTAAATATTCACGCATCCTTCTTAGATCCACTACACATGGAAATATGACGATTTGAAAAAAATCTAATAGATATTTAGCGCGGGGCTTAAAAAACAAATTTACCGATACAGTTGTAGCGATTGCTATGTTTTTCCACGCCCACGTTTTATTCGTCTGCGATTGGCTAATAAATCAATACTTTCTTTCTATAGGACAATTTAGTCATCGCAGTCATTTCTTTGAATTGAATCCTTCGGTTTTGAGCTTGCTTGCCTATTTTGTTAGTACGAATGTAGTAATTGGTTAATTTTTAACCAATCGCATATTTTTAATGCAAGATTAACTTTTCCCGCTCTTCTGTGGGAGCCTATCATTTTTCCTTAAAAGAGGCGACTTTTTCACAAGTCATCAGTAAGATCCAGTAAATTTCGACTGTCAAAAAAACAAATCCACGATCTTACTCATAACATTTCAAACGCACACACAGACACAGAATGTTGTAATATAAACTCACACTTCTCTCTGTGACTTAGCCAAGCTCAATCAACCAGGACTCTGTTAATTTTTGATCAATTGTATTCTTGTGTTATCTGTTCTAACAAATAGACCTTGTTCTAATATTGATTCCTGGACATTTTTCTCTCACGAGAACTTTATTCGAACAATCAATTACAAATCAAAATACAGTTAAAGGGGAACAGCTTCTTTCTCTTAATCTATACATTGAATACAATTTTATTGCATGTTTTGTCCTTGTATGTTATTTCAATATATACTTGTTGATTCACAGCTTGGAGTTTTGTTGTTTACTTGAATCCTGTACGTTGAAAGTATAATAATATAAATAGTATTGGTCCATCTACCCACTGGGCCATTACACATTTACAATTATTTTGAGCCGACACAAATAGTCGTCTGTTGTGATCAGAATCATCACACTTGTACACTCAGAAAAAGTGATTTCTGTGGATTATAGCAGCTGAACAAGACCTGTGTGAAGCAAGAAGATTTTGTTTCACCTGATGTTTAAGAGAAGATACAAAAAACTGAGTACTGGCTTTAACTAAAAAAGAAACCTCTGTGGCTAGTATAGTCGAAAAGCTCATCTTATAAACTAGTTTATATGAGACTAGGTTGTTGACCATTATGCTACAGTAGGTACTTAGATATTTATCCATACACCAAGGCAATGTAGTTGTTGCTTTGGTGTATGCCTATTCTAACAGAATGTAACGCGAAGCTGAGTTTTAAAGTGAGAGTGTGGGTGAAAAAGGTTGTTTTTCTTACGTATGTCACCGATCACCAAAATGATGTTGGTCACTCATATCATAGCAGCAGAAATTAACCTTGTGTTCACGGAGATAAAAGCATACTTGACAGGAAATAAAACATATACAAATAACAGGGAAAGCATGGTAAATTGTATGTCAATTTCATACAATTTATTTATATTTTTCTCATATTGTGTATTGGCGCATGTTTCTTAGGTTACAATTGTTTTATGGTACATGTAATAAAAGAGGGAAATCTTTGTGTAGTATTACAAGCCATATCACAGAGAGGTTACACTCGTGTTGCCCGTCCAAGGTTCATGGCAAAGAGATTGCATTTAAATGTCTTTTGGCAGGCTGTCCGTAATTCCGGTAGGAATAGTTTTTGTTGCATGCTGGGAGTATTTTTATTATTTTTAATTTCATTTCATTTCATTCAGCGTTTTTATGTTACAGTTTTATTTTATTTATAATTTTCATGATTATTTTATTTTATTTATTCTTTAATAATAATAATAATGATGATGATGTCCCTACAATAGTTTTGTGTGTATATTGAAGGAAAATTTATCAGGACTTTTTTATGCGGGAGTGCTGAAATAAATAAATAAATGCATATATACACAAATACATACTAAAGAGAAAGTGAGTGTAATTTTAATAAAAGCCGAGAATAGCAACGAGTCACGAAGTTATTTCTCTTGAATTGTGTAAAGGGAGATAAACATTATTTTCGTTTTGGGAGCTCTTTACGAAAAAGAGATTCAAATGCATTCAGTTCGCCAGCATTTACTAAAAAAAAGAAATATGGATTCCGGAGACGTTATGAAAGATATCCCTTCGGAATTAAAAGATAGCCTTGCAAATTTAGATCAGTCTTTATCACAGCTGGGGGAAAATTTCAGTCCTCTTTTATCTACTGTACAGTCTGAACTACAATCCAAGGTACGTATATTTAAAAAAAACAAAGATCCAAACAAGTGAAGTAAAAAAAATTCCATATCACTTTCTCTTCAATCCACGTGTTGTTGTGTTTTAGTTTTCTGTTTTGAAATAAATCAATATTTCTTCTCGCCAATGGTAACAAACGAATTTATTTCCTCTTCTCTTAGAATATAACCTTTTTTAAATTGATATCGTTTAATTAAATTATACTTTTAATATGCGTCTTCTAAACTTTTCACCCGAAGGTAAATATTTTTTTTTAATTTAAAAAAAGTAAAAAAAAAAGTACATAATCATTTTTTTTTTTTTTTAACCCAAATCCTAATCCACAACTTTCTTATTGTATTTTTCTCACTCTTTCCAGAAGATAAATACTTGTATGCGTAATCAAACGGAAAAATGATAAAGATCACAAAACTATTTTTTCTACAATTTTGCCGCGCCTATTTCGTCGTATAAAAATGTATTAAAGGACAAATATAAAATTCCACTGTAAAATCCGATATTTTCTCTAAAATAATCCGAAATGGTAAAAGTCTAGAATCGGGGCCATAATTCTCATGAGCAAAATGGCGAGTTAAAAATTTAATTTATTGTTTATATATTGGTTTTTAATTTTATTTTTAAACATTTTTTTTTTTATTTTCTCGAAATACATATTCACTTCTGCTATCTATCTTATTCGTGTGAATACTTGTTGGTTCTTTTTTCTCTGGGAAAAGTCTTTTTAGTTTGTTTTTTTTCTGAATATTTTTTGTACTGCTGTTTTTTTTTTTTCTTTTTTTTGTGGGGGATATCAAGGACATATTGCATTTTTACAGCAACAATCTACACACGTTCTTTATCCTGGAATTGTTTCCTTTCAAAAGGTTTTACTTTTAGCAAATTTTCTACTGTCCTTTTTGGTCATACGAATTATGGTCCCGACTCTAACTAGACTTTTTTTACCTCCGAAATTCATAACCTATTACTGTCCAATACAATAACCATAAGCTTTTGGGATTAGCCTTGTGACCCTTGCCACTACACCGTTTTTTTAGGTCGGCGGACCTTTAATGGATTACATTTACAAGAAGTTAATTTCAATTTTTTTTTCTTTTTAATCATTTCATCCCATGCAAGGCAGAAAAGCCGCTAGTACACAGGGAGTTACAGAGAGTGAAGGTGAGAGAAAAGACTGGGTATAGGAGGGACTTAGGAAAGGATAAAAATGTTGAACAGGGTTAAAAAAGATAAAAGATGGCGATTGACGATACATTTAAATTTTTGAAGATTGTCATTATCAGGGAAGCAAGGAAACGGGAGTGCCACAGGCTGGAAGTACAAGAAAAGAAACTGTTGGGTTACATTTAACTAATTCAACAGTAAAAGAGTAGGACCTAGATGTCAATCTAGTAGCATGCTTAAACTCGTCAGAGCAGTATCCATGAAAATATTTGTAGAAAAGACACAGGGAAGCCATGTCACATCGGTGAGAAAATGACTGTAGTCGAGATGCCAAGTCAGGATCGATTACATTGCAGATCCTTCTTTGGATTTTTTTAAGAACCTTGAGATGAGTAACAGGAGCATCTGATCAGATATGGTAACAGTATTCAATGCAAGGGGGAATGGTAGTTTTGTAAATGTGCAAGATGGCCTTCTGGCACGACACAATGACCCAATTTTCCTTGCAGTAGATGCAGCTATTGATTTGATGTAGTCATTCCACTTTAAGGCAGTTGAAAATGTGATGCCAAGAAGGCACAGTGTATTAATCTTCATGAGTCTATGGTGGTTAAATAAGAGCAGTTTCATTACGGAAACATTCAAATTTACACACCATTTCCTGCTCCAGTTAACCACAGATTGGAGGTCCTTTTCAAAAGCAAGTTAACTTTGTCAACTCTGATGGACTTTCTATTGAGACTGGAGGAAATGGTTGTGTCATCAGCATAAATGCCTACTTTGGAATTGATAACATCAGAAAGATAATTGATGAAAATCAGAAAACAGTGTATTATCCAGGATAGAACCTTGGGGGACACCTGCTTTCATGTCAAAGGATCTGGAAGTGATCCAATTCAAAACAACCTTCATTTCATGATTTGATAGGAATGATTGGATTAAATCAAACATTAGCCCTGGAGCTTATGTAGAAGACCAGTGTGCCAATGGCTGTTAGCATATCAGCAGTAGACCTGTCAAAATGAAACCGATATTGTTTGTCAGTGTGTAGTTAGTGAGAAGTAAGATGCTTAACCACTTCAGCATTGATTAAAGCCTCAAATACTTAGCTGAAAAGTGGTAGGAGACTAATAGGGTGATAGAGGGGTCAGAAGGTTCTCCAGAGTTTTTAAAAACATAAACTACAGAGGAGGACTTCTTACAAACAGGAAGCAGCGAGGATATAGTTTGGAGAGAACATTACTTTAGGATGACGGCTGGGATCTCGTTACATCCACTTGTCTTATGGCAGTCTTTTAGAAATAATGTCTGAGATCTGTGATAGAGTTTTGTGCATATCACTCAGTAAAGCATCTGTTCTAAGGGGGAAATCAGGTGTGGGTACTCCCAATGAGTTGAATGCTGAGTTGGAAGAGAATTTCTGAGCAAAGCATTCAACCTACATGAAAATCATTTGCATCATTTATCTGAAGATATCAGGACTTCGAATTGATTGAATAGAGGAAGTATGGAGGACTTGCACAGCACACTTGTTCAGCACACTTTTGCGGATCCACCAATAATCTATAGAACCAAACTTGGGAGATTCTATACATTGTTTCATTCTATCAGAAAACAGTAACTTCATTTCTTTGGGGACATGCTTGCACTCATTATGAGCAGAGACAAAGAGACATCTGTTGCAATCAGAAGTGTCACTCTGGTACAGCTGGAAGAAGTGATTCCAGTGGGCTAAAATGGCTGAGAATGCAGGTGAGATCAAAGGAGATCAATCCACTTTAATTTGGTATTTCCTTGCTGGAATGAAAGCATTGATGCCAACTTTAACCCTGGAGGAGACCTGTCATTTACCTTTTATTTTCCAGTTTTTGAACTCCAGTTGATCAATGAACAAATTCTAACTCTGAAATATTAAAATATTTTTTTTGTGAAACTGAGAAGCATATTGCATAAGAAAAATTGTAAATAAAGAGAGGATTGGTGTCAGTTGGAAAATTTTAACCTTTTTCTCAGACCCCTCCACTATAAAAAAAAAAAAAAAAATGAGTAGTTTGATAGAGAATGTAAACATTAGTGACTGCCAAAATCATATATTGGTCATTATTCATTTTACGTTTACTTTAAATTTTTGTCTCTGCTAATCATTCTCAACGCTCTTTCTTTGCAAATGATTTTCATATAGAAATATATTGTAAATATAACTTCTATAATTTTGACAAGAGTTAAAAGCATTTAAGATTTTTAAGCTATTAAACACTTACTTTTGAAAATGATTTTTATACAGAAATATATTGTAAATATAACTTCTATAAAGAATCCTTTTCATTTCAAAAGTTTTTCAGATTATTGAACCCATTCTTTGTTGCTTTTCTTATTGTTTCAATTGATTTAAACTGCAGCCTTCCTCAGGGTTACAATCCATGAAAAAAAAGAGTGTAGGAGTGGTCGCTTTCCTATAGAAAAAGGTGTGAACAGAAAATAAATTATGGTGAATTTAGTAATTGATTCAATTCATTCCCAGCAATATGATCCAAATGGATGTTATTCTCAGTAGGCTGTGGAACTCAGTGGATTCAATATTTGTATATGAGAATATTTTTTATGATAATTTATGACAATTCTAGGAAGGTGGGCAGGCCAAGTAACAATGATCAAAACAACAAAAATAAAGATATATAGTAGAATAACAGAATTGCTATTTTGTAGGGAAAACTTTGTTGTGACTCCTGCCTTTGGTAGTCGTACCTTCAATGTTAATTGTATACCTGTTCTCATTTCAGCTAAATCCTCTGGAACAAGCAAAAGTCGATTTAGTTGCAGTTTATGCCATCAACTCTTTATTCTGGGGTAAGTCTTTTTGAAATGTTTATATTTACGAAGCCTAATTTATACAGCAGAAGCACAAAAATGGTAGTGCTTACTACTGTCATTTCAAGAGTTCTTTTTGTTGTTCATGATGACGGTTGTCTTTGAGTATAGAATCCAGAGGTTAGCAGTGAATATTTCGAAGCCAGTAGGGAAGCGTAGTTCAGGTTAGCAGTGGATATCCTGGTAAAGTAGCAGAGCGTAGTTCAGTAGTTCTTCCTTCTGTTCCTCTTCGCCTGACAAGCTGGCACTGGACATTCGGATAGAGTAAACAAAATGGCCCCCTTTATACACGACGGATTGAATATTCTA
Organism: Acanthosepion lycidas; assembly: GCA_963932145.1. NCBI lineage: Eukaryota > Metazoa > Mollusca > Cephalopoda > Sepiida > Sepiidae > Acanthosepion > Acanthosepion lycidas. The sequence goes on along the minus strand of OZ010610.1, from coordinate 15,618,645 downwards.
CGTCTTCTGATTGGTTAACCTTCTATTGGTGGACTATAAAGTGAGTCAAGTCATTTGGGCTAGCTCACTAGTAAACATAATACCCCAAAAACTGCAACACTTTTAACCTGTTGAACTTGGTCTTCTATAGACTGAAAAATTTTAACAACAACAAAGATGACCAAAAATACTCCAAAAACTATTAGAAAACAATTTTCTAACTCTTGACAGTCACTATGCAGTTGTGATTTCTATGTCTATGCTTTCTGTTTTTATAAACATTCAATCTCCAATAACAAGCATTCTTGCCAGATAGGCACACGAACACATCACATTGAAACACTTGTTCCTGTACAATCATCAAAGTTAAGCCATATCAAGCCTGATCGGTATTTAAATGGGTGATCACTTTGAAAAACCAAGTGCTGTAAGCTTGGATGTGCGGGTGGGAAATGGATATTGGCATGGAATTACTCATTAGCATTTCAATTCCTGTTGGGGGTCATTAAATTAACTTACATGCAAATACACTTGGGAAAGATAATAATCCCCCCCTACCAGCTATGCGTTAATTAATAAAACTTCTATCTCTATACCATTTCTTATCCCCCCACCCCCAAATTCTTGCAATGTAAAAATATTTTCTAGTTATAAGAAATCTTGTTAGATAAATGTAGCAAATTCTAAACAATATAATTTTGAATATATATATATATGGTCTAATGTGTTGTTAACCATTCAGCCACTGGGAACTTCCGGTTAGCAAATTTCAAATTACTGCTTATAAACACACATCTCTTTAGAAAATATGTATTCTCTGGCAGGAATTGAAACATTTTCTTGAGTATTTGGGTCGGAGAACGTAATTAATGCTGTTTAATTAAAAACAGAGCATTTACTCAAATAAGTTGTATCCATAAAAAAAATAACTCATAAAAAGAAAATATATTAAAATATTTGTCAGATTTAATTTTTAATTTTATATGATATATCATTGTTTACGTTAGGTTCAGTTTCAGAGCAGAAATGATATATCAAGAAAGATCATTGAAGATGTGTGTTTATAAGCAGTAATATATATATATATATATATATACACACACACACACACACACACACACACGTGTGTGTGTGGGTATGTAATTGTTTATTTGTTTAGTTTTAATACATGGAAATTTTATGGTTTTCTTATTTTAAATTTCTGTTGAATCTTAATTCTCAAGTTCATGGTGAGTTCTACAAGAATAAAGTATTTGTAGAAATTCCCCATATTGCATTGTTAGCTATTTGAGCTTAATTTTAACAAAATATTACAATCATAAATGCAAATGCTGGTTGTCATTTTAAGAACTAAGGTGCTACAAATGAAAAGATTTGAAATTGACAAATTTTTTTCCATTTTACCAAGATGGATGTTAAATACTTCAGTGACCATGGCTAGTACAGCAGTTTTTGACCAAAATTAAATGCCAAATTGATATGTCTTGCAGTTTACTTTTTATAGCACCAGTCCCGATACTTTTTGATCAGACATTGTATGTGATACCATGATCAAGTGGCTGCAGCTAATGATGTGTGTGGAGGCAGAAAAAGCACTTGAATATATTCCTCCTGATGCATTAAAGATTTACGATAACCAGGAAAGATTTTTGATACTAAGAACCTTGAGATAATGGCTGCTTCTTCTTGAGGTATTTCTTCACTTTGGGTATGAAACAGGTGTGCAACAAAATCACCATAACCCAAGATGCTTTATTGTGTTACCAAATTACATGTAGACTATTTTTTTCTATTGTTCTTAATGGCACAAAGATTGGAGTAATGGATAGTGGCTCAGATTATGGAATCAGAGAGCAGAGTTCAAATCTTATCCATTACATTCACTTATGTGCTAATACCCTTGGGAAAGGTATGTGTTGTAGCATACCTATCGACGATAATGGGTATGTACACATTCATATGTTTACAGTAGTAAATACTATATATGGGTCTGCAGTTGGAGATTCATTATGGAATTCGCTTGACTCACTTCTAGCAGTTGACTACTTCTATGTGCCACTGGCAAATCTTGTATGTGTAGTTCTTGTCCTGAGTATTATCATTCATTACCAACCTTTGTGTGATTATTCTATTCAGTAACCTTCCCTAAGTTACAACAGTATGAATTCGCTTCTCCCCCCTCTACCAGCTATTGGTAAATAGCAAGACAGACTGGGTTCTATAAGCCTTGGTTGGAAACTGGTTGAAGAGAAAGTAACTCTGAATTCAAAACTGTATGTGTCCCTAGCATAGCACATACTATACTGCTAAAGAAAGGTTTGTTTGCATTGATTCGATGATCCTGACTATGGTTGACTTGGTTGAATTGTTAGCTCTGTATACTGGGACTGGCTTTCTCCTGACCTAGTGTGTAACCTATATAGCACCAGAGGGAATTGATAAATCCTTCTAACTTTAAATTCTGGGCCCTAGTTGGCACTCTTATAAATCTAAGTATGATGTAGCTCTTTGGGTTTTTTTTTTTTTATACTTGAATGTACGGATGGTGTAATGGATAATGACTCCGAATTATTAATCGGAGAGCTTAGTTCCAATTCTTGTCAGGTTCATTAGATTCACTTACGTGCAAATGAATCTAAAGATGCTGACCAGCTTAACATTCAGAGATTAGAGAACTTTGCTAAACTATTCTAATATTATGCTAAACTTAAATTCTAAATCTATTCTTGACTCATCTGGAGTATCTTTGCTTGACTTACCATTTAGAGCTGAGTCTCTGTTGAGTGATATGCATATAACTCTGTCTATAATCTTTAAATTGGATTATCACAAAGCATGATGGTATCCCTGCAATAGTTCTTGAAAATATGCTCTTGAACTGGCTCCTGTTTCGTTTAACCTCTACAATAAATACCTTGCTGCGGCTTGCTTTCCTGCTTGTTGGAAATTCTCTTTTGTAGTTCCAGTCTTTAAGAACTCTGGCAAACTGTCTGATCCTTCTGTTGGCCTCTTAACCTGCTGCTGCTTTTTAGCAAAGTACTAGAAGTTCTAATCAACTCTGATTTAGTGGCGTCTATGGTATGACGATAAACTACATCGGCGTCCTGGGTATGACGATAAACTAAGTCCAACAACAAGGCTTCAGATAATGTTTTCGGAAAAATAATGTTGCCAGCTATATGTTATTTGGAAAAAATAATGTTGCCAGCTATACGTTATTTGGAAAAAATAATGTTGCCAGCTATACGTTATTTGGAAAAAATAATGTTGCCAGCTATACGTTATTTGGAAAAAATAATGTTGCCAGCTATGCGTTATTTGGAAAAAATAATGTTGCCAGCTATACGTTATTTGGAAAAAATAATGTTGCCAGCTATACATTTTTTGGAAAAAATAATGTTGCCAGCTATACATTTTTTTTGGAAAAATAATGTTGCCAGCTATTTGTTTTTGAAACAATAATGTTGCCAGCTATTTGTTTTTGAAACAATAATGTTGCCAGCTATATGTTTAATAGTACTGTATATTTAATATATGTATAGATATATGTGTGTATATATATATATATATATATATATATATATATATATATATATATATATATATACACCTTAATTTGGCATTAAATGAGCCACAGTGGTTGATATGCTATAAAACCCAACCAACCATCTGATTTAGTTAAATATCTCACTTTACATGGCCTTCTTTCAAATTAGCAATATGGTTTTTGCTTCTCTCAGTCAACAGTTATAACTGAAAGAGTCTATCAAGCTTTAAATAAGAATGGTCAAGCTCAAGCTGTTGCATTGTATATCTCATAGCCATTTGACAGGGTTTGGCATACTGGTCTTCTTCACAAGTTGAAAGATTATGGTATTTCTGAAGGAATTTTTGAATGGATTCAGTTTATCTTGAACAGTCACTCTTCTAGGTCTTTTTTCATTAATGCAGGGCTCTGTCCTTGGACTTAACATTGTTCCTAATTTTCATCAACGATCCCCTTCCTGATGTCATCGGTACTCAACTTGGTATTTATGCTGCTGAAAAAAAACTATTTACTCCTGTTTTAATAATAGTAAGTTTGATTGTTTGATATTCAAATTGGCAGTTGATCTAAAAAATGATCTATGATCTGTTGTTAACAGAAGCAAGGAATAAGTTGTTAATTTTAACACCTCAAAAATTTAAACTCTTTTAATCATCTGTAAGAATCCTTTTTTATCTTCCATCAACAAGGCTGATGCTAACCTCCAGGAGCCATCCTGGGTATGACGATAAACTACACCCGTGTCCTGGGTAAGACGATAAACTACCTTCCAACAGCAAGGCCTCTTATCAGGAGGTTTTGAGGAGCGTGGAACCAATTGCTGGTGTTTCCAGGTCCACCCTACTCCAAGGTGGTAGCACCTGTTAGGGTCCCAGCTATGGGCAAATAGTTAACCCTGAAACTGAGGTAAAAAGCATTATCAAAGTATAAAAATAGGTTTTAATACTAGAAATCCTCTGTAAAAAAAATTATTACCAGAAATAAATTTTTGAAGAAAAAAGTATTACTAGTAATGTTTTTGCAAAAAAAAATATTACCAGCAATACATTTTAAAATAATATTACCAGCTACACATTTTTGAGGAAAAAAAGTATTACCAGAAACAGATTTTTGACAAAACAAAAATATTACTGGGGAAAAAAAAAGTTGTTGCCATTAAATAACCCATTGAGGTTGATATGACGTAAAACAAATCAAACAAACATTTTTGAAGGAAAAATATAACCAGTAATAGATTTTTGACAAAACAAAATATTATCAGCAATAAAAATTGTCACCATTAAATAATCCATTGAAGTTGATATGCCGCAAAACACACCAAACCAAACCTCCAAAAGATTTATTCATTGTGCTTACTTGGGCTAATGTTTTCTGCTTTCCGTGGAAAGATTATATCGAATCAATTGCTAGGTCTGCTGCTAGAAATGTTTGTTCATTGTCATGCTTGATAATTTTCTTGTCAGAATCTCTCTTACATATTTATAAGTCTACCATTCATTCTTACCTTGAATATTGCTGCCATGATTTATTGCCTTGCTTGGAGTGGGGGGGGGGGAGGAAAAGAAAATTACGAAGTTTTTTCATTTTTTTTTTTTAATCTAAGAGAGAAAACTCCGGAAAAGAATGCGAGAAGTTGTTAGTTTTCTCCCTTGCATTAGGTGATGCTGGTTTTATGTGAAGCAAAATAAGGTTTCAAACTTTTTGTTAACTGCATACAAGAAAATAACAAAGTTTAAAAAATAAAACTATTTTTGATTATTTAAAGGAAATTTTAGACTGATTTTAATGTCCATTTTTGTTATTGAAAATTAACTTCAATTATGCCTTGACCGATGTCGGCTGACAACCAAATTTAATTCTGTAGTTAAAAAAAATAAAGTAGCCTTTATAGAAATGTAGGATTCAATGAAAATTATTACATTGCTTAAATGGATTTTGGAAAAAATGATTAGTGATTTTTTTTATTTTATTTTTTTATTTTTTTTTTTACTTATATAATTGTAAATATAGTGAAAAAAAGTCATTTGTATAAAGTCGGTCTGTTACCTGTTAATTCAGTTCAAAGATCGGCTTTCTTTACTTGTATGCAATGAAGGCCTACTTAAGTCTGCAATAATCTCTAGTGACAACTAAAGCATGGAAGACCAATAATGATAAAACTTGATATCACTTCTAATAGAAGAAAAAAAAAAAAATTAAAAAATTAACCACTGTCATATGACATGTGACACTCTAATAAGAATCTATTCAGTTGTAGCTCTTTTATTATGTATACTAAACTGTCTACTTTACTTTGTTTTAGCATATTTAAACACTTGTGGATTGAATCCAAAAGGGAAAGGAGTAAAGACAGAATTGGTGAGTAATTTTCAATTTTTATCTTTGACAAATATAACAGCATTTCTGAGATTATGAAGTTGCCTCAAAAATGGCAGGAGACAGTAAAAAAAGAAAAAAAAAAAAAGGTTAAAATGTTCAGTAAAATTGTCTTAATATTTGTTGTTATCAAGAACATATTTGCTGTTGGGCCCTCTTACCTTTTTTAGGTGTCTGTTCTTTTTGTGGGGGTGGAAGTAACCTTCAAGGAATTTTAAACTGAAACCTTTATTTAATAAACAGGCTGGATTGTTCTCACTCCACTGTTCATTTTGTTGGGATATCTTGTTCTATTTTTAAAACTGCCCAGTCTGAGTTTGTAATACCTGGCCCAGGGATTGAACTCCCAATTATTATAAGAATTTCTAGTTAGAAAGAACTGCATTAGGTGAGGGTGGTGAAGTGCAACAGCAGGCAGACAATAAGAAGAATAAGGCTTAAGGCTCCCAGTTCTACAGGGTGTGGCATGAATACTGTTACTGCAAAATTTATTATACCGGCATACAATTTTAACACAAAGTAAATATTGATCTGTTAACACCAGAAAATCTCATTCAATATGATTCTCTTTATCATTCACCACATGTCAAAAGTCTTTCAGGAAAAGTCAACGATGGCAGGCATATTTCAGTTTCTATGGGTGTTTTGTCCCATACTCTTTTCAATTTTTGACTTCAGAGCTTCAATAATGTAGTGAAGAGTAGAACACGCTTCAGTCTCAACAACGGCCCTTAAACAATAGTCAAGAGAGTTGATATCTGTTGATGTGGGAGGCCATTCGTCCTTAGTGATGAAACTAGGACAAATGTTACACAAGCAGTATGGCTCATTGCTCCATTTTGCTGAAGTGTTGTCTAATGATCATCGCCATAAATGACATTGCACCATGGCTTGAGTGTACCTTCCAAAATGTCCTCAATGTACATTTCTTTGTTGATCTTTACCTCTTAAGACATGTAAACAAGAGGAAACTTGTCTCTATCTGGAATAGCTGCCCAAGCCGTAACTGATGCTGGTTTCTGGGTTCTGAGGCATTTTCTTGAAGTCGCAGGAACTGAGTGATGACCTGCTGAAAGAACACAATCATTTAATTAAAATTTCAACCGTGAACCATTTCTCATCAGTGAATGATGATGTTTTGCAATGTGCCATTGCAAATCAGTTTCAGCAGCTTCTTGCTTCTTTAAAGCCTCTTTTTCATTGTGGCAACTGAAAAAGAGGCTGTCTCTTTGTTATCATGTAGGGCAACATCCCAAGATCGTTTCATTATAGCCTCCACTTGGTTCTCTCTGATATTCCAACCACCTTAGCCAATTTTCTCATTGATCTTCTTAGATTATACCTGATTTTTTCATACACCTGTTTAATGAGTTTTGGTGTTTTGGAGGTGTGAGAACATCCTGGTGTCAGTCTAGCTTTGATAGAGGAAATCTTGTATTGATTGTTTTTCCTTTTGATAAACATTCTATTGATTCCAAGTTGTTTTAAAAATCTCAGGTGGAGTCGGTCTGTTTTCATGTTGCTCAATTTTATACTTTCTTTTAATTTCTAATCACATTGTTGCCAGTAAATACTAAAACACTTTGAAAAAACAAATAGTATATAATTGTTGGGGGAGTATAAAACCATAAACAACAAGGTAATGACCAAAAATTTAGAATATTTGCTGCTGCATATGATCCTGTGCTCCTGCTATGTATTTGGAGATTCTTGATAAAATCCAAAGGAGAATCAGCAATATTATTGGTCCTGACCTGGCATCTTGGCTTCAGTCGCTTTCCCACTGCCATTATGTTGTTCCCCTGTGCCTTTTCTATAAATATTTTCATGGTAATTGTTTGGATGAGCTCTTCCCTATGGTACCTAGGCTTCGTGAATTTAAGTGCAGCACAAGATTGACAACTAGGTCTCATGAGTTTACATTTAAATTGACTAGACGTAACTGTAAGTTCTATGTTAACAGTTTCTTCTCTTGCACTTCTCACTTAGGAGATTTCCTTCTGGCTCCATGATTTCTGGCTAACTTTGATTTTCAAAAATTTAAATGCAATGTCAATCGTTATCTACTGTCTTTCTCATTACTCTTCTATTGTTCTTGGCTCCTTCATAATGTTTTCCATTTTCTAATTCTTTCATACTCAGTAACCCCCCTTGTGTCTTTATTGCTTTACTGCCTTGGGGTAAACTCAATATAAAAAAAAAAAAAAAAAAGTAGAATTCACTTGAAATTTTGTAACATTATTTATACTGTACACTGTATATTCAGGATTGTCCTCAAGTGGGTTATGAATTTTTGTATGTGTGTGTTCAATCTCTGGGTCGGGTAGTACTGATTTGGATTCAAGTTGAGCAGTATTAAAATGAGAACAAGATTCTTTTTCCCTTGCAGTAGCTCCTTGCATCTTTAGTGGCATTATTGCCCTACTTGGGGTAAACTGATTAAAAAAACAAAAAAGAAACAAAACAAAAAAAAAAAAAACTGGTTATCCCTAGAACATGAATAGCAAAATGTAAACAATCCCCCCGGCACCCTCCCCCCGCCAAAAAAAACAAAAAACTGTTGATTAAATTTTGTTTGAAATTCCCTGAAGGTTGCCAAGAACCCCGAACATCTGAGAAAAGTTGGAGGGCATAACAACTGAAACATTGTGATAACAATAACAATGATGAGGATATTAGTTTCACTGTGCCTTATTTTCTTATGCCATATGAGGAATTTTTTTATGAAAATTAAAGGCAAAAAAAATGATGAAGGTGTGTATTATACACAAATACATAATTTCAGAAATGCTTACTCAGCTTATACCCTATTTTTTGAAACCAGTAGAATGCATTTCCACTCACTTGGCACAATAGATAATAAAAACACAAAATAGGCAGGTGTTGATTGTTTACAAAAAGGTATTTGATATTTCCCCAATATTTGTATCTCTCTTCGTTTTTCATGAAAGACAATATTTTTTTATTCTCATATTTTATTAATATATAGAAGTGTAATAAAGCCATCTAAAACAGAAAAGTATAATAGATTAATTAACACCTTAAAATGTATTAATGGGTATGTTGAGTTAGCACCTTCCCCCCGCCCCCAGACAAGTTTTGAAACGGAAATTAGGTGAAGAAACACACAATGGCTAAACATTTGGTTCATTTCTGTTTAACCTTTTGCAAATTGCATTCTTAATATTACTTCAAATTCCTCTCAATTGCAGTTTCATTATTGTTAGTTGTTTTCTGTTGCCATAGAAGGATATGACAATACAACTATAACATTCAAACACATGGATCAATCACCTTCAGTGGTAGAATAAGCTTTTCGTACAGCAAATGAAGTCACATACAGAGTGATAAATTAAATATGAAAAATGAAATATTTTAGTGAAATATGTGCAACATTGAGATTTTAATGGATAATATGATACAACTTTTCAAAAACGTGTACCTAGGGATGTATTATACTCAAGATTGTAATTTATTTCCTATTATTAGCATCAGAAACACAGAAACATAAAATCCAGTAAATAATTTTTATTTTTTTTTTATATATTTTTTTAATTTGTTGTTGTAGGCAATGATTTCACATTCACTGATCTTCAGTTTGCTTTTTTTTTTTTTTTTCTTTCACTTTGTTTTTCTTTTCCCTACTTTGTTAGGATCGAATCCGTACGTACATGAACCGAGTGAAGGAGATTGAAGATAAAAAGAAAGCCCCTAGAATTAATGCTGATGCAGCTTTGCGTTTTGTACGTAACTCACTTTGGGATGCAGCTCACAAAAAAAGTACTGCATTGCAACCACAATCTCAAGCAGGTAAGTCTTTCAGCTTCCGATCAATCAGTCTATGAGGGCTTGTTGATAATTTCTTGCTGATCAAATGAATCCTTTTTAGATTCCTCTTTAGTTGGGTCATGATCCTTTCAGCATTTCATTAGACTTCACCTATTTTTCAAATGTCATTTTTTTTTTTTTTTTTTTTTTTTCATTATGATTATTATTAAATACCCCCTCTTGGTAAGGCTGAGAAATTTTTCATGCACCCTCCCCTCAATATCCACTTTTAAAATATTTTCATATTAATGTTCTTATAAGTAAAAACAACAGTTTGTTTAAACTGTAAAATTATTGAATGAACCGAGTTGAAATTTGATACACAGTAATTTCTTGACAATGTCCTACTCTTCCCCAATAGTCTATAAAGGTCTATAAATAAATATGGCAAAAAAGTGTAACCACAAAGTAAAACATTGTATTCATAAATATTTTGCAGGGGTATTAAATTTAATTAAAGCAATAATAGACATATTAAAACAAGAAAATTAATAAAAAAGTGAAGTTAAGAAAAGAAAAAAATATTACTGTACAGTGGTAATATCAAAACCTGATTAATAAAAAAAATATTACTGTACAGTGGTAATATCAAAACCTGATTAATAAAAAAAATATTACTGTATAGTGGTAATATCAAAACTTGATTAATAAAAAAAACTTTGTTTTTATATTATGACTTTGCAGTAAGATTTTTTCTTTTTTTTTTTGTATTCATCAGTGTATTGAATAAATAACTCAAACATAATAATATCAGAATTATTTACCCTTTTTAGATTTGAATGTATTTTAAAATCTAAAAAAGGGGCAGATAATTCTGAATCTGAGATTTCCAGTTGGAGACAGTGGGTGGCATTAGAAGCAAGAAATTTTTTTTTTTTTTCTTCTAAAGTTCTCTTTGGTAAGTTCTTTAGAAAAACGCATTTGTCTTATAATAAAATGGCTGATTGTTTGTTTCCAAGTAAGCCTGTCTGCAAGAGTTGGCTATTCTTCAGCACACATAGAGCCAACCTCTGGATTTATACTGCAACAGTGCCTTGCAGTTTCTGGCTGAAAAACACCTAATCTGGCATGATCTTGTTCAACTAGACCAGTACATGCAAACTCTCAGTCATGATTGTTTGTAACTTTGAGCTAAATTTATTAAGTATCCCACATTGTGATAATAGATTCGACAAAGAAAGGTGACATCTAAAAACCTGGATTTACAGGGAATGATCTAGCAATCAAAGAACTTTCTATACACTTTTGCCTTTGTAAATTGCTTTCTCTTTTAAAGTATCATTTTGATTTTTTTTTTTTCTTAATTCAAAACTAATAAGTGTGTTATTTTGTAAAAGACCTATTTTCTGTTCATATAATCTTTTATTTAAATTACTTGAAGTTTCTCTCATATATATATATTCCTTGTGGAAATCACTGGAGGTGATAAAGTAAATTCTCTTTCCAGTTTTAGTTTGTTTCATATTAAGTCTGTCATTGTTTTAGAAGTTATAATAAATTTTATGTTAAGCTTAGATAATTTTTTTTTTCAATTGTACCTGTGTCTAGGTGGATAGAACAATATACCTTAATTTGTTGGACCTTGTCATTAATTTACCAATCTTTTTTTCTCATATATAATGTCAAAATTAATTTATATTAATATTGAGCATTTTAATTTTTAAATTCTGCTCACCCAAAAAGCATTAAATTTCAGAAATATACTGACATGTTTTTTCTTTTCTTTACTTTGAGAAAAACAAAATCTGTCATTGTTATAAAATCTTATATAAATATCCTTTTTTTATGTTTTAGAATTTAAAAAAAAATAAAAGCAATAAAAACCTTGCTGGCATTAAATAACCCATTGAGGTTGATATGCTGTGAAACAATCCAAACCAAACCAAACGAGCCTTTGTTGCATGACCAGAGAGAAAATGAAGATTTAGAGAAAACAAAAACCACATTAAAAATTGCAAGATGTACACTTGAGGAAAGCTTGAGAGCCCACCAGTTGAAATGGGGACTATAAAGATACAAATGAGTTAAAAAGGGATTTTAAAAATGGTTCTTCTCATTTTTGTTATCATCATCACACTGTTTTGGCTATTGTGCTCACTGAATTTCTTCAAGTGCCTCCCAGTCTCGGTAACCTTAATCATGAATGGAACTGTTTATTTAATCCATGGGGGTAGATTCTATTTGTTCTCCTGTCTCTGTCTAAAGATCTCTTGCCTTGTTCTTTATCACTAGGTTGTCTCTAGACATGGACAGCACAGTAAGGACACTCTGGGTTAGCTTAAGCTACAAATGTTGAATTTGGTTACATTTGAGAGTCCATTGCTACCAAATTTTGAATTAGTGATCTAAAAGATGCAACTCGGGACTCACACTAAACATTCAGAAAGGGTTTAATTGTTATATTTTCCTCTTCTTTTTTTTTTTTTTTTTTTTTGTTTTTTTTTGGTTTTGTTTGAGGAAATAAAAGAAAAGTCTCTTCCTCAAATATGTTAATAAACTGAAAAAAATGTAAGACCTTGATATTTGGTGGTAATAAATGTAAGAAACATTTTTTTTTTAAAGACTAGCAGCAGAGCCCGGCATTGCCCAGGGATGTAACAGTAAGAGATAGATCAAGTATCGACCATCATAAAGACTGAAAAATAAAATTGACAAAGATTATTGTTTAAGGTTGACGGACACGCATGTCTTAATTAGTTTCTTTTTTTTTTTTTTTTTTTTTTATGAATTGGTCAAACCCAAACTTGAACAAAAACATTGTTTTCAATCGTTATGAGTCTATCGATTGAATAGAATTTTATTATAAACAATTGTCTTGTAAATGGAAGTTTTAAAGCATTCTGAATGTAAAAATAAAGAAAAAAGTGTGCAAGACAATAAGAAATGCTACCTGCCAAAAAAAAGTGAAGTTTTGTTGAAATCGGTTGTAAAATGTAGGAAATCCGATCCCATATATAAACGAACACAAACGCACACAAACAAACTGGGTTTTATAATAAGTATAACTCGATATGAGTTGTCCCCCTTTCATTCTGGCAACAGAATCGTGTTTTCAAATTGATTTTGTGCAAAAACAATTGTGTTTTTCCAATTTTTGGCACTGTCAGAACCACCGCAAGGTAATTCTACGCAGTCCTGTGAAGTTTTGTTGAAATCGGTTGAAAAATGTAGGAAATCCGATCTAATATATAAACATACAGACACACACACACACACACACACAAAATCTGTGTTTTATAATAAGTAAGATTAAATGTTATTCAGTTTCCTTTCTTTTTTATTATCAGGTTCTGCTGATGGTAAATCCAAAACAGAAGGACAGAAAGAAGAGAAAGAAGAAGAAGAAGGAGAACAAGAAAATGAGAATGTTCCCTCTGCCAGTAAAATGCAGAAAATGTCCAATATGAAGAAGGGCAAAAAGAAACAAAAGAAACACTTCAAACCAAAAGGCAAAATGTCAAAGAAAAGCTGATTGCTGGCCATTTTTGCTCTGTTGTACAAAGTTTAGATAGAATTTTAATTTTTATTATTTTCTGTTTTACAGGAAAAAAATACAGAAAAAAAAAATTACAACTCGTTTTGTTTTTAGATTGATGAATGAAAGTATGGTCATCATGTTCATTAACTTTGTCATATTTGTATAAACATAGTTGCTTTGGATGTGTTTCTGGGTGAATGTTAAGTTGAAAAGTGTGTTTCTTGCTGCTTTCAGTTAATCATTGTGCTTGTAAAATCTCTCATACCTATCAGAAATAATTTACTGTTTTTAGTGTTTTATAATCTGAATGTATTTAAAAATTTGTTTAAAATGGTTTTCAAACATACACATGCGCACACACACACACACACACATAATATAAGTATATGAAAACAAAAATATGTTAAAAATTGCTACACAATTGCAATTATGTTTCAACACTACAAGTGTGTCTCCTAGTGCGAGAGTAAATTAGTAACAAAGAATACTGTTATGTAATACCAATCTTCTTGTATGGCAGTGAATGCTGGCCAATCTCCTAACAGATGAAGAAAAGACTTGGAGCAGCAGAAATGTGTCTCCTTGAGCGATGGTAAACTAGTTTACCATTGCCCAAGGCGTCACATTTGTTGTGTTGAAACATAATTGCCATTGTGTAGTGATTTTTGACATGTTTCTGTTTTAATATCCTAAAATAACTAATATTTAGTTCTACTTTGTATTGAGTCCACTTTTAAATTTAATGTTACATACAGTAGAATTATACTCCACTTGTTTTCGTTTTACCTGGGGAGATATATATATATATATATGAAATTTACCTGGATCAGCTGATTCTGCTACCTCTGTTTCTACCTTTCTGTATCTTCAGGTGATTTTGGTCAATTGATTTCCTAAGACTTTTTTTTTTTTTTTTTTTTTTTTTTTTTTTTTAATTAAAAATTTATGAACGCTAAAATAAATAAGTGCATGACATGAGGGGTGTAGTAGAAGGTGAAGACGAAGAGGGGAAAAGTAAGGGATTTGGAAATTTATTCATTGGTGGATTAAATGAAATATACATACTTTCTTTTCATCCCACTTTATATGAACTCAAAAGGAACTTTTTAGTATGTATACAACGGGACATAATTTCTGATCTCTCATTCAAAAGTATTTTTGGATCTGGAAATGTTATAGCTAATTTTTCTTGTTGACAAAAGTTGCTGATGTTGCTATGATTGTTGTAAGGTTTTTGGTTCTTTTTATTTTTTTCCTTTAATTTCCTCATATGGTTGGCTAGTTTAGTAGAATTCCTAAGATTTTCTAACTTAAAAGATGACTTGTGATTGTACCACCCCTTTTTAAAGTTGCCATCAGTACACCCTATGTTATTTTTGGGCCATTTGTATCTATTACATCTTTGTAAGTTACTGCTTCACTTTCACAAACTCCATCTGATGGACATCTGCTTTTTGTCTCTACTTGTTAACAATGTTTTGCTGCACGTTAGTTTTGAAATTTTAGAAAAAAAAAAATAAAGTGTTAGGAAATCAATTGACCAAAATTACCTGAAGGTACTGAACGGTTGAAACGAAGGCAGAAGAATTGGCTGATCTCCTTTTTTTTTTTTTTTGTACTTAAAAGCTAAAACTTAAATTTTTATATGTGTATTGAGCACTTTCTAATACAACTGTTTCCTGGTTTCATTCAACTCTGACCATTAATTATTTTTGTTCTACATTATATATATATATATATATATATATAATAATAATAATAATGGACTCTCCCGTCAGTTTCGATGTATGAGGATCTGCCAGTTTATTGATTCAGTTATGAAAATTTATGCACTAATCTTAAGTGGCATTTAAGACCCGCTAGTGATTTACAAAGGAGGCCACACATGGAGCAAGTGTGAGTATTGTGAGATGAGATCACTGTTAGATTGGTTGATCTTTTAGATCTTGCTCTCGTTCCTTGAAGATAATTCAGACAAGCAGATTGAAAATTGCTGAGTCCACTAAAACACGTTGATCTCCATTCTACCCGCTCCAAAGCTAAGCACTCAAGGGTGTTATGTGGCATATTAACTGCTGACAAGTTGCTTTTCACCTTGTCTTTGTATCTTAGCCATGGGCATCCTACATTCCTGTAGCCCTGATCTAACTGGCTGTACATTAGGATCTTGGGTATCCTGTCATCAGACATTCTCAAGACATGACCAGTCCACCGTAACTGAGACTGTATGATAAGTCTCGATTCCTCCAATATTACACCTGTTAAACAGGTCTACGTTAGATATCCAATCTTGAAGCTTAACTACACAGATTGCACGCAGACAGCTTTTATGGAAAACATCTAGCTGGCGTATATGGTACCTGTATGGAGTTCATGACTCTGAGCCATACAAAAGGATGGCAAGTACAACAGCTCTGTAAACCCGAATTTCGTATCCAGTCGAATACACCGTTCATTCCACAAGCGATGGCGAAGTTTGCCGAACGCACTGGTAGCCTTAGAAATCCGATGCATGATTTCATCATATAAAGTTCCACTGTAATTGACTTTGCTATCAAGATAGGTGAAAGACTTTACATAGTTCAGGGGTTTGTCTTCTACTCTCAATGGTCTCTCCGGAAATTTGTAGACTGATGGTTTTTGTTTCTCACCATGCAATTGCTTCAGAGTAGGACAAGGTTGGTGCACAACTTCAGTTTTCTTTATGCCAAGTGCAAGACCAAATGCTTTACATGCAGCAGAGAAACGATTTATTAGATGTTGGGCCTATATCTCCAAATGAGAGAAAGAATAGATGGAATAAAATTTCACTAATTACCATTTACTTTTAAAAAGTGCTCAATACAAAGTAGAGCAATATAATATTATTTTTATATTCCTCAAGGCTCCATCCTTGGCCCCACTCTATTCCTTATCTACATAAATGACTTCCTGATGCCATAAATTCCCAAGTTGGCATCTACGCAGATGACACCACAATTTACTCCTACCTCAAAAACAAATCTAGTGTCGCTGACAAAACTAACCTGGCCGTGCGTCTCGAAAAGGACCTCCAATCGGTTGTGAACTGGGGCAGGAATTGGCTGGTTAACTTTATTGCCTCAAAAACAAAACTGCTCTCTATTAATCACCACAGAGATCCTTCCCTCCATTAGAATGTTTGACTCTCAACTTCTCGAGAGCACCTCTCTGCGGCTGCTCAGTCTCACGTTGACTGCTGACCTGAGATGGAACAAATACATTGAGTCAATTGCTTCGTTCACCGCAAGGAAAGTTGGCTCCCTGTGCTGCACCAGGAAATTTGTCTCCCCGGAATCGATCCTCCAGATCTACAAATCAACAATTCGCCCTTGCATGGAGTTTGCCTTGGGGTTCTTGATAGGCTCCAGAGACGGCTATACAATGTAATTGGTCCTGTTCTGGCATCTTGTCTACAGTCACTCTCTGTCTGTTCTACAAATACTTTCATGGTAATTGCTCTAAGGAGCTGCATTTGCTGGTTCCCAGATTTCATGAATTCAAGCGCCCTACAAGGCTGGCATCCCACTCTCACTCTTTCACTGTCTAAACTATTAAATGTAGCTGTCTCTTCTACTTCAATAGCTTCATACCTCGCACCTCTCACCTGTGGAACTCCCTTCCCTATTTCAGTTTCCCTGAGTGCTATAATTTCCAACTATTCAAGTGTAATGTCAATCAACATCTCCAGTTGCCTTGATCTATCTACTATCCTTCTCCTCATCCTTTCCTCTATCACTCCTATCTGATCTTGCTCCAAATCTTCAGTAACCCCTTGTGTCCTAGTGGCTTCCTGCCTTGATTGGGGGTGAAACGCTTATAAAAAAAAAAAAAAAATTATAAGAGATTATAATATGAACATGTTTAAATCACTGCACAAAAGCTATCATGTTTCAATATTATGATTGTACTTCTTCAGGCGGTGGTAAGTGACTGGTGATTAAGTACTGCCACTTAATTTAAAAACAATTTGATGTACGTAGGTCCTTACTTTCCGTACAAACAATTATTCTTACTTCATGGGTGGCTTATGCTGAATTTTGCAGTTAATTTCTATTCCCAAATTTATTTCCAAGTTGTAAAAATTATTGTACAAAAAAAAAAAAAAAATTACATGAAAAAAAAGAGAAAATGATTGCAGTAATGAAAAAAATTGTTTAACCCAACATAGACCATTTTGGAATCAGGCCGACTCTGTGATTAAATTAAAGATATTCTGAGCCTGTATCTGGATACAGGCTCAGAATATTTTTAATTTAATCACAGTCACAGAGAATATTTTTAATTTAATCACAGTCAGCCTGATTCCAAAATGGTCTATGTTGGGTTATGGCCTCTCTGAGTAAAGTTGAAAAAGTGTGACACATTGGCATTCACATTTATTATGTAGAAATTGAGCTATAGAAAGTTAGAGTTGTGTCCCTTTAATTGACACAGTGATATTTGCATTTATTATATACAAAGGAGTTATGAAAACCAAGTTGACACAGTTCCTGGTGTGTCAAGATTTATATCTTGGTAAGCCTATGAACTATTTCAGCTGTCCCTTGTAGAACTAGGAGAAAATAATGATGTAACAAAGCCATTGGCTTATCACACACCCTCAGGAAGGAAACTCCTCAATACTAGAAAGAGTGATAACAGTGAACCTGAGTACTCCAGTTAAAACAATTTTATATGTTTCAACCTCAAGTAACGCCCACTGTTTGGTTAATGAGTGTTGTCTGTTTCGTGTATGCTGTTATTTTCACCATTACTACTTATGGTGCTTCACTTATCCAACAGCAAAATCCTTATTTTAGACAGTTATGTGCCATGCGTGATACACGCTTAGGCGATCATGTATCTTTCGATACATGACTGACGAGGCAGATTTTTCCTGCAGTAGGTTGCCATTTCTTTCTGTAGTAGATCAGTTGCCATCCAAGGCTATAGAACCCAGTCTGTCCTCCTATTTACCCATAGCTGGTAGATGATGACGATGATGATTCATACCTTTCCCAAGGGTATTAGAACGTAAGAGAATGTAATGGATTCGACTGGAATTTGAACTCTGCTCTCCGATTTCTTAATCCGAGCCGCTATTCATTAGTCCACTCTAGCTCATTCTACAACTGAACTGTTACTTGAAAAGTGTACACACTGTACTTAACTAACAAACTAAATTCTTTATCCAACGCCATGGCTTAAGGACACATCATGCTGAAACATTGGTTCCCGTTGAGCCTGGTTAGTACCAAGATGGGTGACTGCTGTAAATTTGGATGTGCGGATGGTGTAATAAATTAACAATTCCATGCCATTATCCAAGAGCAGAGTTTCAATTCCTACTAGGTCCATTATACTCACTCACATGCCTCACCCTTGGGCCCTTTCTACTCCCAGCCCCTCAGCTATGGGCTAATTAGTAGGGCTTGTATCAGAAAATCATTATCTCCTCAAAAATTCTTACAATCTAAAAATATTTTCTGGCTTTAAATAACCTGCAAAAGGTTGATAAGCCATAAAAAAAATCAACCAATGTTAGATCCAACAAAATCCAGCTGAGAGAAAGCGATTTGGGAATTGTAATATTTTTGTATACAATTATTTTGTTGTGTTCACCGTATTTAAAATTCAACTTTCGATTAGAACAGAATAAGTAAATAAGTATCGAATAACTTATTGTAATACCTCGTGTGTCGGTTTTGAGGAATGAGAACCTGGTTGGTGTAGGCATGTACTTCCTTGTAATTGTTAATTGGAGAGCCGTGTTCCAATTTCGGTTGAGTTCATTATATTTACTTATGTGCAAATACCTTTGGGAAAGGTGAGAATCCACCTCTTCTACCCCCATCTATGGATTAATTAGCAAGACTCGTATCACTGAATCATTATTATCTCCCCACAAAGTCTTACAGTCTAAAAGTATTTTCTGGCTTTAAGTAACCTGCAAATATTTTAATGCATAGACAAAGAATCGATGTTAACCAACTTCAAGGCCCCCAAAATAATGTTCTTCATAAAAGCTCAATTGGGAAGGATATTAGAATAATGCAGAACCGAAACTGACATCAAACCACCCGTGTCTTCACACCAGACTTAGAGTGAAAGGATCCTGAGAGAATTCGAAGTCCCCCACCCAGGATTCATTATTGGCGGCCACAATCTTAATATAAGATAAACAGGTGAGACTGTGTTGATAGCAGACACAACGGAAAGTACAAGAATTCCTATAGAATGTAGGGAAGGAAAGCGAGAAGAAAAGACTAAACACTAATTCCAAGAAGCCAGAATACATGGTTCTTAGCAAAAGGAATTAGAAATTGCAGATACCAAAATTAAACCAGCACAACCATTTAATTATCTAGGGAAAAGTTTTAACAGAGTACGCGTATTACGACACTGAAATCCGAAGGCGCATTGAAATAGCGAAAAATGCCTAACAAAAACTAAGCAAAGTATTAAGAAACAAGTAAATTTCATTATTAAAAAAGAAAAGATTACTGGACTGTTACGTAATATCAGTCTTCTTATATTGCAGTGAATACTGGAAAATCTCACAGATGAAGAGACATGAAGCAACAGAAATGTGGTTCTACAGAATGATACTGAGAATACCATGTACCGAACATGAGCAACGGCAAAGTTTTATAGAAAATGAGAACAAAATTGGTAATTGTACTTAACATCAGGAAGAGAGAGTTGATATTTCTCGGGAGTGTAATGAAGAAAGAGGGTTTGGAAAATTTGATACTCACAAGGAAAACGGGCGGAGGAAAAAACAACGAGCATAAGTAAATGAATTGCAGAAAGTTTAGGACAATATTGTGGAGAGCCATGATCGCCAACGTTTAGAATGTTAGATCTGCATGAACGCTTAGAGAATGGAGTAAAGAAAAGTAAGAAGACCGAACAGTCCCGCGATACGGAAATTGTGTAAGGTACCTTCCAAAAGCTAAGCAAAGTATTAAAAAACAGGAAAATTTTGGTAGAAACAAAGAAAAGTGCTGAACTGTTATGCAATATTGGTTCACCGATATGGCAGTGAATGCTTTAATAATTTCCTCACAGATGAAGAAGGAATTTGAGGTAAATTAAATGTGGCTCTATAGAAAGGTGCTGAGAATAT
Organism: Acanthosepion lycidas; assembly: GCA_963932145.1. Lineage (NCBI taxonomy): Eukaryota > Metazoa > Mollusca > Cephalopoda > Sepiida > Sepiidae > Acanthosepion > Acanthosepion lycidas. The sequence goes on along the minus strand of OZ010610.1, from coordinate 15,598,308 downwards.
CATAGAATATATGAATGGCATTTTAAGGGAACTGAGATTGTGGCCCTGTTGCGTGCTTTGCTGAATGCCATCCTTTGGTTCCTGTCGGTTGGTCCGTCTCCGGCGAGCCCGCTCTGCACCAATCCTGCGACCCCGTGTTGTGTTTCAATATCCGCAAGAATATCTGCGAAGTACAGTCAAAGATCAGGCTTGACTTCTCTCTGGCGAACATTTTCCATGTTCCGGAATCTCACCCTCATTTAACCTGATTATCACTGGTGTCATCGTCACCTCCACGCGGTAGTGTATCAAATCACCTGATCAAAACAAAGCTGAGCTTTAAAGATTTACTTTGTGTTGCTCATTTCAACGAATAATTCCTTTATCAAATGAAAACTACACTCAAGTTCAACAGACCTAAGATCTAAGACTTTACCTAACGAACAATCCCGCACTAGCTCACTATTTCACCTCTCGAACTATACTCCAAAAGTGACATAAACCTGGAAATTTATGGTATGCATGTGTGTGGTCCTGTTGCTGTCTGCAACTCTTTGGTCCGTCTTCATGTTGTGTTTCAAGATCAGGCTTGACTCCTTCCTCTTTGTCCTGGCTATGATTGGGAAAGACTAAGGATAACGGTAAAGTAAATTAACTTCAACAACACTAATTAGTAAAAATAAACTTTTATTTATGGTATTATGACTGATTAAGATCATGAATACATAAACAAAATGAGATTTGAATAAGTTTCTCTGTATAAAGAATTCTTGATCTGGGAGGAAGAGGTTGGCTGGCGGTTGCAGTTATGGCTAAACAGCTCAGAGACGTTCAACTATTTAAATGAAGGCAGCTGATCGAGTTCAAAAAGCGGCGTAGAGAACAGATCTTTCGCTGATTGAGGCATCACGACCATTCGGCAAGGAGAACATTGGTCTACTAGCGGCAAGATCATCTTGCTTCTGATTTTTTCGTCGACTGCATTTATGGAGGCGTAGACCCCAACTGCACTGGTCTGATTGGCTAGCCAATAATAATGCTTAACTAATGGCTTTGTATCATATGCATCGAAAGGGAGGAATAAAAAGCGCCCAAGAACTCAATATGATTGGTAGTCCAATCAAAATAATGCCTTTGTGTCGTAACTATCGGAGGGGGAGACAAGAGGCTCCATTCCAGATTTTTTTTCTCATTGGCGGGTCAATCAAAATTGTGGCTTTGTCATGTTAGTTGAAATGAGTGACTCAAAGTAAATCTTTACAGGTCAGGTTTGTTTTGATCAGCGATATAACACACTTTCAGATAGAGGTGAGGATGACATTCGGCTCTGCTTGGGCACCCCGAGGCGGTGTAATGGTTAGCAAGCTTGTCTCGCTAGAACAATGACGACTGAGTCGTGAGTTCGATCCTCACTTGGTGCCCCATACTTTCGGCCTTGTGCCACATCTAAGCTACGCATGGAAAATCACCATTCGGTTCGGCTGCAAGCACACTCGTACCGTTTGCCGTCCGGCGGCCGCAAGCAAGATGACGACGCCGCCGACAATGGCGCAGCGGCCATACCACCAGCCAGGCGGCGCGAATAAGCGACGGTGCTTCGGCGGCAGCGTGCTACCTAGCTCACTCGCTCTCGCGCGCCTGCCTGCCCAACTAAGCGGTGAATACGCTTCATGTAACAACCTTTGCTTTTTTCAATATTCTCATACAATCAGCGAGCGAAAGTGTACGCAAGCGTTGTAAACGATTGGCCGACAATAAACAACAGGTTTAATTCCATTTTCGACCACGATTTCTTAAAAGAGGTGCGAATGTCACTCGTGAGAATCAGGTCAAATAAGGCTGATATGAGCGATCCTCACCTCTATCTGAAAATATATCAAATCACTGATGAAAACAAAACTGACCTGTAAAGATTTACTTGGATTCACTCATTTCAACTTCTTTCTTTGTACCATGTCCTTTCATGACGTAGGCGATCATGGCTCTCCACCTCCTTCTATCCCTTGCAGCTCTCAACAAGTTCCTTCTCTCTGCTTCCTCCTTCAGACCATGTTCTGTCATCCACCTGCTCAAGCCCGATGTTAAGCATGAGCTTCCTCCTTGTTTGCATCCTCTCCAAGAGAGAGGATGCAAACAGGATGCTCACACGTTCGGTCTACGAATATCCTCAACATCCTTCTGTAGAACCATATCTCCGTCGCTTGGAATCTCTTCTTCATCTTAGAGGAAATCGTCCAGCATTTGCTGCCGTAAAGAAGGACACATGTCGCGTAACAGTTCAGTATTTTTTTTTTACCAAAGAAATTCTCCTGTCTTGCAATACTCTGCACAGGTTTTGGAATGCGTCCTTGGCCATCCCAATACGTCTACGGATCTCAGTATCGCACTTGCCGTACTCTTTCTAGATGCTTCCCAGATATTTAAACTTTTGCGTCTGCTTGATTCTCGTGTTGTCGACCTGCAAATCGCATTTCGTGCTCGTCCTTTTACTGATGACCATTCATTCCGTCTTCTTATAGTTTGTGTTAGCAATTCCTTTATCGAATGAAAACGACACTCTAGTACAATTTCAACAGATTGAAGACTTAACACTGTACCTAATGAGTAATCCCAGCCAAGCTCACAATTTCATCCCCAACACCATACTCCAAAAGCGACACAAACATGGAAAATCATGGTATCGCATTTCTTTCAACATGAAACATATTTTTACTTCCTTTGAAATAAAAATCAAATCGCCAGTCAACCTTTGACACCAGTTATGGTGTCATAGAAAAAAAAAAGAACGCCAAGACATTGAAGAGATTTCGGAAATCTTCAGGGCAATGAAAGTAGGTCACCAAAAATCAGATACTCGTTCATGTCGCAGTCTTTGATGTGATTAAAAGGTTGAATGCCTCCAGCGGTAAGCGCATTCTTTATCGTTTTAGACTTTGGCACTCGTATTACATACGAAGATTAATTGATACGTAAGGTCCCCAGTCCTTGCACACAAGTTTTAGATAAGATAAAAGAATGAAACTGGGGTCAAAATGAAATAAATTTATTTCTCTTCAAAATAAAGAGGGTTGATTGGTAAGTAAGGTCTCCAATCCTATAAAATAAGTTTCAGGCCAGGCAGAATAATGAAATTGGTACAAAAAGAAGGAAATTTATGTCACTTCAAAATGTTGAGGTTTGATTGATATGTAAGGTCTCAAATCCCTTAAACAAGTTTTATACCAGATAGACTAATGAAACGGGTATCAAAATGAAGTAAATTTATTTCCTTTCAAGATGGTGACGTTTGATTGATATGTAAGATCTCAAATTCTTTAAACAAGTTTTGAATCAGATTGACTAATAAAACGGTTATCAGAATGAAGAAAATTTATTTCCTTTTAAAATGGTGTCGTTTGATTGATATGTAAGATCTCAAATCCCTTAAACAAGTTTTAAACCAGATAGACTAATTAAACGGGTATCAAAATGAAGCAAATTTATTTCCTTTCAAAATGGTGACGTTTTATTGATATGGCAGGTCTCACATCCCTTAATTTTTGAACCATATCCGGTTATCAAAATTAAGTAAATTTATTTCCTTTCAAAATGGTGACGTTTGATTGATATTTAAGGTCTAGAATCCATTAAACAAATTTTAAACCAGTCAGATTAATGAAACAGGTACCAAATGAAGTAAATTTATTTCTCTTCAAATTTACGAGGGTTGATTGATAAGTAAGATCTCCAATCGTATAAAACAAGTTTAAGCTCTGATAAAATAATGAAACTGGAATCAAAATGAAGGGAATTTATTTCCCTTCAAAGTACTACTAACGTTTCTACTTGAACTCTTGAATTCTATTTACTAATTATTTCTGTATTTTTCTTTTCTTCAAGCGGAGTCGACAGGTTCGCCTATCTTCCAGTTCATAATCAACCCCAGTCATATGAACAGGAGTAGAAATTTATCCATTGTTTCCTGATTAGAATTGTTTTTCCGGTTCTTTCTAAAGTCTTTTCATTCTCTTTCACCCGCACCAGTAGACCCCTTGCGTCTTATTGGCGACTTACTTAAAGGCTTTTAGACTTTAATACTGACACGACATCTCAAAAGCAAGAGAGGCTGAGAAAAACGGTAAATAACCTAACAATCTTGTGTAAATGAATGACATAACCTGATCTGGGAGGGATAGAAAACAAAATAGAGGTTCAGAAGATAGGAAGTTGTAGAGAGCCATGAAGGGACACAACACATAGAGATGATAATACATGTGCTGAGTTCCTGCGAGCCTGTTGAGATGTTTATCAAATAATTAAGTTTCTAACAATCTTAACGCTTTAAAGATATAAGGTATACATAATTAATGGGTCACATAATTACGACAGGTATACCTCACCGTTATACCTTCGTTAATTGGTTCTAGAGGTCATGACTTAGGTCGAAATATTCACACTATAAACCGCAAATAAGGACTTCCCATTGCTTATTACAGTATTTGTGATATGTACATACAGTGTTCTGAATAAAATAATCTGCTGAACATACTTTATTATGTCCATTTTATTATATATAGTCGACTCTCCCGTCGGGTTCGACGTATGAAGGTCAAGCAGATCAGCTCCCAGGAAACCGACAGCTCGACACCGGCACATAAGATTTGATTATAGTGGCGAAAGTTTTCGAGCAGGACCATACACACTTTTTGAAGGGCCGAATATAGAAAACTGGTGCACTAAGTGCCACAAGGTCCCCAAACGACCCTCCGCAGGTTTTGAATTCTCTTAGACCAGTTGCCATCCAAGGCTATAGAACCCAGTCTGTCCTGCTATTTACCCATAGCTGGAGGGAGAAGAAGAGGATTCACAACTTTCCCAAGGATATTAGCACGTAAGTGAATGTAATGGATTCAACTGGAATTCGACTCTCCGATTCCTCAATCCAAGCCGATATCCATTACTCCACCGTGCTTCCTAATATTTTTTAAATTCATTTAAATATGATTTTATATGTGCTTATTGTATTGTTTTGACGTTACTGATATTTTTAACGGTCGTCGTAAACTCGAGTAAAACGACTTAAGTCGAGTTTTATTTTTCATATAATATTTAAGAAAAACCGACGTATCTTCGAAAATGACTTAACTCGAAACGACTTCAGCCGAGGTACCACTGTATATTAATTCACTGTTTCGTTACTATCGTTGATCGGGCAGAATTTCCAACCAAGTATGATTTAGTAACTTTGGGTGGGTCGGAAACTCGCTGATGTACATGTACCGCACTTTGAGCCTCGTTATGAGGTTGAATAGTCGAATTCGGCTTAAGATAAATTGAGAAAAAAATGTCTTGTTAATGAACTAATCCAGTGCTTCTCAAATTATCTGATATGGTGGACCGGAATTTATTTTTTCTCAATGTGTCCTATACCTGTAATATTTTGTGGTAATATTAATTTATACCGGAAACGATATATATAATGAATATAATAAAAGTTGACTATTTTTTTATCTTCCATTTATTTTGAAAAAAATAATTCGATATCAAAACATATAAAAAGTAATAAAAAAAATAGGCAGTTTATTTAGACAAAAAACAAAAATTATATAACCTTAATCTTTACAAATGATTCCTTAAAATGGTCTGGACACTGGCCACGTACCGGTTGCTGATAGTTCGCGTACCGGCACCGGTCCACCATTTTGAGTAGCACTGAACTAGTCGATTGACAGACAAATTTATGAATGTTATAAAGCAATAAAAGTAGAGGAATTAAACAACAAATGAAACTATCTTTTTCTTTGCGTATTAATTCGCTGCAAAAAAAAAAAAAAAAAAAAATGCACACAAATTCAATTGTTTCTTGAGAAATTAATGGAAAAAGGAAGATAAATGTTTTATTTTAAATAATTTTTATTTAGGTTTTTCTTCCATTTTCTTAAGATGGCGAGAATGAAACTATTGTCTCGAAGTTTGCATCAAATCATTCAAGAACTTTATATATTTAGCTCGGGTCACTTCATATTTTTTCCTCTTTTTAAGGAAGCATTAAAGGAAGATAAAGAAAAAATCTTTAAGCGAGTAAAATATTGACGTCAGTTGAAAGCAATTTCAAAATCTAATATAACAAGAGCAGAAGAAAATACTTTTTTTCTTTTTCTTGACTTTTACTTTGTTCTTTCTTTTTCCTTTCTTTTTTCTATTTTTCTTTTTTCTTTCCTTTTTTTCTATATTTCTTTTTTCTTTTTCTATTTTTCTTTTTTCTTTCTCCTTTTCTATCTTTCCTTTTTCTTTCTTCTTTCCTATCTTTATTTTTCTTTCCTTTTTTCTATCTTTCTTTTTTCTTTCCTCTTTTCTATCTTCCCTTTTTCTTTTCTCTTTCCTATCTTTCTTCTTTTTTCCTCTTTTCTATTTTTCTTTCCTTTTTTCTATCTTTCAATTTACTTTCCTTTTTTCTAGTTTTTTTTCTTTCCCATTTTCTATCTTTCTTTCATTTCCTCTTTTTTATCTCTCTTTTTCTTTCACCTTTCCTATCTTTCTTTTTATGCTCTTTTCTTTCTTTTTTCTTTCTTCTTTTCTATCTTTTCTTTTTCTTTCTTCTTTCCTATCTTTCTTTTTTCTTTCCCATTTTCTATCTTTCTTTTTTCCTTTTCTATTTTTCTTTTTCTTTTCCTCTTTTCTATCTTTCCTTTTTCTTTTCTCTTTCCTATCTTTATTTTTCTTTCCTTTTTTCTATCTTTCTTTTTTATTTCCTCTTTTCTATCTTTCTTTGTTCCTTTTCTATTTTTCTTTTTTCGTTCCTCTTTTCTATCTCTCTTTTTATTTCGTCTTTCCTATCTTTCTTTTCCTTTGCTCTTTTCTATCTTTCCTTTTTTCTTTCTTCTTTTCTATCTTTCTTCTTTTTTCCTCTTTTCTATTTTTCTTTCCTTTTTTCTATCTTTCAATTTTCTTTCCATTTTTCTAGTTTTCTTTTTTCTTTCCTTTCCTCTTTTCTATCTCTCTTTTTCTTTCGTCTTTCCTATCTTACTTTTTATGCTCTTTTCTTTCTTTTTCTTTCTTCTTTTCTATTTTTCTTTTTTCTTTCTTTTTTTTTGTATCTTTCTTTTCCTTTCCTCTTTTCTCTCTTTCTTCTTTTTTTCCTCTTTTCTATTTTTTCCTTTTTCTTTCCTTTTTCTTTCCTGTTTTTTTATCTTTTTTGATGCAAAAACGAAAATAACACTGAAATCTCATTTTAACTAATGTTATTGCCAAAATTACACCAAAGTATCTTGACAACACTAAAGTGTAAATTTATTCAATATAATTGCCATTGGCTTCAACCCCGATCTCCAGACGACTTCGGAATCTCCTGCAACTCTTCTGGACGGTCTCCTTGTTTAAGTTGGTGAATGCTTCCATAATCCTTACCTTCAGTACATCTTTGGTGTTGCAAAAATTTTTTTGCCTCTCGCTCGACTGCGCTCCACGCATAATAATCAAGGGGGTTGCAGTCTGGGTAGTTAGGCGGACACATGTAAGGTGTGGTTGCAGAAATTGTCTGACAGACATGACTGGGTTCTTCTGGTTGTGGAGTCCTGTTGCCAGACATAGGGTATTCTAGCAGCCACCCTCTTGTCCCAGGGTAGCACTACCTCCTCTAGGCACGATGTTGTCTTCCGTGTTGCTTCTGAGGCCCTCACCAACAAATTCGTGAGTTTTCTTATCAGAACGATCAAGGTGAATTTTCCGAGCTGCTGTGTCTTCGTAATCCCCTTTAGACTCATCCAACTCTTTCTGAATCCTCTGCACTGTCTTCAAATTGACTCGCAAACACTCTAAAATGTTAGTATTGGAGTCTCCGGTACAAATGTCAAGCGGTTCAGCTTGCTGTTTTCAAATTTCTGGCGGAGTGAATTGATCCTTGATGCTCCTTTTCCCACAGATGGTGCCCAACTAAGCCTACTATACTGTTTAGTCATCTCGGGAAACTGACTCCGTTTCTACAGACTTGGATACCCCACTTTAAAACTCGGCCTTGTACCACATTTTGCTGCGTGGGTAAATAATTATACTGTTTAGTTGATAAAATAAAATAAAAAACCAAAAAACAACGCACATGTGCGAAATTAAAAATATAAAATGGCAAGAATTTAATCATCGCACCTTGTATGTGTTGCCTTAACTACTCGTAATGATATACAGTTTTATATTTTAAGATACTTTGTTTATACGCTATTTTTATAGATACAAATATTTAAGTAAATGCTCTGTTTATAATAAACAGTATTAACGACATTTATCGGCCTAAATGTTCGAGAAATTTTCATAGAAAATATGCGTCCTCTAACAGGAATCGAACCTGTATCCTATACGGAACTATCATATATAACGTCTGACGTGCTTTTACCGATTGAGCCACAGAGGAGCGTTTCGGTTAACAAGGTCGATTTTACTGTTTTTAAACTGCAATTCTCCATGATTTTCTCTCGTACATTCATATCTACTCGATGCGTATCCAAATGTAAACAAATGACGTCACACATTATGAAATGGACAAAGTCTGACAAAAAAAAAATTTAATTTAAAAATTTAAAAACATTTTTTATGTTTATACGTTCTTTTTATAGATACAGATTTAAGTAAATGCTCTGAATAAAAACAGTAAAAAATAAAATAGTATTAACGAAATTTACCGGCATGAATTTTTATAGAAAATATGCGTCCTCCGACAGGAATCGAACCTGTATCCTATACAGAACAGTCATATAGCTTGACGGGTCATACGAATTTAGCTGGTTAGCAAGGTCGATCTTACTGCTTTTAAACTACAACTTTCCCTCATTCACCCCAAGCAAGGCCAGAATGCCACTAGTACGCAAGGAGGCGGTATACAGGGAGTGAAACTGAGAGAAAATATCGCATGAAACCGCTTCTGGACCCGCATATCTTACCACAAATATCACATTTCAATTGCTGGACGTTTACGATTTTATACTCAATTGCCACCTTCCGTCGGGGCGCACTCAAATGACTTCTTAGACCAGCCATCGACAAATATACGCTCCCACAATCTGTACACGTCAGATCAAGCTGCCTAGGGGTGTCTTCAAGAAGTTCAACGGGGACGCCTTTATCCACATCTCTTTTAAGCTTTGCGTGTCTCCTTTTTTAATCTTCAAAGTGTCACCTTCCACTACTAGCAGCCCCATTCCAATTATTGCGATCAGATGCACATAGATACGTACACACACACACACACACACACGCATATATATATATATATATATATATATATATATATATGCATATATTGAGCGGCGTAGCAGAGGCAGCAACCAGTTTTCGAAAATAGTGAGGATTGAAGAAAGAACAAAATATGAATCCGATTCAACAAGATAGATAGCGTCATTCTATGTTGACCTCGGTGTCAACTTATATATATATGTATATCTGGCCACACGTATTCGAGGATACCCGTCTACTAGAGCGGCTAGCTACTCCCTATTGCAGACGCTTGCTCAGGCGCATTTGTGTTTATTCACCATCCACAGAGCCCACCTCTGGTTTATACTGCAACTATGCTGAGCAGACCTTAGTTACAGTTTCTGGGAAAGAATGTGTTATCTAGCGTGACCAACAATTTGAACAAGACCAGCACGCTGAAACCCTCGGCCACGATGACTTCGTGCTAGCACAGCTGTCGACGGTACCCTAGGGTTCCGTCCACCCAATTTCACTCACAATGATTGGGCCAACCCGTAGTATGTTTTTCAGGCACTTTCCAACAGGTCGACCATGGTGAAATTCGAACCCGGGTCACATGGTCATAATACGAACGTTCTAACCACTAACAACATATATATATATATATATATATATATATATATATATATATATATATATATATATATATATATATATATATATATATAATGTCCTTGCATAAAACACACGATACATATATAAGGACATTATATATACATATATATTATATATACATATATATATAATGTCCATAACACACACGATGCATATATAAGGACATTATATATATATATATATATATATATATATATATATATATATATATATGCATTGTGCCCGTTATGTACATACACTTTTTGAAACGTTGTAACAACTTTTTTAACACAGAATCTTAGGACAGAATGCCATCTTCAATGTAAAATTTATTAACTTTACTATACAATATTTAATTATAGAATCATTCAAGAAAATAAACTTAGTCATTATCAATAATCTGTGGGTAGAGTTTCATATATATATATATATATATATATATATGCAAGTTGCTAGAGATAAATTATGCGAAAATGAAAACACTGACATCTCACTTTAACAGATATAATTACCAAAATTACACAAAAATATCTTGAAATACTAAATAGCAAATTATTCAATGCAATTGCTATTGGCTTCAGACAAAACCTCCAAACAACTTCGGAATCTCCTGCAACTCTTCTGGACAGTCCGTTATTTAAGTTGATGAATATTGCCATAATCCTTGCCTTCAGTTCATCTTTAGTGTTACAAGTAGTTTTGTTGGTCTCTCGCTCAACACATAATAATCAAAGGGGTTGGAGTCTGGGGAGTTAGGTGGCCAGATGTAAGGTGGTGATGTGGTCGCAGAAATTGTCTGACAGACACTACTGGGTTCTTCTGCTTGTGGAGCATGGTGTAGAATCCTGTTGCCAGACATAGGATATTCTAGCAGCCACCCTCTTGACCCAGGGTAGCACAACGTCGTCAAGGCACTTGATGTAGTCTTCCGTGTTGTTTCTGAAGCCCTCAAAAACAAATTCGTGAGTTCTTTTCTTATCAAAATGATCAGAGTGAGTTTTCCTTCGTAATCACTATTATACTCATTTAATTCTTTCCGAATCCTCTGCACTGTCCTCAGATTGCTACCCAAATACTCTGAAATGTTCGTATTGGAGCTTCCGGCGCGAATTCCAAGCAGTCCAGCATGCCGTTTCCAAATTTCTAGTGAAGTGAATTGCGTCATTGTGCTCTTTTTTTCTCATAGACGGTGCCCAAGTGACCCTACTGTGTACTGTGCAGTCGACAAAGTTAAAAACAAACCGCGCGCATGCGTGAAATAAAAATATAAAATGGCAACAATTTACACATCGCACCTTCTATCTATCTATCTATCTATCTATCTATCTATCTATCTATCTATCTATCTATCTGTGTGTGTGTGAATGTGTCTGTATATAGATCAGTCAATAAATCTGCAGCGTAATGAAAAAAATTATTTTACACAAAAATATAACTTTCTTCCTTGTCAATGCACTTAATCCAATGATTCACCATTAATCACACGGTTCCAATATTATACAGTAAAAATTTCGGATCGAATTTACCTACTTAAACAACTACGCTATTAATTTATAGATCCATCCTTGTATATATATTTTTGATATTACTCTAAACGTTATATTTTATCAGTTACGTGTGTTTGCGTAGACGCGCTGTTTTGTTTTTTAAACAGTGTGAATTACATATAACAGCCTGTGCATTCAAGCTACTTATTCAAGAAAATATGCCCTCCTCTTTATATTTCTAGAAAAGCTCTCGGATCTGCAAACATTTGGTCAGTTTCTACACTAATTAAGTCCAGAAAAGAAGACAAGAACAGATGACCGAGTGGATTGTTGGTTGGAAGCGTTGGTTGGATCCAGTGATTTGTCCCAAACAGTTGTGAGTTCAATACTGTAAACAAAATCTCGGGAAGTTGAGTTAAAGGGAGATAACTGAGACATCTGGAAGAGGCATGGTACGTGGAACTAGAACAATCTACCCTGGTGGACGAAATGAAGGGTTCAATTCGACATTCCAATCACCTGACGAAGTCCAGAGCGTACAACGGTCGATACGTCTTGAATATGTCAATAAAGATTAGAACAACAGTCCGAACAATGTAAATAATGTAAATTATTACAATACCTCATCTCAGAAATATAGACAGAGATTGAAGCAGTGAATATGACAATAAAGATGAGGACAACAGTCCGAACAATGTAAATAGTGTAAATAATTACAATATCTCATCTCAGAAATATAGACAGATATTGAAAGAGTGAATATGGCAACAAAGATGAGGACAACAGTCCGAACAATGTAAATAGTGTAAATAATTACAATACCTCATCTCAGAAATATAGACAGGGAAAGAAGTAAAACTAAAATAAATGCAATAATATTTTCTGAAATCCGAGGATGAAGTATTTTCATTATTCTTTGGTTATCATTTCAGTCGATATATTCTTTGCTATTTTATTTGACTTATCCGGTTTTTCGAGGTCTTGGAGTTTTTTTTCTCTTTATTCTTCCTTTTTACCTATTCAATAGAAATGTGTTCTCGTCGAAGAAATGGATGATGAAAAGAAAACAACATAAAAATAAAAGGTAATCGTGATATTAGCCGTTTCCTTATAAGGAAATATTAAATTTTTATTGACCGAGCAGAAAGTGCTGCTGTCGGTCGAAATTTATAAAATCTTTCTTTTAAAACAATTTTTCAAGAAAATAGATTCCTCAAGTTCATTGATATCGATCTTTTCAATATTGATGGTGGTTTCCTTCCTAACCTTTTGTTTGGAGTAGTGTGGAACAACATCTTGATTATGTCATTATTTTCTCTTAGAGATACATGTGCTAGGATCTACTGGGTTAAAATGGGTATCCGGGGTAAAATAGGTAATCAAGCCATGATAGATGTGCTATTTTTCCTTTTCTGAAATAAATTGTGGGATTGTGTGCCTGTACTATGGTACCCAGACTCCTTACCAGACAAAGCCAAATATTGCCCTTTTTTCAGCTTTTGGGTTGCTGATGAGAAGGACTTCATAAGGTCAGTATCTCATTGGCGTTTTTTGTTTTTATTCTACAATACTTTGTGCTTTGTCTGAATTTTAGGCTGTAAATGATCAAAAAGTGTCTGTAAAAGTAACATTGAGTTGCAATCTTTGATTTTATGTAGTCTCTGATAGCCACTTGATGAAAAAAATATCAACCTTTTGTAGTCAGGGTAAAATGCTTAACACGAAATGTAAGATTTTTTAGGGTACATGTCATATAAAGGATAATAATAAATAGTTAGTTACACATTTTACCCTGGGATCCCTCCCAATTTCGTACAAAAAATAAGGCCCCCAAAAAGCTTGTTTCATGGGTTATGTGTTCATATAGGTACCAAGTAACTATGCTGCCTTAAAGAGAAGACTTATGGCGCAAACATAGTGTTTTTTTTCTCATTAAGTCCTCTAGAGAAAATAATACGAGGACCTGAATTTCAAAATAGGCGTTATCATAACCATTTTACCCCGGTAGACCCTATCCAATGTACTTGTTGCTGAAAATTCTCAAGTGATGTCATTTTTGTCATTTGGTACAATTCTTTGTTTATCCACGAAATTCGAAGATGGATGGTCCCCGCTAAGACCTACAGGATTCATTCATTCGAAGCCATGTTTAACCACCGATCTGATAAAATCGCTGTATACAGCTGACGGTTTAGATGCTTCTGAACGAGTTTTTTGCCATGCCTGACATCCATATGAAAGTCTTGATCTGACGAGGCTGTTTAAGGACACGACTCGAGTTTATAATTTTTAATAGTAATAACTTGAGGTGTTGTGCGAACCTGCTCTTAGCCCTGTGTCCAGTTTCTTTATCAACAAGGTGACCAGTAAAAATAGCGGGAAATTCAGAAAGACGTGAGGCAACCGTTGAAAACTGGTGACGACTGATGTGACTGAGAAATTCAGAAAGAATTTCTGTACATTTCATCAATCCTCACCTCGGATGTTTTTTTTTTTTTTTTTTGAAAAGTGCGCTAATTTGAGCTCAAAATCAGTCACTTGTTTGGTAATACGAGAAGAGTAGAACGAAAAACCAAAGTTGTCTGCAAATAACCTATAAATGACGAATCGTAAAACCGAGCAGCAATTAATCAATCATAAAAAAACAATCAGATTTAAGTAATTACGCGAGGGTCGAATGATTATTCAAGGTCATGAATATTCAAGAAATTTATTCAAGGCTATTCGAAGGTCAGTCATCTCTGAAAGATAAAACAATGAAAACACTAGTCAACACGATTTTTGGTGTCAAGAAACATGACATTTTTTAGCTAATTTGATGGTGCTGATTCCGAAAATGACCTTAGTTTTTATGGTTAGCTACCGTTTTTGCTGTACTGAAATTACTCGGTTGATCGCAAAATTTAGTTAATAAAGGTCGTAGAAACCCATTAAATATCAGTTAGGCCGAGCAATTTATGTCAGACATCTGTAATAAAATATTTTTATAAGAAAATGGTGTTTCGTGTCAAAAATTTTAAAACAGTAACATCAAATTTTTCCAATCGACGAAATTCAAATTAATTGATAAACTTTATCAGTAATACACTTTAGTAAACCTGATAATTAAGATGGCATCAAAAAATGAAACCCTAAAATCCTTTGATATTTATAAATTTATCCAATCACTTTTATCCCTTCACCACGGAAGAAAACCAAGCATATTGAGAGTTTTTGTTTTCACAGTTGGAAAGAAACTTCAACTAAAGTCATCCCAATTGGATGCACCTATTCCATTGTACATGATACTGCTGGAGTATCAAAAGGGACTTAAATAACATTGAACATGGCAGACAATCAAGAAAGAGAAAAATTTTACCATAATTCTTATGTTCACGAAGGTTTTATTTCTGCTGTTAGTTTATTAAATGATTTGATGAAAATACATGTTGGTCTTGGTATATTCAATCGTGTTATTTTTAAAGACTTAGGGTCTGATTGTTATTGCAAAAAATAGTATTTCTCAATAAGCAGAACAATATTTGTTGCTTTAATACGAATTGAGATATTTCTACGATTTTATTTTGAGAAATATTGACATCGGTTAATAACATATATACATAAAACAAATAAAAAAAATGCTTTTTCCCAAGAATGAAGCATGAATGAAGCAAAGACGGTAACTAACCAAGAAAAAGTAAGGTCATTTTCAAATTCATCGCCCTCAAATTAGCTAAAAAAGATGTTATGGTGTCTCTATTTCAAAAATTTCTTTTTGTTGATAAGTGAAATGCATTTGTCGAGTTTTTATTGAGCACCCTGTACTGTAATAAATTTGTTGTAACTGATCCATACATCGAGGTATTTGAAGAGTTTTGTATTAGGTTGGTGCAAAAATAATAACGTAATAATGTCGTTTTTTGACGTTAAAAATACGTCAAAAAACGACATTATTATGTCATTATTTTTGCACCAAACTAATATTTAGTAATTCCATATAAGAATCTTTATGAAGTTTGATGGAAGAATGTTTGAGAGGTGCTGAAAAGGGTCAAGCCTAATACACTCAAAATCTAACCAAACCTTAGAATTTGCTTGAGAACACATTCTTTGTCTGGCTGAGTAATTTTTAGTATCATCTCGTATCTGCATAAATCTGAATTAAAACAGAAAATGAAGACTACATTCTGAAAAATATACATTTATTTACCGAGTAACCCAAAGCAGTTGGCTGAGATAGAAATAAAATTCTTGTACCTGATGCAATAAAACCAAAACGCGTCTAACCTAGCAGCTGATATAAAGAAAGAAGAACCCCCCCAACTGTAGAACTCTTCATATTCTAACATGCGTTTACCCAATTTGTCCCCTCTTTCCTATTCATTTCGTTTTCTCTATCACTATTTCCAAATATCTCTCTTCTACCTCCCACCTCGTACACTAGATAAGCTAAATAAAACGCATCTGTCTATATTTCTGAGATGAGGTATTATGTACACTATTTACATTATTCGGACTATTGTCCTCATCTTTGTCTCCATATTTATCACAACGTTTCGGCCCTTTAGTATCTGCCTATATTTCTGAGATGAGGTATTATGTACACTATTTACATTATTCGGACTATTGTCCTCATCTTTGTCGCCATATTTATTACAACGTTTCGGTCGTTTTTAAGCTCTGGCCTTCTTCAGGTGGTTAGAATATCGAACTGAACCCTTTATTTCGCTCACTAGGCAGACTGTTCTAGTTCCATGTGACATGTTTAATGGATGTCCCTGGATCTAACCAACGCCTTTATCCACTGTACCATGTGTATTTGAGGACATGTGTATATGAATTTCTGAATAAAGGGTTCAGTTCAACATTCCAACCACCTAAAGAAGGCTGGAGCGTACAACGGCCGAAACGTTGTAATAAATATGCCGACAAATGTGGACAATAGTTCGAATAATGTAAATAGTGTAAATAAAACGCATTTTGCTCACTGAGCAATGTTTGGACTTTTTGGTGAAAAGGAAAATATACAAGAAATATAGGAAAAATATACGCTGAAATAACCCACTGATCATTCAGAATTTTGGTCAGAGATAGTTTAGCCTAGTAAAGTTGAGAAGAAGCCAAATTATCAGCTAGGTAACTGGCGTGCTTATAAAAAAAAATTCTCAAAAATTCGCCTTTCTCTTTGCCAAGCGTCGATAGCCCTGGGTGTTAGAATCTCCGACTGATGCCAAATCGGTCGGGTTTCGGATGTCTAACCATACTGAGGAGCTGTGATACAGCGAAACAGTCTGTCTGTGGATGACGACATTGACTCCCGAAAATAA
>OZ010610.1:15521720-15576720 GCA_963932145.1 Acanthosepion lycidas | reverse complement strand
ATAAGTACCGCGCATATAATATATAAATAATTATACACATATATATATATTTATTTATATTTATATACACACACTTTTCACATATAAAAAAACAAGCTCACATCTATCCAAACATATATATATATATATATATATATATATATATATATATATATATATATGTATGTATGTATGTGTGTGTGTGTGATAAAATATAGTTTTACGGTATGGTATGCCGATGGGTTAAACTGCGCATATATCAGTGATAGGGTGCATATAATATAAAAGTAGGCATTGAAGTGAAAATCCAGAGGCGACAGTCTGTTTCATGCTAAACGCAATCATTAGGTTATGTGCGTTGTGCTTTTGCTCGACTATTTATATAAGCAGGTCAGTGATGCATTGTGGGCAGTCTATTATATAAGTCAAATGGCTATTTTGGTGGTCGATATCGGTTATGCATTATTCTGGGGGGCGGGGGGGGGGTTACAGAGAGCGAATAATTGTGAATCCAAATTCAGTTCAACTTATTTAACTTGTTTCTAACTATTTATTTCGTTTAAACTATTTATTTTCGTTTATTCTTGTTTGTTTTCAGTTTTCGATTTTTACTTAGTTACTCAAAAACAACGCACATAGCCTAACAAATGCGTTTAGCATGAAACAGTCTATTGTCTCTTGATATTAACTTCAATGTCCACTTATATATATATATATATATATATATATATATATATATATATATATATATATATATGCAAGTTTCATTAAAAACGACAGACAAGGTACTACGGTTAAGCTTTTTATTTAATTTTTCTTGTGTTCTAACAAGAGCTTTCTTTTCTGGACAAAGGGTGTGTAAGAACTGTCCAAATGTTTTATATTTCCGAGCGCTTTCAGCTATACCTTTAGCCATTATCAAGGATGATTCGATTGATAATGGCTAAAGGTATAGCCTGTCTGTCGTTTTTAATGAAACATGCACAAAGGAAGGATTGCTGCCTATATATATATATATATATATATATATATATATAAAATTGTTAATATATTGCTTACCATAATATATCATTTGTATCATGGGTTGGATAAATACTATCTAGCGTCTCTGCATAGTAAATTATTTCCAATTTACGTATGGCAAATAAACTAATATATGTGTGGTGTAGATTGTTCTCACTACTTAGCAAAAAGCCGAATGATATGAGAAACAGTTAAAAAGTAGGGATTGACGCGTTCGAACACTGGCCTGAAAATTCATCAGATGATAGCGATAGCATAAAATTAGCATGTTTAATATTTCATTTTTTTTTTTACTTTTGTTTTCCATATTTATTTACATCATCTTTTTTTTCCTTCTTTATTGTTTTTTTAAATATATTTTTCCAAGGCTTTTGTCTCTTGGAAATTGTTGCGATGGTTGTATGTTTTTTTTCACGTTCTTTTTTTTTACTCTCTCGTCTGTTGATCTCGTCTAAACGTGACGAGATGTTGAAGTGAAGAGAATGATTAACGTTGTTATGGCAGCTAAAACAAAAGAAGAAAAATTTGACCGCTGACTTGAACTCGTGATAACTGTTTTTTCGATTTCATCTTCTTGTAACTGCAAAGACGAAGAAAAAAGTATTAAGAAGTCATTAAAACACAGAATTATCTAAATATACAAACGAATCAACACGAAAAGAGTCGAGTGAATAATAAATTGCATCCGCCATTTTTGTTTTTGATGTATAGACGTGGAAATTATTTTTATTGAGACATAGAAATCCTAATTAGTCAATGCTGAATAGAATATATTTTTTTCACATTTAATGTACTTCAGGATTTATTGAACATAAAAAAGAAAATATAGATCAACATAAAGTTATGAGATTTTTTATAAATACAATGCCATTACAAGTACCTAAGTTCGCATGTTAAACTCTACATTTACAAGAGCCAGAGCAGGTCGAAAATAGAGAGTACTGTTTGGGCGGAAGTTGCCCGGTCTTCACTTTCCAGTATCGATAGAGTTCAAAAGCGTCTTTGAGCTCTTGTGTGTGATGACTTATTTTCCACCCTCCAATCTTTCTCTCACAGACGGTATATAATAAGCCTCTCGCTGCTGTATCATTAGATCCATGAAAAGTACTAGGGCATGTCTAACCTTCACGGCTAGAACCAGCCATGTCAACTACATTGTAGCAAATCATCCACATTTCCTCTCTATTCCATCGGCGAGAAGTTCTACTCGAACTGCTTCTTCCTGCTCTGTAGAACTGGGGCCCAAGTGGATTTTTCCCCAATCATTACACTCTTAACATGTTCAAACCCAGGGTTAGCGGTTATATCCCCGTCCTATCCGTATAAACTACCTCTTAACGTAATCCTCTACACGAGTGCCCCCAGGGCCCTGTACAGCTTGGGCCTTACTGTAAAGAAAATATACAGGGTTGGTTTGAAAGTCTTGTCACCCGCTACCCTCTCTTCCAAATTGTAAAAGCTCATGTCAGCCATGTGAAATAGGAAATTATATTATTTAGGGGTGACAAAACTTTCGGACCACCCTGTATATAACAAACTTGGACTATTAACATCTATATTTTGCTGCGTTTCTACAATTTAATTGACTCTGATTCATAAACTATCAGAGCGAATCTTGCTCAGCATCAGCTTATGTTACAGGAAGATCAACACTTGGATTCAACAACAGGCATAATAGAGACCAACAAGAAGGGCAGACATAGATGGGCTGGCAACGTCTCTTGTCTTAAAGAAAATATGTAGAGTATTGCACACCAAGACAACAAAAAATGAGCTACAGGTTGGCTAGAAGATCTGACCCAATATTCCGGCCCTACATGGCACGGTATGGCTAGATATTGGAAGTGGTGGCGGTAAGCAGGGAGAGTTTCTTCCATCAGATGTGAGAAGGACCTGGATCTGGATTCACTAACTATATGCAACGAGATTAACACGGTTTATCAAGCCAATGGTGAGGGTTTTCATATCGAATAACAAACGACTAACCACTAAATTAAGATTGTAAGTGTTCAATAAACATTTCAATGAAAACAATGAATCCCAAGCTGGCCAAAATTTGTGAGAACCACATATTGTTGAGTGGTGATTACTTCACTTCCAGCTGCGAGTGGGTGACGCCAAAAGTTGAATTTATAAGGAACATACGGCACTCACTGACCGAGCAGCCAGTGCCTACAATCATCAGTATCATAACCATAATCGACATTATTGATGTTGTTAAAACATTCATAATAATAATGGTGGAATGTTATTATAAGTAATTCCGACACTTTTTGATGGCACTGGTAAGCTAGTAAATAATAATAAACAAGATTTTGAATTACTTACATCACATGCAGTTATATTTACTATAGAGGGTGGGACCGTTTGAATTAAACAGGTCGCTATGTTGTTATTGGAATCTTGGATGTAAATGAACTCGTGTGTTACACAGCAGTCATTGCTGAAAAAATAAAACAAAAATCAAGGTAAAAAAAACAATAATTTCACATTCATTAAAATGTTTTTATTTTTTGCATCATTTTACTTCAAGAAAGGCGATAATTCCACTAAGACGTAAGGGGCTACTAAAAGTGAAAGAGAAGGAAAAGGTTTTAGAAGTAATCGGAAACCCAATACTAAACAAGAAACAAGGTACAAATCTCTACTCTTCTTCAAAATATTGGGAATGAGGTAAACCGGGCGATAGGCTCAGCTATCTACTCCTATTTATTTTATTTTATGGGGGTATTTTATTTGTTTTGTCTAAATTATGTTACATTACCTGCGTTGTATATAGTACAACATATATCTGCATTTCTTTCAGCTATTTATACAAGGTATTCATATGTATACAGGGTGCGATGGATAAATTGTCGTGTGAATCATGCAAAAATAAAAATAACACTGACCTCTCATCTTTACAGATATATTTACCTAAATTTCACAAATATTAAAGAGTAAATTTATTCAATACAATCGCCATTGGCATAAAACACGGCCTTCAGTCCACTTCGGAATCTCCTGCAACTCTTCTGGACAGTCTTCTTGTTTAAGTTGGTGAATGCTGCCATAATCCTTGCCTTCACTGCATCTTTGGGGTTATAAGGCATTTTGTTGGTCTTTCTCTCAACTGTTCCCCACATATAATAATCAAGGGGGTTGTAGTCTGGGGAGTTAGATGGCCAGATGTAAGGGATGATGTAGTCGCAAAAATTGTCTGACAGCCATCACTGAGTTCTTCTACTTGCGTGGAATGGTGTAGAGTCCTGTTGTCAGACACCTTTTTGACCCAGGGCAGCACTGTCTCCTCAAGGCACTTGATCGAGTTTCTGTGGTAAGATGAATGGAGGCATAACGTCGCTATCATTAGTGATCACTCCAAACATGATGGTGACTGGATATATCATCCAACTCTTTCCAAATCCTTTGCACTGTCCTCAGATTGACAACCAAACACTCTGAAATGTTCGTATTGGAGCTTCCGGCGCGAATGCCAAGCAGTACAGCATGCCATTTCCAAATTTCTGGCTGAGTGAATTGCGTCATGGTGCCCTTTTTTCTCATAGACCGTGCCCAACTAACTCTACTATACTGTGCAGTCGACAAAAATCAAAAACATCGCGCATGCGCGAAATAAAAAAAAAATGAAATGGTGACAATTTATCCATCGCAACTTGTATGCGGGCTACGTTTAAAGGAGAAATTAAAATAATTAAATACAATGATCAATGAGAAAAATAACAGCACTCGTGGCCTGACGATTGCATATAGCATGAAACAGACTGCCGCTTCTAAGTGTTGACTTTTATGTTCACTTTTATATATATATATATATATATATATATATATATATATATATATATATATATATTGATTGATGCATAATTTCCTCCAGTTGGTCCGGGGTAGTTATATCCTTAAACGAAGAAAGAAAATCCCAATATTGATATATATTTTTAATCCTATCTAAGCTTTCGGATTACATAACCCATTATCAAAGATGACAATTACATTACAATATATTAAGCAATACACGGACAAAACAGTGATGATAGTCTGTTTCTGTTTACATGGAAGATTTACAAGCAACGACAAACTCGTGCATATAAGACGCTGGAAGCGAAAATCGCACCGCAGCTTATGACGTAGGTTTCAACTGTTTTATGTATATAGCTTCAAGAATTTTCAGTTTTTGTTTATTGTTTTCATGTTTAAGTATAGATGTGTTTTCAATGAAAAAATGCTGCCTAAATAGACACAGTATATATATATATATATATATATATATATATATATATATATATATATATATATATATATATATGTAGTGTCATGTTGAGGTTTTTAGATGTTATTAAGAATGTGAGAAACATACGGAACTATAAGTTTCTTGTTAATGCGCCTGTGTTTCGACAGAATCGATCCTCAGACACTTAAAATGAAGTCAGCTCTATTTTCACGTGCACATTTTTCATTTGTAAGCGGCAACTAACATCGTCTTTATTCCCGTGAAGATTAGACTGAAGCAGTCGTCGACTACAAAATATAAGCACAAGCACTGGCGGGAAAATGAAACTGATTGTCTTACATAGCGTGTTTAATCATTGTTTACCTCTTTTTGTTTCGCTCGCTACCCCGTCTTGACACCTGGTTGGTGGTGGTGTAGTGTACGAAATTTACTCTGGTACTACTTAAATTGATTGGTCCTCCCATAAAATATAGGGGAAAACGTTTTTGGTAATAATTTGTGTACATTAAGGTTCATAAGATGACACAGTGTTGATATCAGACACAATAAGAAAGCTACAATTCCGACAGAATACAGTGAAAGAATGTAAGAAGAAAGGATTACGTTACCAAAAGGGGCAGAGCAAAATGCAAATTACAAATTGGGGATACCAAAATAAAACAAGTGTCATTTCCCTCTATATATAAATTCCCCTTCTCTCTCATTGTGTGTGTCCCTTCTCTTTCTCTCTCTCTTTCTACAATTTAAATATCTACGAAGTGTTTTAACAGAGAACAGAAAGTGCGACATTGAAATCCAAAGGCTCATTGGGATAGGCAAAGATGCATTCCGAAAGCTAAGCAAAGTATTAAGAAATAGAAAAAAATAAGAAAAGTATTAAGAAGCAGAAAAATTTCATTCGAAACAAAGAAAAGATTACTGAACTGTTACGTGATATCTGTCCTCCTATATGGCAATGAATGTTGGACAGTCTTGTCGAAGATGAAGAAGAGACTTGAAGCAACAGAAATGTGTCTCTACAGAAGGATACTGAGGATAACATGGATCGAACATGTGAGCAACGACTAAGCTTTAGAGAAAATGGAAGTAAAAACGAAACTTACACCAAATTAATTGAAACAAAACGAATAATTCCGTTATTATTTACTTTTCTTTCGTATTTTTTCCAATAAAACATGACCCAGTGTACATGTGAGTACTTCGTATGTCCATTCCACGAAGTCGTTCCTTGCAGATTGACCACAGATTCTCGATTGGATTTAAATCAGTGAATTTTTTTTTTTTTCTTCAAAAATGTATTACTGGTAATAATTTTTCCTCAAATATTTATTTCTGGTAATAATCTTTTACAAAAATGTATTACCGTTATTAAAACCTATTTTAACACTTTCATAGTGTTCGACCCCAGTTTGGGGGTTAAATATTTGCCCATAGGTGGGAACCTGACAGGTGCTACCAACTAGGGTGAGGGTCGACCTGGTAACACCAGAAATTAAGAGGTGGTTCTACGCTCCACAAAACCTCCTGATCAGAGGTCTTGCTGTTGGACGTAGTTTATCGTCTTACCCAGGACGCAGATGTAATTTATCGTCAAACCCAGGACAAAGTATAAATGAAACCTTAATAGTGGTTGACAATGCCCCAGAAAATAAAATAAATTTCAAGAAAATATAATTTGTTTACAAACGATCTAAGACTAATATGAGTCGTTGCGATGAAAAGTAACATAAATAAAGAGAAAAGAAATACTAGCAAAAATGAACAATGGCTGACAGTGATTCATCTAATAAATGGCTGTAGACAAATGGTCTGAATATTTGCGATGAAAAGTAATCAACATTTACATGAAAGAAATAAGAGTCAAAAATTAAGAATGGTTGATAATGATTCAGCTAATAAAAAGCAAAACGAATAATGGACGACGACGATGTGTTTGATGCTGATACAGCGATTTGTCAAAACATTTCTGAAGGTCACCCTGAAAACTTTATGTAATACAATGGAAACCAGGATAGGTCAAGAAATGGAATATAAAAATTGGTGAGATTTGAAGAAAAAAAATAAAACAAACAAAAACCCCAACAAAAGCACGAACGCAAATGCGTGCGGTTTCATTTTCTTTCGATGAATACACGATCTCTTTCTTTGCTTGTCACTCTTCGTAATTCAAAACTACATCTCTCTCTTTCCCTCTCCTTCTCTCACTCTCTGCATTTAGACACTCTTTATTTTTCTATGTAATGTACTTCGCTTTTTCCCCGCCTCCCTCTTGTTCTGTCGGTCACCCACCGATATCTCTTTGGTTCTTTCTTTTCTTCTTTTTATGTCCCATGTCCTTTCAGGACGTAGACGATCATGGCTCTCCACCTCCGTCTATCCCTGGCAGCTCTCAACAAGTTCCCTCCCTTGCTTCCTCCTACCAACCACGCTCTGTCATCCACTTGCTTAAGCCCGCCAGGTATGACACGCGTTTTTCTTTTTACCTTGTCTTTCTTTCTCCCTATTCGATCCGTGAGTATCAGATTCTCCAGGCCCTCCTTTCTCATTATGTATCACAGAAATTTCATCTTCCTCTTCCTAAGGCTAAGTATAGGCCTCCTCCTTGTTTTCAACCTCTCTAAGACCTCATCGTTGCTCACACGCTCGGTTCATGATATCCTTAGCATCCTTCTGTAGAACCAAATTTCTGTTGCCTCGAGTCTCTTCTTCATCTTTGAGGAAATCGTCCAACATTCGCTGCCGTAAAGAGGGACAGATGTCACGCTACAGCTCAGTATTCCTTTCTTCGTTGTCAAAGAAACCCTCCTGTCTCGCAATACTCTGATGACACGCTTTTACTGATGACTATGTATGTTTCTTTAAATATTTCAAATATCTCTTAGTTCGTGCGCTCACGCAAACACACACACCAACACACACGCCAAGACACACTCAAATACACGCAAACACACACACAAACACACAAACACGCATACACTCACATGCTACGCGTTTCGTTCGGAAAAAAGAACGTCTTTCTTAAAAATAACGGTTCAATAGTCAATCCTATATACAAAATAGAGAGAGAGAGAGAGAGAGAGAGAGAGAGAGAGAGAGAGAGAGAGAGAGAGAGAAAGCAAAAAACAAAACGGTTCAATATTCAATCTTATATACAAAATAGAGAGAGAGAGAGAGAGAGAAAAAAGCAAAAAACAAAACGGTTCAATAGTCAATCCTATATACAAAATAGAGAGAAAGAGAAAAAAAAAGCAAAAAACAAAACGGTTCAATAGTCAATCCTATATACAAAATAGAGAGAGAAAAAAAGCAAAAAACAAAACGGTTCAATAGTCAATCCTATATACAAAATAGAGAGAGAGAGAGAGAGAGAGAGAGAGAGAGAGAGAGAAAGCAAAAAACAAAACGGTTCAATATTCAATCTTATATACAAAATAGAGAGAGAGAGAGAGAGAGAAAAAAGCAAAAAACAAAACGGTTCAATAGTCAATCCTATATACAAAATAGAGAGAAAGAGAAAAAAAAAGCAAAAAACAAAACGGTTCAATAGTCAATCCTATATACAAAATAGAGAGAGAGAGAGAGAGAGAGAGAGAGAGAGAGAGAGAGAGAGAGAGAGAGAGAGAAGCAAAAAACAAAACGGTTCAATATTCAATCTTATATACAAAATAGAGAGAGAGAGAGAGAGAGAAAAAAGCAAAAAACAAAACGGTTCAATAGTCAATCCTATATACAAAATAGAGAGAAAGAGAAAAAAAAGCAAAAAACAAAACGGTTCAATAGTCAATCCTATATACAAAATAGAGAGAGAAAAAAAGCAAAAAGCAAAACGGTTCAATAGTCAATCCTATATACAAAATAGAGAGAGAGAGAGAGAGAGAAAAGAAAAGCAAAAAACAACCCCCCCCAAAAAAAAACCTCCCAAAAAACCCCATCAGTTACAGTTTATATCAAAACATTATCAATACATTAACGACAAGGCTTTAAATTCAAATTTTTATATGTAATGTTAATGAAAATTCATTAAATTATATTATGCCACGTATGCAAAACAAATGATGTAAAGAGGATTTTTTTAATCGCTGTTGCATAATTATTCTTTCTCTTCAAATGTCATTCACAACTTTTTTCCGTATTTCGTTTTGCTTTTGTTCTTGAACTTTTTTAAACGAAAGATACGCGTCCTGGGTATGACGTTAAACTACATCCGCGTCCTGGGTATGACGATAAACTACGTCCAATCTCAAGGAAGGTCTCAGATAGTGTTTTCAGAAGAATAATGTTGCCAGCTGTACGTTTTTGAAACAATAATGTTGCCAGCTATACATTTTTTGGGAAAAAATAATGTTGCCAGCTATAACTTTTTGAAACAATAATGTTGCCAGCTATACGTTTTTTGGAAAAAATAATCTTGCCAGCTATACGTTTTTGAAACAATAATGTTGCCAGCTATACGATATTTTGGAAACAATAATGTTGCCAGCTATACGTTTTTGAAACAATAATGTTGCCAGCTATATGTTTTTGAAACAAATAATGTTGCCAGCTATACGTTTTCATTTTAAACAATAATGTTGCCAGCTATACGTTTTTTTTTGGAAACAATAATGTTGCCAGGACAAAATAGGCATTTAAAATTCATATAAACTGGATTTGGCATTAAATAACCCACAGTGGTTGATATGCCATAAAACCCAAACAAACAAACAAACGAAAGATACTTTTTAATTCTGTGTGCGTTATTGCAATCATTATAGCTGAATGCTGGCGTTCTTTCCATAAAACTAACAACCTTTTCAATAGCTTTTTCAATTTCAGTCCAGATTTCATCACAATCATGCATCTCGTCGCTTTCTTGTTGCAGATGTGCCTCTTTGTCATCCTTTCCTCTTATTCCCATCATCTTTTGCACCAATAAAAGCCATTAGGGTGAAATAAGCAAAAGCAATTATCGAAAGTAGATGTTCTTAAAAACAGAAGCACATCAAAATCATCTCCGGATATGCGGGATTCCGAATATGAGGCACTCCGGATATGAGAGATTCCGGATATGAGAGATTCCGGATATGCGGGATTCCGGATATGCGGGATTCCGGATATGATGGATTTCGGATATGAGGATTCTACTGTATTTCGAAACCAGTGACGGCAAGATGATTATTTAATTTTTTATTAATCGTATTTTTACTGTTTTTCATTATTCCGTAAAAAAAGAAAAAAAGAAAGAAAGAAAAAACAATAAAAACGATAAAATGTTGATGAAGATAGAATAAGTTGAGAATTTGTAATCATCGGATATCAAAATTTAAATTTTAAAAGTTGAGCGTCTTTGCATCGTAAACGTTTTGATGTAAACTGTCGCCATGTTTTGTATTTTTCGCTTTTTTTTATCGATAATATTTCGTTTAATATGGCAATTATTTTAAAGCAGCATTTTACTTACGTGACTTCTGCTTGATAATAATCTTTATCCTCGACATCATTAACAATTTCTTTAACTTCTGTCGATTCACGGGATGCAAAAACGCTGACAATAGGCGTGCGCACACTGCCTGGCTCGGCAGTCACTATGGCAGTCCAGCGATAACGGCAACATGCATTGTCTAGAAAGCTCACTAGACAGACTTCAGTGTCGTTCGCAGGAACAAGGTAATCACACGACGGTGGGCTTACTGGGCGGGGTGTCGTCTGGAAAAGAAGACAAAGTTTCTTAGAATCAAAATTAGGTTTCAAAATTCAAAATTTTTAATTCAGCCAGTCAGTTAAAAGCCATTTATAATACACGCTTGCGTGATCATGTATCTTTCGTTCCATGACTGACTAGACAGAAGATATTCCCGCAGTAGGTTGCTGTTTCTTTCTGCGGTAGACTGGTTGACAATCAAGACTATAGGACCCAGTCAGTACAGTTATTTAACGTACAACTGGGAGGAGAAGAGATGAATTTGCACCCAGGGTTTCATACGATTCGGCGTAGCCCATTTGACGTCGCTGATTCGGCGTCAGAAAAATAATTGGACTATTCGCCACAGCCGTTTAGGCGTCAGAGTGTTTCGAAATCACCGTCTTTGACCAGAAGGCCCCACACCACTCCCGCAAAAAGGATAAAAGCATTGAAAACACCGAACTTTCAATATGACTTTTTATTCATTTAGGGAATTAAGGATCCTATTAAAACACTGATGGAATAATGTAAATTAAAAACTGATGTGATGGAATAACCTGCCACCCCCATGAGTGGCGGCACTATAGGTGGTAACTACCTATAGGTATCCTTTAGGACAGCGGACAGCAGAGTCGAGTCGAGATTTGTAAAATATTTATTATTATTAAATTTTTAAATCTCGTGATGCGTTTTGTAGGTCCTCCTGAGAGGATGCGGTATTATGGTGTATGGAGGATTGACGTACGAGTTTTTGTGGTGAATTCGCAAATTGTAACGAGTGAATGGTTCGTGAATCGGATTAGCTAGGTATAAGATAGTGAAAACCAGCCTCAACCCCTTCCCCGCCTTTTCGGCTGTGTGCCATTATTGTATTTTTATACAATAAATATCGTTGAATCGAGATCTGCGAGACTAGCAGCTTTCCAATAGCAGCACGCACACAACTGTACTGACTTGTGACGACCGTGCGCATAACTATATCTTCCTTGCTTGTTGTACTGGTTTCTACAATAAACCTGTTACTATTTATTCACTGTGTTTGTCCAGTCCATATTCCTATTAGCACGGAATATAAGAAAAACTTAAATTAAAAATATTGTATATCGAAAAACATTAAAAAAAAAGTTGAGATCTTGGGTTTGTTATGTTTCGGCGTAGCCAATTTGACGTCGCTGATTCGGCGTCAGAAAATAATTGGACTATTTAGCACAGTCGTTTAGGCGTCAGACTGTTTTGACGACACCGGCTTTGATCAGAGCCCCCTCTCCCCACAAAAAGGGATAAAAGCATTGAAAACACCCAACTTTCAATATGACTTTTTATTCATTTAGGGAATTAAGGGTCCAATTAAAAAACTAATGGAATAATGTAAATTAAAAACTTTTCCATCCTTCATATGTAATCTCACTTTACATTGTTCTTTTTGTTCACATCACCAAAATTTTAATTCCGGATCCCTCTTGATCGCTGCGTCAACAATAAAAAGATATCTATCGTGTATCACTTTGATTCTTCCACGTTTTGATAAAATATTTGGTTCCATTTTGGAATAAAAGGGGCTTTGACGACTGAAAAATATGAAGCCTCACTAAAAGAAATATGATATAAAATTACCTTCAACTACTCTTTTTCTTAAATATAAAAATGCCTCCAATTACTCCTTTTCTTAAATTGGACTATTCGAGCAAACGGCGAAGTACTAATTTGGCTACAGAGAGACATAGACAGAAACACACACACACACACACACACACACACACACACACACACACACAGAGTGAGAGAGAGAGAGAGAGAGAGAGAGAGAGTGAGAGAGAGAGAATATATTTGACTATAACGACGAAGAGAGAGAGAGAGAGAGAGAGAGAGAGAGAGAGAGAGAGAGAGAATTTGACTATAACGACGAAGTAGTAATCTGACGCATAATCGTCCCTCTGCCGCAAAAATTCTTATATCGAATCGGCCACGCCGAATCAGCGACACCAAATGCGATACGCCGAAACATCCCCTTTCCCAATGGTATTTATGTGTGACTGAATGTAACGAACTCGACTGGAATACAAACTCGGCTCTCCAATTTCTCCTTCGGTTTGAATTAATTATATTAGGTTGGTGCAAAAATAATGACGTAATAATGTCGTTTTTTGACGTTAAAAAATACGTCAAAAAACGACATTATTACGTCATTATTTTTGCACCAACCTAATATATATATATATATTTTTTTTTATTTCTTCTTTGATCCATTTCGGAACCGCTAACAGCAAGATGATCAAATTTGATATCTAAATTGTCTGTCCATTTAAAATATTACATTTATTAGAAAATATATTAAATACGATTCAGACAAGCAGATTGAAAACCGCTGAGTCCACTAAATCACGTTGATCTCCATTCTACCCGCTCCAAGGCTAACCGATGGAGGATGTTATGAAGCATATTGACAGATGAAAAGTTGCTCTTCAGCTTGTCTTTGTATCCAAGCCAGGGGTGTCCTACATTCCTGTAGCCCTGGTCTAGCTGGCTTTACATTAGTATCCTGGGTATCCTGTCATCAGACATTCTCAAGCCGTGACCA
Source organism: Acanthosepion lycidas (assembly GCA_963932145.1). Lineage (NCBI taxonomy): Eukaryota > Metazoa > Mollusca > Cephalopoda > Sepiida > Sepiidae > Acanthosepion > Acanthosepion lycidas. The sequence goes on along the minus strand of OZ010610.1, from coordinate 15,563,247 downwards.
GTCCACCGCAACTGAGATTGTATGAGGAAAGTCTCGATTCCTCCAATATTACACTTGTTAAACAGGTCTATATAAGATGTCCTGTCTTGAAGGCTAACTCCACAGATGCCACGCATACAGCTATTATGGGAAACATCCAGCTGGTGTATATGGTACCTGTATGGAGTCCATGACTCTGAGCCGTACAAAATGATGGCAAGTACAACAGCTCTGTAAACCCGAATTTTCGTATCCATTCCACAAGCGATGGTGAATTTTGCCGAAAGCATTGGTAGCCTTAGCAATCCGATGCATGATTTCATATGAACTGTAGTTGACTTTGCTACCAAGATAGATGAAAGACTTTACATAGTTCAGGGGTTTGTCTTCTACTTTCAATGGTCTCGCTGGAAATTTGTAGATTGGTGGTTTTTGTTTCTCACCACAGAATTGCTTCGGAGTAGGACAAGGTTGGTGCACTACTTCAGTTTTCTTTATGCTAAATGTAAGACCAAAGGCTTTACATACAGCAAGGAAACGATTTACAAGAGCAGCATTATGCTGTAGTATCTGTTAATATTTCCTTCAACTCCACCCTCCGCAAAGAACCTCCTATCACTAGAACCTCGTTCTACTATCAACGAGCGGATTGGGACTCGTTCCGTGACTCCCTCCTTGATGTCCCCTGGTATGTTGTCTTTACACTCCCTGTCCAAGAATGTGCTTCTGAGGACTCATCCTGGGTTAAAGCTGGAATCGACGCTTTCATCCCATCAAGGAAATTTAAGGTCAAGTCGCACTCCTCCTCTTGGTTCTCCGCTGCTTGCTCAGCTGTCATTGCCCATAGGAACCACTTCTTTCACCTATTTTGGAGCGGCATATCGGACTGCAATAGACGTCTCTTTGCCTCCGCCCGTAACGAGTGTAAGAGTGTCTTCAACGAAGCTAAGTCAATATTTGCTGCTCGGATGAAGGAGCGTATTGCATCTCCCAAATTTGGCCCCAAAAATTATTGGCGGCTCTGCAAGAACGTCCTGAACAATAGAAAACCCTCCATACCTCCTTTGTTCAACCAGTTCGAGGTCCTGACCTCCTCTACCGACAAGGCTGAACGCTTTGCTTGGAAATTCTCATTTAATTCAACGCTCGACTCCTCTGGTGTACCCATACCAGACTTCCCTCTAAGAACTGAGGTCCTATTGAGCGGGTTACACATAACCCCGTCATTGGTATTGGGCATTATCTCCAATTTAGAACCCCACAAGGCTAGTGGTGGAGATGGCATACTAGCCATTGTCTTGAAGAAATGCGCGCCTGAGTTAGCGCCCGCCCTCTCTAAACTATATAATTATTGCTTCAAAGAATCCTGTTTTCCTGACTGCTAGAAGTCCTCATCCATTGTTCCTGTCTTTAAGAACCTTAAGACCCTTCTGACCCATCTAATTACCGTCCTATTAGTCTCCTACCCCTCTTCGGCAAAGTATCGAAGTCCTAATCAATGCCGAAGTGGTTAACCACCTTACATCCCATAATCTGCTCTCAGACAAGCAATATGGTTTCCGCTACGCCGGATCTACAGCTGATGTGCTTACGGCCATCACTGAAACCGTCTATCAAGCCCTTCAAAATAACGGTGAGGCTCGTGCTGTGGCCCTAGACATCTCCAAAGCGTTTGATAGAGTTTGGCATGTCAGCCTTCTTCGCAAGCTCCAGGGTTATGGTATTACAGGTCGATTGTTTGATCTAATACAATCATTCCTGTCAAACCGTGAATTGAAGGTCGTTCTCAACGGATTCTCCTCCAGTTCCTATCCCACGAACGCAGGTCTTCCTCAAGGCTCCATCCTTGGCCCCACTCTATTCCTTATTTTCATCAACGACCTTCCTGACGCCATAGGTTCCCAAGTGGACGACACTACAATTTACTCCTGTCTCAAAAACAAATCTATTGTCGATGACAAAACTAACCTGGCCGCTCGTCTTGAAATGGACCTCCAATCGGTTATTAATTGTGGCAAGAATTGGCTGGTCAACTTTAACGCCTCAAAAACTAAACTACTCTCTATTAATCACCATAGAGATCCTTCCCTGCCACCCATTAGAATGTCTGATAGTCAACTTCTTGAGAGCAACTCTCTGCATCTGCTCGGTCTCACGTTGACTGCTGACCTGAGATGGAACAAATACATTGAGTCCATTGCTTCGTCCACCGCGAGGAAAGTTGGCTCTCTGTGCTGCGCCAGGAAATTTTTCTCCCCGGAATCGTTACTTCAAATATACAAATCAACCATTCGCCCTTGCATGGAGTATTGCTGCTATATATGGTCTGGTGCACCTTCTGTTTACCTCGGAGTTCTTGGCAAGATCCAGAGGCGGATATATAATATAATTGGCCCTGATCTGGCATCTCGTCTACAGTTGCTCTCTCACAGACGCGACGTCGCCTCTCTCGGTCTTTTTTACAAGTACTTTCATGGTAATTGCTCCGATGAGCTGCTTTCACTGGTTCCCAGACTCCATGAATTCAAGCGCCCTACGAGGATGGCATCCCTCTCTCACCCCTTCACTGTAGAAACTTTTAAATGCAGCCGTCTCTTCTACTCCAATAGCTTCATACCTCACACCTCTCGCCTGTGGAACACCCTTCCCTATTACTGTTTCCCTGAGAGCTATAATCTCCAACTATTCAAATGTAATGTCAATCGACATGTCCAGTTACCTTGATCTATCCACTATCCCTCTCCTCATCCTTTCTTCTATCACTCTTATCTGCTCTTGCTCCAAATCTTCTGCAACCCCCTGCATCTTAGTGGCTTCACGCCTTGCTCGGGGCGTAATGCTGAAAAAAAAAAAAGGAAAAAAAAAGAGTGTTCTAGTTCTATGTTTGATGGATGTCAGTTATCTCCTGTTAATTTCCCTCTGAATGTTCTCCACTGCCTTAACCGGGTATTGAACTCACACTCTTTGGGTCCTCTCACTGGATCTAACCAACGCATTTATCCACTGTGCTATATAAAGGCGTTGGTTAGATCCAGTGACAGGACCCAAAGAGTGTGAGTTCACATCTTGGTTAAAGCGGTGGAGAACTTGGAGAGGGGAATTAACAGGAGATAACTGATAACTGACATCTATTAGATATGGCACGTGGAACTAGAACAGTCTACCCCAGTGAGCGAAATAAAGGGTTCAGTTCGACATTCCAACCACCTGAAGAAGGCCGCAGGGTACAACGGCCGAAACGTTGTAATAAATATGGCGTCAAAGATGAGGACAATAGTCCGAATAATGTAAATAATGTACGAAGGTTTTATCCTTGCTGCACAGGACCAATGCTTGTTAACTAGAAATTATCAAGCACACATACTAAAAAAATGTGTTAGCCCAAAATGCAGATTATTTGCTAAATATCCAGAAACATTTGACTATCTTGTATCAGGCTGCACGGTATTGGCACCCACTGAGTATAAAACCCGGCATGACAGTGTGGGCCAATATCTGCACTGGAAAATCTGCAACTTCTACGGAAAGGAAACTGAAAGAAATTGGTATGAATTCCAACCAAACCCGGTTACGGAGATAGGACCTGTTACAATTTTATGTGACTACACAATACACACAGACAGGACAATCAAAGCTAATCGCCCAGACATCGTTATTACAGACCGTAAACAAAAGAATAGCCTCCTTATTGATATGACAGTTTCTGCAGACTGCAATGTATCTTTGAAGATCTTCAAAAAGCTATCAAAATACAAGGACCGTGAAATCGAAATCTCAAAAAATGTGGCACATGAAAACATCAATAATTCCAGTAATAGTTGGAGCTTTCGGATTGACTGAAAAAGATTCCAGTAGACCCATTGAAGGGATTCCTGGTAGTCGATACCTTAAAGAAATATAAACAATCGAACTCACACATTACGAAGAGCTTTATCTATGTAAAATATGTGTGATCTTACGGTGTTTTGGTGGGGTTGGGGTCACAAAAATAATCAGTGGAAAAAGTTCTGAAGCTATTTATGGCCTTAGGTGTCCGGTTGGGGCCCGGAAGGAAATATGTATACAACAGAAATCAAAGAAATTTTAATAATAATAGTAACAATAATAAAAACCACCACTACTACTACTACTACTACTACTACTACTACTACTACTATCAATAATAATAAACCAAAGTTATTTCTCTTTATTAATCTTACCATAATATCGGACTTTTTTCGGATCATCAAGCCAACCATATTGTATTGAATTCCAGCCTGGTTTTTAGAGTCGGATAGTCGAGCCGACACTGTAATTATCCTGAAAAGAATTAAGAAAGAAATGAATCTCATGAATTATAGGCTCATTAATAATTAATTAATAACGAAGTGTCCCGAAAATTAAAATCACTAAACGACTTCCTCTAAGAAAAGAGATGCTGATAGAAAAATTATTAGGTTGGTGCAAAAATAATGACGTAATAATGTCGTTTTTTGACGTTAAAAAATACATCAAAAAACGACATTATTACGTTATTATTTTTTTGCACCAACCTAATTTTTTTTTTTTTCAAGAGATGCGTGAAATATCAGGCAAGATTCAGGATCTTAAAGAAAAAATGTCATTTTCCTGATGGAAAGAAGGGATGTATGTTCGATTCCTGTGGCGGCTACAATTGGCCTCAATATTTACTTTTATATTTATACAAACCCTATCGCTGATATTGTGCACTTTACCCCTAAATATAGCATACCGTCAAATTATATATATATATATATGAAAAATATAATTTAAAAGTATGCTATATTTATGGGTAAATGTGCACAATATCGCTTCTTTATGTTGATGAATTGGGGAACCATAAAACTGTGAGTTGCACGATACATTTATACCATATATATTATGGGGTCCACCCCTTTTTCATATAAGTGGACTCTACCAAGTGTACCGGGACTGTTGCAGTTAAATACCCAGAGTTACAGTCAGTGAGGGCAGTCGGATAGTGTGAGATAACCTCTTGTAGAAGTCAGTTACAAGCACGTAGACTCTAAGGAAGCCCTACTTCGAGACTGTATATATCTATCTGTATTTGCTACTAACCACGTTCCTGGACTTACTAACAGTATTACTCTTTGTATGATTGTGTAAATACATTTTATTTCTTATATTTAATTATTGCTTTTGTCATTCCTTGGAGACCGAATTAATCTCGGAATCCACAACAATATATATATATATATATATATATATATATATATATATATATATATATATGGTATAAAATGACAATTGGAAAAAAATCTTAGATTTTGCCGACGCGTTTCGTCTTGGATTGTCCATAGAATTTAACTGTATTGTCGATATAGAAAAAAAATCTCTTAGTATTAAAGTAATTTCTATTAACCAGAAAAAGGCTTAGACAGAAGCGTCTATCGTTTTAAATTTGGATTTAACTATAACAACAAAAAACATTTCGATTTCATTTTTGCCTTGAAAAAGTCGGAAGACGAAACGCGTCGGCAAAATCTAAGATTTTTTTCCAATTGTCATTTTATACCAATCTGTCATGTCCACAGAATTGATCTGGGAATTTAACTATATATATATATATATATATATATATATATATATATATATATATATATATATATGTGTGTGTGTGTGTGTGTGTATGTTTCTGTGTGTGTATGTTTGTGTGTGTGTGTTTGTATGTGTGTGTGTATGAATCTGAAGCTGGTTTATTAAATTCATTCATAATTTGTTTATTATGCAATTATTGTGACTTAAAACAGAAAAGAATGACATTTGGGTTTCGGGTGCGAATATTATGAGAAGTTCCCGACAAAAATACAATTCGTATCTCATTTCCACAGACGCTTCATAATACATGCAGCAATTACACGCTCATATAGCAATCGCACGCTCATGTCGCAATTGCACGCTCATGTAGCAATTACACATTCATGTAGCAGGTACACGTTCATGTATAAACGACATGTTTTTGTAGCATACAAAGAAGCCATGACTATCTTTTTTTTACTTTAATTCGCGTTACTGATTTTGTCAACTAGTACTATAGTAACAACAGAAAAAGCTACATGTGTGTTACTCAGTGTTTTCTACTTATTAAAATCTATTCCTAAAGACACACGCACATAGAAAGTCACTCGTCCATCACTTTTCTTTCTTTAGAAATCATAACAATGTACCTAAGTTAAACCTAATCTCTACGCAAAGTTATTTAAATAAATGTATGGCACGGTAGTATTTATCTCCACTGAAACCGAATGTGAAACACGGTCGGGTTTAATGTAGGGGAGCGTTAGCGCGTACATTCGAACCAGGGACAGGGAAAAAATTACCCAGCACCCACAACAGTCAGTTGTGTTGACCTTGGTAGCGACTACCGATCTCCCCTACCTAGAATTATTTAATATTAGGTTGGTGCAAAAATAATGTCGTTTTCTCACATATGTTACTATGTGAGAAAACGACATTATTTTTGCACCAAACTAATATTAGTAATTGTGCAAAAGTGAATACAAGGATCATGGCCGGAATTTGCCGATTTCTCATTCGCCTTTACTACACCGCTTGCACATCCACCTCTGAACTTATTTTTTTTAAACTAATATTTAAATATTTATCTACAATTAGAGCACTTCCGGTTTATACAGTCTACTTCCGGATTATACGGTCTAATATTAGAAAACTTAGAAACATCTTTCATATGTTTATGCCTAAGAGCAACTCAAGGTAGAGGGTTACTGGTTATCTTGTAAAGGAGGGAGAAGGAAGAATTAAGAAATGCATATTATAAGGATTTGTAGGATAAATGTCGGTTGAGCCTGGACTAAAATGAGACCAAGACTGTAGCTGTCAGGGAAACATCATCTCGGGAGTTTCCTTATAGACAAATTTTAAACCGTCACAAAATGCAGCAGTTTTTCCGGCTTCATGACACATAGAAACAAGAAAATACTTGTCGGTATAGTAATTTATTTAAGAGTGCAGGTCCTAGTAAGTAATCACAAAAGGAGTGTTTGAAAAATATATGACTTACGCTGACACACCGGACATTTTTCTGATTAGGAGGGTGAAGAAAGAATCCAAGGTTTGTCCACCTTCGACATAGTGCTTTTGCCTGTTATTATGGACGTCGTAATGTTTTGATTCGCTGGCTGAAATTTCGATATAATCCGCTTCGCTACCAGCATTAGTCACAGAAAATTGGAGACGAATTCTTGACTTTGGTTCCACTACGGCTACAAAAGAAAAATAGACAAGATTTACCAAAGCTAACAAAATAACATTTCTAAAACGTTCGCAAATATCTAGTTACGTTACATTAACAGAAAATGGATAGTAAATTAAAGGAGGATAGAGATAAACTAAATTAGTGATTCCCAATTAAAAAAAATGGAAATAAATTTCTCAAGGCACAGTGGATAAAGGCGTTAGTTAGATCCAGTGACAGGACGCAAAGAGTGTGAGTTCAATACCCGGTTAAGTCAGTGGAGAACTTGGGGAGGGGAATTACCACGAGATAACTGACAACTGAAATCCATTAAACATGTCACGTGGAATGAGAACAGACTACCCCAGAGAACGAAATAAAGGATTCAGTTCGACATTCCAACAACATGAAGAAGGCCGGAGCGTACAACGGTCGAAACGATGTAATAAATATGGCTACAAAGATTAGGACAATAGTCCGAATAATGTAAATAGTGTATATAATAATTTATTTCAGAAATATAGACAGATATTGAAGGGCCGAAACGTTGTAATAAATATGGCGAAAAGATGAGGACAATAGTCCGAATAATGTAAATAGTGGACATAACTTATTTCAGAAATATACACAGACACTGAAGGGATAAAACTTTGTAATAAATATGGCGACAAAGATGAGGACAACAGTCTGCATAATGTAAATAGTGGACATAATACATCATCTCAGGAATATAGACAGATGCTGAAGGGGCGAAACGTTGTGATAAATATGGCGACAAAGATGAAGACAATAGTCCGAATAATGTAAATAGTGTACATGATGCCTCATCTCAGAAATATAGACACATATTGAAGGGCCGAAACTTTTTAATAAATATGGCGACAAAGATGAGGACAATAGTCCGAACAATGTAAATAGTGTACATAATACCTCATATCAGAAATACAGAATTAATTGCCGAAACGATGTGATAAATATGGCGACAAAGATGAGGATAATAGTCCGAAAAATGTAAATAGTGTACATAATACCTCATCTCTGAAATATAGACAGATGCTGAAGGGCCAAAACTTTATAATAAATATGGCGACAAAGATGAGGACATTAGTTCAAAAAAATGTAAATAGTGTGCATAATACCTCATCTCAGAAATATAGACAGATAGTGAAGGGCCGAAATGTTGTAATAAATATGGCGACAGGGATGAGGTCAATAGTCCTAATAATGTAAATAGTGTACATAATACCACATCTCAGAAATATAGACAGATACTTAAAGGCCGATACGTTATAAGAATATGGAGACAAAGATGAGGACAATAGTCCGAATAATGTAAATAGTGTACATAATACCTCATCTCAGAAATATAGACATATACTGAAGGGCCGAAATGTTGCAATAAATATGGCGACAAAGATGAGGACAATAGTCCGAACAATGTAAATAGTGTACATAATACCTCATCACAGAAATATAGACATATACTGAAGGGCCGAAACGTTGAAATAAATATGGCGACAAAGATGAGGACAATAGTCCGAACAATGTAAATAGTGTATATAATACCTCATTTCAGAAATATAGACAGATACTTAAAGGCCGATACGTTGTAAGAATATGGCGACAAAGATGAGGACAATAGTCTGAGTAATGTAAATAGTGTACATAATACCTCATCTCAGAAATATAGACAGATACTGAAGGGGCGAAACGTTGTAATAAATGTGCCAATAAAGATGAGTAAAATAGTCCGAATAATGTAAATAGTGTGCATAATACCTCATATCAGAAATATAAACAGATACTGAAGGGCCGAAACGTTGTAATAAATATGGCGACAAAGATGAGGGCAATAGTCCGAATAATGTTAATTGTGTGCAAATGCCTCATCTCAGAAATATAGACAGATGCTAAAGGGCCGAAACATTGTGATAAATATGGCGACGAAGATGAGGACAACAGTCCGAATAATGTAAATATTTACATAATAAATAATCTCAGAAATAGACAGGACAGATACTGAAGAACCGAAACGTTGTGATAAACATGGCGACAAAGATGAGAGCAATAGTCCGAGTAATGTAAATAGTATACATAATACCTCATCTCAGAAATATAGACAGATACTGAAGGGGCGAAACGTTGTAATAAATGTGCCGATAAAGATGAGTAAAATAGTCCGAATAATGTAAATAGTGTGCATAATACCTCATATCAGAAATATAAACAGATACTGAAGGGCCGAAACGTTGTAATAAATATGGCGACAAAGATGAGGGCAATAGTCCGAATAATGTTAATTGTGTGCAAATGCCTCATCTCAGAAATATAGACAGATGCTAAAGGGCCGAAACATTGTGATAAATATGGCGACGAAGATGAGGACAACAGTCCGAATAATGTACATATTTACATAATAAATAATCTCAGAAATAGACAGATACTGAAGAACCGAAACGTTGTGATAAACATGGCGACAAAGATGAGAGCAATAGTCCGAGTAATGTAAATAGTATACATAATACCTCATCTCAGAAATATAGACAGATACTGAAGGGGCGAAACGTTGTAATAAATGTGCCGATAAAGATGAGTAAAATAGTCCGAATAATGTAAATAGTGTGCATAATACCTCATATCAGAAATATAAACAGATACTGAAGGGCCGAAACGTTGTAATAAATATGGCGACAAAGATGAGGGCAATAGTCCGAATAATGTTAATTGTGTGCAAATGCCTCATCTCAGAAATATAGACAGATGCTAAAGGGCCGAAACATTGTGATAAATATGGCGACGAAGATGAGGACAACAGTCCGAATAATGTAAATATTTACATAATAAATAATCTCAGAAATAGACAGATACTGAAGAACCGAAACGTTGTGATAAATATGCCGACAAAGATGAGGACAATAGTCCGAATAATTTAAATAGTGTACATAATACCTCATCTCAGAAATATAGACATATACTGAAGGGCCGAAATGTTGCAATAAATATGGCGACAAAGATCAGGACAATTGTCCGAGTAATGTAAATAGTGTACATAATACCTCATCTCAGAAATATAGACATATACTGAAGGGCCGAAGCGTTGTAATAAATATGCCGACAAAGATGAAGACAATAGTCCGAATAATTTAAATAGTGTACATAATAACTCATCTCAGAAATATAGACAGATACTGCAAGGCCGAAACTTTGTAATAAATAGGCTGACAAAGATGAGGACAATATTCCGAATAATGTAAATAGTGTAAATTTTCTTCCTTCTATATATATTGTTAAATGAAGAAAAATATTTGGATAATTGATCAGTAGGGATTTTTTAATCGACAAGACTCTGCAATGTTTCCTCAACGTTGTCACAACGTTGAGGATAAAGCGTCAGTTTGTGGTCAGAAAAATAGTTGATTGTAATGCTGCAATAACGTCGCCACAATGTCAGATATTACACAACCGAATTACATGGATATGTATTTTTTAACGGCATATCAACACCTCTATGAGTTGTTTAATGCCGAAATTTAAATATTTTGAACACAATCTTATGGCTTCACATAAAATGTACTGTTGGTAATTCTTCTATAAATATGTATTATTGCTCATTATACTATAAATAAAAGCAACAGCAATTATAACACATATCCACAAAATAGCAATAATAATTGTAATTGCCGAAATAAAAACAACAGTCCACTTTATAATGAATGTTTAACTAAAAATATCATATATAAAACAACTGTATCAAATAATATTAATACAGAAAAATATTTACATAGGAGCAATCGAAACCAATTTAAAGAAAGATTTAATAATCATATGATGTCATTTAAAATAGATAAATACGTAGATAGTACAACATTATCAAAATATATATGGAGTCAAAAAGAAAATAATTTACCTACTATAGTAAAATGGGAAATTATAAGGACAGTACTCCCATATAATGTTACCAATAGGAATTGTAGACTGTGCTTAGAAGAAAAATTGTCAATATTAACTTTTTATAGGCTTACATTGTTGGAAGCCAAAAGGTGATTATCTCCCTTTGGTCATAATGAAGCCATGTGACAGCTGCCTGTGACGTCACTTCATAGCGCGAAGAAAACGGTCAGTCAGTAAGCTTCCAGGAGTCAAACCAAGCAGTTGTTTTTTTTAAAAGCCCAGGATGAGGGTAAATCTGCTTCTCTCAGCCCCGTAGGGCAGTTTACAAGCCTATGACGCCGTTTTCATACGAAAATATATCTTCACCAGATATAAAAAAATATCTCCGGCTCGCAGTCCTTAATTTTGACAAAAAAACAAAACTCGCTATTTCCCCTTTGCGAAATATACCATCGATAACGACATAGCAGATAGATACAGCTCGCTCGAGTCTGGAATTCTAAACATGGCTTCTACAGAGACCTAATTCTCACTGGGGATTATTACACGTAAGTCTATCTTTTATCGTTACCTTTTCACTCTGCTTTTTGTGTCGATTTGTGTTATATTTTCTTTGTGTAGGACACACACACGCACACACAAAACACACGCACACACACACACACACACACACACACACACATATATATATATATATATATATATATATATATATATATATATATATATATATATAAAAGTGAACATAGAAGTCAACACTTAGAGGTGACAGTCTGTTTCATGCTATATGCAATCGTCAGGTCCTGACGATTGCATATATCATGAAACAGACTGTCGCCTCTAATTGTTGACTTCTATGTTCACTTTTATATTTACACACGCTCTATCTTTGATATTGAGCACTTTATCCCATAAATATAGCACACCTTAAGACTATATATATATATATATATATATATATATATATATATATATATATATATATATATACTCTACTCGACTCTCCCGTTGAATTCGACGTATGAGGGTCAAGCAGGTCAGTTCCTAGGAAACTGACAGCCCGACACCAGCACATGAGATTTGATTATAGTGGTGAAGGTTTTGTGCCGAACCATCCGCACTTTTTGCAGGACGGAACCGAATAGCTGAAAGAAAAGGAATAACAAACCTGCTTTGTTCTCAGAGATAGTTTAGTCATACACAAAATTATATATATATATATATATATATATATATATATATATATAATTTTGTGTATGACTTAACGGCATAAAACTATCTCTGAATACAGACACTTGGTGCACTACGTACCACAGGGAACCCAAATATATATATCAAATTAATTAACAAATCGGAGACTTCAGAAAGCCATGGTAATATTTTATTTCGCGAGATCGATAAAATTCGATTTCGCTTCGTCGGTTTCAAAAAAAAAAAAAAAAAAGAAAAAAGGTAAAAAAGAATTTGTTAATTATTACTTGCTCTATTTATTACATTGAGCTCTCGGGATTTATATCCTCATTGGAATTATCCATATGTATTAACAATTATCTATCTATCTATCTATATAAAAGGGAACATTGAAGTCAACACTTAGAGGCTTTGTTTTATGCTAGACGCAATCGTCAGGCCACGATTGCGTCTAGCATGAAACAGACTGTCGCCTCTAAGTGTTGCCTTCAATGTTCACTTTTATATTTACACACGTTCTATCTCTGATATTGGGCACTTTATCCCATAAATATAGCACACATTAAGACTATATTTCTTCATATATATATATATATATATATATATATATATATATATATATATATATATTATTTTGTGTATGACTTAACGACATAAAACTATCTCTGAGAACAAAGCAGGTTTGTCATTTCTTTTCTTTTCGCTATTCCCTTCCGTTCGTGAAATAAGGTGATATTATATAGATATAATAATGTCTAATAATGGGGAGTGGGAATGTAAGCTGAAAGAATAAAACTTCGCTCACCCACCTGCTGGTGACTTACCCGGCGCGTGTTGATATTATTAAACCCTATTAACATCAATGACTATTTCATTTTACGTCTTTCCTATAATAGTCGTTCAATCTAATGCATGAACTGTTTATGCAAATTAGAATAAAGTTAGAAATTGACACTTACCAGGTAAGGGTTTCACAGTGAGTTCGACGCTTGACGGTTTGTAAGGGGTGAACCTTAAGCGGTTCATTTGGTTTCCATCTATGTCTTTGCCAATGATCCCCATATAAAAAGGCTGCAGTCAAAAACAAAATTAGATAATATTTATTTTTATGCAAAAAAAAAGAAAAAAAAAAAGAAAAAAAGAAAAAAAAAGTGGCATAAGCCCAAAAGTGGAGATGGAGATGGCTGGTTTTCATCTCCTTTATCTAAAACTTATCTAGCCGCAATCACTGGCCCAAGCAAACTATACAATACCACATTCTTTACCATTCTTGCTACAAACACCATAGTACCTCAAAGTCTCTATGAGGTCCTAACTCGTTTCCATATGTACTGTGAGGGGTGGGGAATAGAATGACAACAATAAAAAGCAAAACCACAATGAATATTTCCAATCTGCATAATACTCTATATACAAGAAACTAAACAAAATGGCGTTAGTAATACCCCACAAACCTCACAATCATTAATTGTGGTAGAAATATCAGTTAACTGGATGAAATTAATGCGGGACTTGGATAAATTAAAACCAATCATTCAGCCAACCACACACACAACTATACACTCATCCAGACACAACAACAAATATGAAAAAAACACACCCGAAAAAAGTCTCGCATCCACTAGAAAACTGGAAGAAAGCATAAAATGAACGAATACATATAGTCTCCAGGCTTTTAAATATCATTGGCTTACTACACTCTTACAGTATATCTGATAGCCAGTACCTTCTGTCAAATCTACAATACCGACAATGCATAATCCGTGTATGCGTCTGTTTGTGTCTAGGTAAAACCCAGAATTTCAAATGTTGATTATGAAGGCACACAGTTCCTTCCCAGTTGAAAGACTGAATCAACACAGTCTTCTTATTTATTTAACAGTCAATACTTCAGATGTTTGATACTTTCAGATCTCTCTGGTTATGCAGTAATGTAGCCAAAGATGTCTACATTTTTGAGGAGCCTCGTTTTGAATACAGTCCATTGCGTCATAGTGTTTCGTTGTGAATACAATATATTTTCATTATTAATAGTCTTACTGATATCCTTATTGTTGTTCTTATTAAAAGGTTTCTGCCGTTGTATCTTCCGGCCTTATTCAAATGACTGTCAATTCTCACCGCATTATTAAATTTTGAATCTCTTCATTTGTACCCACTTCTTAAAATAATGATCAGCGATCATGCTTATCATTGCTATGGCAATATCCCGTTGTTAAGCTCCAAGACTTAACGATGCGAGAGAGGAAATTCTACTGCTATTTTATAGTCGTGGAACTCACAAGAACCTTATTCAGTCATTAACTTAAGACTTATGATTCATCAGAAAATTAAAATAGTGTTGTAGTGAATTTTTCCGTGGGTACTGCTGGTAGAAAATAGTGTGTTTCGATCAGCAATTAAATAATATATAATAATTTGCTTTAAATTTACCTGGCCATTTACCTGTTGATAAATCCGAGACTCACCTGTCCGGGAACGGTAAATGATGCGGTGAAAAGCTGTCTAGTTTTCTTTTTTCCCTGTTTTAGTTTGGTGCTAAGGAATTCAATGCCGTTTTCATCGTAGAGAACAATCTGCTCGATAGACGAGACCAGTTTCACTTTGGGAACTTTTACCTGCACTGAAATATTGGTACCTGCAAACGAAACAACGTACAATTAACAAATTAAACTTATGATAACTGCAACGATGTCAGTTCGAGTGTAAATTATGCAAATAATGATAATTCCTTACACCAGAATTTTAGACAAAAATTAAAAAAAAAAAAAACTGCATTAGGTGCTGTTAAATTTTTCAGTGCCTCAATAAACTGGAGGCAGCAGATTTTTTTTTAAATAAAAAAAATGCTGCAAACTTTTGCAATACTATTTATAAATTTAATGCTTATATAAAAGTGGACATTGAGGTCCACATACAGTGGCGACAGTCTGTTTCATGATTAAATGCAATCGTCACTTTAACTCATAAATATAGCATACCGTAAAACCATATTCTTATCATGAATTTAAAGCTTTCAAACATGTTTTGTTGAATATAACAAAGAAACTTTGATGAATTTTTTGTTGAGTTTTTATAGTATTTTTAATTTTTTCCGTTTAATGGTAGTAAGGGAATGTAAAATTTGTCCGTAGAGTCTATTGTCCCAAGCGGTTTCGGCCACTTTAACTATTTTCAAGAGATTTATTATTAAGTGTTGTTAATTTTTTATGATTATTTTTTAAAGATATAGTTGTGTGATGATTCTAGTAGCATTTATTCTGTTCCGCGCGAGAAAAATGTGGCTAGAATTCGAGTTGGCGTTCTTTTATTCAATTATTTCCGCTGTTAAATAAGGTGAGATCAATATTGGTTGCCAGATATTTTATGTAAAGTTTTTTTTCCCAAATCAAGATGTTTTGGGATACGGGATTTATGAAGGATGATCGTATTATCCCGATATGTTTCTTTGGATGTGTATAGCTGGCTACTCGTCTTCGAGGGCACCAGTCTACTAGAGCACCTAGCCAATCTCTATCGCAGTGGTTTGTTCAGGCGCATGAGCGTTTATTCAACACCCACAGAGCCCACCTGTGGTTTATACTGGAACTATGCTGAGCAGACCTTAGTTACAGTTTCTGGGAAAGAGCGTGTTATCTAGCGTGATCAACAATTTGAACAAAGCCAGCAAAGTCAAGTCCTCGACCACAATGACTTGTGACTTCGTACCAGCACAGCTATTGACGCCATCCGAGGTTTCCGTCTACCTAATTTTATTCGCAAGGCTTGGGTCAACCTCTGGTCTTTCAAGTACTTTCTAAAGGTTCCACACGCTCAGATAGTCCTATGCCAAGCATATAGGTCGACCCCTAAACATGCGGTAAGTTGCCAGTGTCCCAAAGCTCAACCTACCGGTAAATAAAGTTAGGCTGCAGTAGACGATAACCAGTGCCAAAACTATATAAAGTCACACCACGTACCTACATATTGAGACACTAACCGTAATATATTTCTATATGCGTGGTATAGCAAACAACTTCAAACAAACACCGGTGTGTGTATATCGACCCCCCCTCTCTAGTCCGATAACATCAGGATGTCTCCTTCCCGACAAATCGACTATGGTGAGATTCGAACCCGGGTCTCACTGTCGTTCTAATCACGCGGCCCATCATTTCTTTATATATATATATATATATGTATATATATATATATATATATATATATATATTCCCAATAGGATAGAATCCAGGTAGAGCTCAATGTCCAGGACAGAGCAAGAAGATAATATAAAAGACTCAAACACTACTATTCCATGGTTACAATTTATTACATTGGAATCGTAATCATGATCCAATTCAGGCCTACAAATTCAAATTTTTGAATTTGTAGGTCTGATGAATTGGATCTTGATTACGATTCCAGTGTAATAAATTATAACTGGTCTATATTTCTGAGATGAGGTATTATGTACACTATTTACATTATTCAGACTATAAAGCGATAATAACAACAAAAATTGCAATATGAGCTCTGGTAAAAACGTGAAATGATGACAGCAAAAATTGCAATATGTGCACAAAAAAAATGGTTGCTGAAGACATTAGGTTTATAATACTCAGAAAGATTGAAAGAGTGTGAGTTCAATACCCGGTTAAGCCAGTGGAGAACCTGGAGAGGGGAATTAATAGGAAATAACTGATAACTGACATCCATTAGACATTGCACGTGGAACTAAAACAGTCTACCCCAGTGAGCGAAATAAAGGGTTCAGTTCGACATTCCAATCACTGGTCGAAACGTTGTAATAAATATGGCGACACAGATGAGGACAATAGTCCGAATAATGTAAATAGTGTAAATTATAACCATGTTTGAGCCTTATATATATATATATATATATATATATATATATATATATATATATATATGAAAAATATATTTATGTTATATAATAAATATAATGTATAAAATATAATATATATGTTATAAAAAGATGTCCTGGTCACGCAGCAAAACTTCCAGCACTTCTTTAGGTAAGTGCAAAAGTTTCCAGTATGTTTTTCTCTCTTTTTCCTGTCCTCTCTCTCTCCCTCTTTCCTGACCTCTCTTTCTCTTTCCTTCTTTCCTGGCCTCTCTCTTTCTCTTTCCTTCTTTCCTGGCCCCCTTTTTTTTCTCTCTCTTTCTCTTAGACGAGTGAAGGGAGACATGGGAGACAATAGTTATTTTTTTAAATAAATTAAAAAGTGTAAACTTTTGCTCACACTTAATAGTATAGTTTTGGGAATTGGAAACTGGTTTTCTCTTCCCATTTTGGTTATCTTCTTTGCCTTGATTGGCAAACAGCCTGGTCTGTTGAACAAAAACCATCCAGACGATTTCAGTTTCAGATAAGATATTAGTATTTATCTACATACCGAAAAGGTCAAATGTGACACAAGGTCAGATTTAATGTGGAGTCTCACACGTAAGCGTGCGAAGAGAGGCAAAAATTGTAGTTTCTCTGCTAGAAAGATCTCAATTCCATGCATGATTTTCCAATTTAGTGTAATGGGAATTTCCAGAAACCAGGAAATCTGTTTCGGTTTTGTGTCTAGTTTAACCAGAAGACAAGAACAAGGTTGATCCCGACCAAGGAGCCGAAAAGCAGAGTAGATATTACCCTTTCATTTTAGAGTTTTGAAATTTATGATTTAATAGGTATTACATATAGGAGGCCGAAGAAAAATGATTAAAAAAAAGAAATTAGATTGAAACGAAAGAAATAAGAGTAAAAAAAATAATAATGACTGATAATGCGTCATCGAACTGTGGTTATAAAATAAGTAGATCCCATTTTCACAATCGCTTATAAACATCCATTACTATAAAATAAAACGTTTTCAACACTAAAGCTGAATTAATCAAATAAAACTTCTACTTAGATTTGCCATTATATCACACGATCTTTTTTTTATTTTTTTAAATCGGTATCAATCCATACAAGGCAGTAAAGCCACTAAGACACATGTGGTTACAGGTGGCATTAGGAACAGAAATATTAATAATGAGCGGGAAGAGGAATGAGTAATCAGGAGGGTAGTAGATAGCAATTGACATTGCATTTAAATTTTTGCAGATTAAAGTTGGCGGGAATGTATGAAGCCGAAAGGGAGTTCCACAAGCGAGAAAAGAAACTGTTAGCATAGAACTTACGGCTACATTTAACCAGCTGATGGAATCTCGACACCAGTATAGTGCTGCGCTTAAATTAAAAACTTTAAACTTAGCTAGCCACAAACACTGACCCAGACATACCACAAGCTCATCCGAACAATTGCTATGAAAGTATTTATAGAAAAAACACAGAGAAGCAATCTTACGGCGGTGGGAAAGTGACTGGAGCCAAGCTGCCAGATTAGGACTAATAATATTGCTCATTCTTCTTTGGATTTTGTTAAGGCGATCAAGGTAAACAGCAGGTCCACCGGACTGTATGTGGCAGCAATATTTTAAGCATGGACGAATGGTAGACTTATATATAAGTAAAATAAAATAAATATATAAATAACATATTACTACTCCTTCTTGTTTATGCCGTGTCCGGGCGTGGATCATCAAGACTCTCCACAGCTTCCTGTAATTTTCATCTTTAAGTAAGTGTAGATAAAGCAATAACAAATATGGTGCGATCAACGAAGAATGAGGTTAAGCGTTAGCTTGAACTGAAGAGAGGGCAGCCACTGCGTTGGAATCGGCTTCCCGTTGTAATAAATGTGTGAATTCGTGTCTTGCTTGGAGATTATATTATTATTTCTGATCCTTCTGGTTTACTCAGCGTCGTAGACTGACGGTTTGCGTTGTTGCAAATAAAAAGCGAATGAAAGATGACGGGGTATACTAATAAAATAAAGAATGGCGGAGATTTCTTCATCTAATAATGATAACGACGCCAGACTGATGATGCAAACAAATTTAAAATCAAAGAAATACTCGACAAGCATTAATTGATCGATAATGCTTCATCAAATAAAAGTAAAATTTATGGTAATATTACTGTTAAGGGGGGCACGTTGGAGTAATGGATAGCTGCAGGGATTGAGGAATCGGAGAGCTGAGTTCGAATCCATTGCATCCACCTACGTGCTAATACCCTTGGAAAAGATATGATCCCTCTTCTCTCCCAGCTATGGGTAAATATCAGGACAGATCGAATTCTGTAGCCTCGGGTGGCAACTTGTCTACTGCAGAAAGAAATGGCAACCTACTGCGAGAAAAAAAAATCTGCCTCGTCAGTCATGTATCGAAAGATATATGATCGCCTAAGCTGACTAGTAAAGGTAATACTTCCACTAAAATTCAAAGTCATATTACAACTAAAGGCAATATTTACATTGTTCAGACTGTTGTCCTCATCTTTGTTGCCCTATTCCCGACGTTTCGGTCGTTGTACGCCCCGGCCCCGGCCTTCTTCAGCTGATTGGAATTTTGAACCGTCCACTGGAGTAGACTGTTCTAGTTTCACGTGCCTTGCGTCTTCCGTATCTCATATATCAGTATCAGTCATTTCCCTTTAACTCAAGTGGATTACTTCAATTAAAGCTTTCATCCACTGGGCCATGTGTCAGGACAATAATATAATTATTAATATATTAGGTTGGTGCAAACAATAATGACGTAATAATGTCGTTTTTTGACGTATTTTTTAACGTCAAAAAACGACATTATTACGTCATTATTTTTGCACCAACCTAATAATAGGTAATATTAATACTACATTTCAAGATAATATTCCTACTTAAATCAATATTACTACAAAAGGTAATATTACTACTAAAATAGATGGTAATATTACTACTTAAATTCAGTGTCATGTTACTAATAAAGTTAGTATAATACTAACTTTACTGAAGATAATATTATTAATAAAATTCAAGGTAATATTACAATTTAAGATAACACTATTACTAAAGGAAATACTATTACCAAAAGCCAAGATAATAATATTATTAAAGGTAATATTACTACTAAAATTCCAGTTAATATTTCTACTAAAGTGAATATTACTACTAATGTTAATATTACTACTAAAGTTAATATTATTTCTAAATGTAAAATTACTATTACTATTTAAGGTAATATTAATACTAAGAGTAATATTACTACTAAAATTGACGTTCATATGACTGCTAAAGTCCAAGTTAATATTATATTAAAATGCAAGGTAATATTGCTATTAAATTTAAGATAATATTACAACTCAAATCAATATTACTACAAAAGCTAATAACACTAATAAAATTCAAGGTAATATTACTACTAAAGTTATTCATACTACTAAAGTTCGAAGTAATATTTGCATTAACGCTAATATTACGACTAAACGTAATGTTACTAATAAAATCCAAGATAATATTAATATTAAATAAAATATTACTGCCAAAAATTCAAGGTAATGTTACAAATAAAAGTAATATTACAACTAAGGGAAATATTAATACTAAAATTCAATGCAATATTACTACAAAATGTAATATTACGAGTAAATTCAAGATAATATTAGTACTAAAATTCAACGTCATATTACTACTAAATTTAATATTGCTAGCAATATCCAAGGAAATATTACTGAATTCCAAGGTAATACTACTACAAAAGGTAATATTACTACTAAAATTCCAGATCATATTATGAGTAAAGCTAATTTTAGGTCTAAAGCTAATATGACTAAAATTCTATGTAATATCAAGACAAAATGTATTATTACTACTGAATTGCAAGATAATATTACAACTATAGGTAAATATCATTTTAATATTACAACTTTTTTATTAATGATTTTAGACTGATGATCTGAATAGTTGATTGATAGAGATTGGAATTAAGATGAACAAATGCTCGTCCAAAATTAATATTTGTTGATAATGCATCAAGTAATAATAATAATAATAATAATAATAATAATATTCAAGATAATATTACTACTTGCTTATATGACTAATATAGATTCATTATGGAATAGTCAAAACATGCTGCAAAACACCCGTTCTCATTTGATCACTGAAGTCATGCCCAGTCTATAATTATATGGGGTTTCGTTTAGAAACACCGTCTACTGTAAGCGATCACCTACAATCCGTAATATATATCGGCTTTAAATAACGTATAAAGAGTTGATAAGTAGTAAAAAATCAAAACAAAAACAAATGAATCAATCAAATGTGTAACGTATACTTGTAGTGAAGGCGGAATTGACGTGTCAAGTTTAAATTTCAGGTGAGTCTGTTCTGTTAATTGTCGCATAAATGCCTTTGGAAAAGGTATAAATCTGTTTCTTCTTCCACCCCGCCAAAAGTCTGAATTCTAAACCGCGTTGCAGGCAAATGGAAACCACTTCACTATATCTCCCAAGAATGCGTGGCAATTCACCGACAATAAAAATAAAGAATTCTTTAGAGCGACGTAATCACCTCTATCTTGAATTGGCATTGGAAAAAATGTATATTTAACCCATTACCTGCCACGAGCCCCATTTGCAGATCTGTTAAAATTAAACTCACTACATGTATTTACATTGAATTGCTTACATACATTGCATTTGCAGAGGTATATTTTGCAACACTTAACCTTTAAAGTTTTTACTATTAGCCGTAAGAAAACGCTTTCTGTTGTAATTTTACATTTCACGAGTGTAGAAAAATAATGACTATTTTGAAAAGTATTTTTTTATTATTATTTTTTAATGTTTTATACACATATATATTTGATGTTCTAGCTTCTATAAAAACGACAATGGTAGCTACTGAAGATAAACATATGGAATAAATAAACTCCTAAGACACCTGTCTGGGCCAAAAATACGCATTAAAAAAATTTGGCAGTTAATGGGTTAAGGATTTAGTATGTTTTAATGAACAACTGCCCCCTCCCCTCCAGTAAACATGACTATGTAAAACATATTTATTACTAGACAATAATCCCTAGCGAATTCGTTACCGTCCTGAGTATGACGATAAAGTATATCCGCATCCTGGATAAGACGATAGACTACATCTGGCAGCAGGGCCTTTGATTGGGAGTTTTTGAGAAGCATGGAACCATCTCTTAATTGTTGGTGTTCCCAGCTCCACTGTGACCGGAGTGGTAGTACCTGTCAGGGTCCCAGTTATGGATGAGTGGTTACCCCCACCAAACAAAGGGGTCAAAACACTATGAAAGTATAAAAATAGGTTTTAATAGCAGCAATACTCTTGAAAAATTTATTACCAGCAGTACATGTTTGAAAAAAATTATTACCAGCAATATAATAATAAAAAAAAAAATTATTACCAGCAATACATTTTCGAAAAAAATATTACCAACAATACATTTTTTGGAAAAAAATATTATGTCAATACATTTTTGAAAAAAATATTACCAGCAAAACATTTTCGGAAAAAATATTACCAGCAATAAAAATCCTGTCGACATTAAATAACCCGTTGAGGTTGATATGCAGTAAAACAAAACAAACAAAATCAAACTAAACCAAACCAAATTCTTCTTCTACGTGCTGTATCCGTTCATGATGTGAACAATCATGGCTCTCCACATCTTCCTATCCTTTGAAGCTGTTAGCAATATTTGTCTTTTTACTCTCCCTTACTTTATTATCTAGACAAAATGGAATCTCCATTTAAACTCTAAATAATTAGACAGGTGTTGCCGGCTAAGAGAAAATATATTTGGCAAGTTTTTTTTTTTTAATATTGTCCACTTTGTAGAGATACAGAAGGCGTTTATCTCTCTTTGGTGGGTCACATGGCAGCCGCTTAGTGACGTCGCTCTATACAGTGATGAAAGCGGCAGTCAAAATTCTGTTTTTGTTTTTCAGCAGCTAAACGGTATGGTTGCTTTCTTTAGTCCGGTTCACCCCATAGCCTGAACAGAGGCTAAATGTGCTTCCCCAGTAGCTTATTAGTTCATGGTACCGTTTCCGTTTAGGAATTTATCTTTCCCAGATACAGAATGAAACTCCAGCTCCTAGTACTCAATTTAAAAAAAAACAAAACAAGACTCGCTGTTTCCCGTTCGTGGAATATGTCCTCGCCTGGTACATAGATGAATTCGGTCCGTTTGAATATGGAGTTCTAAACATGGCTTCTCCAGACACAGGAGTATCTCCATTTTCCCTTTCCCTTTTGTTTCCCCTTAAATTCTGCTTTGCTTTGTAGATATATGTGATATATTATTCTTCGCATGGGATATGTGTATATATGTATATGTAGTTTTGTGTATGTCTTAGTATTATAAAATTCTCTCTGTCATTCTTTTGCCTTTCAGCTATTCTATTCCATCCGTGAAGTACAGTGTTGTTATATCACAGATATAATAATGCCCATAATTGGGAAAATACAAATAAGAGAATAAATCTCCCCTCCTTTACAACGTCATCTCAACGCGAAACCCTGATTACTTCTGAGAAATGAGTTATATCATCACGGGACGCTCTATAATTGTGACCTTGTGCTAAACGAAGCTAAGCTTAGTAAGTTACGACTCATCGAGTGACCTTAGCCGTATCACTTGAATCTAGCGTGCCTAGTATCTTATAAACATATTGGATCACCTACTATATTTATTTACCTTTTTGGAGGACGAGAGGAATGTATCTAGGTGAACAGATCAAGTAAAAAGTTCAAAACTTATCTTTTCTACTTCAAGTTTCACAGATATTATCCGCTAATCAGAGAATTATTTAAATTGAAATTATTAACAGATATCATATATTGCTTCAAATTATTACAACAGTGTGAAGAAAGGGATCATTGGATGCCTACAACATCAGGCAAAAATCATAAGTGGCAACCCAGATACATGCGAACAAGAAATGATCAGCATCAAACGTAGCCTTTAAAATAACAAATACCCAGCAAACATGACCATCAGTGTCTACAGATGGGAGGGAACAGCATGGACAAGGAGGATGAACGGAAAATTAACACCTTACGTCAAGGGCTTATCGGAAAAGATTCAAAAGACCTATAAAATATCAGGACAGTAATCAGAAGCAATTCCATTCTACAGAAAATATCTCTGTCGTGTAAAGCCTAACACAGGGGAGAATATGACCAAGAATTGCGTGTACTCAATCCCTTGCAGTTGTGGCAAAGGATAGAAAGGTGAAACAAACCGGCTCCTGAGAGTAAGGCTGGAAGAACATCGAAAAGCCGTAGTGAGAGGCGAGACAATGAAATCGGGCATGGCTGATCATGTATGAAGAGAAAGTGATAGTCATCAGCCCTTGTGGAATGAAGTGAAAATACTGGACAAGGAAGAACACTGGATAGTTAGACGTTTTAAAGAATCAACGATTAATATAGGACCCCCTTTAATAGGCCTAGCATAGAAATAAATACAATATTGGAGCCTCAACGACACATGGCCTAGTGGATAAAGACGTTGGTTAGATCCAGTGACTAGACCTAAAGAGTTGTTAGTTCACAGCAGTGGTGAACCAAAACTTGGAGAGTTCAGTTAAAGTGAAATAAATGAAGCATCCGGAAGAGGCATGGCACGTGGAACTAGAAAAATCTACTCTGGTGTACGAAATATAGGGTTAGGTTCGAAATTCCAGTCACCGGAAAAACGCCGAAGCGTACGACGGTGGAAACCTTATGAATATGGCAATGAAGATGAGGATAACAGTCCGAATAATGTAAATAATGCAAGTAATCATAATACCTCATCTAAGAGATATAGGCAAAGATATAGAGAGGCATAGACATAAAGGCCGGAGCGTACAACGGCCGAAACGTTGTGGATATGGCAATGAAGATAAGGATAACAGTCCAAATAATGTAAATAATGCAAGTTTTTATTTAATACCGTAAAAAGAAAATTCATCTTTTCGCTTCTGTTTCGAATTTAAAAAAAAAAATCAACGACATTACCACCAAAGAAACAAATAAACATATTGAAGAATCGCTCTTGAAGCTGGAACTTTTCCCGAGTAGTCTCAAAGCAAACGAGTGACTATAGGTAATAGGATCGAAAAGAAATAAAGGATTAACAAAACTAACTCTTCTATTTTTTTCTACCTTGATTGGGTTCAAAGTAATCGTCTCACCTGCAACTGGTCGACCAGAAATTTCAAATTTCATGTCATTTTCCACGGCGTAAAGTCGAACAGAAAAATCAATTTTGCTTTGGCCCGTGACAGTTATAAACCATGTTTTTTCATGTGCGCTTGTTCCTGTTCGAACAAGCTTCCATATTCCAGCTACTGGTTTCTGAAAAGAAAAAAAAAACATTAGTAAGACTTGTGATATCTGCGGCGTACAAATGTTTATCGATAGATCCATTGATATTTATTAAAGATATTGGAACTCTCAAAAACAAGAATTTCGTCCAACGATAAAGAAGTGTAAATGTATTAGAATAGGAATATTGTTAAATGTTAACCATTCAAATTGAAAGCCCTTTCTACTTTAAAAACCGGAAAACCAACAGGAATCGAACGCACGCCTCCCCCACGTTTGTAGGGGAAACCACTGTTTGATCCAGTGTGTTGTACTATTCGGTTCAATCGGTGCCGGTGTACCCGTTTTTCTTTATTAAGAAATCTCGAGTGCTGTTTAATAAATAAAAAATAGAACGTCTATTTAAAATGCGAAGTATCACCTACGATACCGTTTAAAGTAATAAAAGTGTCAGATTAAAAATAAATCCATTATATATTTGTATACATATATATGCAAATATTTTAAGACATTTTTATGTTTATACATTATTTTTATAAATACAAATATTTAAGTAAATGCTCTGTTTGCAATAAACGGTATTAAACAACATTTACCGGCCTGATGGTCCGAGAAATTTTCATAGAAAAATATTCGTCCTCCGACAGGAATCGAACCTGTAGTCTATACAGAACCGTAATATAGACTGACGTACCTTAACAGATTTGGCCACAGAGGACCGTTTGGTTAGCAAGGTCGATTTTACTGCTTTCAAACTACAATCTTCCATGAATCTCTCACGTACATTCATATCTGCTCAAATATATGACGGTTTCGTATAGGATACAGGTTCGATTCCTGTCGGTAAATGTTGTTTAATACTGTTTATTATAAACAGAGCATTTACTTAAATATTTGATATTTATAAAAAGAATGTATAAACATAAAATGTCTTAAAATAATTGTCGGACTTTGTCCATTTCATATATATATATATATATATATATATATGTGTGTGTGTGTGTGTGTGTGTGCGTGCGTGCGTGTGTGTGTGTAGATTACTGAAAAAACTCCAAGGACGAATATGCAATGTTATTAGTCTTGACCTGGCATCTCGATTTCAGTCATTTTTCTTCCACCTCAACGTAACTTATCTGTACCTTTCCTATACATATTTTCACGGGAATTGTTCTTTAGTACCTCTACTTCATGATATAAGCGCAGTACTAGATTGGCAGTTTTGTCAATTAATTGCACGGTTGAAATTGCTAGTTGGAACCGTGAGTCCTAAGGTATTCCTTCCTTCTCTCGTATTTATCGCTTATGGAACACTCTTCCGGCTTCTTGTCTTCAAACATTTAAGTGCCGCCTCAGTCGTTATTTTCTGATTCTCCTGAATCTCTTTTATTGTATCTCCTGTTTCTTTCACCCGCAGGAACCCCTAGCATCTTAGTGGGGTTTAACACCTTGAATTAAAATGATAAAAAACGACGATTTTGCAGCGAATATTGGACGATATCCTCAAAGGTGAATAAGAAGCTCAAGGCAACGGGGGTATGGTTCTACAGAAGGATGCTAAGGATATCATGGACCGAGCATGTGAGCAACGATAAGGATTTGGAGAGGATGCAAACAAGGAGGAAGCTTATACTTAACATCAGGAAGAGGCAGATGAAATTTCTTCGACACGTAATGAGAAAAGAAGAGTCCCGAGGCAACGAAGGTATGATTCTATAGAAGGATGCTAAGGATATCATGGACCGAGCGTTCGAGTAATGATGAGGTTTTGGAGAGGATGCAAACAAGAAGGAAGCTTATACTTAACATCAGGAAGAAGCAGATGGAATTTCTGGGACACGTAATGAGAAAAGAAGAGTCTCGAAGCAATGGAGACATGGCTCTACAGAAGGATGCTAAGGATATCATGGATCTAGCATGTGAGCAATGATGAGGTTTTGGAGAGGATGCAAACAAGGAGGAAGCTTATACTTAACATCAGGAAGCGGTAGATGAAATTTCTTCGACACGTAATGAGATAATAGGGCCTGGAGAATCTAATACTCACAGGGCGAATAGAGGGAAAGAGAGACAAGGGAAACCAGCGCGTAACATACTTGGCGGGATTAAGCAAGTGGATGACAGAACGTGGTCTGGGGGAGGTGGCAGAGGGACGATACTTATTGAGAGCTACAAGGGATAGGGAGGAAGTGGAGAGCCATGATGGCCTATGTTCTAAAGGGACACGGCACATAAAAAGAAAGAACAATTTTAGCAGAAACATGATGCTGGTTACGGATTTTATTTTGAATGAAATCACCTCTAAAACAAACTCTGCGATTTGATCACAAAACCATTTTAGCTCAGCAGGAGTAGAAAGGTTCACCTAAAATCCGGTTCACTCTCCTCCC
This sequence comes from Acanthosepion lycidas, assembly GCA_963932145.1. Lineage (NCBI taxonomy): Eukaryota > Metazoa > Mollusca > Cephalopoda > Sepiida > Sepiidae > Acanthosepion > Acanthosepion lycidas. Next base: position 15,535,384 of record OZ010610.1, on the reverse strand, counting down.
TAATCTTTTGAGCAGGAGTAAAGGTTTATCCTTTGTTTCTTTTTTAGGATTGGGTTTCCGGTTTTTACTAAAGTCATTCTCTTTCACTCTCAGTAGTCTCTTGCGTCTAAGTATCGTTATCGCCTTTCTGTGAGTGAATGTATTAAAAAAATATCTGTAATAAACATTTAGTTAATTGTACACTGCAATGTGTGCTTTCATTCGCTTACAGTTGTTAAGGTAACAGAATTATGTAAAACACATCTGTTTTCAGTTATTACATATTTGTGGGCAATGCAAGCAGCCCTGGCGCCATTTTGTTTGCCTTGAAACGTTTGTTTATTTTTTTTTCTTTATTTTTTCTTTTGTACTTGACTTAAAGAAAATACCACATGTGAACTGAGTGGCTTACCTTATTTTATGCTTTTAATCATTAATGTTAGAAACTATTTCTACTACACATATCTCGGGATATCGTCTAATTCTTATTGTATTTAGCACTGTTCAATTATTGCTAGCCCGTTTTCACTCAGTGTAAGTGCACGCTGCTCATCTTAGGTATAGAACTCACAACAACTATATCACCAAATTCACACACCAATGCGTTTATCCACTAAGCCATTGTTCCGTAATATCCCTAGACATGAGCAATAGAATGAGAACAGTCTATCCTCACTAACTAAATAAAGGGTTCAGTTTAGAATTCCCTGTAGGTTAACCAGATCGAAGAAGGCCAGAAGACCAACATTGTAATACCAACAACGAAGATGAGGACAATAGTCAGAATATAAATAGGGTACATAACTATTTCCGCTTCGTGTCCTGGTTAAGGCGATAAATTACACCCAACAGCAATGCCTCTGATCATGAGGTTTTGAGGAGCTTAAAACCACCTCTTAATTGCTGGTGTTCCCAGGTCCACCCTGACCCGGGGTAGTAGCACCTGTTAGGGTCGCAGCTATGGGCAAATAGTTAACCTTCGAACTGAGTCAAAGCACTATGAAAGTATTAAAATATTTTAATACCAGAAATACATTTTTGTAAAAAATTATTACCAGCAATGAATTTTTGAAGAAAATAATTATTACGAGCAATACATTTTTGAAAAAAATATTACCAGCAATAAAAATCTTGTCGGTATAATATAACCCATTCAAGTTGATACGCCGTAAAACAAACTAAACCAAACTATTTGCGCTTCTTTGCCGTTGTGTCAATAAAATTCCTATGCAAATTTATTCTTTGCATCGATGGGTAGAAAGAAAATTGATAGTCTCGTAGAACACTTTGCTAATATCTTGATTATTATCTGACATCGATCACAACGACTTCAGCTTGTAAGAATCATAATACTGTTATTCCAATAGTAATTTTGAAATATTCAGACCCACCCGTCTGTTACCAATGACTATATCACGTTCAAATTAGCTTTCTTTCCCATACCAATGCATGAAATGAAATGTAGCAGGTCGTCATTACCATCTTTAAATTCTGAAATCCATTTAAATTTCTGTCTCAGAATTGAAATTTTTCATTAAAAACATTTGTTCACGTGTACATAATTAAATGACCGGCGAGTGTTTAACGTTTGCTTAATGAAATATTATTTTATTGTAATCCAAGGAGAAGGCCTATCTAATAATTTTATTATATTTTCCAGTTTGTGTGTAAGCTGTCTCAGATAGAGATCAAATTTATGAAGGAATTATCCTGAGTTTATCTTACTTATCACTGAAGATTAAAAAGGAACGTTAATATCACTGGTTATTACCAAGAACGTTAATATCCCTGAAGATTAACAAGAACGTTCATATCACTGAATAATACTGAGAACGTTAATGTTACTGAAGATTACCAAAAAAGTTAATAGCACTAAAGATTTCCGAGAATGTTAATATGACAAAAGATTACCAAGAACGTTAATAGCACCAAAGATTTCTGGGAAAGTTAATATGACTGAATATTACTGAGAACTTTATTATCAATGAAGATTACCAAGAACATTAATATCCCTGAAGATTACCAAGAACGTTAATATCCCTGAAGATTAACAAGAGCGTTTGTTATGGTCCGGTTCCTTGTACGACGGTGATAGTCCAAGATAGAACCAATAAAGTAGAACTCGAACACGTATATGGAATAACACAGATATATTACAAACAGAAATATATATAAAGAAGTAGAAAGTGCTAATACGAACAATCAGGTTTAGCAGTAATTATCTGAAAACGCCTCTGTTTACGGATTGCCTCTGACTCGACTGACTGACTCGCTCTGATTGACTGACTTCACTCCAGACTTCAGACGGACCTCTCTGCTTCCTCTTGAGGCGCAGTATTTATTACGTATGGAATAGTTCATTATGTTATTATGGGTAAGGTCCCATAACAACGTTAATATCATTGAATATTACTGAAAGAAACGTTAATATCCCAGAAGATTAACAAGAACGTTAATATCCCTGAAGATTAACAAGAACGTTAATATCACTAAAGATTACTGAAAACGTTAATATCAATGAAGATTAACAAGAACGTTAATATCACTAAAGATTTTGATGAACCTTAGTATCACTGAAGTTTGCCAAGAACGATAACATCACTGGAGATCTCGGAGAACGTTAATGTCACTAAAGGTTAGGAAGAACGTCATTATCACTGAAGATTTCTGACAATCTTAATATTTCTGAATATTACTGAGAAAACTTTCCTTAATCCGTCTAATACTAACGGTCTCCATAACCTTCAGTGACAGTAACGTTCTCGGTTATCTACAGTGATGTTATCGTTCTTGGTAATCTTCAGTGATATTAACGTTCTCTGAAATCTTCAGTGATATTATCTTTCTCTGAAATCTTCATTGACATTAAAGTTCAAGGTAATCTTCAGAAATATTAAGGTTCTCAGAAATCTTCAGGGATATTAACGTTCTTGGTAATCTTCATTGATATTAACTTTCTTGTTAATCTTCAGGGATATTAAACTTCTTTGTAATCTTCATTGATATTAAAATATTACCAGCAATAAGGTTTTGAAGAAAAGAATTATTACCAGCAATACATTATTACCAGCAATACATTTTTAAGGAAAAAAATATTACCAGCAATTAAATATTTACCAGTATTAAATAACCTATTGAGGTTTATATGCCGTAAACCAAACCAAATCAAACCAAACAAAACGAAAAGGTTCAAACAGTGAGCATGAACATCTAGTAATAAGGACATAAAACTAGTTAACCTTTAACGAAACATTAATTATATTTATAGCCTGGAACATACAAGGCAATGTAAACATAACGTCTCACCGGATTGTGCAATGATAAGATAAACTCTAACGGCTGAAGTGTTTATATTTTGTCAAGATCAATGAAAACTAAAGTATCCATCATTTTCTATGAGCAACATCCATAATATTAGAATAGTTCTCTAGGGATGACATTTTTAATTTGCTAAGGGGAGAACGTTACTCATTGACGGCTCGACAACATTATTAGCAATCCAACCACAACTGAAGAGACATGATACATTATTAATTGGCATTTTAACCACGTAAAGAGGGCTTGGAAAGTTTAACACTCAGAGGACATATTGTAGGCGAGAGAGATAAAGGAAATGAACGCATAATATACCTAGAGAACTTTAGTAAATAGATAGCGAATCAAAGTTTAGGAGAGATAATAATGTTATAGTGAAACACACCTATTCTATAATTAATAGACTCTCCCACCTATAATAAGTAGGAGTAAGAGTAACAAGTGAGTCGCTCAGGAGTTGGTCAGTCCGTCGATGTCGGACGACCATTAGTCGGATACTAAATTATCAGCTACCACAACTAGATTACTGCGTCATTACCTATTATATCAAGTTCCTAACGTTTTGTACGTCGAACCTATTTTAGGAATGACTTAGTACAAATACAAGCCTCCACTGTGAAACTACTACATAACAAATAAAAAGACACAATTAATATCTACAATGAAAGGAAATTGTGGAGAGCCATGATTGCCAACGTTCAGAAGGGACACGGCACATAGAAAAAATATTACCAGCAATAGAAATGTTGTCGGCATTAAATAACCCATTGAGGTTTATATGCCGCAAAACGTTCAAACAGTGAATATGAACATCTGATAATAAGGACATAAAACCAGGTAACCTTTGACGAAACGTTAATGATATTTATCGTCTGGAACATACAAGGCAATGTAAACATACAGTCTCATCGGATTGTGTACTGATTAGATAAACTTCAACAGCTAAAGAGTTTATATTTTGTTGAGTTCAATGAAAACTAAAGTATCCATCATTTTTTATGAGGAACATGTATAATATTAGAGAAACTCCCTAGGGAAGTCATTTTTAATTTGCTAAGGTGAGAGCATTACTCATTGGTTTGGCAATATCCCATTGGGGTTGATATGCCGTAAAACAAAGCAGAGGAAACCAAACCAAACCAAACCAAACCAAACCAAACCAAACACTATACGTTAAAATATAGTACAGCTTCCTAAGTGCAAACTTCTTTTAATCCGACCAAATACGTTTCAATACGTTTTATTCCCAATATCTATTTGTTCGGGTTTCTGTCAATCCATGGTACTTAAAAGATATGTTATGTGTATAATAGCAGAACTAGAATCTTTTTAGCAGGTCAATGTAACATCGAAGATACATGCAGCTATGAATGAAGATTAGAGCTCAAATTCTGGCCAGACAATTTGTTAATATTTGGCTGGCGTATTAATACAATATATTAATACTCAACGTTAACAGCAAGTTTGACGAATCGAGTTAAAATTACTAAAACTTTAAAAATATCTGTGGAGGACCGTGTGGGTTTGAATGTTGTTGAATTAGAAACATGTGCTATTTATTCCTGCTAGAAGGTCCAACTACAAGTACATGGCAGACTCAAGTTGAGTCCAACCGAAGATGTAAAGAAAACAAACAAGACCGATATATATATGTCAACAAATATATGTATTAAACAACAAATTTAAAACGGACATAGACATCAACATTTGCGTTTGTGTGTGAACGTAGAGAGTTTGTATTTTGGTGAATGTTTGTACGTACGTGTATGTGTGTTTCATGGCGTTTCCCTATAAGTGGGCAAAAACGCGGATCTCTGCGAGAAATCATATTTTTAAATGTATCCGCTGAAATGGAAAATGAAAAAGAGAACGATGCAAGAAGTCGCCCAGTATTTATAGTGTAAGGAGAGCGACTCCTAGTGAACAATTAGGGAATTAAGGAGGAGATAACTCCGACAATCTAAAATACAGTAGAATCCCAGATATCCGGAATCTCTCATATCCGGACATGATTTTGATGTGTATATTTGAACTATTTTGGGTGATATGTAACTGATTTGAAATTTCTGTTTTTCAGGAAATTTAATTTAGATAATTGCTTATGTTTATTTCACCCTAATGGCTTGTATTGGTGCAAAAGATGACGGGAATAAAGAGGAAAAGAACAACTTCGGTGTTATCGCAGAAAGCGGAAATTTTAAACAGACGCTGGTGAAAGTTTATTGTAACTAATGGCTGAGTTCAACATAGGAAAGTCAACATTGTATGTTATAAAATCTTCCAAAGAAACTATTCTCCAGTCTTCACATTGTCACAATGAACAAGGAAATAAAAAAAACATGATTGTGATGAAACCTGGACTGAAATTGAAAAGGTTGTCAATTTGATGGAAAGAAAGCCAGCATTCAGCTATGACGATTGCAATAACGCACACAGAGTTAAACATTGTCTTTCGTTTAAAAAATTTCAAGAACAATCCAAAATTAAATGCCGAAAAAGTTGTGAATGACATTAGAAGAGAAAGAATCATCATGCAACAGCGATTAAAAAAATACTCGTTACATTATTTGTTTTGCATACGTGGCATATTAAATTTAATGAATTTTTATTAGCATTACATAATTTATTTCTTTTTCCTTAAAATCAATTCCGTTATATTTCACTCACCATTAGATTATCTTGTTTACTATAAAACATTGAAAATAAATGTTAAACCTGATTTCACTTCCTTTATTTTAATCTAAATATAACTCCTCATATCCGGATTTTGTAACCGATTCCTCATATCCAGAAGGCCTTCTTAGTCCGGTTGTCTCTTGTTTAAAAAAAAATCAGGAACTAAGTGCCTCATATACAGACATGATTTTGAAAAATCGAGTCAAAATTACTAAAATTATTATTTTGCTACTGTATTTGGCTCGCATATTAATTTTTTCATGTTCTTGTCTTCAGCTACTAATCTGAAAGTTTCTCATGAATAAATTTTTCGGTAAAAAAAAGAATAAACTACTGGTTGACGTATCTCTAAACGAACGGAAGATTGGAGGTTTTGAGAAGCATGAAACCAGTTCTCAATTGTTGTTGTTCCCAGGTTCAAAGCACCTGTTAGTGTCCTAGATATGGGCAAGTAGTGAACCTCCCAAACAAAAACAACGCACTCAGAAAGTATAAAAATACCTTTTTTTAATAGTAAAATATTTGCAAAAATTTTTATTTAAAAAAATGAACAATACATATTTATCGTAAAATAAACAACAATACCTATTTATAGTAAAATGACCAACAATACATTTTTAAAACAAAATGACCAACAATACATTTTTAAAACAAAAAGGACCAACTATACATTTTATCTGTAGTTGAAGACATACAGTTGCATTTAATATATACCGTAATTCCCCATGTATAATACGCTTTCACCTCTAATACGCACCCCTAAAATTGTACTGACAGTATGGAAAAATGCTTCTACTCAAGCATAATACGCACCCCCTTGTTTAGTAATCAAACCCTATAAATTGTACCTCTCCAATTACATTACGGCCAACGTTTCCTACTCTTATTTAAAAATGGTTTTAAAAATTTAGTTTTATGATAATTCTTATTTCATTTGAAAATTTTTTTTGTAGCTGCGCATTATACGCACACCTGATTTTGCTTATTATCTTTTTTTAGAAAAAAATGCATATTATACATGGAGAATTACGGTAATTGAAACCTTAAAATTGCGTTCAAATCATTTAGATTTTGGCATTAAATAACCCATAGAGATGTTGATATGCCGCTAAACGAATCAAACAACAACCAACGAATTTCCACGTACATCCTTTATTGTACTATTTGTATTACACCGGAGTTCATTCCCTTGGTCAGAAGTAAAAGAAAGTGTTTGTAAGGGAAATGGAACCTTCTACATTGTGTTTAGAAGTAGAATGGATTAGATAAGGAGATGGAACACCTCCTCCCCCAAATATAGAACGGGATTAATAATATTAGCCTTTTCCCTATAAGGAAACAGTTAGCATTCATTGACCAAGCAGTCATAGTTCAGTCGGTTGAAATTTATAAAATCTTTCTCTTAGACCATTTTTTTAGGAAAATAGGTTTCTCAAGTCCACTATTATAGCTCTTCCTAGTATTGATAGAGGTTTCCTTCCTAACCTTTTGTTTGAATTAGTGTCGAACGACAACACTTTATATATGATATTCATGTAGTTGTTGTCGTTGCTGGTAGTCCTCACGTGATGTGGTTTATTTTATTTGATACACTTCTTTCTTTGCGATTCTGTAGCGCCAGTACAGGATGTTCAAAGAAGAATGGGTTTCGCCGAGACAATTGTGCTTCATTCTCGTGGGAGGGTAAATTTAATTTTTTTTTAATAACATAAGTAAAACAGATTTGTAGGATTTTTGAATGATTTTCTCCAGAATAAATGGTTGGACAAACATCTTTTATTCATTTCTGTCTTATACACTGTAAAACAAATGGCAAACCAACCATCAACAGACAGACGTAAAAACAGAAATTGGACGTTACTTTTAACTCAGCTCGTATATTTAATCGAATGTTTAATCCGGCCTTGGTTTAGAAAACTAAATATCAAATTATAAGGCGTTGGCGTGTATTTAATGTTCTGATAGAAAATTTATTTTTAGGAAACCTAATAATTTATTGAATAAATACAAAACGAGAAAGAAAGGCGGGTTTACCTTCATCTTGATGAGGACCATTGTTTCTGTTAGTTGCAGCTTGGTAGCAACTTCAGGATTCTTTAGTTCGTTCACTCCTGGGAAGTAAGAAATAAATAAAGGTTGTCTTAAGTTCATGTGTTTACAAGACTGAAAACTAGTAGCAAAACTCTCGGTGTTGTTTCTTTGCAAAGATTTAAGTTGTAATAAGCTGTGTGTGCTTTTTGATAAAACAAGCACACACACGCACAGGTTATATATAAGAGGTTGGATCAATAAATTCGTAGTTTAGACGCGCAGGCTATTGAATTACCGATTTACTTACGCGTAGGAACAAAAACAATCAATCCGTATGTAACAATTTATAATAAATAATTATTGTTCTACACTCAGTATTGAACCCTCTTTTGAATTAATGCTGTGAACGTTTGAATTTATATTATTTTCGTTCTCATTACATTTGGGTATATATATATATATATATATATATATATATATATATATATATATATATATATATATATATATATATTGCGGAGGGTTGTTTAGGGACCTTATGGCTCGTAGTGCACCAGCTCTCTGTATTCGTCCCTTTAAAAAGTGTGTTTGGTTCTGCACAAAGCCTTCACCACTATAATCAAATCATATGTGCTGGTTTCTGGCTGTCGGTTCCTAGGAACTGAGCTGCTTGACCCTCATATGTGGAATACCATGGGAGTGTCCACCATATATATATATATATATATATATATATAAAATAAATCCTAATGAGCCAGGTACTACCTACCTAGACTTCACCACATGGTATCAACAGTGTGAAACCTAGGTAGGTAGAACATGGCTCATAGAATTTTTTTTTTTTCTTTTGGTCTACTTAGTGCATTGAGCACTATTCGTTTTAATTTATTACACGCTGTTTTTTTTTCTTTGTACCAGATAATTAAAATTACAGGGCGATTCTTTCGCCCTGATCAGAGGTTTCTGGTCCTTTCTTTCTTTTATTTTTCCTCGGATGCCAACTGATTTGAAAATTGTGCTATCAATGTTTTTTCACACACCGAGTTTAAATATATATATATATATATATATATATATATATATATATATATATGTGTGTGTGTGTGTGTGTGTGTGTGTATAAAAGTGAGCATTGAAGTCAACACTCAGAGATGACAGTTTGTTTCATGCTAATTGCAATAGTCAGGCGACAATTATAACACACCTTAAAACTATATATATATATATATACATATATATACAGTATGATTCACCATTTCCAAGGCCTGCTGGACACACGTGATAGAGGGTTATGTTAGGAGGCCATTTGTGTGTATAGATGAGGGAGATAACGGTTAACCTGAGCCTTGAACAGGTTAAGATTGTCGGGATCAGGTGAATATCGTGTTGGGAGTCGGTACCACAGGGCAGCGGTTCGGGGAAAGAAGCTGCTCATTATGATTTCTGCTTTGCCCGGTCTACAGCTACATGCTTACGGCCATAAATGAATTTGCATTCCAATCTCTTGATAATAACGGCGAAGCTCGAACTGTCGCTATAGGTATCTCAAAGGTGTCTGATAGGGTTTCGCATGTCGGCCTTCTATGTAAGCTTGACGGATACGGTATTACAGGACGATTATTTGATTTAATCCAATCATTCTTGTCAAACCGTGAAATGAATGTCGTCCTAAACAGGTTCTCCTCCAGTTCCATTCATACGAACGCTGATGTTTCCTAAAGCTCTATTCTGGATCCTACACTGTTTCTTATCTTCAACAACCATCTTCCCGATGTCATCAGTTCTCAAGTCGGCATCTACGCAGACGACACTACCGTTTACTCTTGTCTCAATCATAAATCTGGCTGCGCTGACAAAGTTAACCTGTCCGTGGTCTCGAAAAGGATCTCCAATTAGTGGCTGACTGGGGCAGGAAATGGTTTGTAAATTTTAATGCTTCCAAAATGAAACTGCTCTCATTTACCCACAATAGAGAGACCTCCGTGCCTCCTATCAGCATGCTCAACTTCACGAGAACGTTTTTCTGCGTCTTCTTGGCCTCACGTTTTCCATTGGCCTGAGGTGGAACAAATACATTGAATCAATAGCTTCATCTATCGTAAGGAAAGTTGGTTCTCTGTGTCGCGCCGGAAGGTTTTTCTTGTCTGATTCCATCCTACACATCTACAAATCTATCATTCGTCCTTACATTGAATACTGTTGCCATATATGGTCTGGTGACCAGCTATTCATCTCGAAGTTCTCGAATAAATCCAAAGACGGATTTGCTGACCTGACTTCAGTCACTTTCTCACAGACGTGATGTGGCTGTCTCTGTCTTTTCTACAAATATATATTTTTTCATGGCAAGTGCTCTGACGAGCTATTTTCACTGGTGTTTCAACTGCTTGACTTTAAGCGTGCTACTCGGTTGGTATCTCGGTCCCACCCTTTTCGAAACAGTTAAATGTAACCGCCTCTTCTACTTCAACAGCTTCTCCTCTCGCATTTCCCGACAGTGGAACTCCCTTCCTCTTACTTGCTTCTCTGATAAAAGTAATCTTTAAAAATTCAAGTGTAATGTCAATCGTCATCCTCTGATGTCTTGATCTTGAACCCCGCCCTTCTCTTTATCCTTTCCTCAAACACCTCTCTTTACTCTTACTTTCACTTTCTATAACCCCTTACGTACTAGTGACACTCCTGCCTTGATTGGGGTAAATTACTTAAAAAAATCCTCCCTGTTGACTTCTCAAATAGTGATGGTAGTAGTTGAAGACATACAGTTGCATTTAAAATATATATAACATAATTCCCTATTTATAATATGCCTTCATCTCTAATACGCACCCCTAAAATTTTGCTTAAAGTGTGGAAAAATGATTCTACTCAGGTATAATACGCACCCGTTGTTTGTTAAGCAAAACCTATAAATTGTACCTCTCCAATTTCATTACGGCCAGCGTTTCCTACTCTTATTTAAAAATGATTTTTAGTCACCCAGTTTGACCCATGCATTTGGTTCATCTAGGATAAAATGGCATTTGCCGGTGGAAAGGACGGTATTGTCTATTTTATTGGCTTTTCTTTTTGGGTTTCTGTTCAACCTAGGTAGTAATACAGCTCATTTAAATAAATAAGACATTTTGTTTTTACCTTCGGGTGACAAGAGTTCCATCTGATCAGTTTTTCCGTCAGTGCCTATCGTGATTCGAATATCGTAGAGCGTGTTGTCTATGAAAATATCAGTGTAGTTTTGTTCGTTTGAAAAAATGCCAGTTCTCATCACTTCCACTGGTGATTCCAGAAGACTTTCCTGGAAATAAAAATAAATTTAAAATGAAATTAACATTTCCAATTGAAACATGTACAAAAAGAAACAGAATACCTAGACTTAGCTCTCGAATAAATCGAGGTATGTCAAATATGAAAGCCAGTGTTCGATTTCCAAAAATTGAATAAACAAACAGGGTTTAAATAAAATTTGCTTATTTAGAGTCAAGTGATGTTAAATGCAATGGCAATGTTATGCGTTTCCTTATAAGGTGATGTAATTTAATCGGAAATCAAGGAAATAGGGTCTTTAAGAAAAATGGTCATAATACAGGTATACCTCGGGTTACGTCGTTTCGAGTTAAGTCGTTCTCAACTATACGTCGTTTGACAAAAAATAGATATGGATAAAATAAAAATCAAGTTTACGTCATTTTATTCGACTTTACGCCTGTCCGCCACAAATATTGAAGTCGTAATATCACTAGAAAAGCGTTAAAAGCACATGTTACTGTATAATAAATAAGAATATAAAATTGATGTTGATGTAATGAATATGTATATACCTGGGTTCCCCTCACAGTAATATGATTGGCTGGTGTCAGACATAAATACAGACTGATGTGGAGGTACAGGGACGACGCTTATTGGCTACGCCTTTAGTCTTCGCCTATTGCCTACGCCAATTGCCTACCGCTACGACGAGTACCGGTCCATTACGGTTACCTGCTAGATTGTCCTACTTGGTTACAGTAGTCCAAGACCACTTGCTACTTCGAACAAATATATCCCTTTTCGTGACATATCAGATGTAATGGAATAACCAGTCATTCCCATGAATGATTACACTATAGGCAGCAAGTACCTATAAAGTCGACTGTCTACGAGAGACGGGGTAGACGTGGGAAGAGTGAGAGAGAGAGAGAGAAAGAGAGAGAGAGAGAGAGAGAGAGACGACGCAAACACGTCCGACCTTCCAATTAGTGGTACTCACTACTAGATTGACCTGTGTGTATAACTGTACCGTATTTCATATTGTACTTGTTGTGTACAATAAACCTTTCTTCTAGTATCCACCTGGTGCTATGTGTTTATTCCCTTAGCACGGAATATAACATAAGGAAACATTCAGCATTCATTGACAGAGCACTTAGTATCAGAGTCAATTGAAATTTATAAAATTTTTCAGGAAAAAAGGTTTATCAAGTCCAGTAGCTGTTATTGATCCTTCCAGTATTGATGGGGGATTTCCTTCCTTGCCTTTTGTTTCAGGTAGTGTTGAATGTCAACACCTTGATTAATGTCAGTATTCTTTCTTCGAGTAATTTGTGCTACTCCTTTCAGTTGTTGCTGCTGCTGAAAGTCCTCAAATGATGTGGTTTCTGTTATCTGGTTTCAATTCTTTGTGATTCTGTTCACTAAGTTCGGAGAAAGAATTGTCCTCGCTAAGACCTACACGTTGGCTCGAAGCAATTTTTAACCATCGAGACGAAGAAGCGGATATATACAGCTAACAGTTTAGATATTTCTTAACAGGTTTGGCGCCATGCATGACATCCATATGAAAGTCTCGATGCGACGAGATTATTTAAGAACATGACTTCAGCTTTTAGGTAACTAAATCTGATGCCCATATCGAATTTTAACTAAGACCTTATACTAAATGCTTTTCTCTCATAACCATTTCTTGTAAAACTTATTGTTAATAAATAAATTATAAGTATTTTAAAACGGGGTGTTACTTTTCGGTCATCCTGTAGCTTCTGTTATCCAGTAGAGTTCTTTGTGATTGTGTAGCGCCAGTCCACGATGTTCAAAGAAGGATGGTCTTCGCTGAAACCTACACGTTTGTAGAGAACAGTTGCATACAGCTGGCAGTTTAGATATTTCTGAACGGGATTTGTGCCATGCATAGCATCCATATGAAAATCTCATCAAGAAATTTTGTGGGTAGATGTGTTTCATTAAGCATCCCTGTTATATATAAAATTTCAACGAGAGATGGAATATCATATAATAATTGACCCTATCTCTCCCTTCATTAGTTCCTTACTTAGCACGACCGTTACTATCTGCCAGTATCTAATAAGTAATGGATTATTCCGTTTTGATCGCGTGAGAAGACAAGACATATCAAAACGCTACTTGGTTTCAATGAGAAAATGAAAGAAAGAAGGGAAGATAGAAGTGTTTAAATTTGTTTCAGGGAAATGTAAAAAATCATCAATTCCAAATCTTTTAATTTGTACCCGCTTACTTCTTAAAATACCAACCAGAATTCATATTTATGATTGCTGTTATTTTGTTAAAGTTGTTAAGCTCAAATGTTTAACGATGCGATAGGAGAACGTCGACGGATATTTTATTGTCGTAGAACTGACCATGAACTTATTCAGTTATTAACTTGAGAA
>OZ010610.1:15511720-15516720 GCA_963932145.1 Acanthosepion lycidas | reverse complement strand
ATGTTCTTTGGGGAAAGCTAGAAGTAGGGAGATAAATTTTTATTGCCGGTAGTCTAATTGATTTGGGTGATGCGATGATTTCCCAATAATCCTTGCGCGGGAAGTGAAAACTCTACTCACTTGCTACAAAGTACACGATATCATTGAGTAGCACTTAACAATCAACGAAATCTACGGGAGAATGTTCTCGTATGCGCATTAAAGTTCCCTAGGATTGGTTTAACATTTAAATTAAGGCCGCGTAACTGGTTCTCAAGATATTAAAAATTCTGGATAATTTTGTACAGACCTCGTATAGTGATTTTTCCAAGCGTAGCTCAGATGTGATACAAGGCTGAAAGTATGGCGCACCCAGTGAGGATCGAATTCACTACTTAGTAATTGTTCTCGCGAGACAAGCTTGCTAACCATTACACCGCCACGAGGTGCCCAAACAAACCTCGTATACGTAAGTATATGTGATTGTGAATGTCTTATTTATATGCACGTGTCTGTGTGCGTATATACATATATATATATATATATATATATATATATATATATATATATATATATATATATATATATATATATATATATATACACATATCTTACCACACTTACTAATTCCATAATTACCTTGTTCCAAGCCACTTAGAGCATATTCTTCGCAATCTCCTCCTTGAGAAACTTCGATGTCCTGGAGCCAGCGGATCATTTCGTCAGCCTTTCCAGTCTGCCTCACCCGCGTCATACGTTCTAGAAATAATAATAACAATAGCAACAACAACAACAACAACAATAATAATAATAATAATAATATCTGTATCAGGAAATAGACATTACAAGAATATAAAATTTAAACCTAGTCAGTAGTAGTAGGAACACTAGGATGGATTAAGAACAATACTGACAGAAAAAAGCACTGGTGCACAGAGAACTTAAAACGATTATTTGATTACGTATTTTAATGAATCATTTTACTTACAATTATTACCACGTGTCGCAATGAATAATCAGTACAATATTTAAACATTTTAGCCGTAAATAATCAACAGTACCTTTTCATAGACATCTGCCCCTTATATTATTGCCAACTAACATAGATTTTACATTTACATAAGTAGCAAAGTAATCATTCTAAGTAACATGGTTAATCGAAATACGTGCTTTGTAATTTGTTGAGAATAATAATGTCTACTTTCTTACATTATTTGAGAAAAAAAGGAAAAGAAAGTAATCAGAAAAATAAACAAACGCTGGTCGGTGTCTCCTTCTAATGTACACCCAAGAAAGGTAATCAAACTCGTTTTGATTTGATGTTAATTCCACCCCTTTTATGGGTGCTGAAGGTGGGTATATATTGAAGGATTGTAACATTTCAATTTGTTGTATTTTATTTTCGTTAGTGATCCATCATAAATGTTAGGTTATAATGTAATAATATTAATATATAATAATATTAATTATAATAAAATAATGTCGTTTTCTCACATATGTTGCTATGTGAGAAAACGACATTATTTTTTGCACCAACCTAATATTTAAGGCAACGATGTTCAGAGAACTTACAACGATTACTTTGTTACTTATTTTAGTGCATCATTTTACTTACAATTATTGCTCCGGAGCGCAAACAATAATAGGTACATTGTTTAAACAAATTAACCGTAAATAATCAACAATGTCTTTTTGTAGACATCTGTCACTTATAATTTCAGCTAAGGCTGTTTTTGCATCTACATAAGTAGGAGAAAATATAGAATGAATTTCATAATAAACGGCTTCATTGTGTCTATTTTTAGCTTCTTTTTTTTATTAAGATCTTTTCATCAAAACTTAATCAAAACTTAATGGCACTGATATTCACAGAACTTATTATATATATATATATATATATATAGTCATCTGTCACTTATAGTATTGCCAACCCTTTTTTTACATTTACTTACCTAGTTGTTGGCCAGGTAGTATCAAAATATTAGCTCCAGTTCAGAGGGCCAACCCCACAGTCAGTACATCTCTTTCGAGAGGAGAGTCAATACCCAGCGCCTAAGACGCCCCCAAAATGCGAAATGTACATCCAAGAAAGGTAATCGAATTCGTTTTGATTTCGCTGGATGCTGAAGATGTGTATATATTAAAGGAGCGTAAAACTTCAATTTGTCTTATTTTATTTTGGTTAGTGATCTATCATAAATATTTAAGGCAACGATATTCAGAGAACTTACAACGATTACTTTGTTACTTATTTTATCGCCTCATTTTACTTACAATTATTGCTCCGGGACGCAAACAATAATCAGTACCTTATTTAAACAAGTTAACCGTAAATAGCCAACAACGCCTTTTTACAGCTACCTGTTACTTATATTATTGTCAAATGAAACTTTTTTTTTTAACTTTATTTGTAGACTTTTATCAATTGAATAAAAACGTGTCTGACGTTTTTGAAAAATCCCCGGTGTCAACACAAAGCAGCTATGGGCAGGTCCATTGTGTACTATTCCCTGGTTGGGGGTTCTGGGCAATATATAGTGACCCTCACTTCTAAGAGCTTTATCAGTCTATGAGTTGTAATATATGATCTAAACTCAGACGTCATTCATTGATGTCCAATTACAAATGCACAATCCCTTATTTAACATTCTAAAAACGGGACAGTCTTTTCGCGATTTCGTCTGCACAAAATATTAGGTTGGTGCAAAAATAATATCGTTTTTTGACGTTACGTCAAAAAACGATATTATTTTTGCACCAACCTAATATCTCGCATTAAGCATTCAACATGATCTAGTGCAATTCATGCGACGAAAATTACTTCCGCTGCACTCTACTAAGCCTAATTATTAGGTTGTCACACATAAAATGATGCACTTCATAGGAAATGAATAAAATACTTCTGAAATGTTAAATAACTAATTAATTTAGTTCAAATAGGTACCATGTTGATGAATGACTGTTCACCATCGTACCTCTAAATTCTTGATCCTATCTTTAAAAAAAATTCTCATCCATTGATGTGATAAGCAGTTCAAATGCTTCGATTACCTATTCCTTATTGTGTATGAAAAGATCAAATTGCTTAAATAAGTGATGACTTGTAGGATAGATATCAGGTGGATATGGAAGCAAAATTCCATAATTCAGGCTATGCAGGTTTGGGACAGTTGTTTGAAAAGCGTGCGACCGTGCGTTGTCGTGCAGCAAAACTGTGGCATTCCTATTTACAAGTCTAAGGTGTTTCTTTTTCAATTTTTCGTGCATACACTTAATCTCTCCACAATACAAGGTTGCTGTTATTGTAAACTTTTGAGGCAAGAATGAATAATGAATAACCCCTTTGAAAGACCACCATAGAGTAACCATTAACGTTTTAGTGTACAGTGGAGATTTTGGGTACTGTTTTGGTTATTCACTTGCATCTAACCACTGGCCTACTCTCTTATTGTTGTCAAAGAGTATTAATTTCTCATCGCATGTAATGATTCAATGCGAAAATGATTCTTTTCCACAGTTGTACTCATACACTAAGAATACTCGACATTATTTCATTATAATAAAGTCAAGATTTTTTTTATATACTAAGGAGTTTATTTCGTTAGACGACCGGATCAACAACCAACCAAAAATGTGTCATTTTATTTGACGACCTAACATTTCGAGAAGGCTTTGGACCATCTTCAGTCAGTTATGTGCCATGCGTGATACACGCTTAGGCGTTCATATATCTTTCGATACATAACTGACGAGGCAGATTTTTTCCGCAGAAGGTTGGCCCATCTTACGTCATATATTTATGCTAGAATCGTTCCAGTAAGTACCTGAGTCTTCCTGCTATCACCTACCTTTACAAGAGGCAGATTAGGCGTAAACCGGGGTACTGCTGTCATATTTGCATAGGAGCTTGCCAGTCCTTACTTTCCAGTTTAGACAGAGTCCGAAAGCGTCCCCGAGTCCTTGTGGGTGACAAATTATTTTACAACGCCTCTCTCACAGACTAAATGTCGCAAGCCTCTCACAACTCTATCTGTAGTTCTATGGAAAGTGCTCATTCCTTAGTACTATCAGACCTCACCTTCACGGTGAGGATCCGCAATGCTTCGCGCATTGTAGCGAACCACCCCTATTCTCTCGATATTCCATTGGTGAGAAGTTCCAATCGAGCATCTTAAGGGGATATTTTCTCGGTCACTACAATCTTAACCAGTTCAAATTTAGAGTTAACCGTTATCTTCCACAGATATCCGCATAAACCGACTCTCTTACACTGTAACTCTCTATCTCGAGTGGCTCCCGGGCCTTGTACAGGGTGAACGTCATTATAACAAAAATGCTCCTGTTAAGCAGACCCACCTCGGTTAATTACACGTATTCTATTTATTTTTGGTTTGTGTTTTCATTTTCAAGAATTTTCATTTTTTAAGACTATGAAAATATTAAAAACCAATTAAATAAAAGCAAACTGCAGATTGATAAGAATGTTTACTTTCAGACCATCGGAGCTGGGTTCGAATCTTACATTGGTCGATTTCTCAAGGAGGAGACTTCTTTATGTTATCGGCCTGGGAAGTCGATCACAGCGGCAACAATCTTTGGAAACTGCCTGAAAAGCATACCATGGTTTCACCCAAACCTTGTAATTGAAACTCAGCAGACGAAACCGTTCGGAAGACGTTGATGGTTTGTACTAGTACAAAGTTACAAGTCATCGTGACAGAGGGTTTTAATGTACTGACACCCCCAATACTCTCCTATAAACTTTAACTAAGGTCTGCTCAGCATAGTTACAGTATAAACTACAAGATAGGAAGGAGTTTTTTTTAATAGGGGCTGGCTATTCTCCTTGATGCTTGCATCTGGTCATTTCTTTTTACTTCTTCGTCTTCTACATGCTGTGTCCCTTGAGGTCACAGGCGATCATGGATCTCCACAACCTCCTGCCTCTTGTAGCTCTTAACAAGTTTTTTCTATTATTTCTCCTAAACACTGTTCAGCTATCTGTTTATTAAAGGTAAGTA
>OZ010610.1:15446720-15506720 GCA_963932145.1 Acanthosepion lycidas | reverse complement strand
GGGTATTCGGTCAGACCAGAAACCCGAAAGACCTAAAAATATTATGGAATTTCAAACAAATTAATGACATAGACATAGACGTGGAAAGGCCAGAAAATTTCCCGGATGCTAAAAGAATCCTGACCGTAATTAGAACTGGCCCGGGTACGCGGGAGATTTGGGGCATGATAGAGGAGGCCCAGTCATCTCTAAAAATGGTGCCCCCAGCTGCCTACTTACTTGACCCAGAAATGAACGGACATCAGCGGCTTGTCTCAAGATGATACTGTTGAAAATGAGATGGCGTTCGGTTCTATGGGACGAGCTGTCGGTGTCCTCACCCCAGCCATGTTCTATCCTGAAAGACAACCCTAATTCGATTTGACAATGTCACTCTGGTTAGCTAGTTTAAATGTCCGGGGCCTGAGGTCCGAGTCTTGCAGGGCGAGGATCTCTCGTGGCCTTCAGCGCCTCGGGGTGAATATATGTTGTATACAAGAGACCCGGTTTTCTTCTCATGATCGTGAGGACATACTGTCTAAGGGGTTCGCCCTTTATTCAGCATGTTTTGATGGTCGTTCGAGGGGTGTCTCTTGGCTAGTGAGCAAGTCTTTGAAGGCTGCTTTTACCCTTGTCTTCGCGGATCCGGCGGGCAGACTTTGCGTGCTGGATGTTACCATAAAGGATAAGGTTCTGCGTCTCATTGGGGTTTATGCGCCCAATACCCATTCCGAGCGGCCTGCTTTGTTTCGGCAGATCGCGCCTTTCTTGACGACATCTCGCCGGGTAGTTTTAGCGGGGGATTGGAATGCCGTCCTTGAACCCGATATAGATCGTATAGGGCAAAAACAAGGTACTAACAACCCGGATGTGAAACCATTTCGGGACTTTATCGATGGGTTTGATCTTGTCGATAAGTTCCGGAATGAACACCCTCGGGAGGTAGCATGGACTTGGAAAACTAGTGGCAACTCGGCTCCTAGGACGCTTGCGAGCTACCTAGACCGAGTCTTATTTAGGAGAGTCGATGTAGGGCTCTTAGGGTGTCCAAGTTTCCATTACATAGTTTATACGGATCATAGGCTTGTCCGGGTCTGTGTAAACTTAGATAAGCCTAAGGTTAGATTGGCTGGTTACTGGAAATTGAACTGTTCACTTTTTGGTGATCAGGGTTTCCAGGAGCAGCTGTTACTAATGATACAAAGGGAATTGACGGGTGCGGTTGTGGGAAACGCCTGGTGGGGAAATTTAAAATCTAAAATTCGAATGTTTGCTGCCGATTTTAGTCGTCAACTTAATCTAGATAGATTAGCGGCGCAAACTGCTTTAGAAAATAAAGTTGATCGGGCTGTGAAATCCCGTGTTAGTGGGGATATAGCTTTAGCTAAGGCAGAGTTGTCCTTGCTTATCAAGAAGGATCAAGCTCTGGTAGTTAGGGCTAGGTTAAAAAGAATGCCTTCTGAGGCTACGAATATGGCCGCTGAACTGCGTGCAGAGGAGAATCGAAACGCATCTAGGCGACATATAGCGTGCGTCACATTGCCGGATAAGCGAACTGTGACTACAAACGCGGGCATATGTGAGGTTTTTCGGAATTACTTTCAGGATCTTTTCACCAGGGAGCCCGGTCTGAGCTCTGCTCAGTTCAACGCCTATTTAGCTGACTTTCCCTGCCTCAAGGCAGCTGAAGTGACTAGGTGCGAGGGTCCCATTAGAGAGTCGGAAATCTGGGAAGCGCTGAAGCAGGTTGGCCTGGATAAGTCTCCGGGATTAGATGGTCTTCCCTACGAAGTTTACTTGAGGTTGTCGCACATTTTTGTTCCTTTGCTGGAACTGATTTACAACCACTGGATGAAGCAGGGGTCTTTACCTCAACGCTTCACCAGGGGTGTGATCAAGTTGATGCGTAAGGACAAGGACGGTGGGGATGGGTTAGGGAACTTTCGCTCTTTAACGATGTTAAATACTGACTTAAAGATTTTGGCGAAGATCTTAGCCAACCGTTTGCAGCTTGTCCTGTCTAGTCTGATTGGCCCTGAACAGACTTGTGCTGTGAAGGGTAGGACTATTCAGGATAACCTTCATATGGTACGCTTGATCTTAGAACAAGTCGACAGTGAAGCCGCGCTGATTAATTTAGATCAGTCCAAGGCCTTCGATAGGGTTGACCATCGATTTCTGGAGGCTGTCCTTTCGGCGGCCGGTTTCGGAGCCGACTTTCGCTCGTGGAGCCGACTTTTGTATGCGACCCCAGGTGCGCTGGTGGAAGTGAATGGGGTAAGATCGAAGCCTTTCGTATTGTCTCGCTCCATTCGTCAAGGTTGTCCGCTCTCGCCTCTGCTTTACGTTCTTGCTTTGGAACCATTCCTTCGCAAGTTAAAGGCGAATCCGGTCCTGCGCGGAATTTCCCTGCCTGGGGCTTCCACCTCAGCCAGGTATTCTGCCTTTGCTGACGACGTTTCGGTTCTTGTGTCGAGCAGAGCCGAGATTGACGTAGTCAGCAAAGAGATCAGTGGGTATGAGATGGTGACAGGGGCCAAGATCAACCGCGATAAGTCTGTGGGCTTGCGGTTGGGTGCGTGAAAGGGAGTTTCTCTTCCCGGACCTTTCCTCTGGACGGATGGGCCGATCAAGATACTCGGCGTCTGGTTCGGTCCTGATCTCCAGTTGGAAATGAATTGGTCGGAGGTACAAGGGAAGGTCGAGATCGCGGTTAATCTCTGGTCTCGGAGGAGACTTTCCCTGAAGGGAAGGGCGGAGGTATGTGTTTCACACATATATCCGATTCTCCTGTACCGACTCTCTGTGCTTCCACTCCCGTATGTCAGACTAATGCCATTAGTCCGGACCTTGTCCTCTTTCTTGTGGAGAGACAAGGCCCCTATGGTATGTCGCGAGATCTGTTGCCTTCATCCCTCTGAGGGCGGTCTGGGTATGCCTAGCATTGAGATTCGTCAATATATGCTTCGCATTACCTTTCTAGACCGAATGTGTCGCGGTTTAGATGAGGTGGGAACCTTTTGGAAAGAAGATGTCCGAAAACATTTCCCATCCCTGAGAAGTGTGCACTCGTGCGAGGAGGAGGCCGACCGTACACCTCGTGCCGAGTGCTCCTTCCACCGCGAATGTCGTCGTGCTTTGAAGCTCCTATTACGGACGACAGATGGCCTCTCCGACGCCCAGGCGTTGTCTCGTAAGGCATTGTATCAATTGTTAGTTAGGGGGTCCGTTCAAGATTATCTGATCGACGAGCTCGGTCTTACGAAGCAGGAGGCTCGCTCGATATGGCCTTGGGCGCCTGGTTTGAAATGTCTCAATAATGATGAGGCATCACTCACCTGACTGATGATTCGTGGGGCCCTCTGGGTCGGCAAGAGACTTTGTTCAGCAGGCTTGGAGAAATATCCAAACTCTCGTCGCTGTACTGGGGAAGTCGAGACCATTGGTCACGCCTTTTTTCAGTGCAAGACGGTAGTGCCATTGTGCAAGTTTGTTGAAGGCCTCATGGATCGCATGCTGCAGGGAAAGTTTTTTGTCCTCGAAGCCAGTTCTGTTTGTAGCAATGTGGTGCCGCAATTAACGAAGGCTGAACACTATGTGTTCTGTTGCTTACTAGGTGTTATGAGAGTCGTGATTTGGACGACGCGTCAGAAGGAATTCCATGAGGGCGAGAAGTTCATCTCTTCCCAACTGATCTTGTTCTTTAAGCATCAGCTTAAAGTCAAGATTAGGACGGAAAGGCGGCGGCTCACCTCATCCGAATTTGGCAAATGGTGGGTGAATCTTGCGCGAATGTGTAGAGTAAAAGGGGCTGACCTAGAGTGGCATTTGGATGTCGGTTAGGCACAGAATTTTGTCCTAACAGGGTTGAACAGAGGCAACCCACCCAGATATTAGGTTAGACTAGGCTTTCTATTTTGATTCTTTAGTTTTTCCGTTTTCTGGTTAACTTAGCTAGGGTATGCATGCGCATTGGTCCCTTTTATTTCTGTCCCTATTTTTCTTTTGTCTATTCCCCCATCCCCTCCCTCGTTAGGTGGTCAGTGATATCAGTTCTCTGGTGGATGCGGGGCGCCTTTCGTTTCGTGTGTGTGATTTTTCGTATTTGTTGTTGTGTATGAATGTGTGTGTGTCTGTGTGAATGCTTGGAGGAATGAATGTTTTTTCTTATTTTTCTTAGTTCAGCATTGATTTCGTCCGGTTAACTGATGTTTCTGCCACATTTATGGTTTGTGGGGGGGTATTACTAACACAGTTTTGTTTAGTTTTATTGTAAATATTTAAAGTCATATTGTATATATTCATTTGGGGATCTTTTTAAAAATTGTTATTTTATGACCCTCCCCCCCACGAACAATATTTGTACATAAGGGGACTAGTTAGGTTTTCATAGAGAATTTGAGGTATTATGGTGGACGCAGTAAGAAAGGTAGGAGTGAATGTGTTGTTTTGGTGATTGGATTATTGTTGGTATGTTTGGGTCCGTGTCTGAGACTAGCTAAGTTTAGATGTAAGACAGAAGAAGACCGTCCATCCCCAACCCCCTTTTTAGGCCTTGTGCCACATTTTGTATCATATACAAATAAATATCGTTCAGTCCGAAGTCGGGCGACCGGCTGATCGGCTGATCGGTTGAACTCTCTGCCTTCGGGCAGGGAGGACCCCGAAGAAGGCTACGCCGAAGGGCGGAGGCTCTTTCGGGGAGGGAAACCGATCCTGAACCCGTTTATACGGGTTCAAATGGCATATTTTTGGCCGATCCCACGGGTTCGGAGATCCCACGTTAAACCGGCCTTATGCCACATGATGCCTTCGTGAGTTGGGGGTGGCTAAATACCGTTCAGTCTGAAGTCTAGAGTGAAGTCCGCCAGGAGTCTGTCAGTCAGAGCGAGCGAGTCAGTCAGTCGAGTCATAGGCAGTTCGAAACAGAGTCGCGTTCAGACAATTACTTCTAAACCTGATTGTTCATACTAAGACTTTCTACTTCTCTGTATATATTCCTGTTTGTAATATATCTGTGTTATTCCATATCCGTGTTCGAGTTCTTCTTTATTGGTTCTACCTTGGACTATCATCCGTGGTACAAGGATCCGGACCATAACATATATATATATATATATATATATTTCATGATTTCCAGTGTTCCATTGTCACTAATTTATCAGGTGCAAATGGTAAATGAACTCTTTGATACGGTCAAAGCACAGTGTTACTTCCTTGAGACAATTACTTGTAAACTACCGTATCGAACAAGAATATAACACACACCACGTCTACTCCTCCCCTGTATTTATATTGTTTCCACCTTTTGCCTTATAATTTTTAAATTAACCTCCATTTTTTATACGTCATTTTACGCAATACTTGCTTAACTTTTATTTTACGAAAATATATACCATATAAGTTTATATCATATATCATGATTTTTCAAACATCTACCTACCAACACTCTATATTTTGAATTTATACCCCAATTATTATATTAAATTTATAATATCCTTGAAATTTGAATCTGCATATAATATAGCGTTTCTCCCACGAGACGTTGGATTTTTTAAAAAACAACTGTATTAAATAATTCATTTACGATTTGTAAAGATACCTGGTACTCCTAAACAGTCACCCATCTAGGTAGTGACCAGGTCCGAGGTTGCTTAATTTCTTCCCCACATCATGTGTGTGTATGTGTGTTTATGTGTGTAAGTGAGAGAGAGAAGGAGAGAGATAGTGTGTGTGTGTGTGTGTGTGTGTGAGAGAGAGAAAGAGAGAGAGGTGAATAAAAAATGTCGGCTAACCCGGATCAGTGAAGAAAAATTCAGTTGCCTTGATCGCTGCGTCAACCGCTTTTCGATGCAAATGGTGATGTGGTGAAAACTCAGGGACGCTGGAATCTTTGTTGATCCCGCCGGAAGCCGTGGTTTTGCGACTTTCGTCGTGTTTTCCGCCATGGCTGCATTTACCTTGGGCAGAATTTCTCGGAACTGGTTACAAAAATAGAATTGAGAAAGACAATATTATTGATTTGACTTCTTTCTTTCTTTCTTTCTTTCTTTCTTTCTTTCTTTGTATCTATCTATCTCATTCTTTTTCTATGTGTTATTTCGTTTGCTTCTCTCTGTCTTTCTTTCTTTCTTTCTTTCTTTCTTTCTTTCACATTTAGTTAATATCTATCTATCTATCTCAATATTTTCTATCTGTTATTTTTTCGTTTGCTTATTTCTGTTTTTCTTTCTCAACCTGACTCTTTCTTTCTTTCTTTCTTTCTTTCTTTCTTTCTTTCTTTCTTTCTTTCTTTCTTTCTTTCACATTTAGTTAATATCTATCTATCTATCTATCTATCTATCTATCTGTTATTTTTAGATTGAGTTTGATTGTTAATCCCTCCACGATCGCCAATTCACCCAAACTGAAATATCCGTACCAATACTCTGTCCCACGTATCCGTATACCCACGTGCATCAATGTACACGCGTATACGTCTGAATGCGTATACATGCGTAGACGTGAGCGCTTCTGAAAACAAAATCATTTCGTGCTTGTGTGCGTGAAGGCGTGTTTGCAAAGCCGCTTAAATCATTTTCATTGGGTGTGGTCTACACTCAGTTTTCTACAAATACTACGAACAATTGCAGACCCCACTCCCTGGCAAAAAGAGATTAACCAACAATATCCGTGATTCTTACGACACAAACGGATACAGTGTGCAACAATAGACGCACAATAACAATGACGAAATAGCGATTACTTAGAACTGAACGAATTACGCAGGACTTAATTTGATTAACCACGTTACTTAGAATGATTACTTCGCTACTTACGTCAATGTATATACAGGCTATTCTTTATTTGTCTGTATTTACATATGATGCCCAACCAAATAGACATTTCTTAATCAGTTCTGGACACCAAGCCTCATAGTTAGACTACAATATTTTTATATTGAAGAACAACGAATTCCAACAATCCGTTATGGTACAAAAATATTATGATCTATCTATCTATCTATCTATCTATCTATCTATCTATCTATCTATCTATCTATCTATCTATCTATCTATCTCAGTTCGTTCATATCTATTTATCTATCTACCTATCTGCCTCATATCTATCTATTTATCTATCTACCCATCTGCCTCATTTCGTATTAACATTAATTCATGTATTAACATTGTTTCATATATACAGAAAAGCATCCAGTCTGTAAAGAAAAATACAGTACGGTAATGAGAGGGCATCTATGCGCCCAAGTTGACAATAGACATCTACCAGATAATCTTCATCATATCATATTTCTCTTCTAGGCCGGCCCTTTCGTACAGCTAATATTTATTTAAAAAGTTTTCACATAAACGGAAAGGACAAATCGGCGCGACACCCCTAAAATAGACACCTCTAAAATGGACACCGCTAAAATAGACACCTCTAAAATGGAGACAACTAAAATAGACACCTCTAAAATGGAGACAACTAAAATAGACCCCTCTAAAATGGACACCTCTGAAATAGACACCACTAAAATGGACACAACTAAAATAGACACCTCTGAAATAGACACCTCTAAAATAGACACCTCTGAAATAGACCCCTCTAAAATGGACCCCTCTAAAATGGACGCCTCTAAAATGGACACAACTAAAATAGACACCTCTGAAATAGACCCCTCTAAAATGGACCCCTCTAAAATGGACACCTCTGAAATAAACACCACTAAAATGGACACAACTAAAATAGACACCTCTGAAATAGACACCTCTAAAATAGACACCTCTAAAATGGACACCTCTTAAATAGACACCACTAAAATGGACACAACTAAAATAGAGACCTCTGAAATAGACACCTCTAAAATAGACACCTCTGAAATAGACTCCTCTATTTTAGACATCTCTGAAATGGACACTCTAAAATGGACACTTCTGAAATAGACACCTCTAAAATAGACACCTCTAAAATGGACACTTCTAAAATAGACACCACTAAAATGGACAGCTCTGATATAGACACCTCTAAAATGGACACCTCTGAAATGGACACCTCTAAAATGGAGACAACTAAAATAGACACCTGTAAAAAGGACACAACTATTAGGTTGGTGCAAAAATAATGTCGTTTTCTAACATATGTTACTATGTGAGAAAACGATATTATTTTTGCACCAACCTAATAAAATAGACACCTCTAATATGGATACCTCTAAAATAGACCCCTCTGAAATGGACACCTCTGAAACAGACACCACTAAAATGGACACAACTAAAATAGACACTTTTAAAATGGACACCTCTAAAATAGACACCTCTAAAATGGACAGCTCTGAAATAGACATCTCTAAAATGTACACTTCTGAAATAGACATCTCTGAAATGGACAACTCTGATATAGACACCTCTAAAATGGACAGCTCTGAAATAGACACCTCTAAAATAGACACCTCTGAAATAGACATCTCTAAAATAGACACCTCTGAAATATTTAGTTAATAAATTTCGATGCTTACAATTACTCTACATTTACAATCACCTCTGAATTGCTTAGGCCTCTCACATCACAGTAGCTCGTTTCACTTCCCTTCACGCAGGAGTGTTACTGCCTGTTTTAAAATGTCAAAATCTAAAGAACTGGTAATTTTTTTAACAGAGGTCGGAAAATGAGAAACTGAAATCCGAATGCGCTTTGGATCGTGAGAGATGCCTTTCAGAAGCTGAGCAGAGTATTAAAATACGGAAAAATTTCATAAGAAACAAAGAAAAGAGTACTGAACAGTTACGTGATATCAGTCCTCTGGTAGGGCAGTGAATGCTGGGTAATCTCCTCAAAGTCGAAAAGGAGCCTTGAAGCAACAGAAAAGCGGTTCTACATAATGATGATGAAGATACCACGGACCGAATATGTGAGCAGCAATGATGTTTAAAAAATGGAAACAAAAATGAAACTTATACTTAACATCAGGAAGAGACAGTTGAAATTTCTATGGCACATAATGAGGAAAGGGTGCGTGGAAAATCTGCTACTTCCAGGCCAGAACGCAATGAAGGCCGAAAATCTCCTCAAAATGAAAACTTGAAGCAACAGAAATATCGTTCTACAGAAGGATGCTGACTATACCATGTACACTTATACTTAACATGAGGAAGAAACTTGAAATATCTAACCCTCATAATGAGGAAAAAAGGCTTAACAAATCTGATACTCACAGGACAGATTGAAGGCAAGAGGAGCAAGGGAAAACAATGCTTAACATAGTGAGCTTGAGTAAATGGATGGCTGAATAATGCTTTGGAGAAATACCAAAAAAGACAAAATTTACTAAGAGCTATGAAGGCCAGGAAGCTGTGGAGAGACATGATCGCCTATGCCCTAAAGGGACACAGCACATAAAGAAAAATTGTTCAGAATTAAACTTACCATACACCATGGTTTGAGCTTTCTCTCCCGATCATATAATCTGTCATTATTCAGGCTTTTTGTGTCAGCGCTGAAGCTTAAAGGATGTGCGAGAATTAGGGTAAGCTTATTCAGAGATATTTTACAATAGATCTGGCAGTAAAAAGGCGATAGAAAGAGAGCCAACGGTATTTGGTTCTTTATTCGACGTATTGTATGCCAAAAATGCTTTTATTGAAGTCTCCATAAGATTCTCTGGATTTGAAGGATTATTAATAACTGATAACCTTAGACCTTACCTTAACATCTTTTACTTGTTATATTTACATCTTTTTTAATTTCATTTGCATCTTTTTTAATTTCATTTGCATCTTTTTACTTATTACAGTTATAATTTTTGACTTATTACCTCGGATTAGTTTTCCATTCCAGTAAATAGGTTCATCCCATTTGGGTTTTCGTGTATCTTGTTTATCCTTGTAGCCGCTGGTCAAGACGTTATTGACAAGTATGTTCCCACTGCAAGAGCCACTCGTTCTGTGAGAAAAAACATAAATAGCATATAAATAAAACGCCATTGAAAAAAATGATAAATCTTATTTATTAATTCAAACATCCATTATCATAAATCACAGATTTTTCTCTAACAACAACAACAATAATAATAACAATAATAATAATAATAATAATAATAATAATAATAATAATAATAAATATATTGATTATAGAATTGTTACATTATATTGTAGACTAACCTGCCATTTATCTGATAATAGCACTATACAATCGCATATAAATAAATCAGATAAATGCATATATTATATAAATTGTAAAAATCAAAACAAAAAACGATTACAAATATTAAAAGCCTTACTCATAAACATAAACAACCTCTTATTTAAGACCAAGCTTTAAACATATTTAATAAGTAAAAAGTAGACGCACCACAAACTAAAACATGGAAGTTGTAACATTTGGAACTAACGCGTAATATAACACAAATTTAAACAGCGAAATGTATATTTTGCAAAACAAATATAATATTTCTTAGAAAATGTCTTATGAACGCTGAAAAGCTTAGCATTCAGACAATGCTTACGTAACCAAAATCCTGATGTCAAACACCTGATCGGAAAAGGAATAAAAAAGAATTTGAGCTTCGTCTTCAAAAAAATGTACTGCTCACTTAATACACTTTATATATACGAGGGTTTGCTGAAAAGTTCATGGGCTGACCATGAAGGAATGATGCTAGAGCTGTGAAATATTGCATGCATTGATTTAAAATCTTCTTAATAACTGCATAGTTTCGTTCCAGAACCCTGACTGCTAGACGAAGACTTCAAATGTAACTAGTAACGCCTTCTGAAAACTGACGAAACCTGATATTGTGGTGTTTTCAAGTACCTGCAGAATAAAGGGTTTTAGCCCGAAGGGCATTCATACTGACATGGTTGCTACATTAGGGGTGATGATCCATCTTTATCAACAACTTTATCAAAAGTCAACAGCTGAATTTAGGGGGTAAAGGGAGAGTGTTAAAGATGACCCCAATGTGTGGACGCCCTGCAACTGCCACCACCGAGGAAAACATTGATTGTGTTTACCACATCGTGATGGATGGCAGGCGATTGACTAAAAATAAAATAGAAAATGCTATTAAAATATCCCTTGAGAGAGTTCAGAATATTCTGCACAATGAACTTGGTATGACGAAGGTTTCTGTTCAGTGGGCACCACGTCTTTTGACACCTGATCAAAGCGCACCATGCTGATCACACCACGGGAGAATCTGACATTGCTTGCTGCAGATCTAGCTGGTTTCCCTGAATGTTTCATAGCCCAGGATGAATGTTGGGTTCATCACTTTGAGCCAGAGACAAAAAGACAATCCATGCAGTGCAAACAACTCTCCTCAGCTGCTAAAAAGATGGCCAAAGCCATTTCATCTGCAGGGAAGGAGATGGCCTCAGTTTGTGTTTATTGATTATATTTAAAAGGGCCACACCATCAATGGAGATTACTTTGCAAACTTGCCGAGACAGTTATGAATGGCTATTATGCGCAAATGCCCAGGAAAATTGACGAAAGGTGTCTTGTTTCGTCAGAACTATGCTCCAGCACACAAGTCCTTGGTTTCAAACGCTGTTGTGCGTGATTGTGGCTTTGAATTGTTTAATTACTCTCCTATTCGCTTGATTTGATTATCTTCTGTTTCCCAACATAAAAAAAAACACTTGATGGGAACCAGTATCGAAGTGATGATGACATCATATCTGCTGTTGATGACTTAACCAATAGAATGAATAGTCTTCTTTGAACAGTCAGAGAACAGTTTAGCTGGAAAGAAACAAGGCAGTTATTAATAAGAGTTGAAATTAATGCAGGCAAGATTTCACAGCTCTAGCATCACACATTCATAATCAGCCTATGAACTATTCAGCCAATCCTGTTATATATAACATATTTTCTGTTAATATTCATTAGATTAGCATTAGTCATGACGAGAAGACATTTCCAGTTTTATCTCGAGTCATTTCAAGCGTGCATGCGCGAAAGCTGAAAGGTAAAACTCACGAACAGTTTCTACAAGTTGCTTGGTAACGGTCAGCAACAATTAACACTTTGCCATCAATACCTGCAACAAAGACAAAAAAAATATGGTAATTGTCCAGAATAAAATGAACATTAGAAGAGCATTAGTCAGAGAGAAATATTCTGTTTAGAATAATCCAGAAAGATGCTATGATTTTGTATGTACATCGAAAATGAAAGAACTCGATAATCTACACCACGGAGGAGTATTTGAGCGATCTTTATGTATAAGTATTTATTTACTCTTGTTTGTTTGTTTTTTCTACTTTCGGTGAGTCTTAGATTAAACCGACTGCA
This sequence comes from Acanthosepion lycidas, assembly GCA_963932145.1. Classification (NCBI taxonomy): domain Eukaryota; kingdom Metazoa; phylum Mollusca; class Cephalopoda; order Sepiida; family Sepiidae; genus Acanthosepion; species Acanthosepion lycidas. The sequence continues at coordinate 15,494,465 of OZ010610.1, read as the reverse complement.
TCTCTTGAAGTGAACCACCCCCAACAGATAACAGGTTGGTACTTGAAAATAAACCTGAACAATATCTACCTGTTTTTTTAAATCTAGTTTAAATCTGATCTTTGTCTACCTTACCGAATTCGTGGTAGACATTCACTGAGATGTCCGCAAAATCAACTTAGATTTTACATATTGTGCTAAAAGTCGTGATCATTTGAGCGGGAATTGGTTATGCTATTATGCGGCAAAATGATGTCAATCTTTATATATTAAGAAAATAATAATAAAAACTATTAATATACGTAAAATTATATAATTCAGCGTATGTCAAAGCGAACTGAATCACTGACAAAAAGTGTTTAATAGCTATCTGGAGTAATAACTATTATATAACAAATACTAAATGTTCATGTACTTACACATGGTCAATCTGTATGCGACTACATAACAAGAGAATCACGTATTTAGTTTGTTTTATGTATGTATGTAATTTTTCAGCAGTCAGTAGTGTTGCTAATACTCGCTTTTTTATATATTCTATTTCGTATACTTCCTGTTGAATAATATATTTTAAAAACGAGAAGCTATCTGTAAGATGGTACTCAATCATTCTTCGAAAGATTGAGGAATCAGTATTGCGCAAAAATCCCTGGTATCGAAAAACTGAAAACTGATTTTTTGTGATTTATGCGACGATATTTATAAGAAAAAAAGTATAGGCTTTAGGAGTTAAAAGTTAGATTTACTAAGCTCAGAAGATTATTGGTTAATAAATATTTCCCCAATTATTTAATATCTATTTTTGGGTGACAAAATATTGTTAATCGTTTTCTAGAGCAAAATTTCAATTTTAGCAAAGAACTTTCGCTATGTTATTCTCTGGCGACTATGCGGAAAAGTAGATTTTAGTTGTAATTGATTGCAAGAAGACAGAGTATATGGTTGTTCGCAAGAGGATCAGCCCAAGATGCGAACAACGAATGTGAGACGTCTGTTTTTCTAAAGCTGAGATAGCATTTAGTATAACGTCGCTGATTGGTTAATAAATGCTAATGTGGAAAATTGAATTCGGAGTCCATATTTTGCACAAAAGTGAGCCGATTTCTGCGTGATCCTTTTTCGCACAGAATTGAGATTTTTTAATGATATTACTTAAACCTAATCGAATTTTATACAATTTTAAACGGGGTTCTACATATACATATATTCGAGAGTTAAAGTGGCTTCTCGTTGATTTTGTATAGTTTCCAATACAGGCTGTTTGCCATACTAAAGTTAGATATTCCAGTCTATTCAATTATTGAATTCATAGCTGTTAGAGTGAATGAGATGCATCCATGTTTTTTCTCAAGGGCAGTAGTGCGAAGAGAACGAAAACCGTTTCAACCGGAGACTAAGCTGAAATCGTTCGTTCCACATTTTGTATTGTTTACCGTTAACCTACCGGTACATATATATCTTTGCAAAAATGCAGATAGGTATAGAAAGACATAGCAATTGCAATACATTCAAATTCTTTATGGAGGGAGACAGAGCAAAAGAATGATAAAAGCGAGGATGAAGTAGAAAAACTTGGAGGGTTGAGTTAAAGGGCAATAACTGAGACACCCGGAAGAAGCGTAGCACGTGGAAGTAGAACAATCTACCCCGGTGGACGAAATAAAGGGTTCGGTTCGAATTTCCAATCACCTGAAGAAGACTGAAGTTTACAACGGCCGAAACGTGAATATGGCAACACTCCGAGTATAACAGTCAGAATAATACAAATAATGTATGAAGCTGAACCATGTTTGTATAACATTTCCGTCCAAAGTAGAACGGACAAAAAAGTTTGTCAAGAAATAGCTCTCAAGATAAACATTTCCAAAACAGGAAGCAATATTATAGAATTGTGAAGACGCCTACCCTGAATCCATCGCAAAAATCCAGGATGTGGAATTAATAAATGCTAAACATTTTGGATACCTTGATGTATGGATCTCTTGTAACAAATTTAGTATAAGAGGTAAGAAAATTGAACATAGAATAGACTGTGCAAGTGGTAGTTTCGCCCAACGCTGCAAATCATAATTAATTTTATTAATATTATATAACTTAAATGTTAACTACATTTTAAAGTGGCTTCTCGTTGATTGTGCATAGTTTCCAATACAGGCTGTTTGCCATACTAAAGTTAGATATTCCAGTCTATTCAATTATTGACTTGATTATATGCAGGCAAATTATTCGGAGTTACTTTTTATTATAAGTTCTTAAGAATGTCTAATACTGTAGTTCGTGAAAAACAATGGACGACCTAAAAATTTTGTACAGTCCTTGTTATGTCAGCCTCGGCTATGCATTGGTAACAAATCCATGTTTGTTTAACATTTAGGTAAAAATGAGGGCGGTTAACAAAGATTGGAAGGGATAAGGGTAAGAATGAGAAGATACAAACAAAGGAGGAGAGAAGATGACCTAAACATTTTGTACAATCCTTGTTATGTCAGCTTCACTTATCCATTGGTAACAAATCCATGTTTGTTTAACATTTAGGTAAAAATTAGGGCAGGTAACAAAGATTGGAAGGGATAAGGGTAAGAATGAGAAGATACAAACAAAGGAGGAAGTAATGGATAATTTTGGTTGTTAACATCTGTGAAACTTCCATGCCTTCATCTAGTAAATAATTTTAAAGTTCTGATACTTTTTTTTCAAATATAAAGAAATCTGTAAATGAAGAATTTTTATTCGATTATTAATGATATAAAATATTTGCTTTGTTGCGTTGGGTTTCTGCCGTAGAGCTATGGCTATCAAGTTTGTGATGTTGATGATAGTGGGTAGGATGAATTTGATCCTTACGGCAAGCCTTAGTTATTTTTTGGGTCCTGTAACAGATTCAATTAAGATTACAAAATAAACTTATTTAAAGAATCTACTTGTGCTATTTCACAACCTAGTCACATTTATCCAGGAAGCTGTTCCACACAGATGACGCTGGTGTGTCAGAAGTGCAAAGATGTCTCCATTTACTTGCGCAAGGTTCTTCGATGGCGACTATGTGGAAAAGTATATTTTAGTTGTAATCAATTGTAAGAAGATGGAATATACGGTTGTCCGCAAGGGGATGAATCTAAAAAGCGAACAACTAATTTGAGACGTCAAAATCCAACGAGTACAGAAGTTTCAATTTAAGGTTATCTCTTAAATATCTATGAACTGATTTAACAGACGATGGAAAATGTCACACCGAAATCCGAAGGTGCGTTGGAAAAGCAAAAGAAGAAATTAATCAAAATAATAAGAAGCAGGAAAGTTTTATGAGAAAGCAAGAAAGAACAGAGTGCCGAACTTTAATATCGATTATCGTCTATAGCAGTGAATTCTATAATTCCTTTAGATTCAAATAGATATTAAATAATTGGGAAAATATTTAGTAACCAATAAACTCCTGAGTTTAGTAAATCTAACTTTTAACTATTAGATCCTATTCTTTTTTCTTATAAATATAAATCCACAGAATCAGTTTTCAGTTTTTCGGTACCAGGGTTTTAGCAAAAAAAAAAAAAAAAAAAAAAAAAAAAAAAAAAAAAAAGAAACAGCGTATTTCAAGTAATTTCGAAGACACAAATTATAATTTCCCTCCGTATTATTAAATAAGTGTTATGTAGTAGGTTCACAATGGAGGCTTGTATTTGTACTAAGTCGGTCCTAAAATAGGTTCGACGTACAAAACGTTAGGAACTTGATATAATAGGTAATGACGCAGAGAAATCTAGTTGTGGTCGCTGATACTTTAGTATCCGACTAACGGTCGTCCGGCATCGACTGACTGACCCACTGAGCGACTCGTTACTCTTACTACTGCTACTTATTATAGGTGGGAAAGTCTATTAACTATAGAATAGGTGTGTTCCACTATAACAATAAGTCACTGAATTTACGTTACGCCGTAGATTTTTCGTTGTAACCAACTAGTTTTGAATCATGTTCTTGTGTTAAGAATCTACATTTATGTAATGTCTAAGAAACAACATTCAAACCATTTCAAAAGCAGAAACTATGATCTGGAATTGGAATGAAAGCAGTAATGCCATTTACACTGAACCATCATAAAGATTCAGGATGTAGATTTAGTAACTACAAAACACTTCAAATACCTCGGCGTATGCATGAATTACATACAAATTTAGCAGAGGAGATAGCGAAATTGAATATAGAATTGGTTGCGCTTAAGGTAGTTTTTCCAAACACTACATATGGCTACAAAACGAAAACATTATCCTGAAAACTCGCCTCATGTTCTGAAATAGCCTCGTCTGATGGAAACTTTCATATGGTTGCTATGCATGACGCCAAACCCATTCAGAAATATCTAAACTGTCAGCTGTATTTCTTAATTCAGCAGTTAAAATGGCTTGAGTGAAACCTTTTGGGTTTGGCAATGACTCTACGTCTTCGAACCTTCTGGACTGGCGGTCAAAGAATGCCGAATGTTTCCTTATAAGGAAACGGCTAATTTTACCACTAACATTGCCAATAATGTGTTTTTTTAATATTTTAAAAATAAATGATTTTTCCAAATTCAATAAACGCCAAAGAAAAAATCTAAATAAAGAATGTCAGTGTGACACTGATTATATAGGAAGGACAAATCAAGTATTGCTCAGCATGTTAAGGCATTTATCAGGCTAGGTAAGATGAGTAATAATTTGCATAAGTCTTTTGCATCCGGGTATGATATTGCGTACCACTTGGTAAAACATCGTCAGTGTTCATCTCAAAGTGCTGGAAATAATTTTTATTAAGTCTAGGCAGCATTCCTTGAGTAAATAGATGGAATGGCTGCTAGGACTTAATATACTTTGCATATAAATGTTCGGTGTTAGTATATTACTAATACAGTGTATTGACACCTTTCCTTATTTTAGTGGGTACGTACTTTTATTTTATTTTTCTCGATCGAGTTTTGATAAGTGAAGAGCAAAACCGGTTCACTCCCAAACGTTTCCCTCTAATTAAATGTCCGTTCCTAACTTTTCTCTTGTTTATAACTCCATATTTTAAATCTGACCGTTTTCTACGCCATCATTAAATTTTGTACAACAAACAATATCTCAAAGGATAATTTCTTAATTTTATGCCCACAAATATTATCTACACTTTTTATAAACTAACTCTTGGTTAAATGCAGGCATATTTTTCGGAGTTACTTTCTTTTATAAACTTTTCAAATTGTCTAATAGTGCAGTTTATGAAAAACAATGGATGACCTAAAAATCTCGTACATTCCCTGTTATATTGTCAGTCTCGGATATGCTTTAGAAGGGAATTTTATTTAGACTTACACATGTTTTTATGAGAGACAAAAGCACGTGTCCTAAATTTTCATCTATTTGAAACTCAATCCTACTTTACACTTTATTAAATTAAGACTTTTATGCGAACTTATAACAAAAAAAAAAAGAAAAAAAAAAGCTTTCTATATTTTTCTTTACTTAAAATTTACTTCGTAAGTGCTGAAAACAATTACAACTATTTTTTGTTTTTAGTAAGATTACAGATTTAAAATAGCGTTTCATTTGTGAGACACTTGCATGGCTTTGACGGAGAAAAAGTCTTTTTCGTACCAGTACTTAAATTACAAAAACAGAGGTCATATTAGAGAGTGATATATAGCAAGCTAGTTTCGCAATCTATTGCAAGGGGAGTAGGGATCTATTCTTTCATATACCTTTACCTCCTGGGGAAAACGAAATGAATAAGAACAACTCCTATATCAAGAACAGCAAGTTTATTCCACAACCTGCAACTTCTTTTATGTGCCGTGTCCCTTAAGAATTTGGGAGTTTATGGCTATCTTGCCTTTTGTAGTTTTCAGCAATATTTGTTTTTTTTTTATTGTATTTTCAATTCTTTGATCTGACACCCATTTAAACAGACTAGGAAATTTACCTTCTGTTTCCCTCTGTCTCTCTTGCCTTCAATTAAGTTCTGTGAGTATCAAATTTTCTAAGCCCTCTTTCCTCATTGTGTGTCCCCAAAATGTCTCATTCTGATTCTAAGTGATCTTTTTAATCCGATTTTCATTAAAATTTTCTAAGCCCTCTTTCCTCAATATGTGTCCCCAAAATGTCTCATTCTGATTCTAAGTGATCTTTTTAATCCGATTTTCATTAAAATTTTCTAAGCCCTCTTTCCTCAATATATGTCCCCAAAATGTCTCATTCTGATTCTAAGTGATCTTTTTAATCCGATTTTCATTAAAATTTTCTAAGCCCTCTTTCCTCAATATGTGTCCCCAAAATGTCTCATTCTGGTTCTAAGTGATCTTTTTAATCCGATTTTCATTAAAATTTTCTAAGCCCTCTTTCCTCAATATGTGTCCCCAAAATGTCTCATTCTGATTCTAAGTGATCTTTTTTAGTCCCATTTTCGTTAAAATTTCCACCTTGCTTACCTGCTTCGTCCATCGTATTTTCAGAACCCTTCTGTGAAACCACATCTCCATTGTTTCATGTGTTTTATTCATCTGAAGTTGTCCATCATTTAATGTCATATCGCAGGATTGGTATTTTTTCGCACTCTCTGCTTAGTTTCTAACGAAATATCCCCTTATAATACTTTACTTAGCTTTTGGAAGGCATCTTTCGAAGCTGCCTTCGGATTTCGGTGTCACATTTTTCATCTTTTGTTAAAATATTTCCCAGAACTGAATTGCTATATTTGCTTGATTTTGATATTTTCAATTTGAAGATCGCATCTTGGCTTTTCTTGGTTTTTCTTACTGACAACCAAACATTCGATGCTTATCGATATTACAGTCGCGTTTGTAATAAAATGTTCTACAAGCTCCGTTCATGTCACATTGTTGCAGCTGACATCATATCTGTGTCCATTGGATTTTTTATTTAATTTTTCAATTCATAAATCAAATCATGTTTGGTTCAGTGGGCGGCCTATATTAAATAGGAATTTGTGCAATTACCAACTCTCTGTAGAAATCGCGATGATTTTCTTTGAATTTCTGATAGAATTAACTTGAATCATGTTACTGCATAAAGCGGTATTTTCCTCTTCTATGAGTGTTTTCGGGAGTACAACGATCCGAAGCTCCAATATTCTTTTGAGTGTGGACGCTTACATTTATTAAAATTTGTCTAATATTTTTATTTCATTTGAAAGAAACTATAGACGGGTTGGGAAAAATCACATTAACGACGCGGATATTTTTGATCAATGTGTTCATAGCTGTCGGGTAGTATTTTCGAAATAATAATAATAATAATAATAATAATAATAATAATAATAATAATAATAATAATAACGGTAATAATAATAATAATAATAATAATAATAATAATAATAATAATAATAATAATAACAATCCCTGTTGTAGTTGGAGCCCTAGGACTGGTTGGAAAAGATTGCAGTAGACTAATTGCAGGGATTCCTGGAAGCCCATGCCTCAAGGAGATACAAAAAATTGTTCTGACAAGTACAGCCCACACTTTACGAAGGGCTTTATCTATGTAATTTTTATTTTATTTTATTTTTTTTTTTGTCAGTGAAAAGTGTCATGATGACATTTTTAACCTCAGGTCCCTGGGTGGGACCCGAAAAGAAATGTGTAAACGCCAGAAAGCAAAGAAAATAATAATAATAATAGTAATAATAATAATAATAATAATAATAATAATAATAACGGTAATAATAATGAAATCGAAATCTCAAAATTCCCTGTTGTAGTTGGAGTCCTCGGATTGATGAGAAAAGATTCCAGTAGACTCATTGAAGAGATTCCTGGTAACTGATGCCTTAAAGAAATGGGATTTATCTTTGTAAAATATGTGTGCGTGTGTGTGTTTTTTTTTAATTGCTCAGTGGCAAATGTCATAATGCCTTAGGTCTCTGGGCGGGACCCGGAAAGGAGTACACACCAGAAATCAAAGGAAATGAATTAATAATAATAATAATAATAATAATAATAATATATCTCTGTTCATGAGCGGGAGTAGTGGGGGAATATCATGATCCGTTAACTGGCCAGGTGCTCAGTTTCGGAGCGACCTTAAGATATCACCCTGTCATAGGACTGATGATGATGATGATGATGATGATGATGATGATGATGATGATGATGATGATCTAGGGATAAGAGTCCATCACTTACCCACGTCTTTATTGATTTCGGCTCCTTTCATCTCCACCCAGTTGGTGTTGCTGTAAAACATTTGCAGTATGTGCAGGGCATTGGCGATGTAAACACGCATCGAAGAGTAAATGGAATCGTAGTTTAAAGACGCCAACAGCGTGCCTTTCAACATGGCAATCTCTTGGGAACCTGCGTGGGAGTTTGAGAGAAATAAAAGTAAGAATAAACTTTAAAAAAGAAAAAAAAAAAAACACGAAACAAGTACAGAAAACGAGTAGACAAAAACGGAACAAAAACACTTCACGAAATTTATTTATCAAGCTTTGTTTCGTATAGCACAAGTCTAGATACATTAGAATCCCTGACAACCGAACTAAGGATGCCTTCCGGAAATGAGGAATTGGTTACAAAGTCCGGATATGAGGGGTTATATTTAGATTAAAATAAAAGAACTGAAGTCAGGTTTAACATTTATTTTCAATGTTTTATACTAAACAAAATAAGCTAATGGTGAGTGAAATATAATGGAATTGTTTTAAAGAAAAAGAAATAAATTATGTAATGTTAATGAAAATTCATTAAATTAAGTCTGCCACGTCTGCAAAACAAATAATGTAACGAGGATTTTTTAATTGCTGTTGCATGATGATTCTTTCTCTTCTAATGTCATTCTCAACTTTTTCCGCATATCGTTTTGCTTTTGTTCTTGAATTTTTTTTTTAAACGAAAGACACTTATTAACTCGTCATAGCTGAATACTGGCTTTCTGTCCATAAAACTGATAACCTTTTCAATAGCTTTTTTCAAATTCAGTCCGGGTTTCATCACAAACATGCATTTCATCGCTATCTTGTTGCAGATGTGTCTCGTTGTCATCCTTTCCTCTTATTCCCATCATCTTTTGCGCCAATACAAACCATTAGGGTGAAATAAGCAATTATCTAAAGTAAATTTCCTGAAAAACAGAAATTTCAAATCAGTTACCCAAATAGTTCAAAATCATGTCCGGATATGCTTGATTCCGGATATGAGGCACTCCGGATATAAGGGATTCCGAATATGAGAGATTCAACTGTATCCAGAACTTTTTTAATAAATGAAAAATGTGGCATCGAAATTTAAAGGCGTATTTAATACCATTTTATTTTTACTATTTATCCAAACCCAAGGTAGAGGGTTATTGAAACGGCCTATAGAAAGAAATCAAGTAGTTGCATATTGTTGGAGATAGACAGAATAGATTACAGTTAACCAATCAAAATCATGTCCAGATATGTGGGAATCCGGATATGAGGCACTTTGGATATGAGGGATTCCGGATATGAGGAATTCTACTGTACTTTGAAATCGCGATAGAAGATTATATTGAGTCTATCTTTGAAAGGAGGATGACCTGTCAGCGTTGGAATTCAGCTTAACAGAATTTTATCGAGGTGTCTATATTAAGTTCTGACACAAGTGTCAGTTAGTGGCCTAGTGACGATTTAACTATGACAGTGTCTTCATCTCATTATTTGAAACTCGATAGGTATTAACTTTAGAAATCGGTTCGTAATCCACTGGAAGAGAGATCTTGCTTGCAGATAAGCATTCTGACACACATTGTCGAATTTCTCAGTAGCTAATAAAGAACGAAATAAAAGAGTAATGTTTTTTTATTATTTTTCATCCAATGTAAGCCCCAACAGCCACTCAAGATAGAGGGTTATTAAATGAAGTTATTGTAAGGGCATACAGGGAGACAAAAAGAAAAGAATGCATATTATGATAAAGGTTGACCTTAGATTTGAAGAGATTAAGATTTTAGTGATCGGGTTAGCGTCCTCTTGGAAGTCCGTTCCGCGATGCAAATGTTCTGGAAAAGAAGCTGTTTGAGTGGAACTTCCCCCGGACTAATAGAATATGAAAGGAATTAGTCGACTCAGTGTATGTGGTCTAGCAGGTTTTAGCTGTGAAGGACTCGACTGGTGGAACCAGTGAATGTAATCAGCGAGAGCAACTGGCATGAAAATTGTAATGGAGGAGTGAGAGGCTACTTCTATTCGTGGGAAAGTGGTTATACGGTGGAAAACAATTCATCACTCACAAGGCCGCGCAAACCCTTTTCAACTCTGTCGAGGCTGGAAATATCTTAGACTAACATGCCTAACAAAAATGGTATACACTTGGGCAGTCTCTTGTTCCCCTCAGGTCCATTCTCCTTTCTCTTGGTAGTAGTAAAAAGTCATTAACTCTGAGTATTGATCTTGATACTCACTAGGTGCCATGTATTCGTGGATATGTACCAAACTAGGTCACGCTAAGTAAAAAACAACAACGACAACAATCTATTAACTTCTGGATGTATTTTGTAGAGATCCAGCTGTTCTTGTCACTTGTGGTTCCAACCTTTGATTGTACCTCCCTACATGATTAAAATAAGAAAAATTCAATTTTCATTGAAATTAAACAGAACATACGCTATGGGCAGGCTTAACATATGTAGGTAGTATAACGGTTATCGACGTGGAAATTGGAATCTCGCCTTATTGGCTGGGGCTTCGGAATACGCTGACAACACATTATTTTTAATTGGTCAGTGGAAAATGTCATGATGTCATTTGTGACTTTAGGTCTCTGGGCGGGACCTGGAAAGAAATGTCTACACGCCAGAAATCAAAGGAAATTATTATTATTATTATTATTATTATTATTATTATACTGTTACTACTATTACTACTACTACTACTAGTAGTAGTAGTAGTAGTAGTAATATGTATAAATATATAAATAAAAATAAAATAAACATTTTGAAAAATAGCACTCGGAAAAGCAATATATTCATTTAACTAATGTCAGTAAGTAGAGGCACGGTGAATAGCGACTTGGACTGAGGAATTGAAGAGCCGAGTTCGAATTTCAGTCGAGTTATTTACATTCACTTACGTACTAATTCCTATCTATGGGTAAATAGCATGACAGACTGGGTTCCATATCCTTGGTTGGCAACCAGTCTAAGAGAAGGAAAACTCTGAATTCAAACCACATCCTGTCTTTTAGGTACTGCCTCTTTCGGAAAAGAAGAAGGTAACTTAACCCCCCCCCACCAAAAAAAAAAAAAAAAACTACCACTAAGAGGAGGAACGGACTAGCGTTAACATCCTGGGTGCAAAAGGGACCAGTAAGCTATTGTACTATTCTGACTTGGATGTCACCATGAACCACAATTGTGACCGTCCTGTGTAAGACGATAAACTACATCCGACAGCAAGGGCTTTGATCAAAAGGTTTTGAAGAGGGTGGAACAACGTCTTAATTGCTGGTGTTCCAAGGTTCACCCTGACCGGGGGTGAGCTCATGTCAGAGTCCAAGCTATGGAAAAATAGTTACTCTCACTCCCCCTACAAAGTGGGGTGAAAACACTATGAAAGTAATACTATTAGGTTGGTGCAAAAATAATGTCGTTTTTTGACGTTAAAAAATACGTCAAAAAACGACATTATTTTTGCACCAACCTAATATTTTGGAAAAAAATTAACATCAATGAATGTTTGAAGAAAAAATTTTACCAGCAATACATTTTTGAAAAAAAAAATTACCAGCAAAACAAATCTTGTCGGCATTAAATAACCCATTGAGATTGATATACCATAAACCAAACCAAACGAAAGACAATCAAGAAGACTGATTAAAAGTGATTACAGGAGGAGATAGCGAGTCGTGGAGGTAGTAAAATATAAGCGGTGTCATGTGAAAACTGTCCTTGTCGGCATTAAATAACTCGTTGAGATTGATATGCTGTAAACGAAACGAAACGAAACGAAACGAAACGAAACCAAACAAAACCACAATTGTGATATGGAGCAAAATGGCACTGACTGAATAAAATAATGAATGATGCTTGACAACATTAATTTTCTGATAATGACCAAAATGATCGAAACAAAAACGTGAACTTTGGTTAGTTTCTTTATAAATTTGATTCGAATGTGCGCCAACTTGCGTTAAATGGAAAAATATAATAAACAATTAAACGCATAGATATTATCTGTTGAATTTAGTATATGTGTATATTTTATACGTGTAGACAGAGCTCGTTAACCTTGGTTGCTAATCAGTCTAGGAGAAGGATCACTCTGATTTTCTAACCGGGGAAGATGGGTCTCCTTAAAAATTTTGATGACAATTCTTTAAGTGATCAACGGCTTCATCGTCAACAGATGAGCTGCGTGTCTGTAGAGAGTAATGATTGGAAGAAGATTCAGGACACACCAACGCCAATTTCTTTTTTCTTGAGAAGAATCATAAATGTAACGGATGTGTGGATGATATAACAAATACCAACTTGGAATAAGAAATCATATCGACGACGTCTATTACCAGTCAAGTTCATTATATTCACTTCCGCGCTAATATACTTGAGGCAGGTATAATTACGTCTCTTCTACACTCTAACCCAGCTATCAGTTAAACAGCTGGGTAGCCTCTCTAGCGTTGTTGGCAACCACTGTAGGAGAATTCAAAATCGTAATAATTTTCTATGATCCCCGACCTTCAGTAATGAGGAATGAAGAAGGAAGGCAAAGTAAAGGATACCTTTTACTTCTTTAAACAGCTCACACATTGCACTTGCATGGCACCGAAAATATCGTGACAACAGTTTTGATTTGGAAAACGCAGTTTTTATAATAGGTGACTATGATTTACTCAAACGCAAATGCATTGAAAGGACTATGATATTTGTTTTTTTTTTATAAATTAACCCAAAGTAAGGCGATAAAGCCACTAAGATACAAGGGCTAACTGAGAGTAAGTACTGAAACAATGTGGGATACACGAACCAGGAGAGAAAAGACTGAAATGAAATCAAGTAAGAATGTAATTTCCATAGGGAGACAGATAACTCCTTTTTTTTTTTACAGTGATGTTCACTCTGAACAAGCAAGAGGCGGCTTATACTTAACATCAGGAAGAGGCAGCTGAAGTTTCTGGGACATATAATGAGGAAGGAGGGCCTGGAGAATCTGGTACCCACGGGTTGAATAGAAGGAAAGAGAGACAAGAGAAAACAAAGTGTGACATCAACTGGATGACAGAACGTGGTCTGGGGGAAGAAGCAGAGGAAAGGAACTTGTTGAGAGCTGCAAGGGATAGAGGGATGTGGAGAGCCATGTTCGCCCACGTCCTGAAAGGACATGGCATATAAAAAGAAAGAAGACTCTGACCAGAAAATTATCTAGCATAACACAGTGAACCAAATTTCCTCGCAGTAGATCTAGCAATTGATTCAATATCATATTTCCTTTTCATGTCAGCGGAAGATGTTAGTCCGAGAAGGTCCAATTTCTTACTCTCCTGGAGGGTAGCATCAGCCATACTGATGGAATACAAAAAAGATTATCTCAGAGGATTAAAAGAGACCTGTTTCGTTTTGAAGGCGTTAAGATTAAAAAGTAACAAAATTTCTAGAGCAGCTAACCAGCGTGAATGAAGGATTGTTAATATACTATAATAATTTCGGTCGACTGTTCACTTCTTGAACGTTATAGATGTTACTATAGACTCCATATTTCAGCCAAGTACGTTCCGGCCATCGTCAGGTGTCCATTAATTGGAGAATATAAGATAACTGCTGATTATCGATATTTCTCCCTGTAATTTTTCGTTTCTTCTAACTCAGTGCTTCTCTAACTGCTTCTGGAATTGAACTAACGACCATTAGATGTCAGTAGATTTTCTTATTTCTTTTGAACAGAAGTCGATGTTTATCTCTTGTTCCCTGTTAAGGATTGGTTTACTGGCTCTTTCTAAATCCTATTTCAACTTTATACTTCTAGCACATCCACGTAAACTCTGAAATTTTATTTATTATATATTTACTTTTTTTCTCCCTCAATAGGAGTAGATCTGCTCATCTATTGTCTGGTTTACAATCCCTCCCTGATCTTTTAAACAGGAGTAGAGGTTTTTCCTTTATTTCTTGTTTAGGATTAGGTTTCCGGTACATTCCGAAGTCTTTGCCTTCTCATTCACTGCTAGTAACCCCTTGCGTCTTAGTGACGTTATCACCTTGACTGAAGTGAATTGATTAAAAAAAATTCCGATGACACCGGATGATTGGCGAAATAAATCAAAGTACAAAAAATCGAAATTATCTATGTATTTGCCATTCTCATTTATCTTATATATATATTGTTGTACCCTAGAGAGGGTGACTGAATGAAGAATAATAAAAACGGAGGTAAATATTAAAAAATTAAATTTTTCTAGATACACTGGCTTGTATATTAATATTTTTTTTTGTTTTATTATTTCAGTTAGATTCCTCGACTAGTTTCGGCCAACATGGCCATCATCAGGAGAAAAAAATTCTGCTTGTTAGTAGCAGTGAACTACAGAAATGAATGACTTGATGGGGAAAATGAACCTTCGTCTGTAGTTTTCATTTATTTTTTTAAAAAATTTTATCATAAATTTTGGTCAGTGCTGGTGTTGGTCAAACAGTCTCTTTTAAGTTGTTATTTAAGATAAAGGCTGGATGGATTCATGTTGCTCTGAATTCCCTTGGTCCTTTTGACAGTTGTATCGGTTCCTGGAAAAGGGGATGTCTATGTTAAGTGTGTGTTATTTGGTTCTTACGCATGATGTGTGTAGTATATATATATATATATATATATATATATATATATATATATATATATATATGGTTAAATCCAGCTATGGGCAAATGGTAGGACAGACTGGGTTCTATAGCCTTGGATGGCAACTGGTCTAGGAGAAGGACAACTCTGTATTCAAAATGTGCGGAGGGTCGTTTGTGGACCTTGTGGCCCTTAGTGCACCAGGTCTCTGTATTCAGCCCTTCAAAAAGTGTGAATGGTCCTGCACGAAACCTTCATCACTATAATCAAATCTCAATGAGCTGTTGTCGGGTTGTCGGTTTCCTAGGAACTGATCTGTTTGACCCTCATACGTCGAATTCGACGGGAGAGTCGAGTATATATATATATATATATATATATATATATATATATATATATATATATATAATAGAATTAATGTGGAGAATCTTATCACTTAACTGAGTGGTGTTGGTTCAGTTATGTGAAAGCATACTGTAATGCGCTCACGAAACCTCGAAGTCGGCATTTGTTACTAAAAGTCTGGCGGAATAAATTACGTCATGGTCCTCTTCTTCTCGCAGACGGTGCCCAACTGACCCGACTATATAGTGCAGTCGGCAAAATCAAAAACAAACGATGCGCATGTGCGAAATTAAAGATATAAAAAGGCGACAATTTACCAATTGCACCATATATATATATATATATAACATAGCGGGGTATCAGCTTTCATGATGCCAAGCCTTTATTCTCAACTATGTGGGGATTTGTATTTGTCAAGTTTTTCAGTGCTATAGGAGAGAAGGAATGAAGTTTTATTTACGCTGATGATATACACAGGGAATCGTGTTACAGTGATAAGAGAAACGGTTTTCACGGAGGAGGGGAATCCGTCGTATATATATAAATTTATAGTTTGTCTCACGAATGCAATGTGCAAATTTAAAAATAGCCTTTCAGGTATACAATAAGCTTAGTCTCTGCAAACAAATCGGCTAGGGTAGGCTGACATGTGCAGCAGAGATATTTACGAAACTGTGTTGACCAACATAAAACCAGATGCAGCTTTGGAAAATTCGTGTGGGGTGTCTGTTTTTCAAAAGCCTGTTTATTTGGAAGGTCAGTATTCGAAATCCTGCCTTTTCTTCCTCTTCTTCTGTGTACCTTGTTTCTTCAGGATTTAGGCAGTCATGGCTCCCCACAACTTCCTATTTTTTTGTAGTGGTTATCGTCTTTTATCATTTAGAATCTAAATGATAAAAGGCGGCAAACATTGCTAAGTGACGCCCAACGCGCGACCCGCATTGCGGCCCACCTAATATTTTCATGCGGCCCACTGCATCCTAAAATCTTTAGTAACGTATGTTGAGAAAATTATTCTCAGATTGTGCGAGTAGGTTCACTTCTCCATTGCCCTAAAAGGGGAAGGGGACAAACGCCTTTGCTGAGACAAAACGGCTGGCGCGTGGGGCAAGAGCCAGAGCGAAATCAAAATTATTAGGTTGGTGCAAAAATAATGACGTAATAATGTCGTTTTTTGACGTTAAAAATACGTCAAAAAACGAAATATTCTTTTCCTGTATGAAAAACATTAAAACTGCTGAAAGAAATATTATATAGTAATTCCCATTGAACTAATATTTTTAGAATAAAGACGTATTCCATAAACAAGAGATATTGACAATATTATAAAAGGAAAGCAATGTGTATGCATAATATTAAGTTGGTGCAAAATAATGACGTAATAATGTCGTTTTTTGACGTATTTTTTAACGTCAAAAAACGACATTATTACGTCATTATTTTGCACCAACCTAATAATAATACAGTATTTTTTCTAATTATATATTTTTGTTATTAAAATTTGATATTCCCAATTTTTTAAAAGCATATTTATATAAAGTACTTTTGTGGCCGGGTGAATATACCTAAATTTCTAATTTGGCACATTAGGAGAAAAGGTTGGACAACCCTAGATAAACCTAATATAGTTACATTCCCACTCGGGACATATCAACAGGAATATTTCCTGACGCTTTTCGCCGTTGTCCTTCGTCGAGGCGTCCAACCCGTGGCATACTTCATATTTTCATGCAGCTCACTGCACCTTAAAACCTTTACGCGTATTTTCATTTACTTTAGTAACGTATGCCGAGAAAATTATTCTTCGATTGTGCTAGTTAGGTTCACTTCCCTATTGCACTAAAAGAGGAAGAGAGCAAAAACCCTTTGTCGAGACACGCCAGCTTGTGCGTGAGGCAAGAGCCAAACCTAAATAAAAATTATTTAGCTGATCTAGAAAATTGTTATGCATGTGGGGTAGTACATACTGCTGTGAACAATTCTTTTTTTTTCATGAAAAAAAATCAAAACTACTGAAAAAAAATAAGTTGAGTGATTTCCATTGAACTAACATTTTTAGAATAAAGACTAGTTCCATAAAAACAGATATTTATAATATTATAAAAGGAAAGCAATGTCAAAAGTCACATTGAATTTATTTTATTTTGTGTATGTATAATTTCTTTTTTTTACTGTTAATAATAAAGTATTTTTTTGAATTATATATATTTGTTACTAAAATTTGATATTCACAACATTTTTAACTTTTTAAAATCAAATATCTGGTGCAGTTTAATTCATATTTCAATGAATCATTCATACAAAAAAATAAATTAGTAAAATTAATGATATAAAATAGTGAAATGCCTTCACTAACTAAATTTTAAAGATGCATTAACCATTTCT
This sequence comes from Acanthosepion lycidas, assembly GCA_963932145.1. Classification (NCBI taxonomy): domain Eukaryota; kingdom Metazoa; phylum Mollusca; class Cephalopoda; order Sepiida; family Sepiidae; genus Acanthosepion; species Acanthosepion lycidas. The sequence goes on along the minus strand of OZ010610.1, from coordinate 15,476,999 downwards.
CTCTGTAACTATTACCTTCAATATGTCTTGTGAGTGTTAAATTCTCCAAGCCGTTTTTATTTGTTCCAGGCTCTAATTCTAAGTGACATTTTTGATTCCATTTTGAATATAACTGGAAATAAAAGTCTTGAAATGATATAATTATAATCAGTTCAAAGTTCAGCTTCCTCTCTCTTTTATATGCCGTTCACTACTGGTCGATCATGACTCTCCACAACTTCCTTGCCTTTCTAACTATTAGTAATATTTGTCCACTTACTCCCTCTATATCCTGTTCTGACATCTATTTAAACCACTACGCTAGGGTAGGATACTAGAGATTTTCTCTTTTCTATTCAGGTTTACAGCCACATTACATTGGAATACCGGTAATCGGACGATCACCGAAGTTAAACAACGTCGTCCTGTTGTCATTGCATAGATGAGTGACCACTTTGGAAGATCAGATATAGCAAGGTTGCCGTCCTGGGTATAACGATAATCTACATCCGCGTCCTGGGTATGACGATAAACTAAATCAGGCAGCAAGGCCTTTCACTAGGAGGTTTTGAGGACCATGGAACCATGAAACTCAAGGTAGAGGGTTATTGACTGGGCCTATAGAAAGAAATTAAGTAGTTGCATATCGTAGGGGATATAGAGAATAGATAACATTTAACCCTCGATTTGAAGAAGTTCAGGTTTTAGTGATCAGAGAAGCATCTTCCCTGGAGCCCGTTCCACATTACATTACATTGCTGGTGTTCCCAGGTCCACCCTGACCTGGGGTGGTGTCACCTGTCAGGGTCCCAGCTATGGACAAATAGTTACTCCCCCCCCCAAAAAAAAGGGGGTCAAAATATTATGTAAGTACAAAAATAGGTAATGCCAGCAATACTTTTTTGGAAGAGTTATTAGTTGCAGTATATTTTTGAAAAAGAAAAATATTAACTGCAATACCATTTTTGAAAAAATATTACCTGCAATAAAATCTTGTCGGTATTAAATAACCCATTAAGGCAAAACAAAACAAAACAATATATTAAGCTTGAGAATGCAGGTGGGGTGTAATGGATAATGCCTTAGAAGTGTTAATCAAAAAGCCGACTCCCAGCTCCCGTTCGGTTCGTTATATTTAGTTATGTTTTATGAAAAAGGTATGAATCCACCCCTTCTCCCCCAACTATGGGTTAATTAGTAAGATTTGTATCGCTAAACCATTATTATCACCCCCCCACAACTAAATTCTGAGAATCTACGAGTGGAAGTCAAAAATTATCCGCACTCTTGCCTAAAGAGATGGACTGGTGAAAGTACGGACAATTTTTGACTTACCCTCGTAGAAATATTTTCTCGCTTTAAATTACCTGCAAAGGGTTGATAAGCCTTAAAAAACGGATAAATCAACGAACTTCTTCCTTGAAATATGTCCTATGAGTGTTAAATTCTTCCTTCCTCATTATGTGTCCCAGAAATTTCAATTGTCTCTTTTAATTTCACTTGCTGTATCCATGGTATTCTCAGTATCGTTCTATACAGCCACATCTCGTTGATTCACGTTTCTTCGTCATATACGAGAAAAGTATTTAGCGTTCACCGCCATATCGCGGCAAATACTGGAAAACTGATTCACATCCCATTGAAGGATTGATCACATATCATTTCATCGCAGTTTTCTTTGTTTCTAACAAAAGAATATTCCTTTCGTTGTAATGTGGAACGGGCTCCAGGGAGGATGCTTCCCTGATCACTAAAATCTGAACTTCTTCAAATCGAGGGTTAAATGTCATCTATTCTGTATATCCCCAACAATATGCAACTACTTAATGTCTTTCTATAGGACCAGTCAGTAACCCTCTACCTTGAGTTGCTCTTACGAATTGTAAATAATAGTAAAAAATGCTATTAAATACACCTTTAGATTTCGCTGCCACATTTTCCGTCATTTCTTAAAAAAAGTTCTGGATACAGTAGATTCCCCCATATCCGGAATCCCTCATATCCGGAATGCCTCATATCCAGAATCCCTCATATCCGGAATCCCGCACATATGGACATGATTTTGATGTGTATATTTGAACTATTTGGGTGATATGTAACTGATTTGAAATTTCAGTATTTCAGGTAATTTACTTTGGATAATTGCTTATGCTTATTTCGCCCTAATGGCTTGTATTGATGCAAAAGGTGATGGTAATAAGAGGAAACGATGACAACGAGACACATCTGCCAAAAGATAACGACCAGATGCATGATTGTGATGAAACCTGAACTGAAATTCAAAAAGCTATTGAAAAGGTTGTCAGTTTTATGTAAAGAAAGCCAGCATTCAGCTCTGACGATTGCAATAATGCACACAAAGTTAAAAGTGTCTTTCGTTTGAAAAATTCAAGAAAAAAAGCAAAACGAAATGCGGAAAAAGTTGAGAACGACATTAGAAGAGAAAGAATCCTCATGCAACAGCGATTAAAAAATCCTCGTTACATTATTTGTTTTGCATACGTGGCAGACTTAATTTAATGATTTTTCATTAACATTACATAATTTATTTCTTTTTCCTTAAAATCAATTCCGTTAAATTTCACTCACCATTAGCTTATTTTGTTTACTATAAAACATTGAATATAAATGTTAAACCAGATTTCAGTTCTTTTATTTTAATCTAAATATAACCCCTCATATCCGGACTTTGTAACCAATTCCTCATATCCGGACTTTGTAACCAATTCCTCATATCCGGACTTTGTAACTAATTCCTCATATCCGGAAGGCCTTCTTAGTCCGGTTGTCAGGGATTCTATTGTATTTAAATATCTGTACTTGCTTGATTCTTAGGTCACCAATTCGCAGCTCGTATCTTTTCGCTTTCTTTTACTATTATAAAGAGTCTCTGCAGTTTTCTTACTGTATATGCTATCAACACCATGTCACCTGTGTATTTCTTATTATTATAGCGGCTCGGATTTTGGAATCGGAGAGCCGAGTTCGAATTCCAGTCGAATCCATTGCATTCACTTATATGCTAATACCCTTGGGAAAGGTATGAATCCTCTTCTTCCGCCCCAGCTATGTGTAAATACCAGGACAGACTGGGTTCTGTAGCCATGGGTGGCAACCGGCCAAGGAGAAGGTAACTCTGAATTCAAAACTGTATCTATCTATGGCGTAGCCCATACTATACAGCTAAAGATAGGATCATTCACATTGGCTCGATGATTCCGACTACGGTCAAATGATTATGATCATATTGTTAAGATTTTGTTCACCAATAATAGATCCTATTAGAACTTCATGACTTTTACCTCATTGCAAATATATGATTATCATTGTAATTCATTTAGCAGGACTATATTAATATCTGTCAAACTTAATTTTGTCAGGCATAAGGCCAAGGGGAACATAAATAAGGTGTATCTTTTAGTTTTACCAATCTTCCAAGGGAAAAAGACTGGCTTCCCTTTACAAATCAATATTCAAAATTCTGGCATTCATGTTGTATAGCGTGTCAAGTGTGGTTTCTTTTGGTAATTCTTCAGGTTCCCAACTCTGCATGACAGGCTTCTTTTCTGTGATTTATTACACAAGGACGGACACGGTTGTATTAAGTAGAAGAAACGGAGCTCAGCAGGTTGATAGCGATTAGTCATCACTACGTGGTAGCTCGTTTCAATCTGCTGAAGTCAGATTTGATTTGTATTTTACGGCTTATCAACACTTTATTTATGATAGGCTATTTAAAGCCGAAATATATTTTTGGACTTGGCCGGGCATTTGGCCGAGAGACATTTGTCCGAGAGACATTTGGCCGAGAGACATTTGGCCGAGAGACATTTGGCCGAGAGACATTTGGCCGACGGACATTTCACCAAAAAAGTACAAGTAAAAATAGTAACAAGCAATACTTTAAGTATTTTAATTAGTAGTATTATAAGATAGAATAGGACTAATAATTACCACTGAATTTCAAATGATTAAATTATTAAATCTAAATTTAAAGTTAAAAGTTTTCTTATTTCAATATTTGTTTATCGAAATTAGTATTTTTAAAAATATTTGAGTGTATTTGGCTAAAAAGTAGCGCCTGATTATTTAAATTCATATTCAACAGTAAGATAAAAGCTAGTTCATCCCTTTAAGATAATGATCATTAAAAGGGAAATTGAAATATCTTTCATATCGTAAAAGCTGAAGATTTTTGCTGGAGTAAAATGTGCTTTATCTCAAAATATTTATCATCTTACAGTAATATTTGAAGTAGAATATAATATATATGGAATAGATTTTTTAAAAAAGTATGTCATAAAAACAAAAAAAATTATAACATTATACATAGATAGATATAAATATAAATATATTAAATATATATTATATTAAATATATATTATATTAAATTATAACATTATACATAGATAGATATAAATATAAATATATTGGCGTACTTAAATGTATGTCATACTCTGTATCGTAATGTGCTACAGCACATTACGATACAGAGTATGACATACGTTTAAGTACGCCAATATATTTTCGGCTAAATGTTCGTCGGGCAAATGTCCGAGTACCTTTTTTGAAATGTAAGAATAATTCTTTTTTTTTTCCGAATGAATAATATATTAACAATGTTTGGAGATAACTAGGATTTTTCCAGATACAAGTCATATTTTTAAAAAAAGAGCCGGGTGATAAGAAATACTGCTGAAACCAGTCACACCAAGGAATCCGGGAGTGGAGAAGCATCTTCAGCCTTCCATTATTGCCAACTGTACTGTATTCGCACGTTTTCAGGTTTCTCCTCTGTTTCAGAATTCCACACCCACTTAGAATGAAACAGAGTGAAACAAATGGTTAGATATAAACCGACTGAGATAGATAGATAGATAGATAGATAGATAGATATCAACAGATTGAGAAAGATAGATCGATCGATCGATAGAAACAAATTTAGATAGATAGATAGATAGATATAAACATATTGAGATAAATGGCTATGAACAGATTGAGATAGATAGATATGAACACATCGAGAAAGAAAGATATATAAATATATATATATATATATATATATATATATATATATATATAGATAGATAGATAGATAGAAACAGATTTAGATAGACAGATAGATATAAACAGATTTAGATAGATAGATGGATAGATAGATATAAACATATTGAGATAAATGGCTATGAACAGATTGAGATAGATATAAACAGATTGAAATAGATATAAACAGATTGAAATAGATATTTAGATAGATAGATAGATAGATAGATAGATAGATAGATAGATATGAACAGATTGAGAAAGATAGATATAAACATATTGAGATCGATGGCTACGAACAGATTGAAATAGATATAAATAGCTTTAGATAGATCGATAATGGATATAAACAGCATGATATAGATAGATAGATATGAACAGATTGAGATAGATATATTTGTTTATTTACTGTTTATCAATCCTTTGTGGGTTATTTAAAGACAAAATATATTTTAGATTATAACAATAATTCTTTTTGCGTGCGAATATTACATTAACAATTTTCTGAAAATCTCATTGATTTTTCGAGATACAATTCCTACTATTTAACCTATAACGCGGGGAGATAGGTAGATAGAAACTGACTTAGGTATACTGCCGGAGATATAAGTAGGTTTAGTTAGTTATTTAGATAGATAGATAGATAGATAGATAGATAGATAGATAGATAGAAGCAACGAACTATAGACATGAACGAACTGACTAAGGAAGAAAGAAACTCTAAAACAAACATAGAAATAAACGATGAAAGCAAGAAATAAATAAACGATGGACAAAATAAAAAAAGAAAGTAAGAAAGTGACGAGAAAAAAAGAAAGAAAGAAACGAAAAAAGAAAGAAACGATGAAAGGAAAAATGAAACGAAGAAAAAGAGAGAGAGAGAGAGAGAGAGAGAGAGAGAGAGAGAGAGAGAAACGATGAAACTAAAAAAGAAAGAAAGAAAGAAAGAAAGAAATAGAGAAAGAATGATAAAACCAAGGAAGAAAGGCCTAAACAAAGAAAGACAATGTTTTCAATGAGCTCTGTTGTTGGTTATATTAGGTTGGTGCAAAAATAATGTCGTTTTCTCACATAGTAACATATGTGAGAAAACGACATTATTTTTGCACCAACCTAATATTTAAGTACTACTATAAAAAGCGATGCCTAAGGTTCAGCATTTTTAAAAAATGAAAAATCTTTCTTAAAGTTTTTATTTTAGTTTTAATTTCAAGCTAATAGATTAAATTTAGTATTTTCAACAAACAAAATACTTTGCTGTATTTCAATCTGAATTTAAACTAATTGGATGATTTTTTTCGTTTGTAATCGTTAAACTTGCTAAAAGTCGGCCATATTATCAAATTTATCAGTACAACACAATTCTCTTTAATAAAAGAAAAACATTAAAAAATAAAGTACATTTTTTTGAAACTTTATTTGAGGAAAATTAGCTGATTTAAAGTTTAATTAATCAGATTTAAAATAAATATTACTTGCTTTTAGTTTAAAATATCGCAGAAAAGCATTTTTAACACTCGATAGACTTATATTGGGGAAATTTTTCATAACTAAAAAATTACTTGATGAATATAACGCGAGGGCCGTTTTTATATAACTTTTAACTACGTAATAATCTTAAAAATTTAGTAATCTAATATTTTATTGAATTTTAGGTTATTTTGGTTTCATAGTTCTACTTAGAAAGATGCTTGTTGAGAAAATTACAAATAAATTTTAAATTTACTATACATTTATTTTCTAATGTTGTGTAAGGACGTCCGTATTTACAAAAATCGGCACGTTTACACCCATAAAAAGATTCAAAATTATTTTTAAAATACTGGCAGTCGCAGAATTGTAGTAAGCGTTTCCATTTATGATTAACAAAAATAATTTTTAGTTAATAATATCAAATAACCAATACAAATGACTACAGACTTTTAAAATATTAAAAACTATTATAATTAAAGTTTTTGAAAAATTAAAGCAATTTTTCTATAGTTTTATTATTCATTGAAATTTTTTTCTTAAGACAAGTGACTATAGTATTTTATTCATAAAAGCAATTAAAAGTTTTTCTAATTAAATAATATCTTAGTTTTATAGAATTTTTTGTTTTAAGACTCAGAGCAGATATTCTGTAACTGGGGTATTGTTTTACAAAAGAAAATTGATGGTTTAAGTTCTCCAAGGACTTCTCAGAATTTCATAAAATTGAAAAGTGTGTGTGTGTGGGGGGAGGGGGTTAATAGATTTAAAAAATATTTTTACCATGATTTTCTAAAATAACTTAATTCATTTGTGAATAAGTCCTGAGAGTTTCATTATAAAGCCGCCAATTACTTGATTTTTGCAAGAATTTCCAAATCAGTGGGTTTTTCATTGCAAAAAGGTACAAACATTTCCATAATTTATGGTCACATGCGGATGTAAGAAAAAAAAAAAAAATTCGAAGGTTCTAAAGAATAATAATTTCATAATCAAAAAATCCTTTGGTCTTCCTTCTTAATAATAACAAAGCTTTTGACGATAAAATTTTATTTTTTTTAAGTTTGGCACATTTTTTCATTATGTATGCTCACTTTTTAGCGAATCTTTGCGGGTACCTATATAATAATGCTAAAATAATAAAAATTAAAAAAATGTTAAGTCACTTAAAAATCACTTAATATTTCTCCAATAAGATAAAAAAAAATCTTATAAATTTTGGATTTGTCTCTTCTGGCTTTAAGAAGAATCTATTTGCAATTTAAGTTGACGTCTTTGCTTAATTCTTAGAGACTTCTTAGAGACAATTATCGCGATAAAAGAGAGAATGATTGAGATGGAGGAGACAGTAATTCTTTAGAAGAGTTTACAATGTCGCATATTATCTTGAAGGAAAGCAATTTTGAATATTAGACTCTGAAATTGTAATAGATATAAAAAAATATTTTTATCAAGATTTTCTGAAAACATTTTTGTTTGCCTTTAAAATGTACAATATTTATGTAATGTACATATCTAAATACGGAGGTACAGTACAGCAATGGATAGCGTTTCGGATATAGAAATTGAAGGGCAGAGTTCGAATTCCATTCACCCATCTCCCAAATATGGCTAAATAGCAGAAGAGATTCGGCTCTACAGCCTTGGTTGGCAACTAGTTTAAGAGAAGGAACGGCCTGAATTCAATGCAGCTTGCTAACTTGTAGTTTCTGCCTCTCTCAGACTAGAAGAAGGAAAAAACAAAAACAAAAAACAAAACAGGATGACGCGTGCTGATTTTTCGAAGCAAGGAAACAGACCAAAACAATATTTATGTCTTTAGAACTTTCCAAAAAACGGTTTACCTTTAAAATGTACAAATTTTATGTGGTGTACATATCTAAATACGGGGGCACAGTAGAGAAATGGACAGCGGTTCGTATATAGAAATTGGAGGCCAGAGTTCAAATTTCATTAACCCTTCCACAAATATGAGTAAATAGCAGAACAGATACTGCCCTACAGCCTTGGTTGGCAACTAGTTTACGAACAGCAAAATATCGTTTGCTCTTTTCTCTTAATAATAACAAAGATTTTGGCGATAAAACTGTTTTTATTAAGTCTGGGACATTTTTTCATCATGTATGCCCATTTTTTAGCGAATCTTTGGAAGTACCGACATATATGTAAATAATAATTTCATTCATACTATATGAACATATATAGAGATAAAATATAATATTTCGGTATCTGTATGTTCATGAAGTAATAAAAAATATTTTGTCGATTTTATGATTGACATAAAAGAACTTAAACATAATTAAGAAAAGAAAACATTGTATAGAAAAAAAGTTCCTCTCAGATTAAGCAATTTTTCTTTAATAAGATAAAAGAAAGTCTTATACATTTTGAATTTGTCTCTTCTGGCTTTAAGAAGAATCTATTTGCAATTTAAGTTGACGTCTTTGCTTAGTTCTTAGAGACTTCTTCTTAGAGACAATTATCGCGATAAAAGAGAAAATGATTGAGATGGAGGAGACAGTAATTCTTTAGAAGAGTTTACAATGTCGCATATTATCTTGAAGGAAAGCAATTTTGGATATTGGACTCTGAAATTATCTGAAATTATCTTTTGTGATTGTTGTATCAAAAAATGTTTGACACGTGGCCGAGTGGTTAGAACGTTCGCATTCTGATCGTGAGACTCGGGTTGTGAGTGAAATTGGGTAGGCCTATCCCTTGGGACCGTCGATAGCTGGGCTAGCACGAAGTCACACGTCATCGTAGCCGAGGGCTTGAGCGTGCGAGGCTTGTTCAAATTGTTGGTCACGCTAGATCACGCTAGATAACACGCTCTTTCCTATAAACTGTAAGTAAGGTCTGCTCAGCATAGGTGCAGTATAAAACACGGGTGTTGAATAAAGACAAATGCGCCTGAGCAAGCGTCTGTCATAGGGATTAGCTAGCCGCCCTAGTAGACAGGTATCCTCGAATATGAGTGGCCAGATATACATGCATACATCAAAAATGTAATTAAAAATAATTTCATAATAATCAAAAAATCCTTTGGTCTTTTCTCTTAATAATAACAAAGATTTTGGCGGTAATTTTTTTTTTTTAAATTTTGGGGCATTTTTCAACATCTATGTTCATTTTTTATCGAATCTTTGGAGGTAACTAGTTATATTTATATAAAAAAAACTCCTGTTCTTTTCTTCGTCTTCCTTGGTGGCCAATACATTTTGTATTCTGTTGTCTGCGTTTGAATCAAGCTAAAAAAACAGGATGATGCGTGCTGATTTTTCGAAGCAAGTAAGCAGACCAAGACAAACTTTCTGTCTCTAGAACTTTCCAAAAAATTGTTTGCCTTTAAAATATACAATATTTATGTAGTGTACATATCTAAATACAGAGGCACAGTAGAGCAATGGATAGCGTTTCGGATATAGAAATTGGAGGGAAGAGTTCGAATTCCATTCACCCTTCCCCCAAATATGCCTAAATAGCAGAACAAATTCGGTCCTACAACCTTGGTTGGCAACTAGTTTAGGAGAAAGAACAGCCTGAATTCAAATCAGATTGTTACCTTACAGTTTCTCTCTCTTCAGGTAAAGAGTAGAAGAAGGTAACTGCAAAAAGAAATCCGTCTCACAGAAAGGAACTGCCCCTCCCACCCATCTCAAACGAAAAATAATGTACTCCACGGGCTGAGTACAATGGTTCGGACAAATACAAGATTGAGACACGGCACGGTGCCGTGCACCTCTCCGATTTCGGACCATCCACTCATAGGTGTATCACCGACGGAACTTTAGAAGATGACGACATATCTATATATGCAGCGACATTCATAGCTGAGCCGGTCGCAGATTTATCTCTGGTGTTACTATGTGGGTTTTGATTAAGACACCCTGGTAAGCCTAACTTCGGAAGAGTGCGGTTGATCCTCATTGGACACCCCATACTTGTAGTCTTGAGCCGTACGGAGCTCGACATAGTACAGTAGGCGTTTATGTTTGGTTCCTTTATACTATTGGTGAACAAATCCAAGGCCCAAGAGCAACTCAAAGTAGAGAATTAATAAATAAATAAATAAATAAGGTTGTTGTAATGGTATAGAGAGAGTGTGCCAGAGATGCATATTATGAGAATATGTAGGATAGATAAAGGTTGACTCTAGCCTTGAAGATTTTAAAATTGTAGCGATCATGTGTCTGTTTCACAATGCAACAGTTATGGGGAGGAAGCAATAAGAGTGTAACTTCCACCTTATCAATATAATATGAAGGGAACAAGGATGCGTCGACTCTGAGTACCTGGCCTGGCGCGTGCTAATTGTCAAAGATCGGGACTAGTGTAACTAAGGTGAAAGGTTTGTTGGAACTAATATGAAAGGTCTGGAATCGTGGAACCAAAGTGAAAGGTTTGGACTGGTGGAACGAATTTAAAATGTTTGGACTGTGGGAACTAATGTGAAAGGTCTGGACTGATAAAACTAATGTGAAATGTTTAGACTGGAGGAACTAGTGTGAAAGATCTGGACTGGTGAAACTAATATGAAAGATCTGGATTGATGGAATAATGTGAAATGTCTAGACTCGTGGACAATGTGAAATGTTTGGACTGATGGAAGAAATGTAAAAAGCCTTGATTGATTGAATAACGTGAAAGGTCTGGACAGATGTAACTAATGTGAAATGTTTGGATTGATGGAAAAAATGTGAAAAGCCTTGATTGATTGAATAACGCGAAAGGTCTGGACAGATGTAACTAATGTGAAATGTTTGGACTGATGGAACTAATGTAAAAAGCCTTGATTGATTGAATAACGTGAAAGGTCTGGACAGATGTAACTAATGTGAAATGTTTGGACTGATGGAACTAATGTAAAAAGCCTTGATTGATTGAATAACGTGAAAGGTCTGGACAGATGTAACTAATGTGAAATGTTTGGACTGATGGAACTAATGTAAAAAGCCTTGATTGATTGAATAACGTGAAAGGTCTGGACAGATGTAACTAATGTGAAATGTTTGGACTGATGGAACTAATGTAAAAAGCCTTGATTGATTGAATAACGTGAAAGGTCTGGACAGATGTAACTAATGTGAAATGTTTGGACTGATGGAACTAATGTAAAAAGCCTTGATTGATTGAATAACGTGAAAGGTCTGGACAGATGTAACTAATGTGAAATGTTTGGACTGATGGAACTAATGTAAAAAGCCTTGATTGATTGAATAACGTGAAAGGTCTGGACAGATGTAACTAATGTGAAATGTTTGGACTGATGGAACTAATGTAAAAAGCCTTGATTGATTGAATAACGTGAAAGGTCTGGGCAGATGTAACTAATGTGAAATGTTTGGACTGATGGAACTAATGTAAAAAGCCTTGATTGATTGAATAACGTGAAAGGTCTGGACAGATGTAACTAATGTGAAATGTTTGGACTGATGGAACTAATGTAAAAAGCCTTGATTGATTGAATAACGTGAAAGGTCTGGACAGATGTAACTAATGTGAAATGTTTGGACTGATGGAACTAATGTAAAAAGCCTTGATTGATTGAATAACGTGAAAGGTCTGGACAGATGTAACTAATGTGAAATGTTTGGACTGATGGAACTAATGTAAAAAGCCTTGATTGATTGAATAACGTGAAAGGTCTGGACAGATGTAACTAATGTGAAATGTTTGGACTGATGGAACTAATGTAAAAAGCCTTGATTGATTGAATAACGTGAAAGGTCTGGACAGATGTAACTAATGTGAAATGTTTGGACTGATGGAACTAATGTAAAAAGCCTTGATTGATTGAATAACGTGAAAGGTCTGGACAGATGTAACTAATGTGAAATGTTTGGACTGATGGAACTAATGTAAAAAGCCTTGATTGATTGAATAACGTGAAAGGTCTGGACAGATGTAACTAATGTGAAATGTTTGGACTGATGGAAAAAATGTAAAAAGCCTTGATTGATTGAATAAAGTGAAAGTTCTGGACAGATGTAACTAATGTGAAATGTTTGGACTGATGGAACAAATGTAAAAAGCCTTGATTGATTGAATAACGTGAAAGGTCTGGACAGATGTAACTAATGTGAAATGTTTGGACTGATGGAACTAATGTAAAAAGCCTTGATTGATTGAATAACGTGAAAGGTCTGGACAGATGTAACTAATGTGAAATGTTTGGACTGATGGAACTAATGTAAAAAGCCTTGATTGATTGAATAACGTGAAAGGTCTGGACAGATGTAACTAATGTGAAATGTTTGGACTGATGGAACTAATGTAAAAAGCCTTGATTGATTGAATAACGTGAAAGGTCTGGACAGATGTAACTAATGTGAAATGTTTGGACTGAGGGAACTAATGTAAAAAGCCTTGATTGATTGAATAACGTGAAAGGTCTGGACAGATGTAACTAATGTGAAATGTTTGGACTGATGGAAAAAATGTAAAAAGCCTTGATTGATTGAATAACGTGAAAGGTCTGGACAGATGTAACTAATGTGAAATGTTTGGACTGATGGAACTAATGAAAAAAGCCTTGATTGATTGAATAACGTGAAAGGTCTGGACAGATGTAACTAATGTGAAATGTTTGGACTGAGGGAACTAATGTAAAAAGCCTTGATTGATTGAATAAAGTGAAAGTTCTGGACAGATGTAACTAATGTGAAATGTTTGGACTGATGGAACAAATGTAAAAAGCCTTGATTGATTGAATAAAGTGAAAGTTCTGGACAGATGTAACTAATGTGAAATGTTTGGACTGATGGAACTAATGTAAAAAGCCTTGATTGATTGAATAACGTGAAAGGTCTGGACAGATGTAACTAATGTGAAATGTTTGGATTGATGGAAAAAATGTAAAAAGCCTTGATTGATTGAATAAAGTGAAAGTTCTGGACAGATGTAACTAATGTGAAATGTTTGGACTGATGGAACTAATGTAAAAAGCCTTGATTGATTGAATAACGTGAAAGGTCTGGACAGATGTAACTAATGTGAAATGTTTGGATTGATGGAAAAAATGTAAAAAGCCTTGATTGATTGAATAAAGTGAAAGTTCTGGACAGATGTAACTAATGTGAAATGTTTGGACTGATGGAACTAATGTAAAAAGCCTTGATTGATTGAATAACGTGAAAGGTCTGGACAGATGTAACTAATGTGAAATGTTTGGACTGATGGAAAAAATGTAAAAAGCCTTGATTGATTGAATAAAGTGAAAGTTCTGGACAGATGTAACTAATGTGAAATGTTTGGACTGATGGAACTAATGTAAAAAGCCTTGATTGATTGAATAACGTGAAAGGTCTGGACAGATGTAACTAATGTGAAATGTTTGGACTGATGGAAAAAATGTAAAAAGCCTTGATTGATTGAATAAAGTGAAAGTTCTGGACAGATGTAACTAATGTGAAATGTTTGGACTGATGGAACTAATGTAAAAAGCCTTGATTGATTGAATAACGTGAAAGGTCTGGACAGATGTAACTAATGTGAAATGTTTGGACTGATGGAAAAAATGTAAAAAGCCTTGATTGATTGAATAAAGTGAAAGTTCTGGACAGATGTAACTAATGTGAAATGTTTGGACTGATGGAACTAATGTAAAAAGCCTTGATTGATTGAATAACGTGAAAGGTCTGGACAGATGTAACTAATGTGAAATGTTTGGATTGATGGAAAAAATGTAAAAAGCCTTGATTGATTGAATAAAGTGAAAGTTCTGGACAGATGTAACTAATGTGAAATGTTTGGACTGATGGAACTAATGTAAAAAGCCTTGATTGATTGAATAACGTGAAAGGTCTGGACAGATGTAACTAATGTGAAATGTTTGGACTGATGGAACTAATGTAAAAAGCCTTGATTGATTGAATAAAGTGAAAGTTCTGGACAGATGTAACTAATGTGAAATGTTTGGACTGATGGAAAAAATGTAAAAAGCCTTGATTGATTGAATAAAGTGAAAGTTCTGGACAGATGTAACTAATGTGAAATGTTTGGACTGATGGAACTAATAAGCAAGATCTGGACTGATGGAATACTCCGAAAGATCTGGACAAGTGGAACTAATGTGAAAGTCCTGGACAGGTGGACTTAAAAAGAAAGATCTGGACTGATGGAATAATGCGAATGATCTGGACTGGTGGGACCAGTCTGAAAGGTCTGGACGGGTGGAACTAATGTGAAAAGCCTAAACTGAAAGAATAATGTGAAAGGTCTGGAATGGTGGAAGAATGCTAAAGTTCCGGACTGGTGGAAATGATGTGAAAGGGCTGGACTGGTGCACCAGTATGAAAGGTATAAAGTGATGGAACTAATGTAAACCTTCTGGATTGATGGAACTAATGTAAAGGCCTGGACTGATTGAATTATTTGAAAGGTCGGGACAGAACTTATAAGAAAGATCTGGACAGGTGGAAACAATGAGATAGTCTAGACTGCTGGAACCAATGTGAAAGGTATTGACTGATGCAACTAATTTGTGATGTTTGGACTGGTGTAACTACTGTGAAAGTTCTGGGTTTGTGGAACTAATGTGAATGATCTGGACTGGTAGAACTAATGTGAAAATCTAAACTCATCGAATAATGTGAATGGTCTGTACTTGTTGAATTATGTTAAAGTTCCGGACTGGTGTAACTAATGTGAAAGATCTGGACTAGTGGAACTAATGTGAAATGTCAGGACTAGTAGAATAATGTGAAAGGTCTGGAGTGATGGAACTAATGTGAAAGTTTTGATCTGATGGAACTAATGTAAAAAGCCTTGATTGATTGAATAACGTGAAAGGTCTGGACAGATGTAACTAATGTGAAATGTTTGGACTGATGGAACTAATGTAAAAAGCCTTGATTGATTGAATAACGTGAAAGGTCTGGACAGATGTAACTAATGTGAAATGTTTGGACTGATGGAACTAATGTAAAAAGCCTTGATTGATTGAATAACGTGAAAGGTCTGGACAGATGTAACTAATGTGAAATGTTTGGACTGATGGAACTAATGTAAAAAGCCTTGATTGATTGAATAACGTGAAAGGTCTGGACAGATGTAACTAATGTGAAATGTTTGGACTGATGGAACTAATGTAAAAAGCCTTGATTGATTGAATAACGTGAAAGGTCTGGACAGATGTAACTAATGTGAAATGTTTGGACTGATGGAAAAAATGTAAAAAGCCTTGATTGATTGAATAACGTGAAAGGTCTGGACAGATGTAACTAATGTGAAATGTTTGGACTGATGGAACTAATGTAAAAAGCCTTGATTGATTGAATAACGTGAAAGGTCTGGACAGATGTAACTAATGTGAAATGTTTGGACTGATGGAAAAAATGTAAAAAGCCTTGATTGATTGAATAACGTGAAAGGTCTGGACAGATGTAACTAATGTGAAATGTTTGGACTGATGGAACTAATGTAAAAAGCCTTGATTGATTGAATAACGTGAAAGGTCTGGACAGATGTAACTAATGTGAAATGTTTGGACTGATGGAACTAATGTAAAAAGCCTTGATTGATTGAATAACGGGAAAGGTCTGGACAGATGTAACTAATGTGAAATGTTTGGACTGATGGAAAAAATGTAAAAAGCCTTGATTGATTGAATAACGTGAAAGGTCTGGACAGATGTAACTAATGTGAAATGTTTGGACTGATGGAACTAATGTAAAAAGCCTTGATTGATTGAATAACGTGAAAGGTCTGGACAGATGTAACTAATGTGAAATGTTTGGACTGATGGAACTAATGTAAAAAGCCTTGATTGATTGAATAACGTGAAAGGTCTGGACAGATGTAACTAATGTGAAATGTTTGGACTGATGGAACTAATGTAAAAAGCCTTGATTGATTGAATAACGTGAAAGGTCTGGACAGATGTAACTAATGTGAAATGTTTGGACTGATGGAAAAAATGTAAAAAGCCTTGATTGATTGAATAACGTGAAAGGTCTGGACAGATGTAACTAATGTGAAATGTTTGGACTGATGGAACTAATGTAAAAAGCCTTGATTGATTGAATAACGTGAAAGGTCTGGACAGATGTAACTAATGTGAAATGTTTGGACTGATGGAAAAAATGTAAAAAGCCTTGATTGATTGAATAACGTGAAAGGTCTGGACAGATGTAACTAATGTGAAATGTTTGGACTGATGGAACTAATGTAAAAAGCCTTGATTGATTGAATAACGTGAAAGGTCTGGACAGATGTAACTAATGTGAAATGTTTGGACTGATGGAACTAATGTAAAAAGCCTTGATTGATTGAATAACGGGAAAGGTCTGGACAGATGTAACTAATGTGAAATGTTTGGACTGATGGAAAAAATGTAAAAAGCCTTGATTGATTGAATAACGTGAAAGGTCTGGACAGATGTAACTAATGTGAAATGTTTGGACTGATGGAACTAATGTAAAAAGCCTTGATTGATTGAATAACGGGAAAGGTCTGGACAGATGTAACTAATGTGAAATGTTTGGACTGATGGAACTAATGTAAAAAGCCTTGATTGATTGAATAACGGGAAAGGTCTGGACAGATGTAACTAATGTGAAATGTTTGGACTGATGGAAAAAATGTAAAAAGCCTTGATTGATTGAATAACGTGAAAGGTCTGGACAGATGTAACTAATGTGAAATGTTTGGACTGATGGAACTAATGTAAAAAGCCTTGATTGATTGAATAACGTGAAAGGTCTGGACAGATGTAACTAATGTGAAATGTTTGGACTGATGGAACTAATGTAAAAAGCCTTGATTGATTGAATAACGTGAAAGGTCTGGACAGATGTAACTAATGTGAAATGTTTGGACTGATGGAACTAATGTAAAAAGCCTTGATTGATTGAATAACGTGAAAGGTCTGGACAGATGTAACTAATGTGAAATGTTTGGACTGATGGAAAAAATGTAAAAAGCCTTGATTGATTGAATAACGTGAAAGGTCTGGACAGATGTAACTAATGTGAAATGTTTGGACTGATGGAACTAATGTAAAAAGCCTTGATTGATTGAATAACGTGAAAGGTCTGGACAGATGTAACTAATGTGAAATGTTTGGACTGATGGAAAAAATGTAAAAAGCCTTGATTGATTGAATAGCGTGAAAGGTCTGGACAGATGTAACTAATGTGAAATGTTTGGACTGATGGAACTAATGTAAAAAGCCTTGATTGATTGAATAACGTGAAAGGTCTGGACAGATGTAACTAATGTGAAATGTTTGGACTGATGGAACTAATGTAAAAAGCCTTGATTGATTGAATAACGGGAAAGGTCTGGACAGATGTAACTAATGTGAAATGTTTGGACTGATGGAAAAAATGTAAAAAGCCTTGATTGATTGAATAACGTGAAAGGTCTGGACAGATGTAACTAATGTGAAATGTTTGGACTGATGGAACTAATGTAAAAAGCCTTGATTGATTGAATAACGTGAACGGTCTGGACAGATGTAACTAATGTGAAATGTTTGGACTGATGGAACTAATGTAAAAAGCCTTGATTGATTGAATAAAGTGAAAGGTCTGGACAGATGTAACTAATGTGAAATGTTTGGACTGATGGAACTAATGTAAAAAGCCTTGATTGATTGAATAACGTGAAAGGTCTGGACAGATGTAACTAATGTGAAATGTTTGGACTGATGGAAAAAATGTAAAAAGCCTTGATTGATTGAATAACGTGAAAGGTCTGGACAGATGTAACTAATGTGAAATGTTTGGACTGATGGAACTAATGTAAAAAGCCTTGATTGATTGAATAACGTGAAAGGTCTGGACAGATGTAACTAATGTGAAATGTTTGGACTGATGGAAAAAATGTAAAAAGCCTTGATTGATTGAATAAAGTGAAAGTTCTGGACAGATGTAACTAATGTGAAATGTTTGGACTGATGGAACTAATGTAAAAAGCCTTGATTGATTGAATAACGTGAAAGGTCTGGACAGATGTAACTAATGTGAAATGTTTGGACTGATGGAACTAATGTAAAAAGGCTTGATTGATTGAATAACGTGAAAGGTCTGGACAGATGTAACTAATGTGAAATGTTTGGACTGATGGAACTAATAAGCAAGATCTGGACTGATGGAATACTCCGAAAGATCTGGACAAGTGGAACTAATGTGAAAGTCCTGGACAGGTGGACTTAAAAAGAAAGATCTGGACTCATGGAATAATGCGAATGATCTGGACTGGTGGGACCAGTCTGAAAGGTCTGGACGGGTGGAACTAATGTGAAAATCCTAAACTGAAAGAATAATGTGAAAGGTCTGGAATGGTGGAAGAATGCTAAAGTTCCGGACTGGTGGAAATGATGTGAAAGGGCTGGACTGGTGCACCAGTATGAAAGGTATAAAGTGATGGAACTAATGTAAACCTTCTGGATTGATGGAACTAATGTAAAGGCCTGGACTGATTGAATTATTTGAAAGGTCGGGACAGAACTTATAAGAAAGATCTGGACAGGTGGAAACAATGAGATAGTCTAGACTGGTGGAACCAATGTGAAAGGTATTGACTGATGCAACTAATTTGTGATGTTTGGACTGGTGTAACTACTGTGAAAGTTCTGGGTTTGTGGAACTAATGTGAATGATCTGGACTGGTAGAACTAATGTGAAAATCTAAACTCATGGAATAATGTGAATGGTCTGTACTGGTTGAATTATGTTAAAGTTCCGGACTGGTGTAACTAATGTGAAAGATCTGGACTAGTGGAACTAATGTGAAATGTCAGGACTAGTAGAATAATGTGAAAGGTCTGGAGTGATGGACTAATGTGAAAGTTTTGATCTGATGGAACTAATGTAAAAAGCCTTGATTGATTGAATAACGTGAAAGGTCTGGACAGATGTAACTAATGTGAAATGTTTGGACTGAGGGAACTAATGTAAAAAGCCTTGATTGATTGAATAACGTGAAAGGTCTGGACAGATGTAACTAATGTGAAATGTTTGGACTGATGGAACTAATGTAAAAAGCCTTGATTGATTGAATAACGTGAAAGGTCTGGACAGATGTAACTAATGTGAAATGTTTGGACTGATGGAACTAATGTAAAAAGCCTTGATTGATTGAATAACGTGAAAGGTCTGGACAGATGTAACTAATGTGAAATGTTTGGATTGATGGAAAAAATGTAAAAAGCCTTGATTTATTGAATTACGTGAAAGGTCTGGACAGATGTAACTAATGTGAAAGGTCTGGACAGATGGAACTAATGTGAAATTTTTGGAGCGTTGGAACTAAGAAGAAAGATCTGGACTGGTGGAACTAATGTGAAAGGTCTGGACTGCTGGAACCAATGCGAATGGTCTGGACTGATAGAACTAATGTGAAATGTCCGGACTGATGGAAATAATATGAAATGTCTGGACGGATGGAATAATGTGAAAGGTCTGGATTGATGCAACTCATGTGAAACGTCTGGACCGATGGAACTATTGTGAAAGGTCTTGTCTGGTTGAACCATTGTGAAAGGTATGGAGTAATAGTATTAAAGAATAATGTTAAAGAATGGAATATGTGGAATATCCGGACCAATGGAACTTATGTGAAAGGTCTGGACTGGTGGAATAATATGAGAGGTTTGGACTGATGCAATAATATTAAATTTCAGGACTGGTGGAACTAATGTGAAAGGTCTGGACTAATGGAACCAATGTGAAAGGTTTGGACTGATTGAATAATATGAAACGTCTGACTGGTGGAACTAATATAAAAGGTCTGGACTGGGGGAACTAATTTCAAAAGTTTGGACTGGTGGAACTAATGCGAATGATGCGGACTGGAGGAACTAATGTGAAATGTTTGGACCAGTGGAACTAATGTGCATTGTCTAGACTGGATGAAATAATGTGAAATGTTTGGATTCGTGGAACCAATGTGAAATTCTGGATTGGACAAAGATGTCGTAATGCAACTATTTACATCGTTCGGACTGGTGTCCTTGTCTTTATTGTTACATTCTCGACATTTTGGTCGTTGTATGCTCCGGCCTTCTTTATGTGATATTTGTTGAAGTTTAGAACTGAACCCTTTATTTCGTACAAATAGTCTAAATAAAGCATTCGGTTCGAATTAATAATGTATTGCTGGTATTTTCACTATATACTCATAGCTGGGAACCTAACGCGGTTCTACCCTGGTAATCCCTGGAACAACGGCAATTAAGAAGTGGTTTCACGCTCTTCAAAACCTCCAATCTCCCGATCAGAGGCCTTGTTACCGGATATAGTTTATCGTCATACCCAGGACTGGGCAGTCTGAGTAGTTGTGATAAAAAGCAACTGAAATCGAGAGTTTTTTTAATGATTTTTCTTAGATCTGTAGCTACTATCATTTGAATATTAAAAGTGCACTATTAATAAACGAACACGACATGACACCATCCAATTTTTCCAGCAACGTATGTCTCATAAACCATAAAAATGTCACTAAACCCAGACAATCAGACCTTTACGGTATGTCTTCTATGCAATAAAGACTGACTAAATATCTTAAAATTCAGACATTGGCTTACTCATAAATAGCAACTGGTTTCAACAGGGTGCCTAAGTATTTGCTGTGAACTACTTACTTTTCTGCCCGGGTCACATTAGATTTTACTTAAACTCATATTTAGGAAACTGTTTCAAATTAATTATTTACTGGTTACAATAAAGAAATATGGCAGTGAATGCTGTAGAATTTCCTCGATGATTGAAGGTTAATAGAAATCTGGTTCTACAGAAGGATGTTGAGCATACCATAAACAGAACATATGAACGATGATGACGATTTAAAGAAATATGGGAACAAAAGGGAATTTGTTTTTTTTTTAAAAATCATTTCACGCCAATCAAAGCAATAAAGCCACTAACAATGAAGGGGTTACTGAGTGTTAGAGAATATGAGAAAAATACTATTAAGGAGAGAGAACAATAAAAGAACAAAAGTTAAGTTAATTTGCACTCTATTTTAAGCAATAAGAATGTATAATTACTCTCTAAACTTAACAGAAGAATCGTGATGAAATCGATCATAAACGAAAATCACATGTTCATCATTAATTAGCTAATGATCGGAAGCTCGTGAAGTATTGAAATAAATTTCAAATATATATATATATATATATATATATATATATATATATATATATATTCCAGGATCATTTTCCAACTTATTCAAGACGATCCTCGCCCTCTCTAACCTTCAAACGTTCAGTCCTGGAGTAACAAGTTGCTTCACACGTTTCACGTATGATTTCATTTTCATGTCTTTTTTCACCGCTCTTTGGATTATCATGGCTGAAACTCCTTTTTTCCGTGCCAAGCATCTTATGGATTGAGTTGGATCTTTTCTAACTGATCTCTTTAGCTCTAAGTTGAAATGATGTTCCCTCTTCCTGTTTTGACCTCCTGATTCAGTTTTCTTCTCTACTGTTGCATCTTTTAAAAATTATTCACAGTTCTCTTGATTGTTCTTTAATGCACTTTGAAGATATCGGTACCTTGTGCCTTCACGGACTGACGGTTTCTGGTGGCATGAAGTGGACAGATTGAACATTACTAGATCAGCTGCTAAGAACGTTGGTTCACTGTGCCGTGATAGATAATTTTTCTCGCCAGAATCTGTCATATATATATATAGTCCACTCTCCCGTCGAATTCGACGTATGAGGTTCAAGCAGATCAGTTCCAGGGGAGCCTACAGCCCGACAACAGCACATGAGATTTGATTATAATGGTGAAAGTTTCATGCAGGACCATCCGCATTGTTTGAAGGGCCGAAATCAGAGACCTGGTGCACTAAGTGCCACAAGGTCCCCAGACGACCCTCCGCAGGTTTTGAATTCAGAGTTGTCCTTCTCCTAGACCAGTTGCCTTCCAAGGCTATAGAACCCAGTCTGTCCTGCTATTTTACCCATAGCTGGAGGGAGAAGAAAAGGATTCACACCTTTCCCAAGGGTATTAGCACGTAAGTGAATGTAATGGATTTTACTGGAATTCCAAGTCGGCTCTGCGATTCCTCAATCCAAGCCGCTATCCATTATCCATATATTTGGCAAACCCAACACCTTTATTGCTTATCAATGTCGTAAAAGGATCGGCTTGAACACAAAATCAGATCTCAGCCGATATAGGCTGAAATCTGATTTCTGAATTAAACATCTTGAGATTGGCTCAGGCACCTGAATGAAAGGTCTTGAGATTGGCTCAGGCGCCTGAATGAAAGGTCTTGAGATTGGCTCAGGCGCCAAATCGACACACGCACTGATTTACCTTTGTTGATTCGTTCGCCATTCATGTTTTTGGCAGCGTCCGTTCGCCATCGCCGGTGATAATGTTCTCTTTGCTTCACGATTTCGTCGACAGCGTCCCAGAAATTATCGGGATTGACGACGTCTATCAATAAGAAAGAAAGAGAGAAAAACACGTTAATAAAAACCAAAAATAAATGATTGGTTCTGAAATAAAAACAAAAAAAAAAAAATTAAAATAGAAGAAAGTAAAATAAACAAATTGTTAACGCAGCCCGTAATATCATGAATTCATTAAACAAATAGATGAAGACTTTTCTTTTAATAATTACAGATACAAGTTCACCCAAGAAAATAAGTAGCCAATATCTCGTGAGAAACCTTGGTGTGAATCTATGTACAAATACTAGGGTTGTGCAACTTTACTTAGTGAGTTTGTGTAATGTTTTACATACACAATGATCGAGAAATTAAATTGTTCTGTCGGCAGAACTAAGAATACACTGACTGAATATCCCTGGGGTAAGACTAAGAATACAACGACTGAATCTCCCAGGAGTAAAAATAAAATACACTGACTGAATCTCCCCGGGGTAACACTAAGAATACACTGACTGAATCTCCCTGGGGTAAGACTAAGAATACACTGATTGAATCTTCCAAGGGTAAGGTTTATCTACTAAAAATTTGACGTTCTGGTTCACTCAAGTATAAAACCGATCGATGTTTCACTTTTGATTCAAATATAATAATAGAAATAAAAACAACAAAAAATTTCGACATTGAACGACCAAACAGGATTTTATCTCATAAAATACACCAATCCAAACAGAATACATTTAGTATTTTTATAAATCTACTATTCGCCCGTGCATTATTGTTGCCACATCTGATCAGGTGCTTCTGTTAAGTACCTCTTAGAGATTTTCTTGATAAAATCCAAAGAATAATCTATAAAGTTATCGGTACCTCGGCCTCTGTCAATTTCCACCGTCATAACGTGGCTGCCATGTGTCATTTCTATAAACATTTTAAGGCAATTGCTCTGATGAACTTTCCTTTTTCGTACCTCGACTTTATGAATTCACATCAGTACTAGATTGGCAGCTAGGTCTCATTATTTTCATTAATTGCTGCTGAAGTATGTGTCTCTCCATATAATGCTAGAATATACTTTGCATCTCAGAGGTCAGGTTGAGAGTTTACTGCACAATTCTACAATTATTGCACAATGCTACAATCATTGCACAATGCTACAAATGACCAAACCTGAGGGGAAAAAAAGAAGGGTTTACATATGTATTCTTAATGAAAACATTTTCCGCAAAAATCCGGCTACAACCCTAATCGTGGCAAACGCCTCGTTAACCTCTGCAAATGACCTAACTCAATTTTTAACATCTTCTCTCATCACGCTTCTATTTGGTCAAAAGTCAAACTAATATAGAATAAATATTATTAGTCATATTATCAATAGTCTGATTTTTACTGTTTTTATCACTCGAATTTTTTTCATCAGCCTATTATATCTACATATTGTGAGAAGCATATGTAGACAATCTGTCTTTATTACCCTATTTACAGGCTGATTGAAAAGTATGATGGACTCTCCCGTCTTTTAAAAATTATCGTTAGACGAGAGATGATACAAATATAGTTTTAAGCTATGCTAAGCAGAGTATTAAGAGACAGAAAAATTTCGTCAGAAACAAAGAAAAGTGTACTGAGTATAAAGGCTGTTCCAAGAACTTGGACCGATTTTAAATGTGAATTCAGTTTATCGTCTAATGAATTTTTTTTCTTTTTCTTTCAGATTTAACAACTCAAGTCTTTGGCAATTTCAACCATGGAATAATTAACAATCAAACAACGTGTTAAAGTTATCGAAACCTATTACAAAAATAGACGTTCAAACAGAAATGCAATGAGATGTTCCCAGGTCGCATTATCTCTTGAAACAGCGAAATCAACTGGCCACCACGATCGTGCGACTTGACGCCTTTAGATTTCATCCTTTAGGTCCATCTCAAAAATAAGGTCTATGCTAACAAGCTAACAAGCTAACAACAATTCAACAGCTGAAAGATGAGATAATAAGGCATATTGGTGAGATCGAGGAGCAATTATGCAGAGAGGTCATCAAAAATTTTAACCATTGAATGGAGGTGTGTCGCCGAAGCCTTGGTGGATATTTGGGCGATATTATTTTTCACACATAATTGCCATGACTTAAATAACATGATTCAATAGAGAAATAAATAAATTTTCACCAATAACATTGATTTATTTATTGCTGACTTTGATCCGTCTTAATGAAACACCCATTATATCTCATTTGGTCAAAAGGCAAACTAATATATAATAAATAATATTTATCTTATTGTCAATAGTCTAATTTTTGTTGTTTTTTTATCTCTCGAATTTCTTTCATCAGCCTATTATATCAACATATTATGAGAGGCACATGTGGACAATCTGTCTTTATTACCCTATTTACAGGCAGATTGAAAAGTAACACCCTATGATGGACTCTCCCGTCTAACTATAATTTTTACAAGATTACTTTTTTCATCATACATAAAAATAGGGAGTTACGTTTCAATCACCCTGTATAGAAAGAAAAAAAAGAAACATATACAATGCTTAAATACTTGAATAGTCATTCAAAATTGGCTAATTTATATAGGGTGATTGAAAAGTAAAGTTATTTTTAGTGGGGACACGTATTTGTGTTGCTCTTCTTGATTTTTATGAGTAGGACTTGCCGTGGGTTGGTATTTGGTTTTTCGTCCGGTATCAGACGATGGTAATATTGTTGGACCACAATAAATAGCACAAAAACTTGGTTGGAAAATTAAGGGCCAATTTTTATTGACGCACGTGTGTGTGTACTAGACTCGGATGTAAGAGAGTGGTCGACCTCAAGTCAAAAAGACGTTGAGTGAGGGTGAGTGAATTTCCTTTCCTTAGGAACACTGCAAAGCATTAGATGATCTCCTTTCCGGAAGTGGGTATACAAATTATGCACGTAAACGGAAACCCTTTTTTTGTTCCCATTTGCATTATGGGAAAGTGAAAGTGAAATTGCTTATTTTATTTATTATTATGTTTATTATTTATTTTATTTATTATTTAATTTTCATTTTCATTCTCCTACAGATTTATGAATTGAGGCACGTTGTTAGTGATTTTATTGTTTAATATGATAAAAACAGAGATAGCAACTCAAACACTTGTACCCTCTAAAAATAACTCGTATAGCAGTAATATATATATATATATATATATATATATATATATATATATATATATATAAAAATAAAAATAAAAATAAAAATAAAAATAAAAATAAAAATAAAAATAAAAATAAAGCCATCCACAGACAGACTGTTTCACAGCTCATCATTGTGGCTAGACCTCCGGTCGCCTAAGATCTAGGATCGAAACCCGGCTGAATTGGCGTCGGCTGGAGATTTTACCCCTAAGCCGTTGGCGCACGGGAGGGAAGAAGGTGACTTTAAGCGTATTTATTTAGACAAACACACAGTGACTGAGAGAACTCGATTCGATTTACCGAAGAGTTATACATTATTAGCCGTAATAGTCACTGTTTACAAACCCACACTTCCTCTCCAGAGAGCTCAACAGATATATATATATATATATATATGTGTGTGTGTGTGTGTGTGTGTGTGTGTGTGTGTGTGTATGGTGCGATATGCAAATTTCGCGCATGCTCATTGTGTGTTTTTGATTTTGTCGACTGCACACTCAGTTGAGCATCATCTGTGAGAAAAAAACCACCATGACGCAATTCACTCAGCCCGAAATTAGGAGATGATTGGCATTCACGCCTGAAGCTCCAATACAAACACTTGAGAGTGTTTGGGTGTCAATCTACGGACAGTGCAGAGGATTTGGAAAGAGTTGGATGAGTCTAATGGTGATTACGAAAGTACGGCAGTTCGGAAAACTCGCGCTGATCGTTCACCAATTCAAACCAGTGGCCTACATCAAATGCCTTGAGGAGGTAGTGCTGCCTTGGGTCAAGAGGGTGACTGCTGGAAGTCCCTATGTCTGGCAACTGGACTCTGCACAATGTCACACAAGCTGGAAAAGCCAGTCAAGGCTGCCAAACAATTTCTGCGACCACATGACTCCCTTACATCTGGCCACCTAACTCCCCACACTGCAATCCCCCTTGATTATTATATGCAAAGCGAGAGACCAAAATAATTCCTTCTAAAAGCAAAGCAGAACTGAAAGCAAGGATTATAGCAGAATTCGCCAACTTAAACAAGGAGACCGTCCAGAAGAGATTCTGAAGTCGGCTGGGACCGTGGTTAAAGCCAATGACGATTTTATTGAATAAATTTACTCTTTAGTATTTCAACATATTTTTGTGTAATTTTGTTAAATACTGTTATTTTCATTTTTGGTGATTTAGACAACAATTAACCCATCACACTCAGTGTGTATAGATAGATAGATAGATAGATAGATAGATAGATAGATAGATAGATAGATAGTGAACATATTGAAATAGATAGATAGATAGTGAACATATTGAGCTCGATAGAAACAGATAGAGAGATATATTAACAGGCTGAGATAGATAAAAAGGAATAGGATAGCTTACAAAATAGATATAAACAGAATCATATATATATATATGTATGTATATATATGTATGTATATATATATATAAATATATATATATACCTATATATATATATATATATAGATAGATAGATAGATAGATAGATAGACAGATAGATATAGATAGATACACGAACTGTAAAATTTGAAACCCAAAGAGGTCTGAAAACAGGATATTTTTCCAAAGTTTACGTTTGGCGCCAAACATGATCCAACACGACTTACGTCTCAAAATCTACTTCCGTTATTTTCCAATTAAGCCCTGTTAAAGCAGAGTAGAAAAGGCGTTTTTAACTCAACCCACGTTGGGCTTCTTAGAGACACGCGTATTACTGCTATTCACGGATAGTTTGCTTATTATTCGAGTTTGAAGACAAATATTAAACAGCGCCACACCTTTTTTGTTGTGTTCCACACACAACACTTGTTTAATTGTTAGGAAATCGGAAAAATTAGGAGAAACGAATGAGTTTTCAATAAGAGAATAAACCAATCCATCACATTCTATTCATATCTATCTATCTATCTATCTATATATATATCTATCTATCTATCTTATTCTGATCATTATCTATCTATCTATCTATCTATCTATCTATCTATCTATCTATCTATCCCTCTTTCTTTCTCTCCCTCATTATGTCTCTCTCTTTATATATATATATATATATATATATATATATATATATATATATATATATTGATATCTACCTATATTTCTCTCGCTCACCTTCTTTCTCTCTTTCTTTCTTTCTTTCTTTCTTTTCCCATTATTTCTCTCTTTATATGAATCTTTTCTCTCTTTTTCTCTCTCTCTTTCTTTCTCTCCCGACTCTCTCAACCTCTCTTTTTCTCTTCCTCTTTTTATCTATCTATCTATCTATCTATCTATCTATCTATCTATGTTTTCTCTTTGTTTGTTTGTTTGTTTGTTTCTTTCCCCACCATCTCTTTCTTTATATATATATATATATATATATATATATATTGATATCTATCTATCTATCTATCTATCTATCTATCTATCTATCTATCTATCTATCTATCTGCCATTTCCTCATCCCCTCTCTTTTTCTCTCTCTATATATTGATATCTATATATCTGTTTTTCTCCTTCCCTTCCTCTTTCTTTCTCTCTCCACTATCTTTCTTTCTCTCTATATATATTTATATATTGATAACTATCTATTTATTTATTTATCTATGTTTCTCTGCTCCTCTCTCTTTCTTTCTCATTCCCATTCTCTCCCTCTCTCTCTAAATATATACAGTGATATCGACGTATTTATCTATTTATCTAGCTAGATAATAAAATGTTCAACATAATTTCCTTATTTTATTTTTTCTTATTACTATACTCACACATATACACACATACACACACATATATATATATAAGTGAACATAGAAGTCAACACTTAGAGGAGACAGTCTGTTTCATGCTATATGCAATCTTTTATATTTACACACACTCTATTTCTGATATTGAGCACTTTATCCCATAAATATAGCACATCTTAAGACTATATATCTTATATATATATATATATATATATATATATATATATATATATATATATATATATATATATATATATATATATATTAATTAAATTAAATTAAAATAACTGATCCAACCTGCAACTCTCGAATAATAAGTGTGACATTACTGTAATTATTGAACAATATAGTTCATGCCATATTCACGGAAAATCTACCAGTAAAAAAGAATTCTCTTATTGCTATATTTGTACAAAGACGCACAACCTTAAAATTTAAATTCAAACTCAGCGTTGCGACCGCACGTTCCAAAACAATAACACATTTCTCATAGCATTTTTCGGATTACATCTCTATTTTCATTGTCCTCTTATTACTGAGAAGTAAAAACAAGAAGAAAGTCTACTTCCATGCCTGATGATGTCCGTAGGAACAGACGAAAGCTTGTAAAAAATTAAAAAGACCTTATGCAACTGGAATTTATAAACGGGGATCATATCATTCATATACAGGTTCGGGGTTGATGTGTCTTATTTATATAGTTTGTGACGATGTATTCTCACCATTTAAATCATCAACCTCTATATTTGTTTTTTGTATGAATGATTCATGAATATATATATATATATATATATATATATATATATATATATATATATATATATATTTAGGCAGCAAATATTCGTCCAAACAACTGAATTAAATTCAACTATCAATGTTTTATTTTTAATTGTATTTTCCCAGTTTTTGAATAACATGCTGTATAGTGGAATTTAAATTTTGGAAAAACTGTTAGAACTTTATGTTTGTTCTTTTGATTTCTTCAACTCCTTTCGATTGTCCCAGTCATTTTCAGGAATCATGTAGTGTGCAGGTGGTTGTCAAGATTCCATTGCCTTTATTTATTCGTTAAAAATGAAAAACACATTGACTGAAAAATGCAGGAAAATGAGATGCACAGGAGTACGTAAAATTACATTGTGGTGATTCTGACAGCGCTAAAAATTGGAAAAAACACAATTGTTTTTGCACAAAATCAATTTGAAAACACGATTAAGAGGCATCGCGAGAATGAAAGGGGGACAACTCATATCGAGTTATACTTATTATAAAACCCAGGTTGTTTGTGTGTGTGTTTGTTCGTTTATATATGGGATCGGATTTCCTACATTTTTCAACCGATTTCAACAAAACTTCACTTTTTTTTTGGCAGGTAGTGTTTCTTATTGTCTTGCACACTCTTTTATTTATTTTTACATTCAGAATACTTTAAAAATTCCATTTACAAGACAATTGTCTATAATAAAATTCTATTCAATCGGTAGACTCATAACGATTGAAAACAATGTTTTTGTTTGGGTTTGACCAATTCGTAA
>OZ010610.1:15424220-15441720 GCA_963932145.1 Acanthosepion lycidas | reverse complement strand
TGATCGGGACCCGGAAAGAAATGAGTATACACCAGAAATTAAAGGAAATAATAATAATAATAATAATAATAATAATAATAATAATAATAATAATAATAATAATAACAACCCTTTTGTATAAACTCTGAGGAAACAATAGAACATTTTATATCTGTGTTCTCTTTGGCACGTCATTTTGTGTAATGGCTAACAAGCTTGTCTCGCTAGATCAATTATGACTGAATAGTGAGTTTGTTTCTCAACCATACTTTTGGCTTGTGCCACATCTATGCTACGCTTCAAAATCTCCATTCATGTAGGAATCGAACTTATTGTGATTTGCAAGACTCGTTTGTTGATGGCAAGATAGTCTTAACTCTATGTTCAGTTTAGACAGAGTTTGCCACAAAGCTACAAGCGTGGCCGCTTAGTGATGAATGCTCTCATGTAACGGTAGAAAAAAGATGTAACTTATACGTAAGTAACATTTGAAAGATCCGATGGAAAACAGTTTTTTTTTCTAGAAACAATTCTTTCAAAGATGAAAAGAAAGAATGTTTATGTTAATTTTCCACATATCACAACGCTTATTTTTTTCAGAGTAAAGCATTTCATTACCCCAAAACATTACCACTCAAAAAAAAAAAAAAAAAAAAAAAATAAAATAAAACAAAAAAATTAGAGTAAAATAAAAACGCACGATAAATTCTGACAATTTTGTCGAGACGTCTTTTATTTGGAACGTCTCCGCTCCCATATTTGCTGTGACATTTGGAAGTCTGTGAATTTCACAACCGAGATGACGACTTACGTAAAGAATGACACTAATAACACACAAACACAGACACACACAAAAAAGCACACAAACACACACACAAACACACATACATACACACATACACACTCATACATACACACATACACACAAACACACACATACACAAAACACACACACATACACATACACACATACACACTCATACATACACACACATACACACAAACGCACACATACACAAAACACACACACATATACATACATACACACGCATATACACACAAACACATACACACAAGGAAAAGCTAGGAAAAATTGACAGAAAAAATAGGGGATCCTACCTGAACTTAATAAAAACCGACAGCAGAAAATGTAAAGAAAAAGAAGAAATCTAATTCAGAAAAGAGCAGAAACCCTATCCGAAATCGTAGAGACCCAGATCTTTACCATGACAACAAATTTCGTGCGTAAAGCGAAATTCAAGCCGTCTTGGGTAAGACGATAAACTACGTCCAACAGCAAGGCCTCTGATCATGAGGTTTTGAGGAGCGTGGAACCACCTCTTAATTGCTGGTGTTCCCAGGTCCACTCTGACCCGGAGTGGCAACACCTTTTAGAGTACCAGCTATGGGCAAATTGTTGACTCACAAACTGGGGTCAAAACTCTAAGAAAGCGTTAAAATAGGTTTTAAGACCAGCAATAAATTTTTGAAAAATTTATTCCCAGCAATGAATTTTTGAAAAAAAAAAAAATTATTACCAGCAATACATTTTTGAAAAAAAAAAATATTACTAACAATAAAAATCTTGTCGGCATTAAATACCTATAGAGGTCGATATGCTGCAAACCAAACCAAACGAAATTCGTTATGTGTATGTGTGTGTGTATGAGAGTGTGTGCGCGCGTGAGCGAGTGCAGTGTAGACACAGAAATCAACACTGTATGGTGATTGTCAGTTTCACGCCTCACAGCCATCTTTGGCTCAAATCTGTATTGTAGCGCTGCAACTCAGACCTGACATAGGATCATTCTCATAGTGAAGCTTCTTCCAGTCCAACACATGTGCCTTAAAAACAAAACTCTTTGGCCAGATCGTTACTAATGAAATAAAACCTTATGACAATTGTACCTGAAGTCAAGACGGGTGAGGCAGAAGTGGGGGCTTAGTTGAGGGTAGTTCAGAGACGTCTTCCTTTTCGCGTCGCGGCGAGTGGTCTTGTCCCTCTCTGTGCCTGTCTGTAGCTTTTGTTGTTAAGAGTCACAGAGAACAGCTTTCTTTGTTTTATCATTATATATTATATTAAGTCATTTATCCTTAAATCAGGTTCTGGCTTCACTCAGCGACCCTCTTTGTCAGGATCGTTTGGCCTGGTTCTTGGGGATCCATAACAGTAAGCTGACGACAACTGTCGAAATAATTTTCTGTAAAACCTTTCAAGTGTTTTCCTTTAACAAGATATTGACTGACACTGATATCACCTTTTTTTTAAAGCTTTTCACCCCAAGCAAGGCGGGAGTGCCACTAGCACGCAAGGGGATACAGAGAGTGGCGGCAAGAGTAAAGAGGCGTGATAAGAGAAAGGATGAAGAGAAAAATAGATCACGGCATCTGGAGATGTTGATTGACATGACATTTGAATAGTTGGAAATTATACTATCATGGAAGCAAGTAAGAGGAAGAGAGTTCCACAGACGAGGAGTGCGAGACATGAAACTATTGGAGTAGAAGAATCAGTTACATTTAACCGATTCGACGGTAAAAGGGTGGGATGAGATGCCAACCTAGTCGCACGCTTAAATTCATGCAATTGTAGAAATGACAGAGGGAGGCGACGGCACGTCAGTGAAAGAGCGACTGTAGACGAGATGCCAGATAAGGGCCAACCACATTGCATATCCGTCTCTGGATTTTGGACTTTAAGAAGAATAGCGGGGCTCCAGACCATATATGACAAAATAATCTCAAGCAAGGGCGAAATGTTGATTTATAGATTTGAAGGATAAACTCGGGCGATAAAAACTTTCTGGCGCGACACAGACAACCAACGTTCCTTACTACAGTATATATAAAAGAGATTGGATTAATAAGTCTGTAGTTTAATAGGAATAGATTTTTATCTGACATTTTCACTATGTTGCCTGCCACAAAACCATGACCTTTTTCACATTTCTTTTACTTTAAGGCCAAGAAAATGTTTCCAGTAAATGTCCTTAGTTGACTAGAATAAATTAATGATCATTTTCAGTTTTTCTTAACCGTCTTTCTCTTCAGGACCCGAGTGCTTATGGCTCTCCACAACTCTCCCTTGCAGCTCTCAGCAATGTTTATCTTTTTACTATCTCTCACACTTCCTGTTTTGCCATCCATTTACACAAGTGTCATAGGCAGTTTATTTTCACTTTCTTTTTGGTGCTCTTGCCTTCGATATGTCCTGAAAGTGTTAAATTTGCCAAACTTTCTTTCTTCATTATGTGCCCCCCTCAATTTCAACTTTCTTTTTTGATTCTAGGTATAAGTGTTCTCTTTTGTTCCATTTTCCTTAAAACTTCCTCATTGCTTACGCGATCCGACTGTAGTATTCTCAACATCTTACTGTAGAATTGCATCTCTGTTACCCCGGGTTTTATCTTCATCTCTGAGGAAGTGTCTTGCAGGCCAGCACACTTTATTTCTAAAGAAATTATCCTGTCTCTTAGCACTTTTTCTTGGGGGGGGGGGGCGCCAAATACCATTAGTCGGTGCATTGAATATTGCCGCCATATCTGGTCGGCTGCTGCTATTATACATCTCGAGATTCTTGATAAAATCCCAAAAGGGTCTGTAATGTGATCGACCCTAACCTGGCATCTCGTCTTCAATCACTTTGCCAAAGATTCAATGTGGTTTCTCTCTACCTTTTCTACAAATATTTTCATGGCAATTATTCTTTTCCACCTTGATACCTTGACTGCATTAATTTAAACTTACTACTAGATTGGCAATTAGGTCTCGCCGTTTTACTGCTGAATTGGCTAAATGTAACCGTAATCCAAAATAGGCTCTGTAATATGATCGACCCTAACTTGGCATCTCGACTTAAATCACTTTCCCAATAACGCGGTGAGGCTTCCCTCTACCTTATCTACAAATATTTTTTATGCCAATTGTTCTGATAAGCTTTCAACCTTGATGCCTCGACGGCATGAATTTAAACTTACAACTAGATTGGCAATTGGGTCTCGCCGTTTTACTGTTGAATTGGCTAAATGTAACCGTAAGTTCTATTCTAATATTTTCTTCTCTTGCACTTCTCGCTTGTCGAACTCTCTTCCGGTTTCTTGCATCCCTGCCACCTACAATATTCAAAAATTTAAATGCAACGTCAATCGCCATCTTCTCTCTTCCTGATATCTCTTCTTTTTTGTTCTTTAGCGTAAATAAGTTTTCTTATTCATTTTCACCCCCCCCAGTAATCCCTTGCGTCTTAGCGGCATTATCGCCTTACTTGGTGTGATTAAATAAAACCATATTTTGCCGTTTCAGTGTCACATTATCGTAAAGGCTAAATATAGCTTCAAGAAGCGAAGACATGTCGAAATTAACCGTAAAAAAACAGGCATTAGTACAGGGTGTCCATAAAGTTCGTGTGCACTTTAAAAATATTATAACTTTATTTGTATTTGCGATAGAAATAATCTGTAAAAATGTTATAAAGTTATAATGTACCTAGTTTTAAAATAACTAATGTGATTTCAGGAATTACTGTAAATCAGTTGGCAAATGTTTTCCGTGAAGTG
This sequence comes from Acanthosepion lycidas, assembly GCA_963932145.1. Taxonomy (NCBI): domain Eukaryota; kingdom Metazoa; phylum Mollusca; class Cephalopoda; order Sepiida; family Sepiidae; genus Acanthosepion; species Acanthosepion lycidas. The sequence continues at coordinate 15,437,185 of OZ010610.1, read as the reverse complement.
CAAAATCGTTTTACCCTTTGTATTGCTAATGATGGAGGACATGTGGAAACTTAAATAAAATTTCAATAAAACCTTAAAAAATATAGATTTACTTCTTTCTAATCCTTTTAAAAAATTATTTCTATCACAAATACAAATAAAGTTATAAGTTTTTTATAAATTTTTTAATCTGCACAGGAACTTTATGGACATCCTGTATAATTCCTTTTTTTTAAATAGAGAGTGATTTTTTTATCATCAAAGACGATGATTGAGAAATTTTTTAATTTACTAAAATTAACATTAAAAATGTGTAAAACCTTTTAAAAAGTTGACGTTATCTGTTATCTTGTGTTATTTTTAATGGCAATTTTGTTCATCGTTCAACGTCTTAAAATTATCAGCGGTCCATTTTACTGAGAGTTGATTGAAAAGCAGTCACTTTAGGAGGATATATAACAGTTAACATGTCTCTGCTTCGCGCTATATTTAGGAATATATTTAATCCTTGAAAATTTGAGTTTGCCACTAGGGATTAAACGCTTTCACGAATCAGTTGATATAAAGGGTTAAAACTTCAATAGATCTGGGTATGACGATAAACTACATCCGGCAGCAAGGATTCCGATCGGGTGATTGGAGGTTTTTGAGGAGAGTGGGACCACCACCTAATTTCTAGTCCTGGGTATGACGATAAACTACATCCGGCAGCAAGGATTCCGATCGGGATATTGGAAGTTTTTGAGGAGCGTGGAACCACCACTTAACTGCTTTTCTCCCAGGTGCACCCAAACCAGGATTCCAGCTATGAGCAAATAGTAAATCTCGAAACACTATGAAATTATAAAAATACATTTTTATAGTAAAAATAATAGCAATACATTATTATATATATATATAAAAAATCATTACTAACTATAAATATTTATAGTAGAATTACCAACAATACATTTTTAAAGCCGCATTACGAACAATCAGTTTTATAACAAAAGGACTAACAATGCATTTTATATTTGTCTATTGTTCTAAGATGAGGTACTGTAATTATTTACATTATTTACATTGTTCGGTTAAAATGTTCAGTTCGAAATTCTAATCACCTGAAGAAGCCGGAGCGTACAACAGCCGAAACATCGTGAATATGCCAATAAAGATAAGGACAACAGTCCTAACAATGTAAATAATACATTTTATCTGTAGTTGAAGCCATAATCCGTGTTCGAAATAGTTAAAATTTGGTATTATATAACCGATAACTCTCTGTAACCACTGGCGTCCTCGTCGCACTCACGCCCTGCTTGGGGTGAAATACTTAAATAAAAACAAACCTCAAAACATGGAAAAGACGAATGGAGGAGCCAAGCTCGTCAGCCGCAGATAATGACGATGCTATGGATACAATCTTTGAAGCGTTTGAGAGACAAAGACTGCAGGAAAATACAGTAATGAGAAGGTCACTCAGGAAAAGAAAATTCGTCGAACCCCTGATCATCAACCACAAGAGACAAAAATATTAACTCCCCCCAAAAAGGGATCTAAGAAGGGGGGTGTTATGGGATCCACCCCTTTTTCATATAAGTGGACGCTGCCAAGTGTACCTGGACTGCTGCCGTTAAATACCCAGAGTTACAGTCAGTGAGGGTAGTCGGATGTAGTCGGTAGTCGTATAGTGAGAGAATATACGGAGAGTGAGAGAATATACGAACGGAGATAGCGTGAGGTAACCTCTTGTAGAAGTCAGTTACAAGCACGTAGACTCTAAGGAAGTCCTACTTCGAGACTGTATATATCTATCTGCATTTGCTACTAACCACGTTCCTGGACTTACTAACAGTATTACTCTTTGTATGATTGTGTGAATACATTTTATTTCTTATATTTAATTATTGCGTTTGTCATTCCTTGGAGACCGAATTCATCTCGGAATCCACAACAGAAATAAAAAAAAATCAGAGGTTATCAAAATATACTGAGCGTAGATGGAAATAAAAAAAAGATTTTGCATGATCCAGATAGTTGTTAAGCCGAGAACATGTGGTAGACCCAAGAGAGCCATAGTGAGAGAGAAGTTATGAAATCACAGCAGCAAAATACAAATTAGTCCATACCAGAAGGCAGAAACAGGACTTCAATTATCAGAGGGATCATCAAACGAACAATTAAGAAGTCAGGATTGAAGAACAGAAATAAAATTAGAGCAATCATTTCTAAAAATGATCCACAAACACCGTAGACTGGAATTCGAAAGACTCCGTCTGATAGATTAAACCAATAAAATAACACATTTTTCAACTGTTTAAAGTTTAGAGACACACAATACTGAACCGTTATCTCAGATCAATGATTAAATTTGAAACGAATGAAACCTTTCTGTCTTAAAGAACATAATCGTTCATCAGACCCTATAGGCTGGCACTAAAAAATCCCAAAGAGTTTCCCAAATCACAAAAAATATACATACATCACTTGAAGAAAATAATGATATAATCAAGCTGTTAACTTTCCGCACTGTCATAATCTATAGTACCTAAACTTTATCGATTTAAATGCAGTACTAGATTAGCGGCAAGGTCTCATCAATTCAGAGTTGAATTGGCTAGATGCAACCGTAAGTTCTATGCTAACAGTTTCTTTTCTTGCACTTCTCGCTTGTTGAAATCTCTTTCGGCTCAACGTTTTCCAGTCATCTTCAAAAATTTAAATGCAGTGTCAATCGTTATCTATTGTTTTCTTGATTAATCTTCTATTGTTCTCGTCCCTTAATAATCTTTCTCACCCCTTGTGCCTTAGTTGCTTTACTGCCTTACTTGGGGTGACATGATTGAAAAACAAACTCTTATTAGTACTAGAAAGAACGATAACAGTTAGTGAACTTGAAAAGTTTAATTTTCGGAAAGAAAAACTCGTCGCACAAATTCAAACAAAAAGAAAATCAGAGGGCAGAGATATCGAATCGTGCTAAGGATAAAAAAAAAAAAATGAAGAAAATGATCCGAATAAATCAATGTATAATAGTAAAAAAAAAACTCGTCTTCAATATTGTGATGAACATTTTCACAAGCAGATAAAACTACTTTTGGAAATTTCATGTTCAGAATAACAAAATGGTTGGTTCTCGAAGAGTTGCAATGGCGACGTTTGAGATAGCAGCTTTCTTCAGTTAATGAAATGATATTTTCTTCTTTTTAAACAGACAAAATATTTTGCTTATTTTAGTCTGGTACAAAGGCAAAAACAATGCGGTACTTGGTGACTATTAAAGTACTGTAATACAGCAGCCCGCTAGCTGGAGTTTCGCTAAGCAGAAGTAAATATAGTTTTGGGCCGTGTTTAGGGTTGGGTGCCATGATCGCGTGTAGAGATCGGTAAAATAAATAACCTGACGAGGATATGTTTTCGGTATAAAAAGGCAAAGGAGGAGAAAGGAAAGAAAAAAGAGAGAAAAAAAGAATGAGAATGAATCGCGCGAAGAAATAGTGAAGAAATATGAGAAATAATAAAGAAGGGAAAAAGAGAAAGAAAGATATGAAAGAAAAATGAAGGTTGAAATAAAAAGGCGGGAAGGAACAATCGACAGAAGGAAAATTTTAAAGAAAGAAAGAAAGAAAGAAAGAGAGAGAGAAAATCGGAGGCGGAGGGGAAGGAAGGAAAAGAGGAATAAAGAAAAAAAAAAGGAAAAAAGAAAGGTAGGAAAGAAAAGGAAGAAGACACAGAAAGGAAAGGAATAAAAAATGTTAGAATGAAAAACAAACAGAATGAACAAAACGAAAGGAGAGATAAAAGAAAACAAAGAAAGAAGTGACAAAAAAAGAAGAGGAAGAAAAAGAATGATTTTAATGCAGAAAGTTAAAGTAAATGAACCTAAAGAAAAAGAAATAGAGAAAAAAGAAAAGAAAACAAACGAAATAGAGAACAAAGAGAAAGAGAAGTAAAAAGAGAGGAGAACATAGAGACAGAGAAGAAGAAAAGTAAACAAGAATAAAGAAAACGAAAAAGAAAAAAAAAGGTGAGTAAAAAGGAAGAAAGAAAGACACAAACGAAAAGAATGAAAAATTGCGAAATAAAAAAAAACAATGAAGAAAACTAAAAGGTAGAAAAGAAAGAATGATTTTACTGCAGAAAGAAAGGAGAGGTAATGGAAGAAATATAAAAAGAAAGAGAAAATGGAAGAAAAGGAAAAGAAAGGAGATAGAGAAGTAGAAGAAGAAAGACAAGAGAAAAAGGAGAGAAACGAGAAAGGTAAGTAAGAAAAAGCAGAAGTTGTCTAATAAAGGTGGAAAAAGAAATAGAAGAAAGAAGCAAGACGGAGAGAAGGAAAGAAAAAAGAAAGAAAGAAAAAAATGAAAAAAAGAAAAAAGAAAGAAAGAAGGAAATATATAAAGAAAGAAAGGGAGAAAGAAAGAAGTAAGGAAAGAAAGAAATGAAGAAAGAAAAAACGAAAAAGAAAGAAAGAAGGATTTAAAGAAATAAAGAAAGAAAGAAAGAAAGAAAGAATAAATATAGAAGGAAAGAAACAAAGAAAGAAAGAAATAAAGAAAGAAAGGAATAAAGAAAGAAATGAAGAACGAAAGAAATAAATAAAAAAGTAAACAGACAGAAGGAAGGAAATAAAGAAATAAACAAAACAATAAAGAAAGAAGGAAAGAAAGACGGAAAGAAAGAAAGGAAGAAAGAAAGAAAGAAAGAAAGAAAGAAGGAAAAAGAAAGAAATGAAAAAAGAAAGAAAGAAGAAAATAAAGACGGAAAGAAAGAAAGAAAGAAAGGAAGAAAGAAAGAAAGAAAGAAGGAAAAAGAAAGAAATGAAAAAAGAAAGAAAGAAGAAAATAAAGACGGAAAGAAAGAAAGGAAGAAAGAAAGAAAGAAAGAAAGAAGGAAAAAGAAAGAAATGAAAAAAGAAAGAAAGAAGGAAAGAAAGACGGAAAGAAAGAAAGAAAGAAAGGAAGAAAGAAAGAAAGAAAGAAGGAAAAAGAAAGAAAGGAAGAAAGAAAGAAAGAAGAAAATAAAGAAAGCGTAAGCAGATAAATTAAGCGCATATCTATTTTGTCCTTGAACATAAGTATATAATTTCGACACGAAACACCCTAAACTACATTCAAACATGGCAGACAAAAAAGATGTCCACCATGATGGTGTTCGCTTCAAGTCTTGGTAAAACCATTAGCTTACTTTTACAAATACTCGGAAACGCTTTCAACAGGATTGTCATCCGCCTCAAAAAGGACAAATTAGCCCAACAGGATGAATTACAGTTCTGTGACAAACCATTCCTCCCACAACTCAAGCAAGCATCCTTATGACTTTTATTTGTGTACAGCATTTTGTCCTGACAGCAAAGAAAGATAGCAATACCACATAGTCCTGGAATCTGTTCTTCAGATACAATCATAATCGATAAAACAGTACACCGGATAGCAATTCCACGGACGGACAAATCAGCTGTCAGTTTTATATCTATCACCTAGTTCATTTATATGGCATGACCTTTCCGAAATGATCATTGTTCTCCACAACTTCCTGTCTTTTTTTTTTGCTCTAAGTAATCTTTTACTCTTTATCATCCCTTTTGTCCCTATTCTGCTATCCGTTCACAAAAACAAATCGGCTACTTATTGTTTCTCCCTTCGTCTCTTGCCTTCAATATATCCTGTGAGTGTTAAATTCTCCAGTGCCTCTTTCCTCATTTATATATACTTTAAATCTCAACTGTCACTTGATTGTAAGCATTGTAGTTCATATTTGTTATGGGAACTTACCCATAATAATAATGGACTATTCCTTACATTATAAATACTGCGCCTCTCAAGAGGTATGATGGGGAGATTGTAAGTCGAGGAGAGATAATTGAGAGCATATTGTAAGGACATTGGAATAGTGATACTTGTCGAGACAACATAGTTCACTCTAACCAAATCTGATAGTCATTACTAATACTTCTACTTCTTTGTATTATATTTCTGTTGTAATATATCTTTGTATTCCATAGCTGTGTTCGTGTTATTCTTTCATTGGTTCTAACCTTGGACCATCACCGTGGTACAAGGAACCTGGATCATAACAATATTTTTCTTAAAACTTCCACAGTTCTCATATGTTCTGTCCATGTTATTCTCTGAGTTTATTAACCGAACCAATTCTCTGACGCATCTTCTTAATCTGTGAGGTTATTGCTCAGCATTTATTGCTACATGGGAGATATTACAAGGCAATTCAACAATCTTTCCTATATATTATGAAATGGCCTAAGTCCGACAGTTATTTAATATATTATCTGTTTATACGTTATTTTAATAGATACAATTTATTTAAGTAAATGCTCTGTTTTTTGTTTTTGTTTTTCTTTAAATAAACTGTAGTAATTACATTTACCTGCCTGAATGTTAGAGAAATTTCGTAGAAAATATGCGTTCTCCTACAAGAATCAAACCTGTGCCCGATAGGGAAGCGTCAATTGATCTGACGTGCTCTACTATTCAGCCACAGAGAAGCGTGTGGTTAGCAAAGTTTAAATTACTTTTTATAAACAAGAAACCTTCGACAATTGTTCCTGAACGATGATATCTGCTTACGAAACGTACCTTAACTTAAACATTGACAGCATATTATGAAATGGATTAAGTCTAACAATTAATTAATCTATCTTTTGTTTATACGTTTTTTTTAAAAAATACATCACGGTAATTATTAATTAAGTATTAATTACATTCCTGTCGGAGGAGGCATATTTTCTACGAAATTTCTCGAACATCCTGGCTAGTAAATGTAATTAATACTGTTTATTAAAAAAAGTGCATTTACTTAAATAAACTGTGTCTATGAAAAAAATATCGTATAAGCAGAAGAAATATTAAATAATATTTATTATCTCTTAATACGTTGCTTAGTTTCTGAAAGGCTACGTTTTTTCGGATTTCTTTGTCAGAATTTTAGACATCTATACAATTCAGATAATTAAATTCTTGCATCATTTTCATTCTGACATCTCCAGTATTTTGCACGCAGCTAGGGATACTTTTTTTTTTTTTTTTTTTTTAAGAAATTTGGATTTAACCGTTTTTTTTGGTTTTTTTTTTTGCTAAAGATTATGCATTTTGTGTGTTTAAATTTAATAGCTAGTCCGTTCTTCTCGTTTTCTTTTACTATCTTTAAGAGTGCAGTAAAAAAGGAGACAGCCGAAAAGTTTGAAACACATAAATAAGGAAACACGGTCTGGAGAGTTTAACACTTACAAGGCCTACTGAAAGTAGGAGAAGCGAATAACCTACTAAACGAGTTTGTGTGAAAAGATGGCAGAAGAAAAAAATGGGACGAAAAAAGCTAAAATGATATTTATAGCAACAAAATATAGTTGTGGAGAGTCATGATCGCCGACGTTGTGAAATGACATGCCGCAGAAGAGAACTAAATACTCAGAATCAAGATTTTGTTCACTACTGCTGTGAACTCCTTGCGTATAGTCGCTAAATCTAACCAACGCCTTTATCCATTGGGCCATGTGGCCTCAAGAACTGAGTTAAAGGGTAATAACTGAGACATCTGGAAGAGGAATGGCACGTGGAACGAGAACAATCTATCCCGGTGGGGGAAATAAAGGGTTCCGTTCGAAATTCCATCAATTCAAGCGATGTGAATATGGCAAAGAAGATGAGCATTACAGTCCGAATAATGTAAATAATGCAAGTAATCATTATACCTCATCTCAGAGATATAGACATAGGTATAGAGAGATGTAGGCATAAAGGCCGGACAACGGCCGAAACGTTGTGAATATGGCAATGAAGATAAGGATAACAGTCCGAATAATGTAAATAAGGCAAGTAATCATAATACCTCATCTCAGAGACCCAGTCACCTGGAGAAGGCCGGAGCGTACAACGACCGAAACGTTGTGAACATGGCAATGAAGATGAGGATAACAGTCCGAATAATGTAAATAATGCACGTAATCATAATACCTTATCTCAGAGATCCAATTACCTGAAGAAGACCGGAGCGTACAACGGTCGAAACGTTGTGAATATGGTAATGAAGATGAGGATAACAGTCCGAATAATGTAAATAATGCAAGTAATCATGATGCCTCATCTCACTGATCCAATCACCTGAAGAAGGCCGAAGCGCACAACGACCGAAACGTTGTGAATATGGAGATGAAGATGAGGATAACAGTCCGAATAATGTAAGTAATCATAATACCTAATCTCAGAGATATAGACAGATATATATCCGTCTAAATATATTATTTATACGTGAGTCCTATTTACTATTTTTTTATTCGATGTGCACGATATTTTAGTTTCTTCGATCGAGCTCAGACAAGTGAGGAGTGATAACCGGTTAGTTCATTCTGTAGTATTAGGTTGGTGCAAAAATAATTTCGTTTTCTCACATAGTGACATATGTTAGAAAACGAAATTATTTTTGCACCAACCTAATATTTTTGTTTTTTTTCTCTTTTCATTTATTTCCTTCATGTTTTATAATCGTCTCTTTTAATTATGTCTGTTTTTATTGCGTTATTCCAATTTTGTACTTCTCAGATAAATAAAAAAATTTCTTAAAAGATTTTCTTAAATAAAAGATTTTCTAAAAGAAAATGCTACAAAGTTAGACCCAGAGAAAATTTATTATTTATTTGTGAGATTCTTCTTGTTATTTTTGTCTGTAAAATAAGAAAACCTGTAAAAATTTATGGCGGACATGTTTGGCTCGAATTTGTTCTTTTTGTTCATTGCCTTTAGATACAGAGGCATATGCCAATGAACGCAACATCTACGTGGAATATCGCCAAATTAAGGAACCGAGGAAAAGAATGGGTGGGTTTTTGCCTGAACGGTGAAAGTCTTAACCACATTTCAAGATATTTAGTTTCCAAGCAACTCATTATTATATCTTCTGTGGCGTCTTTCCCGAATAAAGTTTTTTTTTTAAAAGTTATTTGTAGTTTATTACACTGTAAAAGAAGTAACTACATTACATTCCTGCAACCGTAAGATAACAGGTCAAGTTAACTGTTTACGGTCTCCTTACTTTGAAACTTTCTTTTTTTTCCATTAAAAGTGAAATTTGATCGGATTCTTCAACAGGTCGATTGGTGATGACACCCCCCCCCAAAAAAAACCCAGCTTGATTGGTAATTATAGGAATGTTCTACTGTCTCTTGATAATTATTACTTTATTCAGATCCAGACCATCTTTAGGCAACCTTTGTTTACTTTCGAAACTATTTTATATTAAATTTCATCAAGTACAATTCTCAAGTGCCACTCAAGGTAGAGGGATACACTTGCGTTTCGTATCGTCACTGTATTATGGAAAAAGGGGCAAGCAATAATTGAGCAAAACTAAATAAGGTTAAGACGAGGCATATCTCTAGACATGGTCAGCAAAACGAGAAAAATATACCCTCGTAGATTAAATAATGGGTTTAGTTTAAAATATCCGAATTGACAAACAACTGATGAAGGCCGGAGGGCACAACGGCCGAAACTTTGTGATAATAGCAACAAAGAGAAGGACGGTAGTCCGCTTGTGACTATCGTATCATTTCTTATCCCAGAAATTCAGACATAAATCAATGCAAGACAATTTTCTTTCTGTTTCGTTTTCACTCCTCTCTATTACAAACGGAATTGAAGAAGTTTTCAATAAACAGTAACAAAAGAAAGAAAAAGAATAGGGAAAAAATAATACCAAGCAAACAATTATATATGCAACACAACGCTAGGCAACAGTAATAAGAGAAACGTTCACAATGTAAGAATGGTGTTCACACGCAAAAGGGATACAGTCAAGTGAGTGTACAGGGTGGTGGAAAAAACTTGTCACCCGTACATAATATAATATTCAATTTCAACACTCTTTGGGGTATTATCAAGGAGAGAGTTTCATATGAACAATATCAGAATATCCATCAGTTGAAGGGCGCCGTTCGGAGAGCCTTTGCAACAGTCAACAAAGCACAACTTTGTAAAATATCATGCAGGACACATGGCGCCATGTCATTTTGTGCCCCCCCCAAAAAAAAACGGTGGTGTTCATAAAGAACTACTCGATGTGTGACAGCGTCAATGAAACTGAATAAAGTGAATCCAGTACATGTGATTTGTATGACTGTACGTCTTGTTCTTCTATTGTTCTCTTTACTTTTTGGTGACAAGACATTCGGACCACACGGTAGTTTTCTAACCTCAAAACAAGAAAGGAAAAAAAATGAGGCGTATGAGATCGAGAAGTCGTCTATTATATTGTTTAAGAAAAAAATTTCAGCATGTAATATTTGCTTATAAATTTGGGGAGGGGATGTTTTAGCGATCATGCCATTAGATTGGATCCAACAACAGTGTACGAGGGGGGCATCTTTCTTTCTTTCTTTCATTCTTTCTTTCTCTCTTTACCTGCTTAATTCTTTCTTTCTTTCTTTCTTTACCTCCTTAAATATTTCATTCATTCTTTCTTTTTTATCTCCTTATTTTTCTTTCATTCTTTACCTGCATAATTCTTTCTTTCTTTCTTTCTTTCTTTACCTCCTTAAATATTTCTTTCTTTTTTTTTATCTCCTTATTTTTCTTTCATTCTTTACCTGCTTAATTCTTTCTTTCTTTCTTTCTTTCTTTCTTTCTTTCTTTCTTTCTTTACCTGCTTAATTCTTTCTCTGCTTATTTTTCTTTCTTTCTTTCTTTCGTTCTTTCTTTTTTCTTTCTTTCTTTCTTTCTTTCTTTCTTTCTTTCTTTCTTTCTTTCTTTCTTTAATACAATCTATTAGGTTGGTGCAAAAATAACGACGTAATAATGTCGTTTTTTGACGTTAAAAAATACGTCAAAAACGACATTACTACGGCATTATTTTTGCACCAACCTAATAATTATAGTTTCAGTCTTTTTCTTCGAAAAGAGAAGCGGGCATGAAGCGTCTCTTTGAAGTCGACGTCTTTGGATTTGATTACTCAGGTTGTACAACGTGAAGAATAGTTTAAATGACTTTTGCTAATGTTAAATGTATTTCGGCTCGGAGAGTGTGACTGATACTCCATTATCCAGAAGAGTGATATTTATTACAAAGATTAAAAAGATATTTAATTCCCTGCAATCTGTCACAAGGTTCACATCGGCTCAGTTTCCAAGTGGAGGTCTTGTAAATTATATCAAGAACTCGTTGAAGCCGACATTTGTTTTTAAAATATACGTTTTTACTTTTGAATATTTTTGTTTTACTTCATGATTTGTTCTCAACTACCTGGCTTAGCTTAAACCTTAAGTACACAATTTTGCTATGGTGGTAAGAAAATCCCTGTGTCAGACGCCTGCTCAGTCACATTCGTGTTTGATTCAACAATCACAGAACCAACCCACGGTTAATACTGCATCTATGTTAATCTGATCTTAGTTACGGTTTCTAGGAGAGGGCGTATAATCTGGCGTGATCAAGTCACTATGATGAAATCCTCACCTACGATGACTTTTAATTTCGATAGCTTAATTCCGTCTACCCAATTTCACTCACAAGGCTTGGGTTAACTTTGGGTATTTCAAGTATTTTCCAACGGTTCAGTACGCTGTGATCACCCTCCTCCCACCAGGCCGATAACATCAAGATATCACCTCCACGAAATATTGATAATGGTAAGATCCGAACTCTCATCTTATGTTCAGAAATCGAACGTTGTAACCACTAGGCCACGCGCCCATGAACATATAAAGAAGAAGTTGACTCGTAAAATAGTAAGACTATCGCCAAGACTCACGACTCACAAACGAACAATTCAGGGAGAATTGTCTAAGAGGTAACAGCGTTATTTTTTATATTTTGAGTGTGTTAAAAGGTTTCTCACTGCTAAACTCATTTTTCAGCACAATTAGCCATGACACCAGTGGTGCAACAAATGCTGAAGCGATCAGAGACCAAATGAGCTTCAGGTTCTATATACAATTTCCCTCCTCTCCTAGATGGATGTCACAGAAGAGTGTTCTAAAAAGAACTAGGGGTCCTTCACACGTAGTGGTCCAACCGCGCGCCTGGACACCAATCCAGGTATTTCTACATCCCAGCGCAATATAAATATATACATACATGTTGGTTGTTGTCTCCCTTAAGAAACTCATCCGCCCTTTTGATATGTCTTGTTTTTCGCCCTGAGGAGTGACATGCCACCCTCCTCATCAGCTCACTAAGCTAGTGGGGGAACAGGCTTAGAAGATAACTCTTTTCCACTTGAAAGTTTTCCTTTTACCAATTTCTCATTTATCAGGCTGACGTATAAAGAGACTTCAGCATGCACAGAAACAAATTCACATACACTCATCCCTCATCTGGGTGATACACCTCTTAGATAAAAGATAAAGGTTTTGCAAGAGAGGATATTGGCTGCATTATTATTATTATTATTATTATTATTAATGTGTGAGAGCGTAGCACGCCCACAAAATGATTTGGTTTGGTTTGTTTTGTTTTACCGTATATCAACCTAAAGGGGTTATTTAATGCCGACAACATTTTCCTGGTAATATTTTGTTTTGTCAAAAATATATTTCTGTTAATATTTTTTTCCTGAAAAATATATAGCTGATAATATTATTTTCAAAAACGTATTGCTGGTAATATTTTTTTTCAAAAATTTATTTCTGGAAATATTTTTTTACAAAATATTTCTGGTATTAAAACCTATTTATATACTTTTATAATTCTTTTTACCTCAGTTTCGGGTTAACTATTTGCTCATAGCTGGGACCCTAACAGGTGTTACCACCCCGGGTCAGGGTGGACCCCGGGAACACCAGCAATTAAGAGGTGGTTTCACACTCCTCAAAACCTCCTGATCAGAGGCCTTGCTGTTTGACGTAGTTTATCGTCTTACCCTGGACGCGGATGTAGTTTATCGTCATACCCAGGACGGCCCACAAAGTGATGCTGGAGTACAAATATACATCAGCTAAACATACCCCTCAAAAGACCCAGTCTTATGAGAGTATACAACATACATGCAAAACAGC
>OZ010610.1:15284220-15419220 GCA_963932145.1 Acanthosepion lycidas | reverse complement strand
CAATTAAGGCATTTTACTCTAGTAATTGAACTATACTAATATCATTTCACTTTAACAGATAAACACATATAACAAAAAAATTTCGTGGATTTCTAATTTTTTTATAAAATTCAAACAAATTACTCACTTGATCGATTTATACATGAACTGTAGTATCGTGACATCACGCTTCAAAGCATATATTCAACTGTCAATAAATAGCATCATTTAAAAAAAAAACATCTTTCAGAGTACGCATATTTCGTCTTATTTGCCGATATATAAGAAAATTGCAGCCTATAGATGGCAATTTGAAATTGTGGAAAGTACTTGCCATGTGTTTTCCATCTGACAACAACTCGAATGTAAGGATCAAGAAACTGATAGTAAGTTAATGTCTCATTAAGTCTTGTTAGTGAAGTGATTTCGCTATCAATCACATTAAAATTCCTGTTTAATTCTTTGTATAAATTGTTTCTTTATGATATAAAATATAAGCTTCAGACTCTAATATATATATATATATATATATATATATATATATATATATATATATATATATATATATATATGTGTGTGTGCGTGTGTGTGTGTGGAAAAAGTTTGACGTGCTTGATCTTTTATGACTTTATCGAACAAAAGTGATGTTTACGCTGATGCAACTACGCATGCTCACGCAGGACATGGGCGCTGAGAATTTTAAAATCTGAATTAATGTTTTTTTTTTTAATATATATTTTGTTAGCAAAAAAGGAAAAAAGAAACAATATGAGCAACGTACCGTGCCCTGCTTAAATTTTAATTACGGTTTAATTAAACGTTATCAATTGCAATTTCGAAGATTTTAAGAGAAATTAAAGTTGAACCTTTAATAAAGAATTGTTTTTTAAAACTTTCACTCTGATCGATATTTAAATTTAACTTTAAATTTATTCAATTTTTAATCGGTCTCTTGCTTATTTATAAATCTACCATTCGTTCATTCATTGAATATTACTTTAATATTACTTTAATATCAATTTAATATTATTTTAATATCATTTTATTATTACTTTAATATTACTTTGATATCACTTTAATATTATTTTAATCTCACTTTAATATTAATTTAATATTACTTTAATATTACTTTAATATAACTTTAATATTATTTTAAGATCACTTTAATATTACTTTAAGATCACTTTAATATTACTTTAATATTATTTTAATATCACTTTATTATTAGTTTGATATTACCTTAATATAACTTTAATATTATTTTAATATCACTTTAATATTACTTTAATATCACTTTTATATTATTTTAATATGAGCTTAATATCACTTTAATTTTACTTTAATACCTGGTCTGGTGCTCCTACTATATGTCACAAGATTCTTGGAAAAGAATCGTCTTTAATGTAATCGAGAAAAGAATGAGTATAGCGAGGATTGCGGAAAGGACAACAGATCAAGGGAATTAAAGAAGACTGAAGATGGCGATTAACGTTGCATTTAAATTTTTGAAGATTGTAGTTACCAGGGATCAAGTAAAAGAACGCGGATTTCACATGTAGGAAGTGCGAGAAAAGAAACTGTTGGAGTAGAAGTGGCGGTTGCATTTAGCTATTTCAACAGTAGATGGATGGGACCTAGATGTCAATCTAGTAGCGCACTTAAATTCATGTTGTCGGGGGACCAGAGGAAAAAAAAGCACGTCAAAGCAGTTGCCATGAAAGTATTTATAGAAATCACAGAGCGAAGCCACGTAATATCGTTGAGAAAGTGACTGAAGTCGAGATCCCAAATCAGGATCGATTACATTGCAGATCCTTCTTTGGATTTTTCGTCAAGAACCCTGAGATGAATGGCAGGAGTCCAACTACCGTTAGTACAACGAATCGGTTCCTTTATATGTGGATTTTGGGGAAACGTTTTGCCCCAATTAGAAATTCTCGTATAGCAGAACCTTGCGAGAATATTCTCATTCACAAGTTCTCTTACTCAGTCCAAAAGCTATTAAATCTTGACTGTACTTACTTATATGGCTATTCCTAATTTTAAATCACCCCAATGCAGAGTGGGAATGAATAAGATAAATAAAGAAATGGGGTTATTGTCAATGAACACGTGCGTAATTAACATAGTATTAATCATAAACAGATGAAAGCAATTAACCATAGAAATGGTATATTTTCCTTATCTTTTTTACTTCGGCCTTCTCAGGAAGGCGACTTCCTTATGTTATCGGACTGGAGGGGTCGAGCCCAGCATGCAGCACCTTTGGAAAGTGCACGAATACCACGGGTTGACCAAATCCTTGTAATTGAAATTAGGTAGACGGAACCCTTGAGGTCCGTCGATAGATGTGCTAGCACGAAGTCACAGGTCATGCTGGCCGATGGCTTCAGCATCCTAACCTTGTTCAAATTATTGATCGCGCTAGATAACATGCTCTTCCCCAGAAACTGTAACTAAGGTCTGCTCAGCATAGTTGCAGTATAAACCACAATGGGCTCTGTGAGTATTGAATAAACACAAATGCGCCTGAGCAAGCGTCTGCAATAGGGATTGGCTAGCCGCCCTAGTAGATGGGTATCCTCGAATACGATTGGCCAGTTATCCATTATTATTATTAGCCTGTGAATATTTCATGGTTTTCCTATTTGAAATTTCTCATGAATCTTAATTCTTCAGCTAATGATTGAATAAGCTCATGGAGAGTTCTACAATAAAATATTCGTAGAAATTTCCCTATCACATCGTTAAATATTTGAGCTTTAACATAATATTGCAAGAACAATTATAAATATGAATTATTTAAGTAAGGGGGTAAAAATGAAAAGATTTGAAATTGCCAATTTTTCTCATTTCACTGAAACATACGTCAAAAACTTGTATCTTCCCTTCTTTCTTTCATTTTTCTCACTGAAACAAAGTAGCGTCTTTGATGTCTTTCGTCTTTTCATGCGGTCAAAACGGAATAGTCCATTATTTATGAGGTGCTAGCGGGGCGTAACGGTCGTGCGAACTAACAAAGGGTGGGACAAGCATAATTATTATAAGATTATTATTATTCGATCTTGTTTTTATTAGTATCTCTTTATATTTCTGAGATGAGGCATTATGTACACTATTTACTATCGTCCTCATCTTTGTTGCCATATTTATCACAATGTTTCGGCCGTTGTACGCTCCGGCCTTCTTCAGTTGGTTGGAATGTCGAACTGAACCCTTTATCTCCTGAGCTGACCAAGCATAGAAATGAATAGAATATGGGAACCAGTAATAAGGAGTGTCAAAGAAAAGCAATGATAACAGCAAAAATTGCAATATGAGCTCTGGTAAAAACATGTATGATAACAGCAAAAATTGCAATATGAGCACTGGTAAAAATAGTTGCTAAATACATTAGGGCTATAAGTCCCAGAGATTCAAAGACACATGACACAGTGGATAAAGGCGTTAGTTAGATCCAGTGACAGGACCCAAAGAGTTGTGAGTTCAATACCTGGTTAAGGCGGTGGAGAACTTGCAGAGAGGAATTAACAAGAGATAACTGATAACTGACATCCATTAGAAATGGCACATGGAACTAGAACAGTCTATCCCAGTGTGCGAAATAAAGGCTTCAGTTCGACATTCCAACCACCTGAAGAAGACCGGAGCATACAACAGCCGAAACGTTGTAATAAATATGGCGACAAAGATAAGAACGGTAGTCCGAACAATGTAAATTTTTTTTATTACTTTTTGTCGCAATACTCTGGGCCGACGCACTCTTTATTATTATTATTATTATTATTATTATTATTATTATTATTATTATTGTCCTCGTCTTTGTTGTTGTTATCACAACGTTTCGGTGGTTGTGTTCTCTGGGCTTCATCAGGTGCATTCCGATTCGAGTAACCCACAGGAAATTTTGAACTAAACCCTTAATTTAATTTAATAACAAGAACAATCTATCCCCGTTGAATACATAAAGGGTTAATTTTGAAAGTCCTTGTACATTACACGGGTCGACATACACCTGTTGAAGGCCAGTTGATACAACAGCCGAAACCTTGTGATAATAACAACAAAGATGAGGACAATAGTCCGAATATAAGTAGGGTATATAAGGATAAATCCTCATCCCAGAAATTCAGACAGAAGCGATCAGATGATAATAACAACAAACATGAGGATACTAGTCCGAATATAAATAGTGTAATTAATGCAAATAACTCCTCATCACAGAAAATAAGATCCAAATTATAAGAAATATTTTTGTGAATTCCGTAAAAATTTAAAGAAAATGTTAGGAAAATGGAAACAAAAAGAAAAATTTTACTTAAAATCAGGAAAAGAAAGTTAAAATTTCTAAGAGACATAATAAGGAAAGAGAGCTTGGAAAATTTGACACTCACAAGGTACACTAGGGATAGAAAGAAACTAGTTTGTGAAACTGGATGGCAGAACCCGGGAATGGGAAGGATTCTAAAAACCATTGTTAAAAGCTACAAAAGATAGGAAGTTGTGGAGGGGCATGATAGTCCACGTTCAGAGGAACACGGCAAACAGTCGATATAGAAAAAAGAAGTCCCAATGAAGCCCATTTTTTTTTCTCTCTTTCTGTTATTAAAATCGAGCCTTAATTTGGTGATCTGTTTGTAAATTGTGAAAATTCACTGCGTAAATGGTAAGTATTCTTGTCTGGTAGAACATAAAAATTCACTTGGGAAACAGGCAAGAAAATCGATAAGTCCGCATATATATTGATAAATGTCTTGTACATTTTTGTAGTGGTATAGCGTTGCCGTTTCTAGCGCGGAAAAAAACAAAACCAACGAACTGAGTTCGAACATTGCCGGAGACTACTTTTATTCTCTTTGGATTAATATCCTAATAAAAAGCATGAAACATTTCTCCCTTAACTCTGTTCTGTCGCCACATATCTTGACAGAATGTATCTCCACAAGCTTGGAGAAAGGGTGGATGAGTGAGAACTTGGACAGATCACTCTTCCATAATTATTTGCTCAATTAAAAGTAGCAAAGATGAAGACATTCGTTCGAAAGATTTCTGAAATAAATGATCTATCCTATAGAATATATTATAAATTTATATTATAAATTAATTGATTTAAAATATGTTTTTTCCGCTACACAGTTCTAACCATGTTTCAAAAATGGAAGGTCCGAATTTAATTTTGTAATTAAATTAAAGACATATTAATGCTCTGTAAATTTACATTGAGCAATATTTTGTAAAAATAAAAATATCTATAAGAACACCGGATTATATATCTTACTGTTCTTTCTTTTTATTTATATATACACATATTATAAATTTATATATTTATTAACCATGCAAACTGATTTCCCTTTCTCGGTGAATACAGTTGTTATGATAACTGTAGATATTACCTCGATTAGCGAATATGCTTTGTGTTACTATAATAACGGTATATCTCATTAGTAAATGATGGAAACTACCGTACTAAATTTTTTTTTCTTTTCTTTCAAGTTTTCTTTAAATATCAGAATTCCTTATTAGATGCAATAATGTATTTTATTGTATCGACAAAAATCTTAGATTACTCATTCAGAAAATATAAGCAATTCGGTTGTATATTGAAATACGACCATCATGAAGATACTGGTCGTGTTAGCTTTATTTCGATATTTCTACCTTTAACGACTTGTAAAAAAGAATTCATCATTACATGCAGTAAAAGAAATGACAAAACCTCCTACAGAAGGTAGCAAAGGAGAGCGAGAAGAAGGGACTAAGCATAAACTACAAGACATAATGCATAGTCATCAGTAAAAAGATGAGCCCGAAATGCAGTTTGCTGGTCGGGACACTAAAATCAAGCAGGTCCGTAATTTTAAATAACTGGGAAATGTTTTGACGGAGTACTGTAATTGCGACGCTGAGATCCGTAGACGTATTGGGATGACCAAGGACGCATTCCAAAAGCTGTGCAGAGTATTGCGAGACAGGAGGATTTCTTTGGTGACAAAGAAAAGAGTATTGAGCTGCTACGGGACATCTGCCCTCCTATACGACAGCTTGGACAGTCTCCTCAAAGATGAAGAAGCGACTCGAGGCAACGGAGGCATGGTTCTATAGAAGGATGCTAAGAATATCATGGACTGAGTGCGTGAGCAACGATGAGGTTTTGGAGAGGATGCAAACAAGGAGGAAGCTTATACTTAACATCAGAAAGAGGCAGATTAAGTTTCTGGGACACGTAATGAGAAAAGAAGCGACTCGAGGCAATGGAGGTATGTTTCTACAGAAGGATGCTAATGATATCATGGAACGAGCGCGTGAGCAACGATAAGGTTTTGGAGAGGATGCAAACGAGGAGGAAGCTTATACTTAACATCAGGAAGAGGCAGATGAAATTTCTGGGACACGTAATGAGAAAAGAAGAGACTCGAGTCAACGGAGGTATGGTTCTACAGAAGGATGGTAAGGATATCATGGAACGAGCGTGTGAGCAACGATGAGGTTTTGGAGAGGATGCAAACAAGGAGGAAGCTTATACTTAACATCAGGAAGAGGCAGATTAAATTTCTGGGACATGGAGGGTTTGGAGAAAGTGATACTCACAGGTCGAATAGCGGGAAAGAGAGACAAGGGAAAGCAATGCATGATATATCTGGCGGGCTTAAGCAATGGAACGTAGTCTGAGGGAGTCGGCAGAGGGACGAAATTTATTGAGAGCTACAAGGGATAGGGGGAAGTGGAGAACCATGATCACCTACGTCCAGAACTGACACGGCACATAAAAAGAAAGAAGGTTTGCAGCTCTGACCAGGGACCAGGTTCCTTCTCAACATGCCGCTTCTTCCAGTCAAACGCTTGTGGCCAGATCGTTATCGACGAAATAAAAACATAAGCGATTTCAACAAAAAGCAAATTTTATTTGATTTTAACCTTCTACTGTAGACGAGCGAGGCAGAGATGAAGCGAGGTGAAGGGGAGATGAACAGCCTAACGGGCATCTTCCCTTTCGCGCGGCAGCTATTCAGTTTTCTGTTCCTCTCCATGTCTTTTGCTAGGCCTCTCTGCTTTCGGCTGATAGTGACCACTGTCTTCGTCTCCATATTTTCCGGCTTACAAGACGCAGCTTTTTCCTATAAAATACACTGAAAAATACGTGTGCGTCTTCCAAGACAAATGTAGGCAACGTCCAGGCTCAAGTAAGCTTGGACGCTTACCTAATTGGCTTGACTGATAAGGACGTGGATTGTATGTTGACTCATGACACTATAATGTTAGTTATCTATCTAATTCAGCCGTTTATATGATGCAGCGTTAGTACTTAGCTGTTACACGTATTTCCAAGACAATAAGCCTTCCTGGAGCCGAGCCACAATCTTAAACATGGACTGTTTACTAGCAGCGGCGGGAGACTTTCTGCTCTTGACTAGTATATCATTGCCATACAAACAAAATTGGACAAGTGATTAATGTAAACAATACATGGCGCCAATATGGAAGGGACGCATGGTGAATGTGTTGTATGAGAATGACCTTTTTTTCTTAGAATTTTTTTTCCAATATTAGGGTGCGTCTTCCAACACACAGTGTTTGTAAGCTGGAAAATACGGTAATTTATCAGTCTGGTTTCATTCAATGACCTCTTTTGTCAGGTTCATTTTGCCATGGCCCTTGTGAGGTCCACTTAACTGATACACATCAGGGCAAGAAGTTCCTGAAACAATTTTTATGATAGCACAGTTGTTATCAATTAACAAGATTTTACAAGATATCGGCTGACAGATATCGCCACAGTTTATTGTATCGATAAAAGTACTAGGTAACTCATTCAAAAATATAACAAATGAATTTGTATTATTTATATTAATCGGGCGTTGTACGCTTCGGCCTTCTTCAGGTGGTAGGAATATCGAACTGAACCCTTTATTTCGCTCACTGGGGTAGACTGTTCTAATTCCAGGTGCCATGTCTAATGGATGTCAGTTATCAGCTTTTCTCCTGTTAATTCCCCTCTCCAAGTTCTCCACTGCTTTAACTGGGTATTGAACTCACACTCTTTGGGTCCTATCACTAGATCTAACTAACGCCTTTATCCACTGTGCCATGTGTCCTTCATCTGTGTATGAATTTCTGGGTATTATAAACGCCTTATTACTGGTTCCCATATTGTATACAATGTGTGAAGCAGTAATAAGGAGAGCCAGAGAAAAGCGATATTAACAACAAAATTGCAATATGAGCTCTGGTAAAAAACATGAAATGATAACATCAAAACTTGCAATATGAACACTGTTAAAAATGTTTGCTGAAGACATTAGGTTTATAAGGCGTTGGAGAACTTGGAGAGGGGAATTAACAGGAGATAACTGCTAACTGACATCCATTCGACATAGCATGTGGAACTCGAACAGTCTATCCCAGTGAGCGAAATAAAGGTTTCTGTTCGACATTCCAACCACCTGAAGAAGGCCGGAGCGTAAAACGGCCGAAACGTTGTAATAAATATGGCGACAAAGATGAGGACAATAGTCCGAGTAATGTAAATAGTGTACATAGTACCTCATCTCAGAAATATAGACAGATACTGAAGGGCCGAAACGTTGTAATAAATATGGCGACAAAGATGAGGACAATAGTCCGAATAATGTAAATAATGTACATGATACCTCATCTCAGAAATATAGACAATAAATTTCATTATTTAAATATGATGATAATTTTTATGTTACGCAAACACCAGTTTGAGGATAATTGATGAGAGACTTTTTCTTATACTCTATTCGAAATGTCACTTTGACAATTTAGCGGATGTTGGTTGGACAAACGCAGTCTTGCGTGGTTGAAACCTGATATGTCGGTTGCTTTTTTTGAAATTCATACTCTGGTTTAGTGTCCCTATGTCTGGGAGAAAAATCGATCAGCCTGAAGCGAGAGACATCAGGCGGGTAAGAGCCCACTTTAGTAGTGCCACTATAGAAACAGTTAATTTCATTACATTTGTAGGATCGATCTATCGATCAACACGCCTATCAACAATAGGCTCTCTCAACTACTGCAGCCGCTAAGGAAGAATGTTAATGCACACAGAAAAAGTGCATGCAGACATATTATAATTACTTGGGAATAACATATAATTATGCTTATCTGTATCTCTGGGGTGAGGTATCATGATTAATTGCATTATTTACACTGTTCAGACTATCATCATCATATTCACAACGTTTCGGCTGTTGTACGCTCCGGACTTTATGTCTATGTCTCTCTATATATCTGTCTATATCTCTGAGATGAGGTATTATGATTACTTGCATTATTTACACTATTCGGACTGTTATCCTCATCTTCATTGTCATATTCACAACGTTTCGGTCGTTTTAAGCTTCGTCCTTTATGTCTATGTCTCTCTATATCTCTGAGATGAGGTATTATGATTACTTGCATTATTTACACTATTCGGACTGTTATCCTCATCTTCATTACCATATTCACAACGTTTCGGTCGTTGTATGCTCCGGCTTTCTTCAGGTGATTATAATTTCGAACCGAACCCTTTATTTCCTCCACCGGGGTAGATTGTTCTAGTTCCACGTGCTATGCCTCTTCCGGATTTTTATTGCAAGGATAGACGGCAAAATAGATTATATCATAGACGCAGTTTGGTTTAAGGAAAAAGGAAAGGAAAGAAAGAAAAATAAAGAAAGAAAAAGGAAGAGATGGGGAGGAAATAAAGACTAGGAGGAGGAGGAAGAAAAATAGAAAACCTTGTCAATTTTCGGACCTTTGTACCTTCTTACTTCTTACCTGCATTCATATTTATCCTTGTTGCAATATTTTTTTAAAACTTTTATTAGGTTGGTGCAAAAATAATGACGTAATAATGTCGTTTTTTGACGTTAAAAATACGTCAAAATGGATATTTTATAGTCGTAGAACTCGCTATGAGTTTATTCAATCATTAACTTAAGAATTGCGATTCACCTGAAAAATTGTTATTTAATTTCAACCAAATCTATATTGGTGAGACAGATTGAAAATTATGTTAGCCCTTTCGTCCTTTAGTGTTTTACTGTATCGATTATGAAGTTGCAGTTTACTAATGTATATGACGTCAGAGTTTTTATCCTGAACATAAAGTTCAATAAGAGTACCTTGCGCTATTACTTTCTCAACGATACAGTTCAACAAAAATAAATAAATAAAATAAAACAAAATAAAAATAATAAAATAAAAATATCATTTTGTGTGAATGGCCAGAGAGATGTTCCTCATAACTTAGTGTTCCAATAACACGGACCGATTTTAAATGTAAATTAAGTTTAAGCGTCTAATGTTTTTATTATTTTTCTTTCAGATTTAACAAAAGTCTTTGGCAACTTCAGCTTCAGCCATGGAAAGATTAACAATCAAACAATGTGTTAAAGTTTTTCAAGCCTATTACGAAAATGGACGTTCAAACAGAAATGCATTTCGCGCACTTCGCGATGTATTTTGGTCAACATAATCGACCAAGCGAGAGTGCAGTTGTAAAAATTGTTTGTAAATTCAAACAAACTGGGTCGGTGGCAGATGTGAAAATGCAATTACGTGATCGTTTACGCCATTCAGCTGAAAACATTGCTGCAGTGCACGAGAATGTGGCCGAAAATCCAGACAACCCTATTCGTCATCGCGCGCAGGAATTGAACCTCTCCACAACAACGTTAAATCGAATTCTAACAAAAGATTTGTCTCTACACGCTTACGAAATTCAGTTGACACAAGAACTGAAACCTGCTGACCATTTGGAGCGCCGTACATTCGTCAATTGGGTGCATGAGCAAAGATAAAGCAATTGAAGATTTTTCGCAAAAATTCCTCTTTTGTGATGAAGCTCATTTTCATCTTGGTGGATTCGTTAACAAGCAGAATTGTCGTATTTGAGCTGATGAAAATCCAAGGAAGATTCTTGAAAAGTCACTGCATTCACAAAAGGTCAATGTTTAGTGCGCATTTTTCTGCTAACGGAGTCATTGGGCCGTATTTCCAGGAATTCTGTTACGGTGAAGGGTGAGCGATATCGTGCCATAATAACAAAATTTTTATGGCCTGAATTGAATGTAATGGATGTGGAAGATTTGTGGTTCCAACAGGACAGCACCACATGCCACACACGCAATGCAACAATGGCTTTATTGAATGAGAAGTTCCCAGGTCGCATCATCTCTCGAAGCAGCGAAGTCAATTGACCATTACGATTATCACTATTGGTCCTGATCTGGCATCTAGGTTTCAGTCCAATTCCCATAGCCGTAACGTAGCTCTCCTCTGCTTTATTTTTTTTATAAATATTTTCATTATAATTATTCAGATGAACTTTTCTCTTTGGTATCTAGACTTTATGAATTTAAGCGCAGTACTAGATTGTCGGCAAGGTCTCATCATTTTACCGTTCAAATGGCGAGATGTAACCGTAAGTTCTATGCTAACAGTTTTTATTCTCGCGAACCTCACTTGTGGAAATTTTTTTCCCGCTTCTTGCTTCCCAGTCAGTTTTGATCCTCAAAAATTGAAATGCAATGTCAATCGTCATCTTCTGTTTTCTTAATTCTTTTCTTTTATTGTTCTCTCTCCTTAATAATGTTTTCTTTCTAATATTCTCTAACACTCAGAAACTCCTTGCATTTTAGTGGCAATACTGCCTTGCCTGGGGTGAAAGGATTAAAAAAAAGTATAATGTGCATGAACATGAGGATATTTCATGGACATTCTCCATTCTTAAATAGACAAGTGATCTAAGTAAGTTTAAAAGATTTTACTATATATATATATATATATATATATATATATATATATATAGTTTTAAAAGTATATAGACTTCCTTATGTTATCGGCTTGGAGTGGGGACGATCCTAGTGTGCGGCAGCTTTGGAAAGTGCCTGAAAGTGAGTGAAATTGGGTAGACGGAACACTTGGGGGCTGTCGATAGCTGTGCTAGCACGAAGTCGCAAGTCATCATGACCGAGGGTTTGAGTGAGCTGGCCTTATTCAGATTGTTGATCACACTAGATAACACGCTCTCTCCCAGAAACTGTAACTAAAGTCTGCTCAGCATAGTTACAGTATAAATCACAGGTTGACTCTGTGGATGTTGAACAAACACAAATGTGCTTGAGCGAGCGTCTGCAATAGGTATTGGCTAGCCGCCCTAATAGACGGCTAACTTCGAATACGCGTGGCAAGCTATTATATATATATATATATATATATATATATATATAATGAAGAAGTAGATACTTTTACGTCTTAACTATCGAGTGGGTGCTTATATATCTTGTTATCGGCCGCCCCACGCGCACTCATCCCAGGTGCCGCTGGGTCGACCATCTGTTTTCTTGTCATGGACAATCACTGCAATCTTCTGACGCGCGGATCAGCACCTGGTAGCTATGAAGTTATCTTTCAAGTCAAACCGCTGATGCACCTGGCTTCTCTGATGTTGTGGTGTGGTATTGAATGCAAAGTCTACTGAGACGTCATCCAGGATAATTCACATGCCACAAAAGAGTTAATTGATTTTTCTTTCATTTTTCTGAAAGACTTCGATTTGCTTGTATTCAAACCATTTTTCCACAACGTTTATTAATTAGCTTTTACGTTCTGAGTGTAGAGTTTACAAAAATATGGTGAGAATATGGATTTGAAACTATACAGACAATTCCCCAAACTAAACATGCTTGGACCGTCTGTATTATTATCTTCAATAAATCATTTTCGAGGTTAAACGCGGGGAGGTAACAATGCTAAATTTTCTTTTTCGAATGAGTAAGTTCAAATTATTTTTCTCAACAAGTCTTAAACGTATGTAAGAAATAAACAGCTGAATGAATATTGAAGACATTTCTAAGATTTTTCTAAAATTGCGTAAAAGATGCGCTGTGAAGTTATGCATCAACTTAACAAGTACCGTTGCTGTCGTTATGAATACAGTTTCCGTCATATCATTAATTTGAATAGAGCCAACAAAATAACAACAATTACGAGAAAATGGCAACCTGCATGGTCCGTATAAATAGTCCCGCCCTTTTGAAAGTGTTTATTTTGCCCGACAAACACCTACGCTGTGGGCGGAACTCGTGAGAACTCTTGAATAAATTGATAAGAGACTTATAAGAAAAAAACTCATGTAGTATCTATCTATCTATCTATCTATCTATCTATCTATCTATTAGGTTGGTGCAAAAATAATGTCGTTTTCTCACATATGTTACTATGTGAGAAAACGACATTATTTTTGCACCAACCTAATATCTATCTATCTATCTATCTATCTATCTATCTATCTATCTATCTATCTCTCTCGCTATATATATATATATATATATATATATATATATATATATATATATATATATATATATGCGTATGTTATTCCCTCGCTCGATCTATCGAGAAATGTATTTATGACCTTTCTTTCTTTCTTCTTTCTTTCTTTCTTTCTTTCTTTCTTTCTATAGACACATTGTCTCTTTTTCTCTCTATCCCTCACCTATATGTAAGTGTGTGTGTGTGTGTGTGTGTGTGTGTGTACAGGGTGCGATAGATAAATTGTCTAAATTACGCAAAAATGAAAATAACACTGGCATCTCGTTTTAACAGATGTATTTAACAAAATTACACAAAAATATCTTGAAATACTAAAGAGTAAATATATTCAGTAAAATCGCCATTGGCTTCAACCATGGCCTCCTGATGACTTCGGAATCTCCTGGAGTTCTTCTGGGCGGTCTCCTTGTTCAAGTTGGGGAATGTGTTCATAATCCTTGCTTTTAGTTTATCTTTGGTTATACAAGAAATTTTGTTGGTCTGCGTCCTACATATAATAATCAAAGGTATTGCAGTCTAAGGAGTTAACTGGCCAGATGTAATAAAAATAGAAATTGCCGACACCAATTTACCCATCGCATCCAACATATAAATATATATATATATATATATATATATATATATATATATATATATATATATGCCAAAATCCCTGTTATATCTATCCATCTATCTGTCTATTCATATGCATCAATTGCATGTCATATATATATATATATATATATATATATATATATATATATATATATATATATATATAATAAACTGTATTATTAACTAACGCATTTTATCCAATTCGGCTAATGATAGTTTTCCTATTGTCTTTTACTTTTATATATATATTATCTTTTTCTACAGGTTAGCATGGATTTATATCTTCTCTTGAATTATCCATATTGATTATGAAGTTATATATATATATATATATATATATATATATATATATATATATATATATATATTATAATAAAAAGAAAGAACAGTAAGATATATAATACGGTGTTCTTATTGATATTTTTATTTTTACAAAACAGTGCTCAATGTAAATATAGAGCATAAATATTATAAATTATATGATTTAAAATATGGTTTCTTCGCTACACAGGAATTACCATGTTTCAAAGTATGCCAATGCAATATCTCATCTATTAAGAATTCTGAAAACATAAAGATCTATATAGGTTGCACAAGCCATGAGTTCAAAAAGAGATTTAAACTTCATTTAGGATAAATAAATACCGAAATAATATGTCCCTATCAAAATATTTCTGGCACTTAAAAGAAACCAATAAGACACCTACAGTAAAATGGAAATAAATAAGAAAAGCTAGAAATAGGCAGGCCATTAAATGATCCATGATTTTGTGCATACATGAGAAACTATAAAGTTTATAAAAATAAAAATTTACTGAATTAAAGAAATGAAATAGCTATTCTTTACCGACATTGTCAAATATTTTCATTAAATAATATTTAAAAATAAAATAAAAATTATAAAAATGGGAGCTGGTAATATACATACTTATATTTGATATGTAATAACAATTTTTAAATAATTTAAGTAATTCTATTACATTTATTTGATTTAAAAAGAAATATATATTTTATAATTGTAGTTCAATATAACATATTCTAATCCAAACACCCTTTTTAGGAATAATCTTTAAGTATACAATTACGGATTTAAAGGAAAAGAATGCCGAAAACCTTTTTGTCGTTGGTAAAAGAACAAACAAAAAAACAAAAAAAAAAAAACAGACGACATGCATTTAACGGATGTCAAAATTCGTTGAAACATGCTAATAATTAAATTTGAGGGTTTTCGATTCAGTTTTTGAAACAGGGCAATTCCTGTGTAGCGAAGAAACCATATTTTAAATCAGTTAATATATATATATATATATATATATATATATATATATGTATGTATATATATATATATATATATATATATATATATATATATATATATATATATATATATATATATATATATATATCGTCCGGTTCACACTCCTGCCTAGTTTTTGGAATACGCTTTGTTTCTTGTTTAGCATTGTGCGTCTGTCTCTTTCTGAAATCTTCTTATTCTCTTTCACTCCTAGTAGCCCCTTTTTCTTGGTGGAATTATGTCCTTGCTTTGGGCGAATTTATTATATATATATACATATATATATATATATATATATATATATATATATATATATATATATATATATATTATCAAGGTGTGTGTGTGTGTGTGTGTGTGTGTGTATGTATCTTCTTACGAATTGAATTTTATTCATATATTAATACCGATTAATTTAAGTACTTCAGATTTACTCAGTCAGTTAAGTGCCGTTAGTGATAAACACTTTCTCTTCATGACTGACTAGGCAGAAGAATATTGTCCCGCTCCTTTCTTCGGTTAACTGTTTGCCAAGCAAGTCTATAGGATCCAGTATATCCTGTTATCAAATCCATGGCAATTGCAGGGGAAAAGAGATGGATTCATCCCTTTCCTAAGCGTATTTCAGCGCAAGAGAATATAACGAACCCGACAGGAATTCGAACTCGGCTCCTTAATTTTTCATTCCGAATCGATACTGATTTTACGAATTAAAAAATTACATGTTAAAAATCATGGGGTATGAGTATATTAGTATTACCTACAGTAGGGGGAGTGATTTACAATAAATTTGCAAACTGGCCCCACAACCGCTATTAACTTTTCTAAAATCAATTTTTTCCCGATATTCATAATCTGATATTCTTAATTAATCAATCAATCAATCAATCTCTCTCTCTCTATCTATCTATCTATCTATCTATCTATCTATCTATCTATCTATCTATCTATATATATATATATATATATATATATATATATATACTGTTTACACGTTATTTTTATAGGTAGAAAAAATTAAGTAAAAGATCTGTTTATAATAATCAATATTAAGTATATTTGCTTTAATATTTGTATCTATAAAAATAAGCTATAAACAGAAAATATATGACAATAATTGTCGGAATTAGTCCATTTCATAATATATATATATATATATATATATATATATATATATATATATATATATATTTCATAATATAAATATATATATATACATATATACATACATACATACATATATATATATATATATATATATATATATATATATATATAGAGAGAGAGAGAGAGAGGGAGAAAGAGAGACAGTTCCTAATCTATCTCTCTCACTCTCTCTCTCTATATATATATATACATGGAGTTCTTTATCTCTCTCTCTCTCTCTCTCTTTGTGTGTGTGTGTGTGTGGTGTACTTAATCTATATTAATCTAATATTGATAAAAAAGGTTATTTCAGGTCGCAGTACAATTCCACCGACGACTGTGTTGGTTCAATCTTCTAACCCTTGAGAGCTTACCTGTTTTGAATATCTGCATTCAAAATCCTGCCTATTACTTGGGCTCGAAAACCAACCACTCACCAGTGACAAATGCGCGACACGATGTAAGGTGAAACCGTGCACATGTCTTTACTAAGCTTTGTTCCGTACGGCACACAGCCAGGTTACTTTGAATAGCCAACAGGTGTTTTACCAGCCTTAAAACTCAGAATTCGATAACCTATATTTTCACCTAGGCTCGAACAACGACCATTAGAATCGACGGGAAATGTAGAACTTTTTCGGTCTTTAGGTGGATCCTATTCATGTTTCATTTACCCACTCTTGAGCGAGCGAGATGACATTGAATGCCGAATTTGGTCGGGTGTCACTGCAAGCATTATAGTTGTGGGTGTCGAATGATACAAGTGACGTTTTGAAACGAATATCTTCTTGGACTAATATTTATCGTGAAAACAATAGTCACGATCACCGGTTTATAGCTACACTGCTGAAACACAATACGTACCGCAGATTTTAGACACTTTTCTTCTTCATTGTGCCATACTTCTTCAGGACGTGGGCGATCATGACTCTCCGCAACATCATATAATTTGTAGTTTATAGTAAGGTTTGTTTATTTACAATCCTTTCAACTCCACATATACTCGTCAGGCAGGTGGCCTGCTACATCATTTTGTCCATTTTTTTATCATTTCATCTCAAGCAAGGCAACAAAGCCACTAAGACACAAGGGCTTACTGAGTATGGATGAATATAAGAAAAAACGCATTATGATGGAACGAAAACAATAAAAGAACAGAAATTAAGTAAACAGAAGATAAAGATTGATATTGCTTTAAAATTTTTGAAGATAAAAGTTGACTGGAAAGCAAGAAGCTGGAAGTGAGTTCCACGGGCAAGAAGTGCTGTAGAAGAAACTGTTAGCATAGAACTTACGGTTACATGTAACCATTTTGACTGCAAGATGATGAGATTGTGCAGCCAATCTAGTAGTGTGCTTAAATTCATAGAGTTTAGGTACCACAGAAGAGAATGATATGTATTTGTATTTTTGTACAAAATACGGTAGTCAGTCATGTTCCTTTCGATAAATGACTGACGATGCAGATTTTTTCTTGCAATAGTTTGCCATTTTTTTCTGCGGTAGACCAGTTGCCATCCAAGGCCACAGAACCTGTGCTATTTACCCATAGCTAGTGTGGGGGGAGAAAAAGAGGATTCATACCTTTCTCAAGGGTATTAGCACCTAAGTGAATGTAATGGATTCAACTGGATTCCTCAATCCAAGCCGCTATCCATTGCACCACTGTGCAGCACAAGGGCAAAAAGGGAAATGGGGAAACATTAAACTTAGCTAGCCACAAACACTGACCCAAACATATACGCATTCTTACTTACCTTTATTACTACATCCACCATAATACCGCAATGTCTCTATGAAAGTCCTAATTAGACCCCATATGTACAATTCATTGTCTGTAGGGGGGGGAATAAAATAATAATTTAAAAATTTAAACCACAATGAATATTACCACAGTACCACAGAGGAGAGTTCATCAGAACGTTTGGCATGAAAATATTAATAGAAAAGACAGAGATAATCTACGTTACGGCGGTGGGAAAGTGGCTGAAGCCGAGATGCCAGATTAGGATCAATGACATTGCAGCTTCTTTGGATTTTATCAAAGATCTCTAAATATATATCAGAAGCATTGGACCAAATGAGGCAGCAATATTCAAAACATCGACAAAGAAAAAAATGTCTAACACGTCACAGAGAAACATCTTCCAGTAGACCCTAGCAGTTGATTGATTTTTTGCCTTCGATATGCCCTATGAGTGTTAAATTTTCTAAACATTCCTTCCACATTATCTGCCCCTGAAATGTCTGCTTTCTTTTTCTGTTTTCAAAAGTGTCCTTTTTGTTTTCATTTGGAGTAAGACTTCTTCGTTGTTTACACTCCGTTCAATGTATTCTCAGCATCCTTCTGTAGAACCACATTTCTGTTACCAACAGTCTTCTCTATATCAGTAAGGAGATTGATAAGCATTCACTGTCATATAAGAGGATTTGCATTACATAGAATTTAGCATTGTGAAATTTTCGCGTTTCTTAATACTTTCCTTAGTTTTTCGGAGGCCTCTTCTGCTATTCCAATGCGCTTCCGGGTCACATGTTCCATTCTGTTTTAAAACAGTTCACAGATATTTTAAGGGCGTGGATCATGGCTCCACGTAACTTTTTATACTTGTAGCTCTTAGGGAGTTGTCTTTTTGGCAACCCTCCCAATCCTCTTCCGTCATCCATTCTCACAATCTGCCTTCTTCTGTCACTTTTGTCTTCGATGAATCTGGTGAATGTCAAATTCTACAAAGCCCTCCTTCATTAGGTGTCCAAGAAATTTCTTTTGCCTTTGATTTTGATTATAAGTGTCTTTTTGTTTCTATTTCCCTTCAGATTTCTTCGCGGCTTATACACTCCGTCTATGGTATTCTCAGCATCCTTCTGTAGACCCACATTTCTGTTGCCTACAGTTTTTTCTTCATCTGTGAAGAGTTTGTTCAGCATTCATAATTCAGCATTGTTTTAATTTTTTCTAACGAAATTTTCTCATTTCTTACGATTTTGTTTAGCATTATGGGTTTTCTGCTATTCCAATACATGTTTTGAATGAATATATATATATATATATATATATATATATATATATATATATATATATATATATATATATATATAACCAAGTATATGATTGGTGTATATGGAATGAATTCCAATAACCAACAATTACTATTCTTAAAAGAGTGCTCAATACATATATATGTATATATATATATATATGTTTATGAATTCAGTCTTTGTCAAAAAGTTATATTCACCAAAAAAGAACGGCTAAATTAAGAAAGTGGTCAATTTTCATAAAACGAAAATGTTGGGAAAATTAAGATATAAAATATCCGAAATACTGACCCTTATGCAACCAAGGTTTCTACCAAGATGGTTTCGAAAGGCAGTAAGTCTAACGAAAACATCTTGGTAGAAACCTTGGTTGCATAAAGGTCAATGCTTCGAATATTTTGTTATCACAGAATAGTTCAGTTCTCTTTTCTTTGTTTCTAAGAAAATTTTGTGTTTCATAATACTTTACTTGGATTTTGCAAGGCATCTTTTGCTATCCCAATGCACCTTCGGATTTTGGCGTCGCATTTTCCATCCTCTGTTAAAGCACTTCCTACATATTTAGATTTTTGTACTTGTTTGATTTTGTTGTGTTCAATTCGAAGTTGACATTTTTTTTACCCATCCTCTTGCTGACAACCACACATTCTGTCTTCTTAAAATTGATGTTTAGTCCTTTCTTCTCGCTTTCCTTTAAGATCTTGTCTAAGAGTTCCTGTAGTTTTCCATCTGCGCCTGTCATCAGCAAAGTGTTATGCACGTCCTTTTTATTGCTAGGATTGTATCTACCAATACCTAACCTTGCTAGAACCTATAGCTCCCTTAGAATAGCCACACTGTAAAGGCTGAATAATTCCGCTTTAGTGAAAAAGGATATGTATGATAGATTTTACAAGTATCTCATTGACTAATTTGAAACTGTATTGCTGAGACGGAACACATACTGAGCTTTTTTCATGAATATGAAAAGACAGTTCACAGGGGAAATGAAGCAGAATATGTAATGCGTATTTTACAAGTATGTAACTGGTGAATTACCGAAACAGAATATATATTATGGATTGTACATGTGTTTAACTGATTAGTTTGCAAATGTAGTGTTTAAACTGAGTACCAGTGGTATATTCACCACACATATAAGATCTTATGACCCGAATCATTGTTTAGTCTGAAGAAGTCATTTAGAAGTACTAAACTCGTCATATAGAATTTTTTCCACTATTTACATTATTCGGATTATTGTTGACATATTTATCACAACGTTTTGGCCGTTGTATACACCGGCCTTCTTCAGGTGGTTGGATTGTCGAACTGAAACCTTTATTTCGCTCACCGGGGTAGACTGTTCTAGTTCCACATGCCATGTCTAATGGATGTCAGTTGTCAGTTATCAGTTATCTCCTGTTAAATCACCTCTCCAACTTCTCCACTGCTTTAACCTGGTATTGAACTCACAACTCTTAATACCTTATCTCAGAAATATAGACAGATACTGAAGGGCCGAAACGTTGTAATAAATATGGCGACAAAGATGAGAACAATAGTCCGAATAATGTAAATAGTGTACATAATACTTCGTCTCAGAAGTATAGACAGATACTGAAGGGCCGAAACGTTGTAATAAATATGGCGACAAAGATGAGAACAATAGTCCGAATAATGTAAATAGTGTACATAATACTTCGTCTCAGAAGTATAGACAGATACTGAAGGGCCGAAACGTTGTAATAAATATGGCGACAAAGATGAGAACAATAGTCCGAATAATGTAAATAGTGTACATAATACTTCGTCTCAGAAGTATAGACAGATACTGAAGGGCCGAAACGTTGTAATAAATATGGCGACAAAGATGAGAACAATAGTCCGAATAATGTAAATAGTGTACATAATACTTCGTCTCAGAAGTATAGACAGATACTGAAGGGCCGAAACGTTGTAATAAATATGGCGACAAAGATGAGAACAATAGTCCGAATAATGTAAATAGTGTACATAATACTTCGTCTCAGAAGTATAGACAGATACTGAAGGGCCGAAACGTTGTAATAAATATGGCGACAAAGATGAGAACAATAGTCCGAATAATGTAAATAGTGTACATAATACTTCGTCTCAGAAGTATAGACAGATACTGAAGGGCCGAAACGTTGTAATAAATATGGCGACAAAGATGAGAACAATAGTCCGAATAATGTAAATAGTGTACATAATACTTCGTCTCAGAAGTATAGACAGATACTGAAGGGCCGAAACGTTGTAATAAATATGGCGACAAAGATGAGAACAATAGTCCGAATAATGTAAATAGTGTGCATAATACTTCGTCTCAGAAGTATAGACAGATACTGAAGGGCCGAAACGTTGTAATAAATATGGCGACAAAGATGAGAACAATAGTCCGAATAATGTAAATAGTGTACATAATACTTCGTCTCAGAAGTATAGACAGATACTGAAGGGCCGAAACGTTGTAATAAATATGGCGACAAAGATGAGAACAATAGTCCGAATAATGTAAATAGTGTACATAATACTTCGTCTCAGAAGTATAGACAGATACTGAAGGGCCGAAACGTTGTAATAAATATGGCGACAAAGATGAGAACAATAGTCCGAATAATGTAAATAGTGTACATAATACCGCATCTCAGAAATATAGACAGATACTGAAGGATTTTTTCCATTTTGTCATTCAGTTACCAACAATTTATCTGATAAATAGACTTTATATATCCAAATCCAAAACAAGGCTCATTCACTCTTCGGGAGTGAGGGTGCATAAGGACCACACTTTAAGCTATTTAACCCATATTTGGGGTGGGTGAGAAGTTCATATGCTTTTTAAGAGCGCTTGTTTTTGTGCGGGTGGGATTCTGCTTACTCTCCTCACCAGACCAAGTTCTGGTGGGGTGGGGGAGCTGGTTTAGTCCTCGACCACTCGCCCAATCAGAATTGTTGTGCTCCTAGACAGGTTGCCATCCAACGCTATAGGATCCAGTCTATACCGGTTTGATGAAAAAGAGATGGATTCAAACCTTTCCCAGCGGTATTAGCACGTAAGTGAATGTAATAGATCCGACTTGAATTCGAACTTGAATCTCCGTTTCTTCAATTCGAACCGCTATCCATGACTCCCTCGCGCCACCGGAATCATATTCTTAATGATTTTACAAATATCTGTCAAAACGCTAAAGAACTGTTTAAAAAAAATATGCATTTAGCTCGAAATTATTTTTTCTACTGAAAAAGTCCAAAGCTTCAATTGAAACTTCATGATTTTGACAGCTGTGTCTTAAGATCTTTACCTACGTCCTGAAATGCATTACCTTCGTTGATCGTATTAGGGGGGAATTCTTAGAATTCCTTCTGCTTTTTGCAAAACGTTATCTATTTTCAGTCGACTATTTCTTGTTCTTGCTATTTTGATCTTCGCACCACATCATACACCGCCCCCGATCCAGAAAACCCAGCTACCGATAAATTCGACATAATTTGGCGGTCGACCGAACGGACGGATGGAAACACACACACACACACACACACACACACACACACACACACACACACACACACACACACAAACCATCCATATTCTTTGATTTCGGAAGAAGGTACTTTTTAATTTCCTGCGCGAACACGGATGATGATGCTCTAAATGTAGCTTAGATGTGGCACAGGGCCGGATGTATGAGACACACATTGATGATCGAACTCACTATTCAGTCGTAATTGCTCTAGCAAGGCAAGATAGCTGAACACGAATGAATCTACATAGGCGTACAAGGCCCATTCGGAACAGATCCAGAATATTTCAAGTACCATTTTTCTCTAAGCTAAATGCTACAAACAAAAATTAAGGAACACAAGCAAGACGCTGATGGCAACTGCACAAGAGAAGTTTATCAAGTATTTTAAAAAGTGCAAGGAACGGTGGTATGCATGGATGAGGTCCCAAAGTGAGTAATTTCAGAGACAAAGAAGTTAAATAGATGTCCATAATTTCAAGTCTTTTTACGTTTAACTTCTGCCATCCATTTTTTGTCTTTGTTTACCATAAATTTATTCAAATTCCTTCAGTAGGTTACTCGCTTTCTTTCTTTCATTATGTCTTGTATATGTTAAATTCCCCACGTTCACTTTGAAGGTTGCCAGCTGCCATTTTATGAAAAGGACGGTCTTTTATTCAACCATTTCTGTCCTTGTACTTTGTTGAATACGGAAAGGATATTAAACAACCGTTACTTTAAAAATATTTTTAATTTGGAAAGGATATTAAACGACCTTTATTTAAAAAAAATACTTTTAATTTGGAAAGAATATTAAATGACCTTTATTTTAAAACTATTTTTAATATGGAAAGTATATTAAATGACCTTTATTTTAAAATACACAACCTTTATTTTAAAAATACTTTTAATTTGAAAAGGATATTACATGACAAATTAAATTTTAAAATTAATTTTATTATTATGAGTACAACTTGCAATATAAAGCTAAACTTTTAGCATAATTTTGCAATAATTAATTAGAAATTTAGCTGGTAACCCTGATAAATTCTACAGTGTGATTCCATTTACTCGCCCGATACACTCGCTGGCGGTATATGACGTGAAAAGGCACTACGTGATACCACACGCACGCATTCTTAGGTATTAGCTACTGACTTGTTGTGAAGCCGCAAGCTGCCAAGTGGCTGTTTGTGATTCGTGTATTTCAAAATCCTTTGAAAAATGGTGTCAGTGCGGGTGTGAATGTAGAAATAGTATTCTTGTATTTTTTATGAGTCTTGTTTATCAGAATAACTGATCCTTCTATGAAATTTGCGGCATAAAATAAACCAAATATTGTAAGTGGAATCACCTTCTTTACTTCTGAATTCCAACTGCAAGGAGAAAGTTTCACTCAGGTAACTTTTAACCAAGAAACGCTACTTATGCTTCTCTGATCACTCCAATCTTAAACTCTTCAAGTTAAGGGTCAACCTGCTGGAATCTGACTGGAATTGGAACTCGGCTCTCCGGTTAACAATTCCGAGCCATTATCCATTATATCAACCGAAAATCCAAATATTCGCAAGTGGTCACCTATCTAGGCAACCTAGGTACTAACTAGGCTCGACGTTGCTTAACCGGTGATGACACGGGAACCAATGTTTCAACGGGATGTGGCCGAAAGCCTATAGTCATGATATTTTCAGCTAATTAAGACTGACGACTGTAATGAATTTTTCCTAATTCTGCTTGAACGACACCCCCCCCCCAGCTGAAAAGAACACTGTCTCCCAGATGAATAGAACACTGTCTCCCATCTGATCAGAACACTGTCTCCTAGCTGAATAGAACACTGAATAGGCACTAATTTGTAGCAGATGCCGTCAATGAACATAATCTCTGCTGGCCATCTTACCGTGTTTCAAGTATGATAGAAATTAGCAATGATTACCATATTTCAGAGATGAGGTCAGTTAGTTATGTGCCATGTGTGATACACGCTTTCGATACATGACTGACGAGGCAGATTTTTTTCCCGCAGTAGGTTGCCATTTCTTTCTGCGGTAGACCAGTTAACATCCAAGAACCATCTATAGAACTCAGTCTGTCCTGCTATTTACCCATAGCTGGAGGGAGAATAAGAAGATTCATACAAGGGGATTAGCAAGTAAGTGAATGTAATGGATTCGACTGGAATTCGA
The DNA here is from genome assembly GCA_963932145.1 of Acanthosepion lycidas. NCBI lineage: Eukaryota > Metazoa > Mollusca > Cephalopoda > Sepiida > Sepiidae > Acanthosepion > Acanthosepion lycidas. The sequence continues at coordinate 15,394,126 of OZ010610.1, read as the reverse complement.
ATTCGGCTCTCAGATTCCTCAATCCGCGCGGCTATCCATTACACTACCTCCAGAGATGTAACTGTTTACAGTATTTACCTCGTTCGAACTGTTGTCCGCATTTTCATTGACATACTCACGACGTTTCGGCCGTTGTACGCTCCGACATTCTTCACGTGATATACGTTGGAATTTCGAAAACTATAAGTATAGAGATCTAGAGAAATATCACAATATAGAAATTGTAATATGAGCTCTGATAAAAAACGGTCGCTGACACTTTAGGTTTATTAGTCCCCAGAATTCACTCACTGTTGTCCCCATGGACACGTGGCACAGTAGGTTGAGTATTCCAAAAAGTGACTGGACCCAAAATATTGTGAGTTCAATACTTGGCCCCAGCTGAGGGAACAAAAACTCGGAGAGTTAAGTTAATATAGGGAATTAACTGAAACATATATATATATATATATATATATATATATATATATATATATATATATATATATATATATATATATATTTCAATAAAGGTGCAATTAATTTATAAATTCATGAATCATTCATACAAAAAAGAAATACAGAGCTTAATGATTTAATTGGCGAGAATCCATCGTCGCAAACAATTCAAATAAGATACATAAACCCCGAACCTGTACATGAATGATATGATCCTCGTTTACAAATTTCAGTTGCATAAGGTCTTTTTATTTTTACAAGCTTTCGTCTGTTCCTACAGACATCCTCAGGTATGGAAATAGATTTTGTTCTTGTTTTTACTCTCAGTAATAAGAGGACAATAATAACAGTAATAAGTTGTCCTCATTGTTTTTTATATGAACAATTCATGAATATATATATATATATATATATATATATATATATATATATATATATATATATATATGAAGGAATGGAACGTGGAACTAGAACAATCACCTAGCGTGAAACATATAAAGGGTTCGGTTCGAAATTCCAATGTATATCCCCTGCAGAATGTCGGAGCGTACAACAACCGAAACGTCAGGCGACAGAGATGAGGACAACAGTCCGAACAATGTAAATATTGTAAAAAGGCATTTGATTACGTTTATAATTTATAGCTTTCTTAATTCGGAATAATCTTTTACAGTTTTTTTCTCGCCAGAACTGCTCTGTTTCCATTTTTAAATGAAACCTATTAATTAAAGAAGAAACTAAGGCAATTTAACCGTCTAAAACGTTTATTTTATCATTTCACCACAAGCAAGACAATAAAGCTACTAAGATACAAGGGTTTACTGAGTTTGAAACAACATGAGAAAATATAAAAGATTATTAAGGATAGATAACAAAAAAGATAGATATGTGTGTATGTGTGTGTGTGTGTATAGGGGTAGATAGTTTCACTTATCGCCCGGTTCACACTCCTACCCGGTTTTTTGAACAGGGATAGAAGTTTATCGCTTGTTCCCTGTTTAGGATTGGGTTTTCAATTCCTTCTAAAGTCTTCTCATTCTCTTTCACCTCCCCCCTTGCGTCTTAGTGGCATTATCGTCTTGCTTGGGGTGAATTGTTTAAAAGACAATAAAATCTATAATAAGCAAGAGAAGAAAAACAGTTTGAATAAATTAAACAAAATTAAATTGACAACTGACAAAATTAAACTGATAATTCCTCATCTCAAAAATGAAATATAAAATTATGAACGAGAAAGAATATTGGATGAAGCTTTTGTAAAATATTTCTGCTCTAAGCGTTTAAAGAACGGCAGAAAGGGGCAACTGCCTCCACACGCACAGTGAAAAAAATGATACGTGCTTAGCAAAAGCAAACAAACAAAAAAGGTAAACAAAACATTTATGACTCAGAGCCACACTGATCAGGAATTTACGACTGCTATTAAGATTATTTTTCTTTTTTTCTTTTTTCTTTTCCAAGTGTCATATTTTTTTACGATGCCCCAACCCAGATATTTACGAATTCTCATCGACTTTAACAGCTTTGCCCTCTGTGTTGTTTAAATTCTTGGGGAGAATCCCTCCTTATTCTAATTACATTGTTATCGTCCCTATTATCATTTACAATCATTTTCCACACCAGGAATAACTGATTAATTTCACTCAAGATTCTGCATACTTCTAGCTCGAGAACTTTGTCAGGTTCATGCCTGTAGCATTTATTTACTCTGTGAAAACATCACTTCTCACATCATTGCTAATTAATGATCTTGGCAGCTTTTTATATCATTATCAGCTAAACTTGGATCCTGAAACACAACTATTATTATTATTATTATTATTATTATTATTATTATTATTATCCTCATTATTATTATTATTATTATTATTATTATTATTATTATTATTATTATTATTTCCTTGGATTTCTGTCGTATACACATTTCCATTCGGGTCCCAACCAGAGACCTAAGGTCAGAAATGGATTCATGACATTTTCCATTGATTTTTGTTATACAAAAAAAAACAGAAACAAAAAAAAAACAAAAACAAAAAAAAACAAACTACAATCACACACATTTAACATAGAAAAAGCTCCTCGTAATGTATGAGAGTCGTACTTGTGGGTACAATTTTTTTTGTATTTCTTTAATGAAATCTACCAGGAGTCCAACTACAACGACAACTATTAATGTCCTCATGTGCCAAATTTTTGAGATTTCCAATTCAAGATCGTCGTAATTTGCTAGTTTTTTTTTTTTTTTTTTTTTTTTTTTTTGTAATGGTATATTACAATTTGCAGGAACTGCCATTCTAGTTATGTGGTCTTTGATCACGATGTCTGGGTGATTAGCTTTGATTGTTTTGTCTGTGTTTCGTGTAAAGTGCCACCAAATTGTTACAGGCCCTATGTCTCTCTAACTGGGTCTGGGTGATGTTCATACCATTTTCTTGCAGTTTCCTTCTAGTAAAAGTGGCATATTTTCCAGTACATATATTGGCCCACTCTATCATGCCGATTTTTATATTCATTTGGTGCTAAAACCGTGCAGCGTGATGCAAGATGGTCAGTTGTTTCTGGATATTTATCACAAAATCTGCATTTTTGACTAACACATTTTCTCAGCATGTGTGCTTGGTAATTTCTAGTAAACAAACATTGGTTTTGTGCAGCAAGAATAAAACTTTCGGTTTCAGCTTTTAGCCCTGCACTATGTAATCACAATAACTATGGGGGTTTTTGTTTACATCAGTTTGTTTGGTACAGGAAGACCATTGACCATGTAGAGGTTTATCTTGCTATTGGTTTTTTTTTGTTTTTTTTTTTGCATTTGTGATATTGTATTGGCTTTTTTTTTAATTTTTTTTTATAAGCATTTCACCCTAAGCAAGGCGGGAAGCCACTAGGACGCAAGGGGTTACAGAAAATTTAGAGCAAGATCAGATAAGAGTGATAGAAGAAAGGATGAGGGTAGTGGATAGATCAAGGCAACTGGAGATGTCGATTGACATTACACTTGAATAGCTGGAGATTTGCTTTCATTTTTAGGTTTTTGCCGCTGCAGTAGATATATTATGATTTACTTGAATTTCTTCACGCACTTGAAATTCCATTTTGAATTTATTGACTTCCTTTATTACTAAATAATGTTTTTATTTATTTATTTCATGTTCTTTTATACAGATCCTCACCCCCGTCTTCTGAAGTTTCCAGGTAACTTTGAAGCTCATTTTTTTTGGTTTTATTTTAGTTGAATTAATCCTCTGCCTTCTTCGGATCTGTACACATACAAACGATCAACATCAGCCTTAGGTTGATACGTGCAATGGTAAGTGAGAAACTTTCTCGTTTTGATATCCATTATTATTATTATTATTATTATTATTATTATTATTATTATTTCCTCAAGTTTTTTCGTTGTTTTTTTTTCGTGCTTTCTTATTGACATGGCAGTCCCTACAAATTTAATATACCTTTGAAGATCTTTAACAAACTATCCAATTACAACGACCTTAAATTGGAAATCTAAAAAAAATGGCACATAGGGAAATCAATAATTCCAGTTGTAGTTTGAACTCTTGGACTGATTGAAATCATTGAAGTGTTTCCTAGCAGCCAATGCCTTAAAGAAATACAAAATGTATTCACAGGCATAGTTCACATATTACAAAGAGCTTTATCTGAATAAAAACACAACACACGTGGCCTGAAGATCGCGTTCATGCATGGTGTTTTATTCATGAACGCGATCTTCAGGGCATGTGTATTGTGTTTTGATTCTTCTATTTATATATGCTGGTAAATGTTGCATTTTGGGTAGCAAGGTCAATTGTATTATCCTGACGCTTATTGGGCGGGTGGTGACAGTCATGTTTCAAATTATTCTATAGGATATTGAGTCGGAATAACTGTCGCCGCTCGGCGTTGTCCTTAGTATCCACTTTTATAGTTATATTTACATAAACTGTAAATCAGATATTGACCACTATTACCCAGAAATATAGCATACATTGAAATTATATTGTTATCTATCTATCTATCTATCTATCTATCTATCTATCTATCTATCTATCTATCTATCTATGTATCATGTATATTTGCGCAACAACATATGACGGACAATCCATATTTTTAATGTTATGGAGGTGGTAGAGGGATTGCAAAAATTGTCCGCAGTGTCTATTTTACCAAAAGTTTTCGGCCACTTCTGGTCTGACTGTTTACTTTTTTTATTGTGTTTTTTTCGTCCAATTTTTGGATAGATATAGATAAATATATAGAAATAGACGGTGTGAACATAGAAATAAACACAATGGCAATTATATTTCGACACTACAAACGGGTCTTCTCGAGCGATGGCAAACTACTAGCGAGTGAACGATTAATTTCAAAAGCAGAATATTTCGTTATTTTTAGAGAAAAAAAACAACCTATATATATATATATATATATATATATGTATTATATATATATATATATATATATATATATATAATTCAAAATATATATTTACATAGATATATACATATATATATGAAATATATATACATATATATACATATATACATATATATATAAAATATATTTACATATATATAAAATTCAATATATATATATGCATATATATATAAAATTCTATATATATATACATATAAATATACATATATGCAAATATAGATATATATATAAAATATATAGACTTATATATATATATAAAATTCAATATATATATATATATATATATATATATATATATATATATGAAGAAATACAGTTTTAAGGTGTGCTATATTTAAGGATAAAGTGCTCAATATCAGAGATAGAGCGTATCTAAATATAAATATAAAAGTGAATCTTTAAGTCAATACTCAGAGGCGACAGGCTGTTTGATACTAGACCCAATCTGATCATTGCGTCTAGCATGAAACAGCCTATCGCCTCTGAGTGTTGACTTCAATGTTCAATTATATATATATATATATATATATTTGTGCAGCAACCTTTCTTTCAAACATGTTTCATTATATGACAAAGAAGCAGAATTTGATGATTTCTTTTTATGTAGTTTTTCTAATATTCTTACATTAATCCTGTTTGGTGGTGTAAGGGAGTGTAAACATTGTCCGAAGTTATGTCAGGTGCTTTCGGTCACTTCTTTAGCTATTTTCAAGGGCTTTGCTGTTAAGTGTTGTTAATTTCTTTTATTGGTTGTCTGTTTAAGATGTAGTTGTGAGATGTCTATATTATAGCAACGTTTATACCGCGAAAGGATTGTGGCTGGAATTCGAGTTGGCGCCTTTCTAAAAAAAAGCACTTGTAAAACATCATTTCCATTAGTAAATAATATATATATATATATATATATATATATATATATATATATATATATATATATATATATGTGTGTGTGTGTGTGTGTGTATCTGTGTGTATGTTTTATTACTTAAACGGCATTTTTAATGGATACTCGTACTTGAGTAGACGTTCCGTTTATTTATTAAACAGTACATTTATTTATTTTTTCTACTGACCTGAATGTTCAAGAAATCTCACAAGTAAAAAATATACGTATTTCTGCAGGATTCGAATCTGGGTTCCCCTACAGGAAAACTGTCATTAGATCTGACTTGCTTTGCCCCCTCGGCTACATAGGGCCTCGATGACCAAGCAAAGTTGAATAGTGTCTTTGAACACAGATTTGTCTCTGACTCTTGAAATAAACACATCTTTTCAGTTTCGTATCCTAACGTAAACAAAGTAATTTTTAAAGAAAGGGAATGGATTTATTATTTATTAATCCGACAAATTTATATTAACTTAAACGTTATTTCTAGTGGTTACTCGTATTTGTAGATGCTCTGTTTATTTACTAAACTCTGTATGTGTGTGTCTCTGTGTGTGCACCCTTTTATGGAAAGTATTTGCACTTTATAAATAGCGTGTTGAACATACATATTAATCTGAGATTCGCAATAAAATATGAACCACTTTGTCAGTGCATGCTATGCGAATAGGTAGATTTATTTATAGGGCGTTTAAGTAATCTATAACACGGTTTGTGCTCGCAAAGACAATATAGACAGGTTTTTCCTGTTACCTTCAAAGTTAGGACAGCAGTAATATTTCGATTACAAATAAGAGCAGCAAATTTCTTCATTGAGAATTGATACTATAATTTTATTAGGGCGATAGATTTATCTTTAGAACACCCCCCTTCCCTTAAAAAATCGCAAGGAAATTCTACCTTTTTAGAAAGAAACCTTAGGGATTTAAGTAAAGTCAGAAGATTTGATCTGTTTGGGGAGGAAAAAAGTCATTGCAAAAGAATTCAGATTTCGTTATATGAGCAAAAGAAAAATAATAGAAAAATATTATTTACATTTACAGTGTGCGATTGGCAAATTGTCGCCATTTTATATTTTTAATTTCGCGCATGCGCGTTGTTTGTTTTCGACTTTGTCGACTGCATGGTATAGGAGGGTCGGTGATAAAAAGACCGCCATTTGTTTGGTTACTTCTAATTGGTTTGATACGTGTTATATGTAATGAAGTAACAGATAATATTCAAATATGCTTGAGGAATATTCTTTGTTTTTATCAGTTTTTATCATTTCTATCTTGATCTCTGACTAAGCGTTAATAAAATGAAACACGTCAAATTAAGTTTTGTTTCTTACTTGCTCTTTATCCTATCATATATATATATATATATATATATATATATATATATACTTTAAAATTATGACATTTCCGGATCAAAACAACCCTTTGAACCAGAAGCCGTTGTTTATATTTTAGAAAATTCCTCTTAAGCACATATGAGGCTAGGTAAAAAAATAGATATAAATGTTTAAGTAAATGTCCTGTTTATAATAAACAGTATTAAACAACATTTACCGGCCTGAATGTCCGAGAAATTTTCATAGAAAATCTTCGTCCTCCAACAGAAATCGACGTCATTTGTTTACATTTGGATACGCCTTGAGCAGATATCAATGTACGTGAGAGAATCATGGAAGATTGTAGTTTAAAGACAGTAAAATCGACCTTGCTAACCGAACGCTCCTCTGTGGCCAAATAGGTTAAAGGCACGTCAGGCTATATGGCGGTTCCGTAAATTTTGTTTAATTCTGTTTATTATAAACAGAGTATTTACTTAAATGTTTGTATCTATAAAAAGAATGTATAAACATAAAAATGTCTTAAAATAATTGTCGGACTTTGTCCATTTCATAATGTCGACGTTACACACACACACACACACACACACACACACACACACACACACACACACACACACATATATATATATATATATATATATATATATATATATATATATATATATATGACCATAATGGAGCGGAGGTTTATGGATATTTGATTTAAACCTCCACTACCTTGCGGTCATATGTATGTGTGTGTGTGTGTGTGTGTCATTATGAGCAATTGAGAATGAGTAAATAATAGAGACAACCAGACAGTGAGTGAGTGAGAGAAAGAGTGAGAGAGAGTGAGAGAGAGAGAGAGAAAGAGAGAGAAAGAGAAATACTTATAAAGGATAAGAGAGATAGGCAGGAAAACTCGGTATCACTGAAAAAGATAGAAAAGGGAAAAAGTGAAAGAAAATAATAAACAGAGAGGAAGAGAGAGAAAGTGAGAGTCGGAATAAAAGAGAAAAATAGAAAGAGAGAGTGTTAAAAGGAGTAAAAGAAACAGGGATCGAGAGAGAGAGAGAGAGAGAAAGAGAGAGAGAGAGAAGAAGGGCGAATACGGGAAATGTATAAGTGACAACGTAACTAAAATGGCCAGAGAGGGAAGGAGAGAGAAAATAGAGAATAAATGAAGCAAGAAATCAGAGAAAGAGAGAGGGTGGGGGAAGCGGGAAAGTGAAAGTCAGACATGGAGAGAGAGAGAGAGAGAGAGAGAGAGATTGAGAATTGTTTTTAGTCGTAAATTAAAATGATAAATTAGGAAGGCAATTGTATTTTGACTTTTCAAAAGAAGATGCCAGATTTAGTTACCTCATCAGCCATTTCTTGTTGAAAGAGGCCAGTAGATGGATAACCCCTCTAAAAGTATATATAATATATCATGCATTTAATGGCAGAGATGTCACAGGGGGGTCATTAGTTAACGTGGTTTCATTTCAACCTGATACATTTAAAAAGTACAAGTCGTCTATGACAAGAAATATGGCTAAATATAATTCACTAGGAAGACAATACTACCATATATATATATATATATAAAACAGTATTTGCTGGATATTTTTTTTAATCATTTCACCCTAAGCAAGACGAGAGTGCCGCTAATACGCAAGAGACTACAGAGAATGAAAGTAAGGGAATATACAGAGTGATTGAGGAAAGGATAAAAGGGAGAAGGATAAAAAAGAACGGGAATCAAAGCATTAGAAGATGTCGATTGACGTTACATTTAAATCTTTGAAGATTATAGTTATAAGGGAAGCAAGTAAGATGAAGGGAGTTACACAGTCGGGAAGTGCTAGAGAAGAAGCTGTTGGAGTAGAAGAGGCGGTTACATTTAACTGTTTCGACAGTAAAAGAGTGGGACCAAGATATCAAATAACCCAGTTAGCACAACAGATAATAATAAAAAAAGTTGGCAGGTGTTGATGATTTTACAATTTTTACAAAACGAACAATTCCGTTATCATTTACTTATTTTCGTATTTTCCCAATGAAACATGACCCAGTGTACATGTTAGTACTTCGTATGTCCATTCCACGATTCACCACAGATTCTCGATTTAAATCAGGAAAGTTTCCGGGCAGGTCTATAGCACTTTGGTTTGCTTACTGATAAGGTTTGCCAGCGTGTTCGTGCAGGGTTGCAATTTTCGTACGCTTCCTTGGAGTAAAGTCCATCAAAGGCAATGGCCGTAGGAAAACTAATTGACAGTCGAGACAACAGTGTCTGGGAGTGATGAAAATCCGATGCAATTTGAGATGAGGTATTGCAATTATTTACACTATTTACATTGTTCGGACTGTTGTCCTCATCTTTATTGTCATGCTCATGACATTTTGGCCGTTATACACTCCGGACTTCTTCAGGTGACTGGAATTTAGGACTGAACCCGTTATCAAGGACACATGTCCCAGTGGATAAAAGCTCTTGATCCAAGAGTTATAAGATCACCTGCCTACAGCTGAGGTGAATAAAAAAAAAAACAAAGTTGGAGTTGAGTTAAAGGGAGATAACCGAGACCCCCGGAAGAGGCATGGCATGCGGAACTAGAACAATCCACCAAGGTGGGGGAAATAAAGAGTTCAGTTCGAAATTCTAATCACCTGACGAAGGCCGGAGCGTACAACGGTCGAAACGTCGTTAACATGACAATAATGATGAGAAAATTTATTTTTAAAAACTCCGTGGCGATACCTAATAATATGTTACAGCTTGAAAAAAATTACATAGGGACGATTGTACGATGGGGTCGTATAATACAAAAGTATATAATTTATTTCCAGTTTTAGTTTCACAGTATTATGCACAAGAAAATGAGGTTTGATAATTTTATCGGCGTGTGCTCTAATTTAAACCCGTCTTCAAAAGCCGGCTTTTCTTTTTCTTTTTTTCATATCTAAGATACCACCCTGCTTTGCCGCGGTACAAGAAGCAACAAAGACGCGTTAACAGTTGCAACAAAAACCAGTTCTATTTATCAGCAGCAGCAGCGAAGGTACACTGAGCCGTTGACTGAAAGAAACCCAGGCGCGAAGTCGACGCCAACGCACCGTTACCATGGAAACTTGAAGGTCACCGGAGAAATTAACCTAAACTGCAGATGCCAGTTCTAACAGCATTCTACAGTTGGTCTGAGAAATTTCGGCAAGCCCGAGTGACGTGACGCTGTGAGTAGATAGGATAGTAAAGTCGGTAATTTCCGGATGGGCTACATCGGATAAAAAAAAAACAAAAAACGAAGAGGGTCGAATTTTCAATTGATTTATGGAATGTAAATTCTCACTTTCGCCATATCAGCGAATAAATAATAATAAAAAATTGGAATCCTTGGGATTTTAACTGGGCCACTGTGTCATTCAGACTCAAACAATAGGCACTAGCCGGGAAAAATAGGTATTAGTGAACCAACTTATCTATCTGTCTATATCTCTTCATATCTATCTATCTACTTGTCTCTTCATATCTATCTATCTATCTATCTATCTATCTATCTATCTATCTATCTATCTATCTATCTATCTATCTATGTCTCTTCATATCTATCTATCTATCTATCTATCTATCTATCTATCTATCTATCTATCTATCTCTATCTCTTCATATCTATCTATCTATCTATCTATCTATCTATCTATCTATCTATCTATCTATCTATCTCTGTCTCTTTTTATCTATCTATCTATCTATCTATCTATCTATGTATCTATGTCTCTTCATATCTATCTTTCTCTATTTCTTCATATCTATCTATCTATCTATCTATCTATCTATCTATCTATCTATCTATCTATCTTTGTCTCTTCATATCTATCTATCTATCTATCTATCTATCTATCTATCTATGTCTCTTCATATCTATCTTTCTCTATTTCTTCATATCTATCTATCTATCTATCTATCTATCTATCTATCTATCTTATCATTTTTGCTCATCTTATAGAAGGCCTTGCGATGTGATATGCTTAACCAATTCAAATTATATTATGATTAATACTTTGCGAAAGTAGGTAGACGGCTAACAAGAGACTGATAGTTGGAAGGGTCAGACGGTACACTTGAGTTTTTTGAAGACTGGCACAACAGAGGAGCATTCCCAACAAGATGTGGAATTGTATGCGCGTGTCATAGCTCGACGTCATTTTCATTGGTCGGAACGAGAACTTTTCAGCACCACTCGTTGGAGAAAGAGAAAGAGAGTGAACGAGAGAGACTGAGAAACGAATTCTTCTCGATTGGACACCTGCCAATTTGCACCTGTTGGAATTATTTCTGACAAATTTTCGAAGGTACTTTAAAGTTAAGTAAAGCGTATATAAAAAGAACAAGGTACTGTAGCAAATACATAAATTAAAATAATTAAATAAATAAATAAAAGAATAAATAAATAAATAAATAAATAAAAGAATAAATAAATGATAAAATGGAAGACAGAACAACCATGTTCTTGTTTATCAAGTTTTTTGGCGGCTGAGATTTGAAGCAGCTGTTGATATCTTTATTTTTATTCTGAGTGGAAAGTCTTATAAAAAATGAGTCGAACGATGAGCATAATTTATATCACTTTGTATGCATTTTTTTTCTAAATAAAAGACATAGTTTTAAGGTCAGTCACGTGTTTGTATTCACTGATAGAAATTGAAAGCTGTAGGCATTTGTTAGTAAATCCTTTCCCCATTATTCATGCACCATTTAAAGGTGCATTTACCTACAAATGACTCGATGAATGTTATTATCCTTGTTTTTTAAAATTTTGTTTGCGAAAGGATTTCGCCATTTCATGTCATTAACTTTACTAATGTACTTTTTGTATGGATGATTCATTGTAATATAAATTGAGCTGTATTACATATTTGATCTATATATATATATATATATATATATATATACATATATATATATATATATATATATATATATATATATTATTAAATATAACAGAAAAAGAATGCCTATTATGTTTGATCATGAGCCGTTCTAAGCTTCGTATAGTGGCTTTAATTTCGGAAAACCCTCGGTTACAAACTCATATCCATACAACTGAACATATTAGTTCTATCACTGATATTGCGCAATAAGTACCGGTAATACATATATATATATATATATATATATATATATATATATATATATATATATATATATATATATATATGTGTGTGTGTGTGTGTGTGTGTGTGTGTGTGCATCTAAAGAAAAACGATATCTAAGGTTTAAAATGCATTTAAAAAATAAAAACAATCTTTCTTGAATAATTTATTTTAATCTAAATTTCAAGCTAATACATTAAATTTAACATTTCTAATAAACAAAATACTTTGCTGTATTTCTAGCCGAATTTGAATTTATTGGAATAAGTTTGTTCTTTTTGAAATCGAAAAAAAAATGGGCGTTTTAAGGTTTTTTTTAAAAAGTTTATTTTAAGCCAAGTCTATCTTAGTATTTAACCCATAGCTGGGAGGAGAAGAGATGGATTCATGCCTTTCCCAAATGTATTTGCCCGTAAATGAATGTAATGAACTCGACTGGAATTTATTCCTTTATGCGCAAATACGTTTGGAAAAAGTATGAACCTGTCTTTTCTCTTCCTGGCTATGAGTTAAATAGTAAGATAGATTTGGCCTTTTAACTTTGCTAACCTGTCAAAATGAAGGAAAACTCTGAATTCAAAACTTGTGTTTGGCGGTTTGGGTATTTTATTGTTATAGTGTGAATAGAAGTTTATGATATTTTCATTAGTTGATTTGAGTGTTATTCCAGTACTGATAAATAGAAGAAAATGAACTATTTTCTGAAAGTTATTCTCAAATGCATTAAAAAGAGACTTGTAGAATTTATGGAGAAGGTTAGGTGAACAGTCGAACGTGTTAAAAGTGGTTTGCAAAGTTTTGTGTTGTAGGTTTCTTGTTGTTGATGCTCTAAGGTCAGGTAGATCAATATCTATTAATTCTATATGTTGTTATTAACTGCAAAAAAATACTCTTGATTGTAAATTGCATGCTGTTTAATTCGTAGACATTTTTTAATTTGGGTTTTGATTCTAACACAGAAAATCGAAGAAAAGGACACTGTTTCTGGGAGAGTATACTCCTTATTTTAATAAAAGTAAAATATTTTCAAAACTAAAAAAAGAAAGAAAAATAAGACATGCACAATTTATGGAGAAGGTAATGTGATTAATTCAACATGTAAAAAGTGGTTTGAACGATACTCGAACATTAGATAGCTTTCAGTTCAATATATTAATTATTAATAATCTACGTTATATCATTATATTTATTGCATAAGGGTATTCTCTTTATTCTTCGGTCCTGGCTGAAATGAAATGTAACGGTGAACTGGATTTTGGCCTGTGGGTTGTAGTTTATCGACCCCTTTTCTTTACGGCTCCTTCCTAAGAGCAATGTTATCTTTTTTTTTTAACAGGCGATCGTGTCGTTATCCGTACGGTTTCAGTCACTAAATACCACATTTGTTGGAGTTCGGAATAAAAACTGAATTATCAGCGGTGTCCTTTTCATCGATGTTAAAGCCAGTAGGTCAAGAAATGTAGAAGGGAGATAACTAATGTTGAAACACAAACCACCCTGTTCATTATTGCATGATAACGTCATCTTCAAAGAATGGGCGTCAACCCTTACTGGGCTGGGGGTATCGCCTAGGCACAAAAGATCAGATTAAGCCGAGAGAAACGATAAAGTAATGGCGATAATTACAACTTGTAAAGTGACCGGTAGCGCTAAACATTTCATTGTCCGAGACATTTAAACAGTTGGTTTTCCATACGTTCTTTTGGAGGTGGACGCTTACAAGGTAATGGTTTGGGCCGAAGTTTAATTAATTGCAGATCGATATTATTTCGGAGGCGGATCCAAGATTTTGAGTTCAAAATGAAACCTTTTAATTACTATTTGAATCGTAGCTTTTTTAACATTCACATTCGGAAATCCCGTAACTATCGGTCGTCAAAGAAGCACATACTGTACTGCAGTTTGGGAAAGGAATGAACCCATCTCTTCTCCTCCTAGCTATGGGTTAAATACTAAGATACATTTGGCTTTTTAACCTTGCCAACCAGTCTAAATAAAGGAAAACTCTGAATTCAAAACTTGTGTTTGGCTGTTTGGGTATTTTATTGTTAAAGTGTGAATAGAAGTTTATAATATTTTTATTAGTTGATTTGAGTGTTATAATATTTTTATTATTTGATTTAGGTGTTATTCCGGTAGTGATAAATAGAAAAGAATGGACTATTTTCTGAAATTTACGCTCTTTAATAAAGACAAATCATTCACAAATGCATCAAAAAAGAGACTTGTACAATTTTTGGATGAGGTAAGGTGAATAGTTGAACGTGTTAAAAGTGGTTTGCAAAGTTTTGTTTTGTAGGTTTGTTGCTGTTGATGATCTAATCTCAAGTAGATCTATCAAATCTAAGTTATTAACTGCAAAAAAATTACATTAGATTGTAAATTAAACGCCATTTTATTCGTATGCATTTTTAATTTGGGTCTTGATTCTCCCACAAAAAATGGAAGAAAAGGAGAGTGTTTCTCTTGAGAGCAGTGGTATGTCTTGGGCAATATAACCTGAGACCCATGGTCTCCAGGCTGGTTTAAGTCTCCTAGACTGATCGTCAGCCAAGGCTACAAGACTTAGCCTGCTCTACTTGTCTATATTTCTGAAATGAGATATTACTTGCATTATTAACATTATTCGGGATGTTATCCTCATCTTAATGTTTTGGCCGTTGTACGTTCCGATCTTCATCGGGCGATTGGAATTTTGATCGAACCCTTTATTTAGTCCACAGGGGTCCGAGATCCACATGCCATGCCTCTGACATGTTTACACACACACACACACACACATATGTATGTAGTGCGATGGGAAAATTGTTGCTGCTTTTGTCGACTGCACAGTATATTCATTTGTGCGCCGTCTAAAAAATTATCACTATGACGCAATTTCACTCCGCAAGAAATTTGGAAACGGCATGTTTTACTGCTTGGCATTCGTACCAGAAGCTCCAATACGAACATTTCAGAGTCCTCTGACACACACACATATATATATATATATATTTATTCTCTGTAAATTTACATTGAGCACTGTTTTGTAAAAATAAAAAATATCAATAAGAACACTGGATTATATATCTTATTGTTTTTTCTTTTTATTTATACACACACACAGACACACAGACACAGACACAGACGCAGACACTGACACACACACACACACACACACACACACACACACATATATATATATATATATATATATGTATAATCAATCTAATTCATATATATCTATATCTATATCTATCTCTCTATCTCTCTATCTATCTATCTATCTATCTATCTATATATATATATATATATATATATATATATAAATATGAATTAGTGTGATTGTGGGTGTGCATGAATAAAGACTGATATAAAATATTTAATTACATGGCTTTTGTAACTCACTAACATCTCCATTACAGAAAGTAATTTAAGCTCTTTGTGCCTGTCTGATATTTTGTGATACATTGTTAACAAATTTTTGAACCAAACGTCAATTTTTCGTTATTTCAAGTGAGGATGTTTTAGATATTTCCTAAATGTCAGCTCGACAATATTTAATGTCTGGTCGTGAATTAGGCTAAGGACACGATATTGACTAAGTTTACCAATGCCAAACGTAAGTAAAATGGAACGATAAAATTAGCAGAGAGCAGGAGATGAGCAAGTGGTAAAAAAGGAATATATACAAAGTTGGGATCAAATATAGATCAAATATGGATCAGAATCAAATTCATAAGATACAATGAAAAGTTTATTAATCTTAATAAGTAGAATTCTCTGAGAATACTCTAATGAATCTTTGATAACATTGAAACATCTTAGATTGATAAACGTTGCTTATTTGTTCTTTATAAAGACGATAACTAATTTTGATTCACACTTGCTGCTTTGTACGCAAAGGTTTCTCTTAAAACACAACTGATGCCTCTTAAATCAGATAATGGTTTCATACGGTTTGATGAAATACATTAATGTTTTAATCATATATTTTTTAAAGTTCATTTTTTTTTTAGATTTTAACCTTTCATAAAAGACTTAGAACAAGATAAATAAACCGAATGCGCTAATATTTTAACTGAAGAGGGCCTGCCTTGAAAATCAGCATTTGAAATCAATACACAGGCTCGAACATCGAACATACTCAAGGATCCCAGGATCTTGATTTATTTCTTCAAATTCAATCAAACCGTTTACACTTAGAAGTCTTAAGAGTTAAAATAATTGTTTTTAAATGTTGTTTTGTTTCTTTCAGAAAGCAAAGATTTGGGAAGGCAATATTACTCCATATCCATAATAAATAATGAAACAAGAAATGTATGGTTATCGTATTTTGTATTTTATCATATCTGCCAGAGAAATGTATACACATTTCAGTAAAGGAAAAATCTTGTATAGATATTGTAATACGAAAATTTATAATTATTGTAATACGAAATTTATTCAGACATCACGAGATTAATACAAGTTATTCTACAGTCACAAGAGATGCTCAAAGTGGTGGCCTTTAGCTTCCAAAAATTTATTAGTACCGTGGACTTTTGCTTGGGCAACGCCAAAGTGTCCAGTGGGATTCCTGGACATGAATTTTAAATTTTTTGTCTAAGGGCCGCCAATGTGGACGGTTTTCTACGACAAAAATCTTTTAGAGACCCCATAATAAAGCTTACAAACACCCCTCTTCAAGTTTGAATGAAGTTTTCCTTCTGCTAGACTGATTCCCAACCAAGGCAAAAAAACTCAGCCCGTCAAAAAATGTATACACAATTCAGGAAAGGAAAAACTTGTATAGATATTGTAATACTAAATTCATTCTGATCTGGACTAGCAATTCTGAAATTTTGGATGTTTTACGTGATTTATTTTTTGTATGATAACAATTTTTATAAGTTGGAAATAAATTTGGGAATAATGGACATTAATTGGGAAATTCAGCAAAAATCACCCATGAAATATGAATAATTGTTTGTACGTAAAGTAAGGACCTACGTACATCAAACTGTGTTTAAATTAAGCGACAGAAGAATTATAGTTGAATTTTTAAAAGATAAGCTTAGATATTAATGCAATACTTAAATGGAGCGATCAATTTTGAGTTCTTCTGCAGATTATTGTTGCCTATCGCACCTACTGGGATATAAAGGCCCAATCGAGAACCCTCTGCAGGAGATGGCTTAAATGCCGCCCGATATATATATATATATATATATATATATATATATATATATATATATATATATATATATATATATGTGGAGACACCCTGATGTTAAATGTTTGGAGGGGCGCGATTTAGAATGTACCTGAAAACCATACCACGGGGAGTGAAAATTGTGTCGACGGAACATATGGGGGCCGTTGATAGCTGTGCTAGCACGAAGTCACAAGTCATCGTGAGAGCTTCATCAACAATTTTAACAAGGCCAGCCTTGTTAAAATTGTTGATCACGCTAGATAATACGCTCTCTCCCAGAAACTGTAACTGAGGTCTGCTCAATATAGTTGCAGTATAAACCACAGGTGTTGAATAAACACAAATATGCCTTAGTGAGCGTCTGCAATTGTAGTAGACGAGTAACTTCGAATACGAGTGGCCAGCTATTTTATTATTATATATATATATATATATATATATATATATATATATATATATATATATATATATATATATATATATATATATATATTTAGTTTATAATATATATATATATATATATATATATATATATATATATTTAGTTTAGGAAAAACTAGGTAATCCGTATGGGTAAACCTAAGGAGGATATAATCCAGAGAGCTCAATGTAAATCCAGAGCAAATAATTTAAATAAAAAATAAACCCCCAAAATAACACTTTCAAAGTAAAACAAAATAACAACGTCTGTTTCTAGTTTTTTTACAAAGAAAATTAGTGACATCTTCTCTTCTCTCTTAACTTCCTTCTCTCTTTTTTTCTCTATGAGTTTTTTTCTTCTCTACCCCTTCGATTCCAATATATAACTTCCGTTAAGTTAACCCTTTAAATGTGTCAATATCTGCTAACTCACTCATGTCTTCTCTCTCCTCCCTCACTTCGTTAATTTACATATGTTTAATACGGCCCGTCAAAAATGTGTAAATTTTCTTTTCATTTTTTGTTTGGAAGTAAAGTCTGATGATCCGTAGTCCTTTTAAAAGGGCTGTGGTGAAATAATTTATTACATGGAACCTTAAAGAGGTCTGTTTTTATTTAAATTATATATATATATATATATATATATATATATATATATATATATATATATATATATATATGAGAGTCTATCAAATTTTTAATACGATTACTTTAAAAATTAGCTACAGTGTAATATCCAGAATGGAGAAAATTATTAAAGAGCATAACCATTTTTTTTTCAAAATTGTTTCAATGCATCTTTTTGTTGTTTTTCAGAATTTGGATGAATTTAAATTATAATTTGTGCCAACCTTTAAAATGGCCACGCCACAAGAAAAGTCGTTTTGTGTACTTTTTCGAAGTGTAACCTTAAAATAATAAACTTTGAACTTTTTCCTATACAATCATCTGTTGAATGTATGCCTGTCTCTTAGCATTTGGTTTTATTATTAAAGTTTTAGAAAACTCCTCTTTCTATTTAAATAAATCTGTACAGACAGATAGAATGATAGATACGTAGAGAGAGGGAGAGAGAGAGAGAGAGAGAGAGAGGAGAAAGAAGAAGAAGATAGAAGGTGAGAGAGAAAGTGAAAGTACATACTCACCCACACGTTCATATGCTTCTGATAAAATAGATATGTGGAGAAATGTGTTCGTTTTCCTAAGCATCTTTTTCTTTAGTGTCCTCCTCCGCATTGAAACATTTTGAAATGTAAAGGAACCGGGAAGCGTGGTTGTTCCATCGCTCTCTACGGTCAATTGTTTTAAATGTAGCGAACATTTACAAATAGTCAGTGAAGGTCTTTTATGTCTATGATTCCAGGCTTGGGACCAGAAAATTAACATGTCGAATAAGAATGTAATTCATTCCACCTTGCACAGTTACTTTTTTTCATATCAAGTAATAATTGTACACACATATATAGATATAGAGTATGCACCACGTATTTGAGAATAAGTGTTTTAACAGAGGACGTAAAGTTTGACACGTCAGAACGGCGAAAGTTGTCTTTCAAAAGGTAAGCAAAGTATTTGGAAACAGTAACATTTTGGTAGAAATAATGAAGAGTGCTTAATTTTTATGTAATATCAGCCCTCCTACATGGCAATTAAAGCTGGATAGACGAAGTTACTCGAGGCAACAGAAATGTGGTTCTACAAAAGGATGCGGAGAATTCCAAGAACTCAACGTTCGAGTAACGACAAAGCTTTAAGGAAAACAAAAAAGTACTTCTGCTTAGAATCGGAAAGAGGCAACTTTCAGTTCGAGTTTAAAAAGGGTCAACCGAAGAGGTCAAACAACAGGCAGTTATAATTTCTTTGGCATATAATGAAGAAAGAAGGCTTGGAGAATTTGACACTCAAAGGATATAGGGAAGGCAAGAACGAGAGAGGAAAGCTACGAATAGTCTACCTAACCATCTTGTGTAAATGGTTGACAGAATAGGGATTTCGAGGTATAGTAAAAACACAAATCTTATTAAAAGTTACAAAAGAAAGGAAGATATAGAGAGCTATAATCATTCATGTCCTGAAGGGATAAAGCACATAGAAGAAGAAGAAGAATTGCTATTTCAAACGTATCGATGACGTTGATATGGCAGCTTCCAATCTGAGGAAAATATAATAAAATTATTAAAAAGTCAAGTGTTTTAACAGGGGACGTAAAGTTTGACACGTCAGAACGGCGAAAGTTGTCTTTCAAAAGGTAAGCAAAGTATTTGGAAACAGTAACATTTTGGAAGAAATAATGAAGAGTGCTTAATTTTTATGTAATATCAGCCCTCCTACATGGCAATGAAAGCTGGATAGACGAAGTTACTCGAGGCAACAGAAATGTGGTTCTACAGAAGGATGCGGAGAATTCCAAGAACTCAACGTTCGAGTAACGAAGATGTAGAGAGCCATAATCATTCATGTCCTGAAGGGATAAAGCACATAGAAGAAGAAGTATTTCAAAAGTATCGATGACGTTGATATGGCAGCTTCCAATCTGAGGAAAATATAATAAAATTATTAAAAAGTCAACTTAAGAAGTCAAACAACAGGCATTTAGGTAGGCCTCATGGGGAAACCCATAGTGATTCAAACTAGGTTCCCGTCAGCATTGAGGGTCCTGCAAGATCATGAGCATTTTGAGACATGAAAATATTTTTTATTTACTGTGTAGCTTAAAAATCGAAAGCCAGAGAAATAAATTGTAAAACATCAACACGAAAATGTATTTAACGGCATATATGGTGAACCTTCTTTTTACTAAAAATATCTTTTTAAATTCCCCTGTGTCTTATATGCCATATGTAGGTTTAAAATTCGCGATATTCGGCCGAAATTAGCTACCTGGCTACAATTCCTATTAGCTTAGACTTAAGCATGAAGGAGCAATGGAACACATGGATGGCAATGTCTGATCACAACCTTACACATACAAGAAGAATAAAAAGACCCAGCATTGCACAAGTCTGTGAATGGGTAAAGCAAGCTTAGGATAATATTAGACCAGGAATTGCTGTGAAATCTTTTAAAAAGTGTGGCATTAGCAATGCTCTTAATAGAACGGAAGATGACACATTATTTAACGACGATGATAGTAGTATTGAAAATGAGTATCAGAGTTTTGATAAGGAAGACAACGAATTTTATGGATTTGAAGATGAATAAAATTTTAATGGTAACTGTACTGTTTTGCTCAGTTATAATAATTGCTTGATTTTTATTTTGTTTTCTTACCTTTGGATATAATAAAGTTTTTATAGGGTCATGTTCTTTTTCTCCTATTTTTTTTCGTTTAATTGTAATCATGGCTTGTTTAACCAAAATAATACCTCATAAATATAGCCAAGGCTGTATCATTTACTGATAATTTTACTAATTACTAAATTTTATTGAGTTTCCCTGCTGAAATTGGGATGTGTCTTATACACCCGTGCGTCTTATATGCCGTCAAATACGGTAAATAAGAAAGTGTATGCACTATATACAACGCAGATAATGTGATATACTTTAAACAAAGCCAATAACAAGTATTCGGTAGCTACTCTCATTGTAACAAGTTAAGCCAGCCTAGCGGGTAGAAAATATTATTTCTCAAGTGGTCACTCGTCGATTTATGACCAGGATCGATGTTGCTTAAATTCGGTTATCGAAAGAAAACCGGTGTTTCAACGAGTCGAGCAAATATATGTATAAATAAATGAATAAACTAAACCCAAGAAACTAACTGCTGGTTGATTTGATTTTATGACTTATTAATTAATTAATTAATTAACTTTGTAGATTATTTAAAGCCAGAAAACATTTTCAGATTGTAAGAATTTGGGGTGGGGCGAGTCTTATGGGGGCGGGGAGATAATAATGGTTTACTGAGACGAGTCGTACTAATTATCCCATAACTTGGGGGAGAAGAGCAGAATTCATACCTAATCAGAATTTGGTAAATAAACAAGAAATTACAATGTGGATATAAAGTGGGGGATCAATTCTCTATTACAATCAATAAACAAAGTGATCCCTCACCTTGTGGCCAGAGTAGTTTCTATACATTTATATACCATAAAATGCAAATAAATCTAAAAGACATGCCTGTGTAGCTAATCAGTATTTCATTGATTGATTCGTTTTCTATCACTTACCAACAAACAAGAAATTATAATGTGGATATAAAGTGGGGGATCAATTCTGTATTAAAATCTCTATATAAACTGATCCCTCACTTTGGGGTCACGGTAATTTCTATATATTTATATTCCAGAGAATGCAAATAAATCTAAAAGACATGCCTCTGTAGGTAATCAGTATTTCATTGATTGACTGATTCTTTTCCCCCGGTTTATCAGCAATTATAATGTGGATATAAAGTGGGGGATCAATTCTATATTAAAACCAATATATAAATTGATCCCTCATTTTGTGGTCACAGTAATTTCTATACGTTTATATCCCAGAGAATGTAAATAAATATAAGATAGGCCTGTGGAGCTAATCAGTATTTCCTTTATTGATTCCTTTTCTACTACTTATCAACCCATTACAGGTTATTTAACACCAGAAAATATTTTAAATAGTAAGAATTTAAAAAAAAATAATAATGGTCTAGTGATAAAAGTCTTACTAATTAACCCATAGCTGGGGGAGAAGAGTTGTATGCATAACTTTATTTGCGCTTCAGTGAATATAACGATTCCAACGGAAAATGGAACACGGCTCTCCGATTCCGAGTCATTATCCATTACAACACCCGCACATCCAAGCTTATAGAAACCGCTATTATCAAATGGTCACCCATACTGAACAGGATCGACGTTGCTTAACTGCGGTGGTAGACAAATTAATATAAAGCAAAAATTTACTGATATGGCTTCTCGTAACATATTCGGGGTATGTGTAAGATAAGAGAGAATCAAAAGTAATTCACCCGCCTTTTTTGTGCTTGACGAGAATTCAGGGGGCAACGGTTCGGTGTTACTGCCACCCATAGGGTTGGAAGCGCTCAATTGAATCATGGCGGTGAAGATTTTTGTTGTTCTTTATCTCTCTCGATACAATATCTACAATAAAAGGGGCCGCTGTTACACCATATGTTCATTTTTCTCGTTATATAACACCAAGAAATATATAGTTAACAGTTTTTGCTGCAACAAGCAGAAAACGTAAAACAGACGTGGACATTTTAAAAGATTTCTCATTAGATCCCGAAAATAAATTAATTCGGTCGAGAAAAACGCGAATTTTTAAACAGTGACTTTCCCAAAGATTGAGTCCTCTACGTCAATGGCGTGTTTATGAAAAAAAAAAAAACGTAAAAATTCATCTTTCTTTCTGCCGATAGCCTAGAATCTCCGACTGATGTCAAATTGGTCCCGGCTTGAAGCAATCGGATGTTTAGCCACAGCGAAACAGACTCTTTATGGAGGACAATACATATATATATATATATATATATATATAATGTCATCCACAGACTGACTGTTTCGCTGTATCACAGATCATCAGTGCGGCTAGACATCCGGTTGCCTCTAGCTAGGATCGAAACCCGACTGAATTGGTATCAGGCGGATATTCTACCACTAAGCTGTCGGCGTGGACTTTTAGCGTATTTATTTTTAGAAACACGCCCAGTGACCGACAGTGACTCAATTCGGCTTGCGAAGAGTCTCGCTATATATATATATATATATATATATATATATATATATATATATATATATATATATATATATATATATATATATATATATATATATAAAGTATGGTGTATGTGTGTTTGTGCGTGTTCAAGCAACTCCTCCCTTCACACTCGTCCAATTTCAATGATTCATAGCTAATTCAAATGCCCTAGGAAAGTTAGTCGCAGGAAAAGATTTTTGTTGAGCTCAGATTCAGGGTTGTCAGATTGTGCGAAGTTAGAAATATATATTAATATATTATACTAACCATTATCGTTGCTTTCGTGGTTCAAGGGGAGTAACACCCATTTTCCTTTTGTATCCAAAATTGCAGCTAGCTTAAATTCATAGAATCTAGGTAACAGAGAGAAGGGATCAACCGAACAATTACCATTAAAGTATCTTTTAGAAAAGGCACGGGGATGCAACTTTATGACGGTAGGAGGTGACTGGAGTCGAGCTGCCAGGTCAGGACCAATAATATTGCTGAATCTTTTTTTTTATCAAGAATCTCTAAATAAATATGTGAAGCACTAGACCAAATGTAGCAGAGATTTTATAAGCAAGGGCGAATGGTAGACTTATAGATATGTAAGATAGATTCTTCAGAGAAAAAATGTCTACCACGTTACAGCCAAACAACTTTCTTATTTAATATGAATTCAATTCAGCTCGACTGTATGAATTTAAACTCGATTGGCAATTAGGTCTCAATATTTCATTGTTGAACTAGCTAAATGCAACCGTAAGTTCTGATTTAATAGTTTCTTTTCTTGTACTTCGTGCCTGTGGGACTCCATTCTGATTTAAATGCAACGCCATTCGCCATCTTCTAGCTTCCTGAAATCTGTCCTTTTACTTTTCCTACTCCCCTCGAAAGTTTTCACATTCTTACAAGAATAATTTTATATTTACAACATTCTAAAAACTAATACAATTTTATTAAAACCAATGCAATATTTTTTATTGACCAATTCATAAAGAAATGAATATGAAAACAATTTTTTATTCATAAAATTTTAAACATTTACTAAATTATTAAAGTAGGCGAAACAACTATAAGGAAATCTTTATTATCTACTATTTTATAAAGTTCAAATCGATTGGCAATTAGCTGATGTTTTGCCAACCATTCTAATATAATGAATGGAGTTTATTATTTTTGTTATCTCTATAAAAGGCAAGAATGTGTGTGTGTGTGTGTGTGTGTGTAACGAATGCACGGCCGTAATTTTCGACGGATTTGCACCAAAATTTACATGCAGATGCTCCAAGTTAGTGGGAAGGCCAAGACCGATCTTGCATTTCTCAACTCCCATCGATAGTAGAAATAATCAAATTTTTCATGCTTCTACGGCAGTTTTCATGTAGTTTGCGGCCATTTTGTACTGGCCAGAGTGAGAGTTTATAGATGGCTGCCACGAATAGGCAGGAAGATTCTATTGGTCAGCGTGAGAGCCAACAGCTGACTGACACGAATGTTAAGTAGCATGCTAGTATGAAAAAAAAATCGATAGCTGCATTCGTCACAAGTGGGAAAAATTTAAATCTGCACGACACTTTACTCCAATTGGCTCATTCACTTGCTTAAACTCAACATTGATTCTTATTCCACAGAACTGAGTTGGGTGTGAAAAAGTATTTGTTGTTAACATTCTTTTTTCATTCGGTTTTTCCAGTTACGAGTCCTTTTTTTTTAAGCGGATCGTTTTGTGTTCATTTTGTTTAGTTCTTTTTTCGTAACAGATATAATGTTTAGTATAGAGCTTAGAAAAAATTCGCAGTGTGAGATAAGCAAGAAGTAAGGCATGTAGCAACATCAGCACGGCAAAGGGCACTGCTTTAAAGGCAACGAAGGGAAAAAAATTTAAGTCAAGTGATAGCGATTGCTGTATGGGTTGTACGATTTTTGAATCAAGCACGGGTAACACCGGGACATGCTGCTAGTCAATTCTCAAGAGCAAAGAAAAGATATAAAGTCTGTTTATATTTCTGAGATGAAGTATTATGTACACTATTTACATTATTCGGACTATTGTCCTCATCTTTGTTGGCATATTATTCCATCGTTGTACGCTCCGGCATTCTTCAAGTGGTTGGAATGTCGAACTGAACCCTTTATTTCCCTCACCGGGGTAGACTGTTCTAGTTCCACATGCCATGTCTAATGGATGTCAGTTGTCAGTTATCTCCCCTCTCCAAGTTCTCCACTGCCTTAACCAGGTATTGAACTCAAATTCTTTGGATTCTGTCACTGGATCTAACTAGCGCCTTAGGACACATGGCGCAGTGGATAAAGGCGTTAGATCTAGTGACAGGACCCAAAGAGTGGGAGTTCAATACCTGGTTATGGGTTCAGTTCGACATTCCAATCACCTGAAGAAGGCCGGAGCTTACAATGGTCAAAACGTTGTGATAAATATGGCAACAAAGGTGAGGATGATAGTCCGAGCAATGTAAACACCGTACGTAATACCTCATCTCAGAAATATAGGCAGAGAGTGAACATGAGTTAACAAATTATTAGGCTATTATGACATGCAACAGCAATTATAACCGGATGTGAGTTGGGGGCAACTCGACGTGGTGTAATAGTTAGCAAGCTTTTATCACCAGAAGAATTACAACTGATTAGGGAGTTCGACACTCATTGGGTCTTGCGCAACATATAATCGGGCTTACGCGCACATCAGTTATTTGTTATTCGATGGTACAGCCTTACTGTAAATTTTGAGTTGAGAATGTATTTGATTTGCTGATCTAAGAAAAGACCTTTTGGCGTGCAGTCTATTTATACTCACTTATTTTGACGCGCATGTCTGCGAATTGATGGGACATGGGGAATTAGAGAAAGCAGGATTAATTTTGGTGTATTTTGGGGCAAGAGTAACTGTTGGGGTTACAATTACTGAAAATAGAGCTAATTGAAGATGTTTATAACAGAGCGTCGGAAATAGAATCTAGCAACAAACAACTTCCGTTTGTTAAATGCATTTTAGGTTGACGTCAGTAATTTACCAAAACTAAAACTTACTTTGTTTCAGTATTCTCATTTATTAACATGTCAACACAAAGCAAGCATATAGCTACATATATATATATATATATATATATATATATATATATATATATATATATATATATATATATATATATATAAGTATGTGTGTGTGTATACATATATATTTGGTTGGATAGATGTGAGTTTGTGACCATGATACACACACACACACACACACACACACACACACACACACACACACATATATATATATATATATAAATATTTGTGACACTGATACACACGCTTTTCATTCGTATATATATATATATATATATATATATATATATATATATATATATATATATATATATTAATAGAAATGAGTATAAGACACTATACGCTCGGAAAACCTTCCGTGTCTTGATTTGCAAATAAACAAACCAATACGAAAATGACAAAAGGTATATAAAAAAGAAAGAACCAAGGACATGTACGTCAGCCGAAAATAATCGTCTAGCATGCAAGTCCAAGGCCCAAAGAAAAAAAAACCGATACGAGTGAGCAAAATAACTAAATAAATTGCGCAATACAGTGAGCAGAGCAGACCGAGCGGATCGTCAGGGAAGGCTGGCTTCCCTGACAAACCGCTTAGGTGAAACCTTGGTAGGTTTGTCTGCCTCTCTAGGTTTAACTATATATATATATATATATATAGATATGTGTGTGTGCGTGCGTGTGTGTGTGTCTCTGTCTGTCTGTCTGTCTGCATATATATGAAAAGAGTGTGTATAAGATGATTGTCGCAAAAAAATCTGCGTGTTTTGCAGTCTTCTCTTTTGAACGTATTAAACTGGTACTATATATATCGATCGTAGTTATCTGGTGTCAGATCTATGTATGTATGTACGTATGTATATACGTATCTATCTATCTATCTATCTATCTATCTATCTATCTATCTATGCATGCTCCATAGTTCACCTTGACTTTGAGTTACCCTGAACTATATGAGTGTTCTTAAATTTAAACAATTTTGAAAAACTACCGACATTTTCACTTCAGTTTATAAATGTTTGTTAGCAGACTGACATAATGAATTCACGATCTGGCAACTCTTCCATTGGATGTGGACGGGATTTGTACGAGTGTCTCTTGTCTGTTGCCACAGATGATCCTTAGATAGAAGTCCCTGGTCAGTATCATCAATGTCCATAGTAAGCGGTAGTGCCTCCTGCCAAATGTTCCAGTAGATTGAGGGATGTCAAATGTCTTCGCAATTCCAGAAATGGTATGTTCCATACATCTGGCACCCACCATCAATCACCATTCATGTTGCGTTGCTATGAACAACCTAACCGGCGCTAACATTAACTTACCAGACATCAGAACACAATTGATATAGATCTGAGAAATTCCATGGCGTCAAGGCAGAGTGGCACATCTTATCATTACCTTTACATTCTGCTATACCATAACTTTTGGCACGGCATTATATAATATCATTTCGAAAAGATCTTACTTTACATGATCCGGCTTCATCAGAAAAAAAGCCCAAAAAACTTTTATTTCCCGAGAACAAAATATACATTATATTTTCTTCTTTATATGCCGTATCCCCTCAGGACGTAGACAATTATGGCTCTCCATAACCTCCTGTCGCTTGGAGCTGTTAATAAAATTTGTTAGCGTGACAAAACAGGATTCAGAAACTCTAAATTTTATTTTAATTGAATCATTGTAGAAACTAGAGTTTTTACTAATTTCAATCGTTTTTAGTCGATAATGGCTCTCCACAACTTCCTGAGCCTTGTAGCTGTTAATACAATTTGTCAGCGAGAAAAACAAAAGGATTAAAAAACGTCTAAATTTTATTTTAATTGAATCATTATAGAAACTAGAGTTTTTACTAATTTCAAATCGTTTTTAGTCGATAATGGCTCTCCACAACTTCCTGAGCCTTGTAGCTGTTAATACAATTTGTCAGCGAGAAAAACAAAAGGATTAAAAAACGTCTAAATTTTATTTTAATTGAATCATTATAGAAAATAGAGTTTTTACTAATTTCAAATCGTTTTTAGTCGATAATGGCTCTCCACAACTTCCTGAGCCTTGTAGCTGTTAATACAATTTGTCAGCGAGAAAAACAAAAGGATTCAAAATTGTCTAAATTTTATTTTAATTGAATCATTATAGAAACTAGAGTTTTTACTAATTTCAAATCGTTTTTTAGTGTGATATTTCGATAAACATTAACTGAATAATTGCTAGATTTTCACCTTCTCAAAATAGTAATTTTTTGCCAATTTGTGTTTTTCCGTGTGCTCAGAAGGCAGACACTTTGAAAGAAGAGCAATTGTTAGGAAAGAGAAGGCATCTTTGCATATTTTTATCCTGGACTTCCCACACAAACTGACGCAGAAGCCATTACTCTGATTAACAAGAATTGTTTTTCTTTTTTAAAAATCTTTTAGCAAGAGCAGACAAGAAAACACTGTAACATGAACTTTCAGTTGTCTCCTTGACGGCCTTGATAATCTTCAATAAAAAGAACAATAGCTGTTGAATATTCTTCTGTGTATCCCAAACATCAGGAGAACAAAAAACATTGGAATAACAAAATATGTTTTTCAGAAAATAAAATTTAGTATTTGATTTTTTAACGGCATATCAACATCTCATGGGTTATTTAATACGAAAATTTTTTTTTCTTGGGAGCCCTGAATAAGTAGTATATCTGGACACTCGAGGATAATCGTCTACTAGGGCGGCTAGCCAATCCCTCTTGCGGACCCTCCCTCAGGCACATTTGTAATAATTCAACACCCATAGAAACCACCTGTGGTTTATACTGACACTATGCTGAGCAGACCTTAGTTTCAGTTTCTAGCGTGATCAACAATTTGAACAAGGCCAGCACGCTCAAGCCCTCGGTCACGATGCCTTGTGACTTCGTGCAAACACAGCTATTGATGGCCCTTAGAAATTAAATAAAATAAAGCATACTTCAGTAAAGAAATTTTCAATAGAAACCAGGGTACTGTAATTCAGTTGACAAAATTCTGTAAATAAAAAACAAATAAAAGGAAATGATTTCCCACATGAAACCCTGAAATAACTCCTGTGAGGAGTCTCCCGTTACACCTGGAGGGAATTCCCTCCTGGCTGAGAACCTCTGCCCTAAGCTATGTTTAGGGCAGGAAAAAGCCGTATGAAGAGAGGAAGTCAACGACGATACTGATAAAGTTTTATTTAGTACTAGACTACCAGAGAGAGAGACAGAGAGAGATACAGGGAGAGAGAGATACAGGGAGAGAGAAAGAGAGAAGGTGTAAGAAAAGAAAAGATAGAGAGAGGAGTTTGAAAGTGGGGAAGAGAGAAAGATTGGAAGCCATGGTATGTCAAAACATTAACAAAAAACAACTAACAATTCAGTTTCAGGTTTCATCAAGGTCTTACTGATAAAAAAGAAACTATAAAAAATACTGTTATACCGAAGCAGAAATATAACTGTCTTTTTTTTTTTTTTTGTTATTGTTGTTTATTTTTTTTCTTTGTCTTAGGATATATTTGCTCACGGGACTCGACGCCGAAGAGACACATACTTACATTACGTAGCCTATAATTTTGTCAAGCTAAGATTTGTAAAGAAAAATGCTTCTAAAAAGCTTCTTTTGAATTTCATGTAAGGGTTTACTTAAGACATACTGATGGGTTTGTTTGGTTTGTTTTGTTTTACGGCATATCAACCTTAATGGGTTATTTAATGCCGACAAAGTTTTTTTTATTGCTGGTAATATGTTTTTCTTCAAAAATCTATTTCTGGGAATATTTTTCCTTCAAGAAATCTATAGCAGGTCACATTTTTTTTCAAAGAATATATAACTGTTTTTGCTGGTATTTTTTAAAAAGTATTGCTGATAATAATTTTTCCTTCAAAAATTATTGCTGGTAATAATTTTTTTTTTATTACAAAGTATTTCTGGTATCAAAACCTTTTTTTTTTACAAAAGTTCTGGTGTTAACTATTTGCCCATAGCTGGGAGCTTAACAGGTGCTACCACCCCGGGTCAGGGTGGACCTGGGAACATCAGCAATTAAGAGGTGGTTCCAAGCTCCTCAAAACCTCCCGATCAGAGGCCTTGCTGTTGGGCGTAGTTTATCGTCTTACCCAGGATGCGGATGCGGATGTAGTTTATCGTTATACCGAGGATGAGTCATGCTGATGGGACTCAAAAACGTTTCTCTAAGACAATTAAATGAAAGGAGTTTAGCTTTAGTGGCGTTAAAACTAACAAGTTGTTTCTTGCACTAGTTAACAACAGACTGATGGTCAGTTTCAAGATCAGTTGCCATTTCGACTTTATAGAACCTATTAGACTTACCATTAAGACAAGAGTTATGTCTTCAGCATAGACACCGAGTTGAGATTGGATGATACCGAGGAGGTCATTGATAAAAATTAGGATCAATTACTATTTTTATACTATTATTCCATTTTATACTAATTATTTATGCAATATACTATCCGAAAACTTTGTTTACTTGGTGCTGCAGAAATACACTAGTTAATACGATCATTATCAATTTGGGAGTGAAGGTAGCTTCCTTTATTTCATGAGGACTATTGTCTTCATCTTTGTTGTTATTTATCGCAACAGTTCGGCCGTTACCTACCGACCTCCATCTTTCTTGTCTATCCGAGTAACTTTCAGGAATTTTGAACTTTTTTTGAAACATTTTACCCCAAGCAAGGCAATAAAGTTATTAAGACGCAAGGAGGTTACTGAATGAGATGATATGGGGAAATTATTAACGAGAAAGAACAATAAATGATCAATGTCGTCTGGAAAGCAAGAAGCCGGAAGAATATTCTCCAAATGGTATCCGGTAAATTGCTCGAAATCAATTGCTAGACAGTAAATTGCTCGAAATCAATTGCTCGAAAAATAATTTCTCGAACTATCAATTGCTCGAAAGGCAGTTTGCTCGAAACCTGTGGTTAAAAAAAATAAAACTACATTGTTTCTAATATTTACTATAAAATAAAATAATACCACTTTATTGTTGAGTATTGTGGCGCAGTTTACGTGGTGCTTCGAGCTTCGAAATTACTTCGAGCAATCTGCCCTTCGAGCAATTGATAGTTCGAGAAATTATTTTTCGAGCACTGATTTCGAGCAATTTACCTAGATTCTCCACAAACGAGAAGGGCGAAGGGAGAAACTGTTAGCATAGAAAATGCGCTTACATCTAACCATTTCAACTGTAAAATGATGAGACCTACCTACCAATAGAGTGCTGCGCTTAAATTCATAAAGTTTATGTGCAGCAGAGAAAAGTTCACCCGAACAATTACCATGAAAATATTTATAGAAAAGGGCCAGAAAAGCTACGTTACGGCGATGGGAAATTGACTGAAGCCGAAATGCCAGGTCAGGATCAATAATATTGCTTTTTGTATTTTATCAAAAACCTTTAAATTTATAGCAAGATTCATGTAGCAAATGCGACAGTAATATTCAATACATTGACGAAGGCTTGACTTATAAATATATAAGATAAATTCTGACAAGAAGAAAATGTCTAACACGATACAGTGAATTAATTATCCTATCAGTAGACCTATCAGTTGATTCAGTATAAACTTTGATGACAGCAGAAAACGTTAGACCGAGAAGACGCAATAAAAGGAAACTATCTGAGGTCTTCTTAATTCAATATTTCTTCATTTTTGAGCTGTACTATTATCTTTATGACACCCTGGTTTATTCGAACTGTTGTCCTAATCTTGGCTGTTATAATGACAGTTTTGTGCTATGTGACATTCGACAGTTGCCTGGCGTATTCGGTAACCTGAAGAAGAACGGTCAGTACAATGGCTGAAACGTTGTGAATGTTAGAGTCAAGATAGGAAGGACAGGTTAGAATGAATCAGCAAAAGATAGGGAGCCTGTCCTACTATTTCAGTCCCATCTGATGTAGTAAAATACAAAGATTCAAGATTATCCAACGGCATTAGTACGGAATCACACCTCACATCATAATCTCAAATTACACATTCACTCACACACTAATCATTATAATTGTAATTTATACCTTCAATAATATTACATTCATGATAAACTCAACCTACACCACTCATATTCAATCAATCATAATCTCAACATACACTTTCACTCACACTCCTTTCATCATAATCTCAGCTAACGCCTTTACTCACACTCCATTCATCATAATCTCAGCTAACGCCTTTACTCACACTCCATTCATTATAATCTCAGTTAACGCCTTTACTCACACTCCATTCATTATAATCTCAGCTAACGCCTTCACTCATATTCAATTAATCCTAATCTCAATATACACCTTCACTCACACTCCATTCATCATATCTCAACTTACACCTTCACTTATATTCCATTCGTCATAATCTCAACTTATTTTCTCTCATACTCCATTTATGATAATCTTAACTTAAACGTACGCTCATACTACATTCATCCTTATCTCAACTAACGCCTTCACTTACACGCCATACATCACAATCTCAACTTTTACTTTCACTCATCAGGTATTGGTCAATTCAAATTTCGAAAATTTAGATAAAGGAAAGTCTTGTTCTCTCAGATGATAGGATTCAACCATTGATATTTCATGGATCTTCTATAATTTCAGTTATCAGAAGCAAATATTTCGCCAGAAGCTAAATAATCAAAAATTCATCTGATCGATCGTGAAGTTTTGATATGGCGTAAAGGTTCATAGAATACACAGCAGCTTTTTTTTTTTTTTTTTTTTTTTAGATCTTTAAGTGTTACGCCTTACTTCCATGAAATTTATCTAACCTAAGAAAGACAAGAAAGAGAAATAATAAAAGATTATGGCGGTCGGAAGAAAAGGAAACTTGAGAAAAAAAAAAACAACAACCTTCAATGACATGAAACAATCAACCCCAGTTCCCGTTGGCCCCGCTTAGGCTGTCTTCTGTAGGTGACCCATTTTGTATCTTATAACTGGGGTTTAAAGCAAAGCCTTTATTTGAAATAAGTGTATTTACTTACTTGCCGAGAGTACTACTTTTAGTTATCTTGTTTTAAAAAAATATCTGACGAACCCGCCCACTCTTAATAGGGGACCTATTTCTTTCAAAAACCTAAATTCATTATTAAATAAATAGGGTACAACGAATTTAAACTAAATAACACATATACATCAATCGTTCACGCACTTCGAAGTAGTGTAATGGTTAACAAACTTATTTAAAATTACGACTGATTAGTGAGTTCGATCCTCACTAGGTGCTTCATAATTTCGGCCTTGCTCCGAAATTAACCTTCGTTATTTATGGGTACGTCGACGTAGTGTAATGGTTAACAAGTTTGTCTGGCTAGATCAATTACAACTGAATAGTGAGTTCAATTATCACTGGGTGTCCCATCTTTGCAACCTTGTGGCATGGCTGAGATAGGCTTAGAAAACCACCATATACGCCAACCTTTATTATTATTTAAAAATATTTAATAAAATAAAGTTAGAGAAACAAGTCTAGAGACATACCCCCCCCCCGCAACCCCCCCCGCAACCCCCCCCCCCAAAAAAAAAAACAAAAAAAATCTTTAGTCTCTACATCCATTTACTGTGTGTCCGGGATTTATCATGTGATAAAAAACATAGATGAAGTTGACTTAAAATGAATAATTATTGATAGAAAAATAAAAGGTAGTATTTTGGACAAATAGCAGTCCCTTCCTTATTCAAGACATCAAAGACATTTTTTTATTTTTAGAACAGACACCATCAAACACTGGACATTTTTGATTTATTTTAATCATGGCGCCCCATCAACGACATAATGCCCCTAGGACATAGAAAGTAACAGGGAATGAAAGATAATGGGAAGGTTTTAGCGGAGAGAAGTGAGGAAAAAATACAATAAAGGAACAGGATTTAGAAGGACAGAAAATGATGATTAGCGTTGCATTTAAATATTTTTTAGAGTGTTGAGGAAAGGGCAAAGAAGGAACAGGTTTCAAGAAGACAAAAGATGGCGATTAACGTTGCATTTTGATTTTTGTAGAGGGTTGAGGAAAGGACGAAAAAGGAACAGGGTTCGAGAAGACAGAAGATAGCGATTGACGTTGCATTTAAATTTTTGGAGAGGGTTGAATAAAGAAAAAAACTAACTGGGTTCAAGAAGACAGAAGATGGCGACTGATGTTGCATTTAAATTTTTGTAGAGGGTTCAGAAAAGGACAAAGAAGGAGCAGGTTTCAAGAAAACAGCAGATGGCGATTGACGTTGCATTTACATTCTCGAAGATTGTAAGTAGCAGGTAAATAGGTTGGTCGATTTTGTTTAGCGGCATATCAACATCTCTATGGGCTATTCAATATCAAAATCTAAATATTTTCGGTGCAACATTGCAAGCCTATCACTTAAGACTTTTACAGCTAGTATAGACCATATGGATATGGGCC
The DNA here is from genome assembly GCA_963932145.1 of Acanthosepion lycidas. Taxonomy (NCBI): domain Eukaryota; kingdom Metazoa; phylum Mollusca; class Cephalopoda; order Sepiida; family Sepiidae; genus Acanthosepion; species Acanthosepion lycidas. The sequence continues at coordinate 15,359,123 of OZ010610.1, read as the reverse complement.
TCATTTCCTCCATGTTTTAAATGTAAGGAGAAAGTTTCACTCTCACAGCTTTGCCTTTAGAACCTGCCATTTTGTAGATGTGACTCCTGGAGGGGTGCTTCTCTGAACACAACAATCTTAACCTCTTCAAATCAAGGAGCAAGCGTCATCTATCCTCCGCATTCTCATAATCTTCACTTCTTAACACCCCTTCTTACATCTTACTTTATGTACTGTAGAAACTTATCTATCTATCTATCTATCTATCTATCTATCTATCTATCTATCTATCTCTCACTCTCTCTCTCTCTCTCTATATATATATATATATATATATATATATATATATATCGAATCAAATATAGATCAAATATGAATCGGAATCTAACAGGATGGTGATAAAGACTATATATATATATATATATATATATATATATATATATATATATATATATATATATATATTTTAGTTGGATTAATGCGAGTTTGTGACTCTGGGTTTCACGCTATTTGCGATCGTCAGACAAACTGATTAATTTTAAATTTTAAAAAATAAATCAGTTTGTCTGACGATCGCAAATTGCGTGAAACCCAGGGCCATAAAATCACACACACACACACACACACACACACATATATATATATATATATATATAATTAAGTTATGAAGAACTTGGTAATCCGAATGGGCAATCCCAAGGAGGATGAAATCCTGAGAACTCAATGTAAATCCAGAGCTAATCTGATGATCCGGCGTCCTTTAAAAGGACTCTGGTGAAATAAATTATTATAATGGTACCTTAAAGTGGTCTGTTTTTCTTTTAATTATATATATATATACATACATACATATATATATATATATATATATGTGTGTGTGTGTGTGTGTGAAATAGATTTTCTTCAGTTGATAGTCATTCTTGTCAAAGACCCGATGAGTGATCGAAATATTAAGAAAATCTACATTGATATTCGATTAATATTGAAGGTTTTACTTATATTTTAATAATAATAATAATAATAATAATAATAATAATAATAATAATAATAATAGCTTAAAGGCCACCCTGTCGGAGCGATCTTGATTAGGCGTTCGGCTTGTTCAGAAGTCTTTGCATATTCTCAGCATTGGAAGCTCTCCTGGCTGCCGTTTGATCTGGGTTTTCATTTGCACAGGATTTTCTTTTACTTGCTGCAACCTTAGATGTTTTGATTACAATCTGGACCTTTGTTGGCGAAGATTTCTTTTTTGCGTGGCAAACTGCTGCCGTATGCGATATGCAACAATAACGATAATTCTTCTGTGCTCACTTAATTGAGAGACAATTTGATGTACGTAAGTCCTTACTTTCCGTACAAACAATTATTTTTTATTTCACAGGTGACTTTCTCTGGATTTCGCAATTAATTTCGATTATTCCAAAATTTATTTCCAAGTTATAAAAATTAGTCGCAAAAAATCACGTCAAAATATCGCCGAAAACAAATCCAAAATTTCTGTAAAATGAGTTATTGAAATTTAGAGAGTTGTGTCTCTTTAATTGGAAAAGTGTGACCCAGTGGCACACAGAAATTGGCATTTATTGCACACACACACACACACACACACACACACACACATATATATATATATATATATATAGCTAGCTCGATAGATAGATAGATAGATAGATAGATAGATCTGGCACCAGATTACTACGATCAGACATTGACCCATTCAATAAATCAACTCACATAGGTCATATATATATATATATATATATATATATATATATATATATATATATATATATATATATATATATATATATATATATATATATCCAGTAGGATATAGTATTCGTAGGATTTAGGCTATATAAAAAATGATGTATTTTGTTGTTCTTCTTATTAGAAACCTTTCACATATGAGTCCTTAAATGTCACTTTAATAAATCAATGAAATCAGCTGATTACTTTATAACAATAGAAAAACACTTCATCTTTTTATATCCAGTAGAATGTTATATTAATGAGCTTATCTCTGTAAGATGTAACTTGACATCCAATCGGGGCGAGGCTTACTTTGCATGCGTAAATAGAGACTCTCCCGTGGAGTTACTAAGTTGGCGTGAAAAGCCCTTGCGTGAATTTTTTTATACTGCGTGATAGTTGCATCTCTTATAGTTTTTTTTTGGCAAAACTTCACATTATCCAAGTCTTTACAGTCCAGATTAGCCTTCTGCAACATCTGGCTTTTCTAAATGTAAAAGTCACCGTTAAAAGTGTCTCGATTTCAGGCAGGGGACGGGATTAAAGAGAACGTGACCAGACATCTGATGGCAGTCCCGAAAGAGAACTTTGTTTGGTTGTTTCGAAAACTGGACAAAATGCCTGCCGTAAGCACCCCCCCCTGCCCGTTAATATTAAATCAATTAAAGCGTTTCACACAGATCTTGTATTTATTGAGCGCGGCAAGTTTGGTGTAAGGCCACACATGTTTTTATTATCAGTGGTTAGCGATAGGTATACACTATCAGTAAATCTATAGCGAGTGTTTGTTTCCTCTGGTACATGTCGACATTATTTTAACATTTAAGTTGTAGACTAATTTCCTGGCAGTACGTACATTGTAACTAATCATACTGAATTCAGTCGGTGGCTTAGAGAGGAATTTTCGGCCGCAGACTCCGTGCTGGTTTTTCCCGGTTTCCGTAGCAGGCATCATAAGCAATACCCTTATATCACCAGTAGGCACAGAGATGACACACACATTGTTCGTATCAATTAGTGACGAAACGACGGTGCCTGTGAAACACGGTTGGGCGGCAAGTAGCCTTCTTTTCTTCTTCTTCTTCTTCATTTCTCTCCCCTTCAACAGAATTAGATGAAGAGAGATAAGAGTAAATAGCGGTGAAGTTTGGTTTTGATAAACAGCGGTGGCTGCGCAGTTGCGGTTAGTGTCTATTGGTTTCGCGGTTTGAGGATTGGACTGGAGGCAGAGAGACCTCAGTACTTCTGACATAGATATTTACTTGACCCACCCCACCACTTGTGACAAGGTCATTTTTTAACGTGGCCGCACGAGTGTTTTCATTCGTGCCGTTGGCCTTAGCTGGTCATATCTTGTCCAAGCTGGTCTAAGCTAGTCATAGCTGGTCTTGTCTTGTCATAATGAGTCTAAAATGGTCCGAGCCGGTCCAAGCTAGTCGTAGCCGTGATACCACCAACACAGGGATGTATTAAAAACTATATGGTAATAATTTCTATCTGAATGTCTAGGATGATGAGTTATTATTTACATTATTTACAAGTCGTTGTTGTTACAGAGGTCGGCCGGTGTACACTATAGCCTTCATCACGTAACCTTTAGAGAGTTTCAAACTGAAGCTTTATTTTCTACTTCTAAGAACATTTGGTAAAGATCATTGATTATTTTTTTCTTGTTCAAGATCATTCTAATCCTAATTATTAATAACTATGTCGTCACTGTTATTTTAGTGTTAATAATGTTTTTATTTTTCTATTATACTTTCACACTCAGTAACCCCCTTGCGTCTTAGTGACTTTATTGCCTTATTAGGGCGAAATGATTGAAATAATGTTCATGGAGAACGATTGAATACATCAAAACATAAAGAGAACTATAAAATAAAGATTAATTAGTATTTAAATGAAAGTAACTTTTCAACGAATTAATTCATTATATTATTACAATAGTAATTAAAAGACGACAGAATGTTTAGTCATCAGTAAAAGGATGGGCCCGAAATGCGATTTTCAGGTCGGGAACACTAGAATCAAGCAGACGTAGACATTTAAATATCTGGGAAGCGTCTTGACAGAGGACGGTAAGTGCGACAATGAGATCCGTACGCGTATTGGAATGGCCACGGACATATTCCAAAAGCTGGGCAGAGTACTACGAGACAGAAGGATTTCTTTGGTAACAAAGAAAAGAATATTGAGTTGTTAGGTGACATCTGTCCTTTTTCGCGGCAGCGAGGCGACAGAGATGTAGATCTACAGAAGGATGCTAAGGATATCATGAACCAATTCTGTGAGCAACGATGAGATGTTAGAGAGGTTGCAAACAAGGAGAAGGTTTATACTTAACATCAGGAAGAGGCAGCTGAAGTTTCTGGGAAATGAGGAAGGAGGGTCTGGAGAATCTAATACTCACGAGTCGAATAGAAGTAAAGAGAGACAAGGGAAAGCAGCTCGTGACATACCTGGCGAGCTTAAGCAAGTGGATGTCAGAACGTGGTCTGGAGGAAGAAGCAGAGGGATGGAACTTGTTGAGAGCTGCAAGGGATAGAGGGGGTGGAGAGCCATGATCGCCTACGTCCTAAAAAGACATGGCAGGTAAAAAGAAAAGAAGTTATTTATTAGTAGAGTAGGTCAAAACGCGGTAGGCAATATTTAAATGATCAGTGCCCATCTCTTCGCATCTATGCTTGTAACTTTTAGATGTCTCCGGAAATAAAGTAAATATTGGTCAGGTTTTTTATTTGAGTCTATAAGTAAGGGAGTAATAATATGCTAAGTAATCCACTACTAGCAGTGGTTTACCTACTTCACGCCGCTGGCGAGTATTTTATTTTGTTGAAGTTATAAAGATTACCATTTCATTTCCAACCTCCGTTTTGGTTATCCCTCATTCATTAACCCTTCCTAGGTTACAACAATAAGTTTGATCGATTGGTTTTGTGCAGTTTATTAACCTTTAACAGGTTATTTAAAGCCAGAAAATATTTTTGGATTAAAGAATTTTGTGGGGGGATAATGATGGTTTACTTATACAAATTCTACTATTTGACCCATAGATGTGAGAGAAGAGGTGGAATTATACTTTTCCCAAGGGTACTTGAGCGGAAGTTAACATAACGAACCCGAGTGGAATTGGAAATCGGCTTGACGATTTCCAAATGCCAATCATTATCCATTACAATACTCGCATATACAAGCTTAAAGCAACCGGTACCCCCAAGCGGTCACTCATCTAGGAACTGACTTAGGTCGATTTTGCTTAACTTCAGTCATCGATGAGAATCAATATTTCAATGTAATGTGGCCGCAAGCCTTGAGCCTATATGTAAACATTGATTGAGCTTATAATTTATAGGTAAGTTGCGTCGGGTTTATACTTGAGTCTATGCAAACTTTGGACGGGTTTATTCTTCTTTACAGGTAAACATTGGTCAGATCTCTTTATCTGTCTGTAAACATTAATTGTGTTTATATTTGAGTCTACAGTGATACCTCTACTTAAGTCGTTTCGTGATAAGTGATTTTCGAAGATACGTCGGTTTTTCTTAAATAAGATATGGAAAAATAAAACTCGCTTTAGGTCGTTTTACTTGAGTTAACGTCGGCCGTTAAAAATATTAGAAACGTAAAAACACTAAAATAACAATTAACACATATAAAATCATATATATATATATATATATCATAAAATCATCAAAAACGAAACAATTAGCATAATAAAGTATGTTCATATTTCAAATTCCTGCCGATAGGCGGCATTCGTGCGTTATTTTCCACTCCAAAACCGGTTTTGAATTCAGTCATGTTTACATCTGTGTTCTGCCGTTGACGTTCTTTCAATTACATTTCAGTTGGGATCTAAAATACATTTTTCCCTGTGGCTCAGAGGAAAATTCCTAGTGCTAATGTTAAGCGTGAGGCTATATCGCTGGTAGATAAGGTGAAAATTAATTATTTCATTCACAATACTGTACACACATATCATAAATACTGTAATAGATAATGGGGAGTGATTATTTGTTTTTCATTGTGTGGTTATTTCGACTTAAGTCGTTTTTTGACCTAAGTTGTAAACTCTGCAACCGGTTAACGACGTAGGGTGAGGTATACCTGTATAGGCAAACAAATATTAACCTGGTTACCCCTTTTTTGTTTAGGACGCTCTTACTTTTCGGAAGGGGTTTATAATTAATGTATTCTAGGTCCTGCCGATTGGTCAGTGAGATAATGGCTGGATACTTTCCGAAGAGTCTTCGTATTCTGTGTGTTGTGTTATACAGTAACTGGAAATCATGAATCCGGAAGTGAGTTCCAAAAGCGAAGAAAAGAAAGAGTTAGCATAGAACTTATGTTTACATCTAGCCAATTCAACTGTAAATTGATGTGACCATGTTTCAAATCTAGCATTGCGCTTAAATTTCTGGAGTCGAGGTACCATAGCGAAGAGCTCAACAATTGCGATGCATGTATTTTAGAAAAGACACAGGGAAGCTACTTTACAGCTGTGGGAAAGTTACTGAAGCTGAGATGCCAGGTCAGGACCAATAATATTACTTATACTTCTTTGGACTTTGTCAAGAATCTCTAAATATATAGCAGGAGTGCCGGACCATAAGTGGAAGCAATATTCAAAACATGGACGAAAGGTAGACTGAAAGAGAGAAAAATATCTATCACGACACAGTGAACTAACATCAGACCTAGCAATGGATTCAATATAGTCTTTGCATGTCATGTCAGCCGACAATTTTAGCCGGTGAAGGCGCAATGGGTCACTTACCTGGAGGTTAGCATCAGCCATAGTAAGCTGAAAGGAATCTCTCAGAAGATTAATAGAGTGCGGTTTTGTTTTAGAGGCTTCAAAATTAACAAGCGGTTCTTTGCTCTACAACAGACTGTGGGTCATTTTGGGGATCAGCTACTAATTTGATCTTATCGATCAGACCTATTATCGAGTTGGTTGTTTCGACTGCTCTTTTGAAGCTGAGCAGATAAAAGTGCTAAATGCCTGCAGCAATGTGGTAATCGTGCGTTCAGCTCAAATGTCAGATAGTAAAAGTCACTTGCCCTGGTTCAGTAGAATAAATTAACCATGAAACCACAAAAATTGTTCAATTTCTTACCGACAAAACTTTAATCTATGACTTATTATAATGTTCGGCTGAGCCAATCAAAATCGACATCCCTATTTTGTCTACCATCTGACCTCAAAGGTCAGCCTCAGAATGTCTGAGCCAAAATACACTGCTACCAAAAAATAATAGTCTGAAACAATTATTTAACAATTTAACAATCAAAGCACTTTCTATACATTTTCAACTTCGTAAATTGCACGTTCCATAACTTTTAAAAATAAAAAAAAAAGAATTTGAAAATTTAAAATGCCTGCGTCCCAACATCTTTAACCTTTGCTTGTCGGAGACAAGTATAACCGACGATGACGTTTTTATATCCCCCCTCGCCTTCTTACACATATGTAATTCCATCAATAAAAACATTACTTTAGTCCGAAATGTGCTTGTTATATAAGAATAAAGTGTCTCTGTCGACATTTCAGTTTGAACATAGATCATCAATGAGCAAACATAGGCGATTCTATTATTGAATTAAGTAGATCACGTGACCATGGAGGAAACGAATATATGGAAGGTAACTTGACATGAAATTGTTCACCATTTCTAGTCTATCCTCTATTACTATACGGACTGCTAATCTCTATTCTATTCACTATACTATTCACTATACTATTTCTCTATTCGGATCACTATACGGATTACTATTCTAGCGAGTATTATCGAGCAAGTACTATTAGTGCGAGATTATTCGAAAGCATCTGATACCAATATTGTTCAACGGTGATTACAAAGTCTCTACTACAACGAGCATTAGGAAAGTGACAAAGAGTATTCGTTGGCATCACAAAAGTCACAACGAGTGTTCGTTGACATCACAAAGTGGCAACGAGTATTCGTTGACACCACAAAAGTGCTATGCAGATTTTTTCCAATTATTTTCCTAATATTGTTACGATATATAGAAATCTATACATCATATTCTCCTACAGTACATAACCAAATGCAAATTGAAAACATATGATGAATATAGATGTCGACAATTTATGTAGATGAAGATATTCGTCTAAAATACATATCCATTTATTATCTTATTATCAGTTTTCATGTTGCTGCCTAAGAAGCTAGGCGTAAACGTATGTAACCACCGTCAGCCTAATGAGCCACATAAAACTTATCCGAATTCTGATGAACAGCGTGCGCAGTAGAATCAGAACGGAAATAGGACAAGAATAGTGCGATTTTGTTAAAGACACTGGAACAAGGAATGTAATATTTATGATCCGAAAGATATCAACAAGCGCAATACAAATGCAAACGAATGTATACTTGTTTTATAGATTGTCCAAAAAGGTTCGATAAATACGTCACAAAGACCTGTTCGAACTACTATGTAAGCTTGATTTATTTAGGAAAGGATACTAGAATAACATATAACGTATACTGGGAACAAACCGCCTGCACGTAGACACACAATGAATTCAGTAAATACACAAGAATAGTGTTATGGAGTAGTTTCACAGTGGAGGCTTGTATTTGTACTAAGTCGGTCCTAAAATAGGTATAGGTAATGACGCAGCGAAATCTGGTTGTAGTGGCTGATACTTTAGTATCCGACTAACGGTCGTCCGGCATCGACTGACTGACGCGACTCCTACTACTCCTACTTATTATAGGTGGGAGAGTCTATTAACCATAGAATAGGTGTGTTCCACTATAACAAATAGAAAGGGTCGTAAAATAAGGATGTGTCTTCTTACCAGGCTTATTCAAACTTTACAGTGAAACAATTAGAGGAAAATTACAAGTCTTACCAGTGTTGATAACAGCCACAGAAGGGAACTCCTACCGAGTGTAGTAAATAAACGCGAGAAGAAAAGACTAAACATAAGTTATAAGAACATGGTACAAATATTTAAAGAACTATTTTAACGGAGAATAGAAAATGTGACACCGAATTCCGAGCGTTCTGGGTAAGACGTTAAACTACATCCGCGTCCCGGGCAAGACGATAAACTACGCCCGCTCCCTGGGTAAGACGATAAATTACATCAGCGTCCTGGGTAAGACGATAAACTACGTCCGCGTCCTTGGTAAGATGATAAACTACAAAAGCGTCCTGGTAAGACGATAAACTACGTCCGCGTCCTGGGTAAGATGATAAACTACAAACGCGTCCTGGTAAGACGATAAACTACATGCGGATACTGAGTCAGACGATAAACTACATCCAATAGCAAAGCCTCTGATCAGAAGATTTTGATGAGCGTGGAACCATCTCTTAATTGCTGGTATTCCCAGGTCCCCCCCAAGCCGCTCAGGGTCTCAGCTACGGGCAAATAATTAACCTCCCGCAAAAGGGGTCAAAACACCATGAAAGTATAAAAATAGGTTTTAATACTAGCAATAATTTTTCAAAAATTATTACCAGCAATACATTTTTGAAGAAAAAATTATTCCCTGCAACAAATTATTACCAGCGGTACATTTTAAAAAATATTACCAGCAATAATTTTTTTGGAAAAAATATTACCGGCAATCAGTTAAGTCCCATGCGCGATACACGCTTAGGCGATCATGTATCTTTCGATACATGAGTGACGAGTTAGGTTGCCATTTCCTTTCTACGTTAGACCTATAGGACTCGGTCTATCTTGCCATTTACCCATAGCTGGGTGGAGAAGAAGAGGATTCATACCTTTCCCAAGGGTATTAGCACATAAGTGAATGTAATGGATTTGACTGGAAAGTCAGTCAGTTATGTGCCATGCATGATACACGCTTAGGCAATCATGTATCTTTCGATACATGAGCAACGAGGCAGATTTTTCCCGCAGTAGGTTGCCATTTCATTCTGCGGTAGACTGATTACCAACTGAGGCTAAAGAACCCGGTTGGTTCTGTTATGGGTAAATAGGAGAAGAAGAAGATTCATACCTTTCCCAAGGGTATTAGCACGCAAGTGAACGTAATGGATTCGACTGGAATTCGAACTCGTCTCTCCGATTCCTTAATCCGTGCCGCTATCCATTACTTCACCGTGCCTCCTTAAAATGCTGTAGCGATCAAGTATCTTTCGATACATGACTGATGAGGGAGACTGGTTGACAACTAAGGCTAAAGAAACCCGTAGCTTTAAGAGATGAATTCATAACTTTCCCAAGGGGATTTGTGCACAAGTAAATCTAATGAACTTGACTGGAATTCGAACTCTGCCTTAATGTCCGAGAAATTTTCACAGAAAATATTTGTCCCCCGACAGCTAAATGACGGTTCCGGAGGACGAATATTTTCAGGCCGGTAAATGTTGTTTAATACTGTTTATTATAAACAAAGCATTTACTTAAATATTTGTATCTATAAAAAGAATGTTAAACATAAAAATGTCTTAAAATAATTGTCGGACTTTGTCCATTTCATAATATATATATATATATATATATATATATATATATATATATATATATTACCAGCAATACATTTAAAAAAAGATATTACCATCAATAAAAATCTTGTCGGCATTAAATAACCAATTGAAGTTGATATGCCGTAAAACAAGCCAAACCAAACCGAACACCGAAGGAGCATTGGTATAGCGAAAGACGCCTTTCAAATGTTAAGCAAAGTATTAAGAAACAGGAAAATGTCGTTTGAAACAGAGAAAAATGTACCGACTCGTTATAGAATATTAGTATGGCAGTGGAAGCTGGACAATCTACTCACAGATGGAGGAGAGAGTTCAAGCAATAGAAATGGTTATTTTTCAACATGCCCACATCGCTACCGAATGTTACACAAGGTCAGTTTAAAGAGGGTTTAACATCAATACCGTGGGAAAATTGCCCAAGCAGCCTCGACAGTTCCCCATTTAGGGACGTATCAAACGCCAGGCAATAAACTCAGATCCCTCCTCTATTGACTTATGAGTACAATACCAGGCCACAGTTGTGGTGAGCTTAAGAAATAATCATTAAAAGCATGAAGCAACAGAAATATGGTTCTACAGAAGGATGCTGAGAATACTATCGGCAGAGCGTGTGTGCAACTACGAAGTTTTAAGGAAATAGGAAACAAAAGAGACACATACACTTATCATCAGAAAAAAGTTGAAGTTTCTAGGGTACATAATGAGGAAAGAGCGCTTGGGAAATCTAATACTCACAGGACACACTGAAGGCAAGAATGACAGAGTGAAGCAGCGCAGAGGAAAACAGAGCATAATCTAACAGGGATTAGGAGAGACAAAAAAGACAAACTTCGTAAATTTTGTCTTTTACTGCAATGGTCAGGAAGCTGTGGAGAACTACGATCACCCATGTCCTGAATTGACACGGTACATAGAAGAAGAAGAATCTATTCCAGTGCCTATCTTTACTCTGACTTTCTAGAGTTTACGGCCACATCACGTTGAAACATCGGTTCCCGTACGACCACCGAAGTTAAGCAACGTCGAGTCTGGTTAATACCTAAATGTGTGACTGCTTGAGAATACCGGGTGCTGTAAGCTTGGATGTGAGTGTGGTGTAATGGAGAGTCGGGTTCCAATTCCTGTTCGGCTCATTATATTCATTTGCGCGCGAATACACTTGAGAAACATATGGATCCACATTCTCTCCCCCAGATATGGGTTAATTAGTAAGACTTGTATCGGTAAAACATTATTATGTAAAAAATATTACAATATGAAAATATTTCATAGGTTTTATATAACCTGCAAAATTATTATGATGACTTGAATTATTTACATTATTCAAACTGTTATCCTCATTTTTATTGTCATATTCACAAAGTTTCGGCCGTTGTACGCTCCGACCTTCTTCAGGTGACTGGGCAAATGGCCCAGTGGATAAAGACGTTGGTTAGATCTAGTGACAGACTCAAAGAGTTATGAGTACATACCAGGCCACAGTTGTGGTGAGCCAAAACTTTGAGTTGAGTTAAATGGAAATAACTGAGACATCGGAAGAGGCAGGGCACGTGGAACTAGAACAGTCTATGAAATAAAGCGTTCGGTTCGAAATTCCAATCACCTGAAGAAGCCGGAGCGTACAACGGCCGAAACATTGTGAATATGACTAAGAAGACGAGGATAACACTCCGAATAATGTAAATAATGCAAGTAATCATAATACTTTTGCAGGTTGTATAAAACCATAAAATATTTTTAGATTGTAAGATTTTTTTTAACATAATAATGGCTTACTGATGCAAGTCTTATTAATCAACACATAGCTGTAGGGAGAGTATGTGAATTTATACGTTGCAAGTAACCTGCAAAAGGTTGATACGCCGTAAAAAGTCGAATCAATCAATCTTCCTTTCTCTTCCTGATTGAATATTTTATATGTATATCTATCCCTGTTTGTTCATGTTTATCGCAGGGTGTTAATATGTCGGCCACAGCTTTTTGTGTGTATATTTTATTGTTTATCAAGTAGCACTTTTATTGGGTTGGTGCAAAAATAATGACGTAATAATGTCGTTTTTTGACGTTAAAAATACGTCAAAAAACGACATTATTACGTCATTATTTTTGCACCAACCTAATACGATCGATGCAATAATTTGCGTGCGACAGAAGATAAAACAACATTTTTTTTTAATTTTTATTTTGTAAGTTATTTTAAACCACAGAAGAAGGAAGTGGAATTGGAAACCCACCCTAAAGTAGCATGGAGAGTTTTGTTTGTTTTTTCTAAATTATTTATACTACCGTCTTCAGATGTCAAATGTATAAAATGATTATACCATCCTATGTCAATAATTTCTTTATCGGTTCCCAAGAGTGCTCCTAGAATAAATCTTACAGATTGTGTTACACAGTATTAAAAATTCAGCTTATTGTAGAAACATTTTGACCAAAGACGTGTTTGCCTATTTGTTCATCACCGGAGTAAAGTTTATTTCAATATACAGTAGAATCTCTCATATCCGGAATCCCTCATACCCGGAATCCGTCATATCCGTTGTGCCTCATATCCGGAATCCCGCATATAAGGACAGGATTTTGATGTATATATTTGAACTTTACTGTTTTTTTTTTTAAGAAATTCACCCCAAGCAAGGCGGAAGTGTCACCAGCATGTAAGGGGTTACAGAGGATTGAGAGCAAGAATAAAGAGGCGTGTTTGAGGAAAGGATTATGTGAAGGACGGCGAACAAGATCACGGTATCAGAAAATGTCGATTGATATTACATTTGAATATTTGAACATTATAGTCATCGGGGAAGCAAGTAAGGGGAAGGGTGTTCCATAGATGGGGAGTGCGAGAGAAGAACCTGTTTGAGTAGAAGAGACGGTTACGTTTAACCGTTTTGAAAGTGAAAGTGAAAGGGTGGGACCAAGATGCCAGCCTAGTAGTTCACTTAAATTCATGCAGTCTGGGAACCAGCGAAAACAGCTCGTCAGAATAGTTGCCGTGAAAATATTTGTAGAAGTGAAAGAGGGAGGCCACAGCTGGTCTGTGATAAAGCGACTGTAGACGAGACGCCAGAGCAGGACCTATCGCATTGCATATTCGTCTTTGGATTTTGTCGAGAACCTCAAGACTTACAGAGGATGCACCAGATCATATATGACAGTAATATTTCATGCAAGGACGGATGGTTGATTTATTTGAAGGATGGACTCAGACGAAAAAAAAACAAACTTTCTGGTACGACACAGAGAACCATCTATTTGCGTGATATGTAACTGATTAGAAATTTCTGTTTTTTCAGGAAATTTACTTTGGATAATTGCTTATGCTTATTTCAGCCTAATGGCTTGTATTGATGCAAAAGATGATGGGAATAAAGAGGAAAAGAATAACTTTGAAGTTATCGCAAAAAGTGGAAATTTTAAACAGACTAGATGCTGGTGAAAGTTCATTGTAACTAATGGCTGAGTTCAACATAGGAAAGTTAACATTGTATGATATAAAATCTTCCAAAGAAACTATTATTCAGTTCGGCATTCTAACCATGTGAGGAAGGCGGGAGCGCACAACGACCGAATCGTTGTGAATATTGCAATGAAGATGAGGATAACAGTCTGAATAATGTAAATAATACAAGTAATCATAATACCTCATCTCAGAGATATAGACAGAGATACAGAGAGACATAGACATAAATGCCAGAGCGTACAACGGACAGGACGTTGTGAATATAACAATGAAGATGAGGATAACAGTCTGAATAATGTAAATAATACAAGTAATCATTTCTGCTTATTGTTTGGTAATTACGAAGTTCAGGTCGTTTTTTTTTTGTTTTTTCTTTTTTTATCATCTACGTCTGTTTAATGTTTTAGATCCCAAATAAGGAACCAGCCATCGGTAGCATTAGAATTTATGCTATACTGTATAAGGGATTATAAAGATTACAAACATTTTATTAATATGCAGTAAAATCCCGTATATCCGGAATCCCTCATATCCGGACATGATTTTGATGTGTATATTTGAACTATTTGGGTGATATGTAACTGATTTTAAATTTCTGTTTTTCAGGAATTTACTTTGGATAATTGCTTATGCTTATTTCACCCTAATGGCTTGTATTGGTGCAAAAGATGATGGGAATAAGAGGAAAAGAATAACTTTGAAGTTATCGCAAAAAGTGGAAATTTTAAAGAGACTAGCCGCTGGTGAAAGTTCATTGTAACTAATGGCTGAGTTCAACATAGGAAAGTTAACATTGTATGATATAAAATCTTCCAAAGAAACTATTCTCCAGCGTTCACACTGTCCCAATGAACTAGGAAATTAAAAAAAAATACATGATTATGATGAAACTTGGACTGAAATTGAAGAAAATATTGAAAATGTTGTCAGTTTTATGGAAAGAAAGCCAGCATTCAGCTATGACGATTGTAATAACACACGCAGAGTTAAAAATTGTCTTTCGTTTAAAAAATTCAAGAAAAAAAGCAAAACGAAATGCGGAAAAAGTTGAGAATTATATTAGAAGAGAAAGAATCATCATGCAACATCGATTAAAAAATCCTCGTTACATTATCCGTTTTGCATACGTGGCAGACTTAATTTAATGAATTTTCATTAACATTACATAATTTATTTCTTTTTCCTTAAAATCAATTCCGTTATATTTCACTCACCATTAGCTTATTTTGTTTAGTATAAAACATTGAAAATAAATGTTAAACCTGATTTCAGTTCCTTTATTTTAATCTAAATATAACCCCTCATATCCGGACTTTGTAACCAATTCCTCATATCCGGACTTTGTAACCAATTCCTCATATTCGGAAGGTCTTTTTAGTCCGGTTGTCAGCGATTCTACTGTATTTACAACCAACTTAAGTAACGATGGAATTTCTCAATAGCTCGCTTGTTGTAATCGGCACTTGTTATGAGAATAGCACAAGAAATAGAAAAAATAACCGGTGAAAGCGAGAAGAAAGGACAAACTATCAACTGTAAGAAGACAATATATGGTCAACAAATTACGAGTTACGAAATGTAGACACCTGCATAAAGTAGAGAAGTTTTGATTGCATTCTCTTTATTTACGGGTTATAAATAATCAACACTATTCTTATGCGCTGCCTCCTGAACTGGAAGAGCGCGGCAAATGGAATCGAGTTCAAATCACAGTTGAAGTACTTTTTTCCACTGCAATAATGCGTTTAAAGAAAAGCGTGAATGTATCTTTTCTTCTTAAATACCAAAACAATCTGGACTTAGCCTTGGTTGACAACCAGTCGACGAGAAGGACAACTCTGAATTCAAAACCGAGGAGAAAGGATTTATTCTCAAGACGAGTCTTGTTCATACAAAGTTTACCGATAATAATGAGTACGGTTGTCAAGAGCCATTTTGACTAATTTGTTATATTTTTACGTATTATCAACACTTTGTGGGTTATTTAAAGCTTAAAATTATTTTTGTGTGTAATAATAATGAATTTTTTGTCGAGGGAAATATTGTATAAACATTTTTTGATAACAATTATTTTTCCAGATATAAGTCCTACTATTTAACCCATAGCTGGAGGGAGATGGAATAATAACCTTCCCAAGGGTATTTGCGCGTGTAAGTGAAAACATACCCGACTGGAATTCGAAATCGAAAGAGAACGAGAAAGAGATAGAGGAAGAAAAAGAGAGAGAGAGAGTAAGAGAGAGAAAGAGAGAGAGAAAGGGAGAGGGGAAGAGATAGAATAAAAAAGGGAGAGAAAAGAAAGTGAGAGCGAGAAAAAGAAAGAAAGAAAGAAAGAGGGGAGAAAGAGACAGAGAAAGAGAGAAAAAAAGAAAGACAAAGATACAAAGATACAAAGAGAGACAAACATAAAGACAGAGAGAGAGGGAGAGAGAAAAAGAGAGAGAGAGAGAAAATGGAAGAGAAACAGAGAGAGATAGAAAGAGAAACACAGTGAGAGAAAAAGAAAAAAAGAAAGAAACAGAGAGAGAGAGAGGAGAAAGAGAGAGAGAATGAGAAAGAGAGAGAATGAGAAAGAGAGAGAAAAGAAAGAAAGAGAAAAGAGAGAGAGAGAATGAGAGAGAGAGAGAAAAAGAGAAAAAGAGTGAGAGTGGAGAGAGAAAGAGGGAGTGAATGATAAAGGGAAAGAAAGAGAAAGACAGAGAGAAAAAGAAAGACCGAAAGAGAACGAGAGAGAATGAGAGAGAAAATGAAAGAGACAGAAAGAGAAAGACAGAGAAAAATGAGAAAGACAGAGAAAAATGAGAAAGAGTGAGAACAAGTAAAGATAAATAAAAAGAGCAGGTAGAAATAGAGAGTGAGAGAGAGAGAAAGAGAGGCAGAGAGAAGGAGAGAGGGCGGAGAGAAAGAGAGAGTGAGGAAGAGAGAAATATAGAAAGAGAGAGAGAGAGAGAGATTTATACACCCGGGAAAGGTACGTTAAAGTAAAAGCAAGAGGCTTTCGGATATAACTGCAAGCGATAAACTCTTTATTTATTGATTACGTCACTACGATATTCCATTTGTCGCTATTAATAAAATCGATAGTATTGCAATTCATTACAAACTCTTGATAAATGTTCGATATTAAACAATACTGTTTAGCATTAGACAAGCATTAGTGTTATTTGTTCCTTTATGAAAGTGCACTGATAGTTTTAAGGATGATGTTGACCTCATTGCATATTTATAACGTTTCGGCCGTTGTACGCTCCGGCCTTCTTCAGGTAGTTGGAATGTCGAACTGAACCCTTTATTTTGCTCACTGGGGTAGAGTTTTCAAGTCTCACATGCCATGTTTAATGGATGTCAGTTATCTCCTGTTAATTTCCCTCTCCAAGTTCTCCACTGCTTTAAGCAGGTATTGAACTCACACTCTTTGGGTCCTGTCACTGGATCTAACTAACGTCTTCATCCTTGGAGAACTTGGAGAGGGGAATTAACAAAAGACAACTGACATCCATTAAACATGAGGATAACAGTCCGAATAATGTAAATAGTATGCATAATACCTCATCTAAGAAATATAGATACATACTAAATTAAATTGTAATGTAATTATTCTTAATAAAGTAAATCGAAATTCTTATTTTTCATATGTGAAATTATGAAATAGTGCTACAAACAAATAGAAAAATTTAAATATCTGGGAAGTGTTTTAACAGAAGACGGAAAGTGGGACACTGAAATCCGAAGGCGCATTGGGATAGCGAAAGATGACTTACAAAAGTTAAGTAGAGTATTAAGAAAAAGGAAAAATTCGTTTGAAACAAAAAAAGTGGACTGAACTGTTATGTGTTCTGTGAGGATATGGTCCAGTATTCCCTGGTATATGTTCCCTGCTTGATATTTAAGCAGGGAACATATAGCAGAGAATACTGGACCATTTCCTCACAGACGAAGAAGATACGTGAAGCAACAGAAATGGGTTCTACATAAGGATGCTGAGAATATCATCGACAGAACAGGTAAGCAAAGACGAAGTATTAGAAACAATGGAATCTTATAATTAACAACAGGAAGAGATATTTGAAATTTATAGGATATATGATGAGGAATTTATTTTTTAATAAAGTAAATTGATATATAAAAATTAATTCAATAAAACAGGCTTGTTTTTAATTATTTATTAATAAAGTAAATCGAAAAATTCAAAACAAAATGTATGTTATTGCAAATGTTTAGAAAAGTTGGACATACTATTCAAATGAAAACTTAACCGCCGAGACAACGTGGTCGTAGTGTGTCCAGCATAAAAAATATTTTTCCGTTGGCCATACAATCTCTCAGAGGACATTTAAATTTATGAACAATGTTGGTTTTCTGCAAAACGTTAGCAGGTGGGGAAGAGTCGTTACGAATGATTGTCATAGGTATACTAGATTTAGTGTAGTATATAATTTTATTTTTTACGAGGATCTGTGGTGGATATATAAGTATTTATTATTTTTTTTAGGATATTTACATCTTGTTTATAATTAGAATGCATTTGGTTTCGATATAAAAGGTTAATATGTCTGGGTTTAGTTGAAGGAGTATTGTATTCTATTTTTATTAAAATTTCTCAGAGAACATTTTATTTGTTGTTTTATTATTTTAGTTCACGGTAGAAAATCTGCTTTGTGGATGAACGAATTTTTGCACGGTTTATTAGGTTTTTTATAATTGCTATTTTATCGTAATTTGGACATTCACTCTTATAGTTAAGAGTGCAAGAATTTATGCTGGTAGGCTTTTTATATGGGGAGATAGTGAATTTATTATGATTAGTGTTTATCAATATATTTAGAGTAAAAAAATAATTGTGTCTTTATGTTCGTATGTAAAGTTAAGGACACAATTATCCTGAACATTTTTGAGGAGTTGATGTATTTCATCCAGACTCTTGAATGATATAAGGATATGAATAACGTATCTTAGGCAGATGGAGGTTATTTTTTTAAATTGCTAGATATATTATTTCCAAGATTAGACATATAGTAACTGTAAAAAGTCGTACCCAGAATTGAACCCATGGAGACGCCATATATATATATATATTTATTAAAGACATTTTTATGTTTAACGTTCTTTTTTATAAACATAAAAATGTCTTTAATAAATAAATTGTCGGACTTTGTCCATTTTGTAATATATATATATATATATATATATATATATATATATATATATATTACCAATTTGTGACAGGTAGTGATAATTCCAAGAGGGATATTAATCCAGAGAAAGCTCAAAGGTAAATTACAGATAATAATAATAATAATAATAATAATAATAATAATAATAATAATAATAATAATAATAATAATTTTGCCAAAGACGACAATGAGTTGAAAGGCCTCCTCAATATTGTAAAATACTTCAGTGACGACATAGGTATGGACTTCGGATTAGATAAATGTGCAAAAGTAACATTCAAGAAAGGTAGAATTACAGAAACACCCTTAATAGATTTAGATTTTGTCACAAAGATTAAGGTATTGGAGCATGATGAAGCTTATAAGTACCTAGGAATTAGCGAAGGCGATGGCATACAACACCCCCAAATGAAGGAAAACATAAGAAAAGAGTACTACAGGCGTGTACGTCTGGTACTAAATACTGAACTAAACCCAAAAAACAGAATATCAGCTATAAACACATTGGCAGTTCCTGTGGTGCAATACAGCTTTAATGTCCTTAACTGGACCATAGCTGAAATTAAGCGAATGGACGCCAAAACGAGAAAGCTTCTCACCTGCTATCGCATGCATCATCCCAAAGCTGATGTTGATCGTCTGTATGTGCCCAGATCCGTAGGAGGCAGAGGATTATTTCAACTAGAACTGTCCTACAAAACTACAACAATTGGCCTCCAAAGATACTTTGAAACTACAGAAGACTGGATGATGGTATGCGTCAAGGAACATGAAAGTAGTAAGCGTCTTTACTCCGTAATGAAAGAAGCCAACAGATTCAAAATGGAGTTTCAAATGGGTGTAGAGATGCAACTACAGGACAATACACAGGCTGAAACTGCAAAATACTTAAAAAAGACAGCAAAGACGAATGCAACCGACCAGATACAGAAGCGATGGCAAGATAAACCACTTCATGGCCAATACTCTGTCCGTACCAAACAAGCTGATGTAGACAAAACCCGTACCCATCAGTGGCTACGCAGTGCAAGGTTGAAAGCGGAAACTGAACGTTTTATCCTTACTGCGCAGGACCAATGCTTGCTAACTAGGAATTATCAAGCGTATATACTAAAATATTGTGTCAGCCCAAAATGCAGATTCTGTGATAAATATCCAGAAACGATTGATCATCTTGTATCAGGTTGCACGATGTTGGCATCCACTGAATATATAACCCGACATGAGAGAGTGGGCCAATATCTGCACTGGAAAATCTGCAACTTCCTCTGGAAGGAAACTGAAAGAAACTGGTATGAACACCACCCAGACCCGGTTACGGAGACAGGACCTGTTACAATTCTATGGGATTAGACAATACACACTGACAGAACAATCAAGGCCAACCGACCAGATATTGTTATTAAAGACCACAAACAAAAACGGTGCCTCCTTATTGATATGGCAGTCCCTGCTGACTGCAATGTATCTTTGAAGATATTCAAAAAGCTGTCAAAATACAAGGACCTTGAAATAGAAATCTCGAAAATGTGGCATATGGGAACATCAACAATCCCTGTTGTAGTTGGAGCCCTAGGACTGGTTGGAAAAGATTGCAGTAGACTAATTGAAAGGAATTCCTGGAAGTCCATGCCTCAAGGAGATACAAAAATTTGTTCTGACAAGTACAGCGCACACTTTACGAAGGGCTTTATCTATGTAGTTTTTTTTTTTTGTCATTGGAAAGTGTCATGATGCCATTTCTAACTTTAGGTCCCTGGGCGGGACCCGGAAAGAAATCTGTAAACGCCAGAAATCAAAAAAAAAATAATAATAATAATAATAAATCAAGAAGAAAACCTTAAAGCTCTATTTCGGTTATCATTAATTTCGTAAATTATATATATATATATATATATATATATATATATATATATTCATTTCTACAGACCGAAAACTTTAAATAAAATGCTTTATCAAAATTTTTCGGTCTGAAGAGATGAATATATATATATATATATATATATATATATATATATATATATAGCGAGAGAGAGAGAGAGAGAGAGAGAGAGAGAGAGGGGGAGAGGGAGAGATAGATATATAGATATAGATATTCCCGAAATAAATGATAAACGAAATAGAGCTTTAAGGTTTTCTTATTGATATATATATATATATCTCCACAGAGCAGTCAACATTAAACACCCAATCCATTCTTCACGAAGCTGCTATCAAGAAGCACTATTCTTTCACTCCATCACCATTTTTTTGTATATTTTTTTTCTCAAACAAATGGAAATGTTTGTCTTAATTAGTTTTTTTTTTTTTACGAATTTGTCAAACCCAAACTCAAACAAAAATATTGTTTTCAATCGTTATGAGTCTATCGATTGAATAGAATTTTAATATAAACAATTGTCTTGTAAATGGAATTTTTAAAGCATTCTCAATGTAAAAATAAAGAAAAAAGTGTGCAAGACAATAAGAAACACTACCTACCAAAAAAAGTGAAGTTTTGTTGAAAAAATGTAGGAAATCCGATCCAATATACAAACGAACACACACACACACACACACAACAAATAACCTGGGTTTTATAATAAGTATAACTCGATATGAGTTGTTCCCCTTTCATTCTGGCGACAGAATCGTGTTTTATCGTGTTTTCAAATTGATTTTGTGCAAAAACAATTGTGTTTTTCCAATTTTGGGCGCTGTCAGAACCACGGCAAGGTAATTTTACGCCGTCCTGTGAAGTTTTGTTGAAATCGGTTGAAAAATGTAGGAAATCCGATCCAATATATAAACGTACAGACACACACACACTGCGTTTTATAATAAGTAAGATATATATATATAAATATATATATATATATATATATATATATATATATTCTAAGTAAAGGAAGACGATAAATAAATATTAATTAAGCTGATTAATGAAAGGAAGGAAGAGCTTTGAAAATCACCCGCGGATTAATAAGCACACGCGCGTGCGTGCGTGCGTGCGTGCGTGCGTGCGTGTGTGTGTGTGTGTGTGTGTGTGTGTGTGTGTGTGTGTGTGTGTATGTCTATAGAATCTATATATATATACATATATCAAAGAAAATTATATAAAAATTATAATTTATTATATAAATAATTTAACATAATAATAATAATATTAATTTTAAATATTAACACAAAATAGGATATATATATATAAATATTAATATAAATAAACACACACGCACACCTACAAACGCACGCACACACACATACACACACATATGTATGCCGGGTGTAACAGCAGAGTTGTTCTAATCGTGTAACAGCAAAATTGTACAATTGTTGGATTAAGCTTTGAACCGTTGTATCTTAGAAATGATTAAAGATATATTACTGGAATTCTCCGAGATTTTTATAGTACTATTGGACTCAACTTTGAACAATAATAATATATTTAGGTCTAAGGTGAAATGATGATCCCACTTGTTCTTGTGACCTCCTGATATAATTTTTCACTCTACTGTTCCCCCTCTTTTAAAATTATTCACCGTTCTCTTGATGGTTCTTGAATAACCTTTGAAGATGGAAGCCAGAGTATGGATGACGGTACTATTACTGAAGACCTGAATGACCTTTTTCTTCTCACCATTACTCGTGATCAACAATATGTATATATTTTTATATATACATAATAATTCTGTTATATTACATTGAGCACTATTTTATTAGCACCAGAACTCAATATAGGATATATATATATATATATATATATATATATATATATATATATATATATATATATATATATATATATATATAATTAGTTATTGGTCAGAGTTGAATTAAACCCGGAAACAGTTATATTAGTAAGTGCTGAATACACGTATAAAGAAAATCAAAAGTTAACATTCAGATCTTTTAAATTAAAAAAAAAGGGATGATCCCGCCAATCACGTTACCTTGGTTTCAACATTTAGGATTCGATAGGTTCGCCTATCCTCCGCTTCACACTCCTCGACTTTTTTTTTTTGAACAGCAGTAGATATTTATCTCTGGTTTCTTTTAAAGTCTTTTCTTTCTCTTTCACTTCCAGTAGCCCCATGGAATTTTAGTGGCATTATCACCTTGCTTGGGTGTATTGATAAAAACGTAATTGTCTTTTTCACGACGTTCCAGCTGTTGCACTTTGCGGCCCTCAGGAGATTGGAATTTCGAACTGAACTCACCTAGGTAGATTCTAGTTTCACGTGGGATGCCTCTTCACGATGTTTCAGTTATCTTTAACTCAAATATCCAAGTTTTTGTTCACTGCAGTAGCCAGGTATTGTACTTACAACTCTTTGGGTCAATTCACTGGATCCAACAAACGCTTTTATCCACTGATCCATGTCCGAACAATG
This sequence comes from Acanthosepion lycidas, assembly GCA_963932145.1. Classification (NCBI taxonomy): domain Eukaryota; kingdom Metazoa; phylum Mollusca; class Cephalopoda; order Sepiida; family Sepiidae; genus Acanthosepion; species Acanthosepion lycidas. The sequence goes on along the minus strand of OZ010610.1, from coordinate 15,335,892 downwards.
TAAATAGTGTAAATAATTACAATACCTCATCTCAGAAATATAGACAGATATTGAAGGAGTGGATATAGCAATAAAGATGGAGACAACAGTCTGAACAATGTAAATAGTGTAAATAATTACAATACCTCATCTCAGAAATATAGACAGATATTGAAGGAGTGAATATGACAACAAAGATGAGGACAACAGTCCGAACAATGAAAATAGTGTAAATAATTACAATACCTCATCTCAGAAATATAGAGAGATATTGAAGGAGTGAATATGGCAATAAAGATGAGGACAACAGTCCGAAAATAGTGTAAATAATTGCAATACCTCATCTGAGAAATATGGTCAGATATAGAATGAAGTGTTTAACGTTTCCCGCTAATACCTCATAAATAATGGACTATTCCGTTTTGATCGCGTGGAAACACGGAAAAGACGCTACTTGGTTTCAGTCAGAAAATAAAAGAAGCGGAAATAGACGTGTATAAGGTCTGTATCAATGAAATGTAAAAAGTTATCAATTTCAAATCTTAAAATAACGACCAAAATTTATGATTGTTATTGTAATATTTTGATAAAGCTGTAAACCTCAAATATTTAACAATGCGATTGGGGAATTTTTACGGATATTTAATTGTCGTAGAGCTTACGAAATCATCAGCTTAACTATTAAGATTCATCTGAAAATTTAAAATAGGGAAACCGTGATATGTTCACCTGTATTTTTAGTATTATTTATTTATTTTATTTCCTTTGAGTTCTGGTGCCTATTCATTTCTTTCCGAGTCCCGCCCAGAGACCTAAGGTCAGAAATGGCATCATAACATTTTCCATTGACCAATTAAAAAAATACACGCACACACACATATTTTACATAGATAAAGTCCCTCATAAAGTGTGTACTCATGAGAACAATATTTTGTATTTCTTTAAGGTGCGGACTCCCTGGAATCCCTTCAATAAGTCTATTGGAATCTTTTCCAATCAATCCGAGGGCTCCAACTACAAAAGGGATTGTTGATGTTCCCATGTGCCACATTTTTGAGATTTCGATTTCAAGGTCCTTGTATTTTGATAGCTTTTTGAAGATCTCCAAAGATATATTGCATTCTGCAGGGACTGCCATATCAATAAAGAGGCACTTTTTTTTCTTTGCGGTCTCAAATAACAATGTCTGTCCGATTTGACCCAAACCTTGAGAGTGAAATTGGGTAGACGCCGATAGCTAGACTAACACAAAGACACATCGAAGTCACTGCGGCCGAGGACCTAAGTTTTCAAATTGTTGATCACGTTAAATAACACGCTCTGTCCCAGAAACAGTAACTAAGGTCTGTTCAGCATAGTTGCAGTATAAACTACAGGTGGGCTCTATTGGTGTTGAATTAACACAAATGCGCCTGAGTAAGCGTCTGCAACAGGGATTGGCTAGCTGCTCTAGTAGACGGGTATCCTGGAATACGAGTGGCCAGCTATACATATATTATCTTATAATATCATAATTATACATCTTATTATAATATCTTATTATAATTCTGCTTTACCCTCCCTTATTTAGCACGACCGTTACCCCCTGTCAATACCTCATGAATAATGGACTATTCAGATTTGATCGCGTGGAAAGACAATAAAGACGCTACTTGGTTTCAGAGAAAATAAATGGTTTCAGGTCTGTTTCAGTGAAATATAAAACGTTGCCAATTTCAAATCTTTTGATTTGTATCTCCTCATGTCTTAAATAACGACCAGAATATATGATTGTTATTGTTATTTTGAGATTTCTGTTTCATGTATTTTGATAGTTTTTTGAAGATTTTCAAAGATATTGCATTCTGCAGGGACTGCCATATCAATAAAGAGGCACGTCTTTTTCTTTGTAGTTTCAAATAACAATGTCTGTCGGATTTGATCGCTACTTGGTTTCAGTGAGAAAATAAACGAATGAAATGTGGAAAACTTCTGTTTCAGTGGAATGGGAAAAAATCGTCAATTTCAAATCTTTTTATTTGTATCGCCTTACTTCTTTAAGGACCAGAATTTATATTTATTATTGTTATTGTAATATTTTGTTAAAGTTAAGCTCAAATATTTAACGATTCGATAGGGGGACTTCTCCGAATACTTTATTGTCGTAGAAATCACCATAAGCTTATTCAATAAGTAACACAAGAATTAAGATTCATCAGAAAATTCAAATGAATGGGAAATTTTATTTCTCGTATATATCTAAATTTTGTTAAATTCAACTGAGAATACGCTGTTCAAACTTCACACATTGTTATGTTTCTATACTTTCAGTCGTCTGACCCATGTTGAAAAAAATATAATGAAAAATAAACAGACTATCTATGTCAGTTAAACTTAACAAAATGTGTTTGGATTAATTTTATCTGCCTAAATTTGGATTACATATATGTCTCAAAGGCTGACCTGTCATTTGTCAATTCACGCACATATCAGGTTTCACAAAGAATTAAAATAATATTTAACATTAAAAATAGAATCGTTTTTCTGAATGTTCTAGTAGATGCAAATAATGATGAATTATTCACTTCAATATATAAACAACAGACAAGTATAAATCTATGTCTTATTAAATTTAAAAGCGAATTATATAAAATAAGTGTTATTAAAAACATGATTTATCAAGAGGACAGCTAAAACAAGTTCCTCTTTGGTCGCATTGTTTTATAGAGAATTAAGCAACATAAAACAAATACTTATCAACAATATTTTCCCCAAAACTGCTTTTTGAAGAAATAAGGTTCGCTTTAATGAAATTATTATTATAATGTCGTTTTCTCACATAGTAACATATGTGAGAAAACGACATTATTTTTGCACCAACCTAGTAATAAAACATATCATTAATAATCTCTCTCTCTCTCTCTCTCTCTCTCTCTCTCTATATATATATATATATATATATATATATATATATATATATATATATATATATATATCGTGTGTAACAGCTAAATTGTCCGAATCGTGTAAAGGTAAAAAGGTAAAATTGTCCAGTTGTACTTAAATCCTACTCATATAATAGAAATAACACAACACATTAATCCCAATATGTATTTCATGTGTTGTCCTATTTCTATTATATGAATAGGATGTGTATATTTGTATGTGAAGCTTTATATTTGTTACATATCTGTATATATGTGATGGTATATCTTTGAGATATACCTACAATTTATATATATTCTTTAGATTTATAGGAAGCTACAATCAGTCATATATTCATCTTTATGTCTATATATGAATATTTTTTATCTATATTTGTATGTGTGTCTATGTGTATTTTTGCCGTTAACAATAAATTTAAAAAAAAATCCAGACGACATGCATTTAACGGATGTCAGATTTCATTGAAAAATACATCCCTACCCCCTACCAAAACGTAACTAATAAGGGATATATCAAAATACAGACATAATGAACACGCAAACACCCCTGTCTAGTGGAAGTGGATTTATCTGCAACCTTGGAAACGTGAATTATGATTTTAGCTGTGTCTTTAAAAGCCAGTAATTTTAAAAGTTACTCCAAAATTTGCTTGAGGATGAAATGGAACTAATGTTTTTAATTTTAATTACAAAATTAAATTCGGACCTTTCATTTTTGAAACATGGTTAGAACTGTGTAGCAGAAAAACATATTTTAAATCAATTAATTTATAATATTAATGCTCAGTAAATTTACATTGATCATTATTTTGTAAAAATAAAAATATCTATAAGAACACCGGATTATATATCTTACTGTTCTTTCTTTTTATTTATACACACACACACACACACACACACACGCATACACATATAAGTGCGTGTGTGCATATATATATATATATATATATATATATATATATGTGTGTGTGTGTGTGTGTGTGTGTGTGTGTGTGTGGCGGTGTATATTTACGTAAAATGTTTATGTTTTGCCTGTGAATATTGTATCGAACATGATATGCAAATAAATGCATTCATAATCTAATTTTTGTAAATGTGGTTCTTACTATATATATATATATATATATATATATATATATATATATATATATATATATATATATGTGCAATTTTTTATATATTAGTTATATATTATATATGCGCGGTATATATATTATTGGAAAGCCCTCAATATCAATGGTAGAGCTAACATATTTTGCATTTGTGACCCTGGGATTCACGCTATTTACGATTTTCAGATAGACTGATTAGTGACGTTCCGACGACAATTTTTCCTCTCACTTCCATAAAAACACCGATATACGCAACGATATATAAATCCAAATGTATGTGTGTGTGTATGTATGTATTTATAATTTATATATGTGCCATGATGTTTGTGTGTGCCTTTCTATTATTTTTATAATTACTTAGATTGAACACATATTTTTACCTTTGTAGCTTGGCGCATGTTAGTTTATTTTAAACAATCCTGCAAATAATATAAATTGTTCTATTATCAAATATATAAATATGTGATAAATATATATACTATACAATAATATAGTATAATATAAATACTATACTATCACATATACAAATTATGTGGTGGTCAGTGTTATCTCAGTACCTGAAGATTGCGATATGTTCATAAAATAGTGTTGGATGTGTAATAACAGAGCCTCGGTCTTTTGAAGAGGTTAGAAGTTTATCTCTTGTTTCCTGTTGCTAATTTGGTTTCAGATTTCTTCTAAAATATTTTCCTTCTCGTTAACTTCCAGTGGCCCATTTGTATCTTAGTGACGTTAACACCTTTCTTGGGGTAAATGGATTATATATATATATATATATATATATATATATTTCTTCCTCGGTATCACAACTCTGAGAAACATGCACAATAAAATCGTCAGGTGCTGATTGAAAACTGACCCTATCTATCTATCTATCTACACACACACACACATATATATATACAAATAGATAGATAGATAGATTGATAGAGAGATATGAACAGACAGAGATACATAGATAGATAAAGAACATAAAATTAACACTGCATAGTAATTGTTGTTTTTACAATATACGTGACAATCAGATGCAACAAAGATTTCATGTAGACTTTTTAAAAAATTTAAGTGCAATACTAAACTGGCATCGAGATCTCCTCAAGTGACACTTGAGCTAGATAGATATAGTCGTAAGCTTTATGCTAACAGTTTCTTTTCTCGCACTTCTCTCTTGTGCAACTCCCTTCCAGCTCCATGCTTTCAAGCCAGCTTTAATTTGCAAAAATTTAACGATTAAAAAAATACACACGCATATATATTGTTTAAAATTTTACATATGTATTAGGATAGAGTCTCTGTGTCGGGGATAGAGGATCTGCGTATATAAACAGTGTGTACATACGTGCTAATACCCTTGGGAAAGGTATGAATCCTCCTCTTCTTATCCCCATCGGCTATGGGTAAATAGCAGAAAAGACCATCTTGGATGGTCTACCGCAGAAAGAAATGGCAACATACTGCGGAAAAAAAATCTGCCTCGTCAGTCATGTATTAAAAGATACATGATCGCCTAAGCGCATGGCACATAACTGACTGTATACATATAAATAATGACTGTTAATTTCATACCTCATGAAATTATCTGACCATCCATGATCACTTTAGAAGTGATCTGTTACCAGTCACCATATATATATATATATATATATATATATATATATATATATATATATATATATATATATATATATATATATGTATATATAAAGAATCCATGGGTCTTATTTTTTAATTCAATATGTTTTTATTGCTTCATATTTTATTTTTAGTGGATAATCCTATTTGTTTAGACATCCAGTTCGTTCTAAACATTGTCTATTTCGTCTACCGGTCTGCTAACTCGAGAAAACTTATGAAACATATTAAAGAAATAGTTTCATTTCCCAAATACGCTTATCCACCAAGAGTAACGTTTGCAATAATAATATAATCATGTAGTTTATTTTTAATCATTTTCCCCATGCAAGGCAATAAAGCCACTAAGTCGCAAGTGAGTTACTGATTGTTGGAGTATGAGGAATGAAAACATTAAGGAATGAGAACATTAAAAGAACAAAAATTAACAAGACGGAATATACGATTGACATTGCCTTCACACACACACACACACACACACACACACACATATATAGTGTGTATTTAGGCAGCATTTTTTCATTGATTCATGTTTCATTAAATAATATAGATAAGTTTTGTATATTTATTTTATGTTAATTCTTTTCATAACGTCTGATAAGCTTAATAGCATTATCATTAAATGAAGAAAAGAAAATCACAATATTGATACATATTTTTGAATCCTATCTAAGCATTCGGCTCACATAAGCCATTATCAAAGACGACAATTACATTACAATATATTAAGCAATACACGGACAACACAGTGATGATTTATTACATAAAATAAATAGACAACACTTGTATATATTATTTAATGAAACATGCATCAAAATATATATATATATATATATATATATATATATATATATATATATATATATGAAGGCAATGTCAATCGTATATTGTCTTGTTAATATATATATATATGCACACACAAGCAGACGTATATGTGTGTGTGTGTGTGTGTGTGTGCAAGCGAGACATTTTTTTAAAGGTTAAACTTTTATGTATAAATTTGTTAATACAATTTTATTTATTTTCTCTTTTCGCCTTATTTGCCTCCCTTATAAAAACTTAAAATGAAATAAAAAAAGAATCAAATAACTAACCGGAAAATAACAACAAAGAAAAAAAAATGTTCGATCGACCAGTAACTTACCTTGAAAATTATTTTCAAACCATGATTTCGGATCTTCCGTGTCGGCTGTTGGCAATTCCTCTTCGGGAATATTTTGCAAGTAACGAGCCACCGCCCTGGTAAGTCCGATCTCTGTGATCTCCTGATGAGTCAAATCATCCTCGGCAAGTGTACCCTCATAGGTGAGCCGGTTTGGTAAAAATCCCTTGGCCCCAGGTACGTCCAGTAAGCTGAGAATCACGAATTGAATGAGAATAAACAATCGTCCTGTTCCAGACGACATAATCGACGATTCGATAAGTTGTTTTTTTCAGCGATTAATTTGTGGCCCAGTACCCAAGATAAAAAAAGAAAAAATGATGCCGATCTTAAAATATATGAGACAGTATTATTAGGGTGATATCGTTGTGTTTATACGACAGTCGAAGATAAACCTACTGTCGTTTTTGTTTTGATAGTATCAATAATGACGTATTAGATAGGTAATTATTTAAAAATCCGCCCTATGGATCTCATGCGGTTTTTTGCGATGTTGAATTACTTGAATGTTTTTTTTTTTTTTTTTTTTTTTTTAATAGTGTCTACTTTTTATCCAATTCTTTTTTGTATCTTTTAAATTCTCGAATGAGATAGATAGCCTGTTCTATGTATTTTTTTTACTATCGCTGATTTGTACTGAAATAACAAACATACACCCACTTACACGCCAAAAAAAAAAAAAGATCTATATCAACTACCAATGATAAATTCTATTAACATACAAAGATTGGGACATGAAAAAAATATATGAGATGAAAGTGTAAGTGACAGATATTTTGACAGATAAAAACTGAACCTCTGCTTGAAGCGATAAACGATGTTTTTCACTTCTCTCTCTGTCTCTTTCTCTATCTATCACTCGCACTGACTACCTCTATGTTGGGATGCTTGTCGGCTTAGAGTGGAAATATTAAGCAACAAGTATTTCCACTTCACTCGGAATTGATATTGCTGCTACTAATGGTGCTGGTATAAAAAGAACACCTACAAAAACAACAACAACAAAATATACGTAAAAAAAAACAAAAACAGAAAAAAAGAAAGCGAAAAAGACAGATAAATACGAACAACTACTACAACTCGTTGTTAAATAAATTAAGAAAAAAATGACAGTGACAGTGAAAAACGACTATTTGTACTGCTACTATAATTAATATATATGCATTCGTGCCAAAAAGGGAAAACAAAGAAAAAACAATGATTTTTCTCTAAAAAGAAATTTTACATTCTGTCTTTCGCGCCATTTTACATAATGCGTCTTCCTATCTGTCTCTCTTTTTTGCTTTCAGTCTTTCTTTACGCATCTATAATTCATTCTCTAAATCTTTCTCTTTCGTTCCTTTTAATATAATCTTTTTCATTCATTCGTTTTCTCTTGGTCTCGCTCTCTCTCGCTCTCTCGTTCTTCTTTTCTTTTCTTCTTTTTTTTTAGCCTTAACCTTTATTTTTTTCTCTTTCGCGGTTTTGAACTTTTTCTTGCGTTCTATCTCGACTTATCTATGGCACACACGCCCTTATTGTTTCTTCTTTGCTCTCTCCGATTTTAACAATCTGTTTTTAGTTGCAATTAATGTTAAACTTCTCCATTCTCCTTCGCTTGCCTAATGTTATTTGTTTTTTTTTTGTTTTTTAACTTTTTTCCCCCTTTTTCTATATAAACTAATATCTTTGTGCAACAGATACACATGCCGGCACGATTAAATCATTTCCTTTCATTTTCCCTACGACACGATTTTATTTAGCACTCCACGCTTATTATCTATCTATATATATATATATATAATACGCTTATTTTTTTTTTTTATTTCTCGCTTAGTTTTAAATTGATATTTCATTCTTCATATAACTCCAAATTAATGTCATAAGGTTAATAACCGGGTTTAATTTATAAAAAATCTTCCTATTAAGACAAATACCTTCCACCCACCCCTATCACTTGTCTCGTGCATTTCGTCTGAATGAAACATTGATATAAATTCTGTATTATCTTTTCAACCGTTTTTTTTTTTTTTTTTTTTAGCTTTCACAGCTAAATTTCTATTTCTGACACGAACTCAGTCCACACCGGGGTTGATAAGACAGACGACCGAAATCTTTGTCTGCTGAAATAGACTATTCCCCATATGAGGTGATTTTGTATTTTATTGTTTATTAATTATTTGCTCTGTAATAATAAATACATTGAACTCTTTTTGTGGATCACGTTTAATATTTTATATTGCTAGGATCCACTGATAGTTGTGCCAGCACGAAGATACAAGTCATCGTGACAGAGAAATTATGCCAAGAAACTCAATAGTTATTTCCAGTAATAATTACTGTATAAAATTAAATAAAGTTGTCGAAGGTCATCGGGGAGGTTTGTGATTTATCTCAACTCAAGACCCAGACAAGAATGATTCATCTCTATGTTCGAACTCTTATCCTCATCTTCATTGCCATATTCACAACGTTTCGGCCGTTGTACGCTCCGGCCTTTATGTCTATGTCTCTCTATATCTCTGTCTATATCTTTGAGATGAGGTATCATGATTACTTGCATTATTTACATCATTCGAACTGTTATCCTCATCTTCATTGCCATATTCACTGGAAAATACGAAAACTTAAGGAATCAGCACATATGCTAGGCTAAAATAACTCCGGAGCTGACCAAGCATAGAAATGAATACATTATGGGAACCAGAAATAAGGAGTGCTAGAGAAAAGCAATGAATAACAAAAAAATATTGCAATATAAGCTCTAGTAAAAAATGATACAATAACAAAAAAAATCAATATGAGCACTTGTAAAAAATGATTGCTCAGACATTAGGTTTATAAGTCCCCCAAAAATTCATACACAGATGTCCTCAACATAAAGACGTTGTGAGTTCAATACCAGGCCACAGCAGTAGTGAACTAAAACCTGTAGAGTTGAGTTAAAGTAAAATAACTGAGACATCTAGAAGAGGCATGGCATGTGGAACTAGAAAAGTCTACTCCGGTGGGCGAAATAAAGAGTTCGGTTCGAAATTCCAATCACCTGAAGAAGGCCAGAAAGTTGGGAACATGGCAATGAAGATGAGGATAACAGTCCGAATATATCAGCAATATTTTAAAATACTTAAATTATATTTAAAACAAATTACAGATATAAATTAAAGTTACCTTAGATAACAGTTAATTAACGATAAAGGAGTGCATTCATATGTGTTCATATATATATATATATATATATATATATATATATATATATGTCGTACTCTCTCGTCGTATTCGGCGTATGAGGGTCAAGCAGCTCAGTTCCTAGTAACCGACAGCCCAGATACCAGCACATATGAATTGATTATAGTGGTAAAGGATTTGTGAAGAACCAACCACACTTTTCGAAGGGTCGAATACAGAGACCTGGTGCACTACGTGCTGCAAGGTCCACAAACGACCCTCCGCAGGTATTCAGCTCAGAGTTGTCCTTCTCCAAGGCTATAGAAGCTAGTCTGCTATTTAGGAAGGAGAAGAAGAGGATTAATTCCATAGGATATTAGACTGGAATCCGAGCCGGTATCCACTGCTCCAACGTACCTTCTATCTATCTATCTATCTATCTATCTATCTATCTATCTATCTATCTATCTATCTATTGTTTAGGATATTACATCAAAAACACGTCAAAATTGCTACACAGTTGCAGTCGTATTTTGATGCGTACCTCTTCCTAATATTAAGAATAAGTTTTCCTTTGTTTCCATTTTTTTCAAAACCTCGTCATTGCCTACATGTTCAATTCTTGGTATCCTCAGCATCTTTCTGTAGAACCACATTTCTGTTGCTTCAAGTCTCTTCTCTGTCTGTGAGGAGATTGTCTAGCATTCACTGCCATATAAGAGGTTTAATATAGCGTAACAGTTCAGAACTCTTTTCTTTGTTTCTGAGGAATTTTTTTTTTGTTTTTTTATACTCTCCTTTTTTTTTGGAATGCATCTTTGGCCATTCCAATACGTCTTTGGATTTCAGTGTCGTATTTTCCTTCCTTTATATTCATACTTTTAGAATATTGAGCATCAATCAGGGCTTTATAGCCTGGGTGATTTTGAAGCCGGTTAGGTTCCGGATCCCGCTGCAATCCAAAAATTGGTGTAGGCTCCAGTCCATGATCCAGGATGAAGAAAAAATTGTTTTCAAAATATTTAGATTACGGCATTAAATAACTCATAGAGGTTGATATATCATTAAAATAAATCGACCAGCGGTTCACAATGACTATTTGATTTTCAACTGCTGTCTACAAGCTAGCGTTTGTTGTTTCTCGTTACTGCTATTCCATCACATGCACATGAGATGACGCAACCTTAAGGTCACTCAGCTTTAAAGCTGTGCTCTTTTTCATGATAGATAATTAATAAGAGATTTTAAATTGCTGTATTTTAAATATTGAACTTTAACCATTTATTATCTCAGTGATTTTGAAGCCATTTAGACTCCGGATCTCGCTACAATCCAAACGTTGGTGTAGGCCCCTGTCCATGATCTATTTTAATTTTAAAATCTGCTACACTATTTCTTACTCCTGAAGTAAGATTTTTCAATTTATTTAGGATGTATATTTACACGGGCTAAAAATGCTCATATTTTGTAATATTACTGAAAATGTCAACTTTCCATGATTTTCTTAAACTTAAATTCTTATTGCCTGCGTATTGTTTTCAATGGTGAATTGCAAGCTTTATTCGTAAATGAATCTGCTTTCTAACCAGATCAATCGATATAAAATAAAAGATACCTTGTACCAGGAAAAATGCAGGCTGCCAAAATTCACCTTATAGAAAAGATGATAGATATACTCTTATTCTTAAATAGTTTATCAGATTTTAATTAGGTGAAAATCCTTCTTGAAATATTTTATACTCATTGCTATACCATGTAATAAATCATAAAAAAAAAAAAAAAAAAAAAAAAGAATTATCTAAAAGTCAGTTCCGGATTTAGGACAAATGGGGCCCTGTGCAAGTTAAGTTATGAGCCCCCTTACTTGGGACCTGGCGGGAGTACACAGTCATAGAAGGAAGATGGACCACCTCCTGGTCATCGAGGCCCTGTGTTTAAGCATTCCCAAGCAAAATGGTAAAACCGGCACTGCCAAAAACATTAATCCTATTTAATAGAAAAATCTTCTAAAAAACACACATTTTTTCAGGCTTTTTCTTTCTGAAAGAAATTAAATTGCTGTTAGGGTGTACAACAATTTTTGAAGGGTTTAATTGCCCTTCAAACATTATGTCAATATAATAATTTCTTTTTACTATGAATTGAATTTTGTTAAAATCTTTCGTTGATAAAATGTATTTTCTTCAGTATCTTTCACTTTTCAAAGGTAGGTCAGTTTCATAAATTATATTATGATATAATGTCCAACGTCGGCTTGAATTATAAACAGTTATCCAAACTAAATTCAAACCGCTATATTCATTAATTTTACTTAGACATATTACTTTTCCTGAGAGCATATAATATATTTTCCTGGTTGATATTAGCTGTTTTGTTTTGATCAAGTAAACATTTTTAAACACATATTTATCACAGAAACAAATATTTATAGAGGGTCACCATCAGGAATGAAACAATGAAATCTTGTTTCAGAAATGGTCCTGTTATTTTAATAACACTTTGGTAAATCAGATTTGTTTTCGCGATGATGACATCTAAAACATTGTTATTTATTTACAGCGCATCTTTGCCCACATATATAATTCTTTCGGGATGACATGGATATAAAGATGAAGTGCATCCGGCAACAAGGCCTCTGGTCGGAAGATTGGAAGTTTTGAAGAACGTGGAACTACCTTTTAATTGCTGTTCATCCCATCCCAGATCGACCCTGACCCAGAGTGTTAGCACCACCCAGATATGAGCAATATAGTGAACCGCCTCCCCACCAAAAAAAAATATGAAAGAATAAAAAACATTTTTATAGTAAAAATAACAGAAAGAAAATTTTATATAAAATAAATCACTAATAATACATATTTATATTGAAATTACCAGCTATACATTATTAAAAGAAAATACATTTTATAGTAGGATTACCAAGAATACATTTTATTAGTTGTTGAAGGAATACAGTTGCATTCAAAATATATTTAGTTGAAGTCGTACAATTGCGTTCAAAATACATTTAGTTGAAGTCATACAATAGCGTTCAAAATATATTTAGTTGAAGGCATACAATTGTGTTCAAAATACATTTATTTGAAGGCATACAATTGCGTCCAAAATACATTTAGTTGAAGGGATACAATTGTGTCCAAAATACATTTAGTTGAAGGCATATAATTACGTTCAAAATACATTTTTTTGAAGGCATACAATTGCGTTCAAAATATATTTAATTAAAGTCATACAATTGTGTTCAAAATACATTTAGTTGAAGGTATACATTTGCGTTCAAACATTTAGTTGAAGCCATAAAATTGCTTTCAAAATATTTAGATTACGGTATTGAATAATGCATAGAGGTTGATATATCGCTAAACCAAATCAACCAACCTGTTTGGATTACTATTTGATTTTCAACTGCTGTCCACAATATAGAGATTGTTTTTTTTTCTCTTTTGATCATTACTGATAGTCCATCACATGCACATTAGCCATGAGATGACGCAACGTAAGGACACTCAGCTTTAAAGCTAACATCTTTTTCATAATAGATTAGATTAATAAGAGATTTTAAATTGCTGTATACTGAAATTACTCTACCAGTGAAATATTTTCTGTGTCTGCCACGTGGTAGTTTTTTGTGGCTCATTTTTAACAACATGGCAAGAAAACAGTCAGCTGTGAGTTGATCATGTTTCAAATTATCTGATATTACGCCATAGCAATCGGCTTTCAAATTATTACTGACATTGTTATTAGGTTAGGGGCCATCGTTTGAAGCTGAGAAGGCATAGTCATGTGTTGACGAATAAAACTAAACGTGCTGAATTCTTTGAGAAAATTGACAAAGAGATAATGAAACAAAATATGATACAATAATAAATTCTATCGCAGACATTTTCATGTCGAGAAAATTTCAAGAAATGTACCTGAGAGAAAATGTGAAAATGTGAATTCCAGGAATCTTCTGAAAAGTCTCGTTGTAAAAAAAAAAAGAAGAAAATTTTGAACTTATTCTGTTGGTGTATTAAGGAGTAGTGTGTATTGTGTACATCATGCGCGTATGTTGCATAGACCGTTAATTTTAGCGTCTTATAAGGTATGCAGACGACACAGTGTTGATAGCAGACACAGAAAGAAAACAACAAAAACTCCTACAGAAGGCAGTGAAGGAAAGCGAGAAGAAATGATTAAACATCAACTTGAAGAAGAAAAAATGTATAGTTAGCAAAAAGACGTGAGCCCAAACTGCGAATGGCAAATCGGAGATACCAAAAGCAAACAAGTGCGGAAATTTGAATATCTGAGACGTGTTTTAACAGAGGACGGAAATCCGAAGGTGTATTGGGATAGTCAAGGAAATATTCCAAAAACGTAGCAGAATACCAAGAAATAGAAAAACATTTGCTTGAAACAAGGAAAAGAGTACTAAGCTGTACATGACATCTGTCCTCCTGTATGGCAGCGAGTGCTGAACTGCAAAATGAAGAAGCGACTTGAAACAACAGAAAAAAATCGTTGGAAACAATGAAAAGAGTACTAAATTGTTACGTGATATCTGTCCTTCTGTATGGCAGTCAGTGCTGGACAATCTCCTCAAAAATGAAGGAGACTTCTTTTAGGAGATTTGAAACAACAGAAATGTTGTTCTACAGAAGGATGCTGCGGATACCATTGACCGAATATGTAAAGAAAGACGAAGTTCTAGAGAAAATGGAAAAAAAATGGCAACTTATAATTAACACCGGGAAGAGACAATTGAAATTTCTAGGGCATATAACGGGGAAAGAGGGCTTGGAAAATCTGATGCTCACAGGACAGATAAAGGGCAAGAGAGACAGATGAAAACACCGCATAACATATTTAGTGAGATTGAGTAAATGGATTCGGAGATATAACCGAAAACAAAGTTTATTAATAGCTATAAAGGGACAGGAAGTTATGGAGAGCCATTGTCGCCTACGTTCAGGGAGGAGACGTCTAATAAAGAAGAATCCATAACTCAGTCCGAACGGAAAGAGAATTAGCCATACATGCTTCCAGTCTTTTTCTTTTTAAACATGTCCAAATCTGAAAAGGGGTTAAGCATGCGTGTCTACTGAAAAGTTTTAACCTCCCCGTCCCTGCACCTGGATTGATCGTGCATATAGTCGTCGATGTGCCAATACCTAATGTAGGTGTTGATGTGTCGTGGAAATGGGGTCTTTCGACCAGCCTTTATTTGTATATTCCATTTCATATAGTCTTTTTATAGTGTCCAGTTTGTTTCGTTAGTGTTGGGCTCTCCGTCTTGCTTGTTGTTTTCTACTGAAGCAGAGTTAAACCTGTCAATAGCAGTTGTGTCATTTTTGCCATTTTTCTGCACAGTAAAATGTCTGTCAGTGCTCTTTATTAATTCATATGGCTTCCTGACAGCGTCATTACGTACAAACACGATTTACTATCAAAGAGAGTACCACCGTCTGTTTGACAAACGTGTTGGAGTAAATTGTATATTGGACACCTGGTGTTTTAAATCTTGCACAAATGCAGGATGTATGCATTTTGCGTTGGTTAACTGGGCATGTATCATAAATAAAGGAAAATTTAAGGATTAATAGAGGGAGGGGTAATATTTTTTTATAAAACGTGAGATGGAGAGGAAGCTACTCCAATTATTGGATGGGTGCTGGGTCCAAAGCCGGAAATGGAAACAGAGCCGGAGCCGGAGCCGGAGCCGGAGCCTGGACCGAAGCTGGGACCAGAGCAGGAAGAAACCAAAGCTTGGACCGGAGCTGGGACTGAAGTCGGAACATGAGCCGGAACCGTAGCCAGAGACGAAGCCGGAGCTGGAGCCGGGACTGGAGCTGGGACCGGAGGTGGGACAAGAGACGAAACCGAAGCCGGGACCGGAGCTAGGACTGAAGCAGGGACTGGAACCGGAACCGGAACCGGAACTGCAGACGAAACCGGAATGGCTTCAAATTCGGTCATACAATAAAACCCAGATTGAGACTCAAAACTCGAAAAGTGAGAATACATTACATTAACGATGATAAGACACCATATGATTAAAATAAACTTTATTTTTTTTATTTTACTAGAATGCTGAAATTATTGCTAACATTTTTGGTCGGGATTACAAACATTTCGTTCAATTCCGCAAACCAATCAATGAAGTATACAAACTGAAAGGAAAGGTATACAATAAACACAATTTCATTTTCATTAAATTTGTTATTTTAATCATTAAACTGTTTTTAAATTAATGGGGTTATTTTATGCGTTAAATAATAAAGATTTTTATCCCCCCCACCCCACCCAAATGAAAGGAAATTCATTGTATTAAGTTATGCATCCTAGTAAAACCAACAGTATTTTGTATCCTCTTAACTGTTTGCATTTCTTTTATCAAACGTTATAGTATTGACAAGCTCCAGGAAAATTATCTCGAGGATCGAAATGATCATAACAATGGAGTACAAATGAGTTTCATTTTTATGTGTTATATATATAAAGATATTTTCATGTTTATACGTTCTTTTTATACATACAAATATTTAAGTAAATGCTCTGTTTTATAATAAACAGTATTAACGACATTTACCGGCCTGAATGTCCGAGAAATTTTCATAGAAAATACGCGTCCTCCGACAGGAATCGAACTTGTATCCTATACGGAACCACCATATAGCTTGACGTGCTTTTACCGATTGAGCCACAGAGGAGCGTTTAGTTTAGCAAGGTTGATTTTGTTACATTTCTCCACGATTTTCTCTCGGACATTCATATCTGCTCGATGCGTATCCAAATGCAAACAAATGACGTCATTATTTTAAGACATATATACATATATAAACAACAAAAAAAAACTCTTCCGCATATTTTAAATATGACATTGAACATGATGGGACGCATTCTTTTTAAAGAGACATTTTTCATCCAATACTTCTTCAGAATGAATCGTTGAACCAACAATAATCAAAACGGTGAAACTGAAAAAAAGTAGACATTTGGGTAAATAAAGAGTCATGTCTAAAATAAATTTATTACTAAAAACAAACAAATATGTGTAAATAAGCTCCGAGTGAATGTAAAACAAAAACAAAATTACTCAAGATTGGATTTCATTTGATTAACAAGCCTGGTTGAGCTTCCAGATATGTTGGTGAAGTGTTTAGGGTCCTGCACAGGGATCGGTTGGTTAAACATTCACGGTTTTCAGAAACAGTTCACATTAAGCTTCATTGATCAATTTTGTGTAAGCAGAGAGAGAATTTTCTTCGTTCTTTTGCCAGTATTTTTTCTCGTTTTTATTAATAATTTTTTCTCCTCCTTATATTTTTCTTTTCTCGCAGTGCGAATTGTTATTCTGTTAATTTCATATATACCAACGTATTCTTCTGATGAAGTGTTGGTTTAAAAGGATACTTAAAATAGAATGATTTCCTGCATTTTCTAATATATATATATCCAAGTACGGCCATTACTACATATCTTTTTGGAGAATATTTACAGATGTGCTGAACGAATGTGGCTCTTTAGCCCAGCAAAGGACCCGCATATTCTGGCACAAACAGGGCACTTAAGAGGTCCAACAGCCGGTGGTACATTATCATGCAATTTAAAATGTCGCATGAAACCGCTTCTGGGCTGGCATATCTTACCACAAATACCACATTTCTTAATTGCTTATGTTCCCACGTCCACCCTGACCTGGGGTGGTAGCACCTGTTAGGGTCCCAGCCTTTAGGCAAATAATTAACCCCAAACTGGTGTCAAAACACTATGAAAGTGTAAAAATAGGTTTTAATACCAGAATTACTTTGTATAAAATTATTACCACCACTACATTTTTGAAAAAAATGTTACCAGTAAACATTATTACTAGAAATACATTTTTGAAAAAATGATATTACCAGCTATATTTTTTTAAATTACCAGCTATACATTTTTGAAAAAATAATATTACCAGCTATATTTTTTTTTAAATTACTAGCTATACATTTTTGAAAAAAACAAAACAAAACAATATTACCAGCTATACATTTTTGAAAAAAAAAATATTACCAGCTATACATTCTTTAAAATGATATTACGAGCATTACATTTTTGAAAGAAAATATTACCAGAAATAGATTTTTGAAGGAAAACATATTAATGGTAATATATTTTTTGAAAACAAAAATTACCAGCAATAAAAATCGTGTCGGCATTAAATAACCCATTGAGGTGTTGATATGCCGTAAAACAAAGCAAAGGAAACCAAAACAGCAATAAAAATCATCTCGGCATTAAATAACCCATTGAGGTTGATATACCGTAAAACAAAACAAAGGAAACCAAACCAGCAATAAAAATCGTGTCGTCATCAAATAACCCATTGAGGTTGATATGCCGTGAAACAAAATAAAGGAAACCAAACCTATCTAAAATTGTATTGGAATAATTCTTGAAACAGAGCCATCATCAAATGACTTTTCTGCGTTTAATAATAGTTTTGGATGCGAACTATCATGACCACAAATTTGGAGTGTTTCACTAGTATCTCACATTACCATATACGTTGTTAAGGAAGGAGAATATGTTGAAAAAATATTTGTTGTGTAAAATAAATGCTTTATTCATCATTTGACTACAGACTTATCAATGTAGCAAGGTTATAGTGTCTGAATAATGAATTAAAGAAATCACAATTTCTCATTTTCTACTCATATTTCTCATCATATTTCTGTTGAATTTTATTGAATCTCTCAGGTTCTTATTCTACGAAACTAAAATGAAATCAAAGTTAAAAGATAAAGAAAAATAAAGCATAACGCGCCAATAGCATGATGTTCATTAAAATCTAAACCGTGAACAATCCACTTTCTCAGACCAATAGTTAAAAATGGCTTTGAGCAAGTGAAGCCTGTGGATCTTGGTGAACACCGTCTTTCTTCTGGCCCTACAGAATCATAAACGAAAGATACATGATCCCCTAAGCGTGAATCACTGACTGAGTGAGTTCGATTCTTACTGGGTCAGATCAGAGATGTAGACAGGGACAGGAGAGAGACGGAAGAGAGTTCGTCCTAGCCGCCGGTCGTGATACACCCGACGTGATAGCCTGCCGAAGAGAAACCCCAACTTCAGCCTTGTGCCGAACTTCACCAAACCACCCAAAGCAAGCTTTGCCAAGTCAACAAAGATAATATCGCCTCCGATTTAGACGCAGGTTAGGCTGATATAAACCAGTTATTGTAAGGAGGACTTATATAGATACAATATTTATTTTGTTCAATTTATTTGAGTGCTATTTTTAACCTGTACGTCTTCGCCCTGCTTGGACCAGCCCAGCACGAAAGTACTTGCGACAATTCAATTTTAGCTGCCTTATGATCAACCTTAAATCACAAGTTTGGTTAAGGTTAGCTCTGGATCGAAGTGGTCATTTCAACGACTTAACGACTTGAATTGTATGACGAGCAGTTTGAACAATGAAAAAGTGACCCAGAGCTAGGCTTGATTGACACACAGCTGAAAATGCAACCTGTAAAGCAAACATTTCATTTTTCGTAAACAACGAATTTGGAGTTTATTTCCCTGGTTGAAAGTTGAGATGAGAAATACCAGGAAGCAGGTGGATAAGCCACCCACGCTCACTGAGGAGATTTAGTGAGAGGTAATAATATGAGAGAGTGGAAGAAGGGAATTCCCCAGAATTATCAAATTCTCTTACTTTGCCAGTTTGGGTGAATGTCTATAAATACGAATGCGCGAAGCGAATTAGGCAGAAGAGAAAAGAGAGGCAGAAGAGAGGCCCACGTGAGAACCCCCGATTTAAGCCTTGTGCCAAACTTTACCAAAACAGTAAACCAAACTTTACCATGTCGACAACGATAATATCACTTCCGATTTAGACGCTGGTTGGGCTGATAATTAATTGCACACGAACTCTGATATAAACCAATTATTGTACGAAGGACTGATATAAAAACAGTATTTACTTTTTGTTCAATTTATTCGAGTGTTATTCTTCCCTGTACGTTTTCGCACTGCTTGGACCAGCCCGACACGAAGGTACTTGCGACGATTTGATCTTGGCCGCCTTATGATCAAACAAATCACAACGTGGGATTGGGCAGGTCTGAGATCGAAGCGATCTTCATCGATTAGGCGCTGTGTTTGAAATACAAAAAATTAAATATCTAGGATATCTGATATCTTTAACAGGGGACTATAGCCTTGGATGGCAACTGGTCTAGCGCAGAAAGAAATGGCAACCAACTGAGGGAAACAATCTGCCTTGTCAGTCATGTATCTTTCGATACATGACTGACGTGTCATATATCGAAAGATACATGATCGCCTAAGCGTGAATTACTGACTGAGTGAGTTCGATTCTTACTGGGTCAGACCAAAGATGGAGACAGAAACAGGAGAGAGACGGAAGAGAGTTCGTCCCAGCCACCGGTTGTGATACACCCCACGTGATTGCCTGCCGAAGAGAAACCCCAACTTAAGCTTTGTGCCGAACTTCACCAAACCAGCAAACCCAAGCTTTACCAAATCAAAGATAATATCACCGATTTGCACGGGTTGGGCTGATAATTAATTGCACGCGAACTCTGATATAAACCAATTATTGTCCGAAGGACTGATATAAAAACAGTATTTACTTTTTGTTCAATTTATTCGAGTGTTATTTTCCCCCTGTACATCATTGCCCTGGTTGAACCAGTTCAACACAAAGATACCTGCGACGATTCGATCTTTGCTGCCTTATGATCTAAAAAATCAAAACGTGCGATAAGTTTAGCTCTGGATTGAAGCGGTCACGATTACAGAGCACTCCTTAATTTTTGTCTTTTGCTACAACTAAGCTAGGCTTTGTACACCATGAGGTCACTTCAAAGTTGTGTAATGTTTAACGAGCTTGTTTTTCTAGATTAATTACAACTGAGTTGTGAGTTCGATCCTCACTAGGGGCTTTCTGCTTTTGGCCTTGTGACACATCTAGGCTATGCTAGTAAATCTCTATCTCGAGACTGAAACGGGGCCCCACATGTGGTGAAACGTGGTGCTGCTTGCAACCTTGTGTGGCATCTAAGCTACGCCCATTTTTTTTATTTTGTTTTGGGCATTATCTACATTATTAGGGCTGTTATCCTCATCTTCATTGCCATATTCACAATTTTTCGGCCGTTATACGCTCCGACCTTCTTCAGGTGATTGGATCTCTTGAGATAAGGTATTATGATTACTTGCATTATTTACATTATTCGGACTGTTATCCTGATTCTCATTGCCATATTCACAACGTTTCGGCCGTTGCACGCTCCGGCCTTTATGTCTATGTCTCTCTATATCTCTGAGATGTGATATTATGATTACTTACATTATTTACATTATACAGACTGTTATCCTCATCTTCCTCACCATATTCACGACGTTCCTCAAGGACACATGGCCAAGTGGATAAAAACGTTGGTTAGATCCAATGACTAGATCCAAAAGAGTTCTGAGATCAATACCAGGCCACAGTAGAGGTGAACCAAAAACTTGGAGAGTTGCGTTAACTGAGACATCCGGAAGAGGCATGGTATGTGGAACTAGAACAATCTACCTCGATGGACGATATAAATGGTTCAGTTCGAAATTCCAATCACTCGAAGAAGGCCGGAACGTACAATGGCCGAAACATTGCGAATAAGGCAATGAAGGCGTGGATAACAGGCCGAATGATGTAAATGATGTAATCATAATACCTCATCTCAGAGATATAGGCAGACATTTTGAGCACTTCGTGGTGGTGTAATGGTTAGCAAGCTTGTCTTGCTAGATCAGTTACAACTGACTAGTGAATTTGATCTTCAAGGGGGTGCTCCACACTTGCAAGCTTGTGCCACATCAAAGCTCTTTTGAGTCAATCGCTATAAGAATTGAAGGCGTTAAAGAACAGGCTAAACTAATCGAGGGAGCGGCTTTTATTTATATTTCTTGCATCAGCTTTTTTTCTAATTCTACATTTTACTGTGCATTACTTCGTTGTAACTCTAACGTTTGCGGTTGGAGGTGTCGATGCTGGTGCAACCCCATGGGAAGAAGCCTGGTATCGGTTACCATGAGGACAGGTAGTACAAATAGTCTTCGCTATCATTTGTAATCGTTTCTGTAGTTGTGGGTAATTGCCGGCGCTTCTTTGCGGCAGAAGACCCAAACTCGAAACAAGGTTGTCAGTTGCGATGCTGCCAACGGAATACCAAAGCAATAATAGCATTAATAATATCAACAATCAGTGGCAGCGGTCCACGGCTAAGAATCTATAAAAAATAACACTTGAGTTAGATACTTACTGCTTCACACACAGATGCATCGTTAAGTTAATTATGAAAAAGAAAAAAGGTTTAGCTTCTTTCTTCCGAGTTATATATAATTTTTATTTTATCCTTCGTTTTGTTAACTATATATCATTTCTTTCTCAGTCTTTTATCTCACTTGCTTCTCTCTCTCTCTCTCTCTCTCTATCTTTTCTTTCTGAATGTTTTATCTCACTTTATTCTATTAGGTTGGTGCAAAAATAATGACGTAATAATGTCGTTTTTTGACATATTTTTTAACGTCAAAAAACGACATTATTACGTCATTATTTTTGCACCAACCTAATATCTATCTATCTATCTATCTATCTATCTATCTATCTATCTATCTCAATCTTTTATCTCATTGTTTCTTTCTGTCTATCTCAGTCTTTTATTTAGTATCTATCTATCTATCTATCTATCTATCTATCTATCTATCTCAATCTTTTATCTCATTGTTTCTTTCTATCTCAATCTTTTATTTAGTATCTATCTATCTATCTATCTATCTATCTATCTATCTTTTATCTCATTCTTTCTTTCTGTCTATCTCAATCTTTTATTTAGTATCTATCTATCTATCTATCTATCTATCTATCTATCTATCTTTTATCTCATTCTTTCTTTCTGTCTATCTCAATCTTTTATTTAGTATCTATCTATCTATCTATCTATCTATCTATCTCAATCTTTTATCTCATTCTTTTTTTCTGTCTATCTCAATCTTTTATTTAGTATCTATCTATCTATCTATCTATCTATCTATCTATCTATCTATCTATCTATTTCAATAGGTTCTTAATGACATTTTATCATGGTATCACGGCACAATGCCACATGTCAAAGTATCCACTTGGGATCGAACTTAGGTGACAATGGTTTGCAGACCTTGTCCGCTCTCCACTAGTCAACTGGAAACGTCTATCTATCTCTGTACATTTGTTTTCTGTCTTCTTTCTTTCTTTCTTTCTTTCTTTCTATTTAGATTGCTTTTGATCGTCAGTCCGCCAAAACCGAGATCGCTAATCCACCCATACCGATATACCTGTACAAATGCTCTGCCCCACGTACCCGTAGGCACACGTGCGTGAGTGTACACGCGTGCACGCCTGAGAGGGTATACGTGCGTAGACGTGAGCGCTTCTGAAAGCAAAACTATTTCGTGCTTGTGTGCGTGAAGGAGTGTTTGTGAAAACGCTTAAACCATTTTCATTGGGTGTGGCCCACCCTCGACTTTCTACAAACAAAACGAACAATTGCAGACCCCACTCTCTGGCAAAAAGAGATTAACCAACAATATCCGTGATTCTTACGACACAAACGGATACAGTGTGCAACAATAGACGCACAATAACAATGACGAAATAGCGATTACTTAGAACTGAACGAATTACGCAGCACTTAATTCGATTAACCGCGTTACTTACAACGATTAACTCACTACTTATGTCAATGTAAAAAAGAGTTTTAGTTTGCAATAATATAAGCGACAGATGGTTATAAATAATAACAATAATAATATTAATAATAATAATATTAATAATAATAATATTAATATTATTAATAATAATAATAATAATATTACTATTAATAATAATAATAATAATAATAATAATAATAATAATATTACTATTATTATTATTATTATTATTAATAATAATAATAATAATAATAATAATAATAATAATAATAATGTGGCACGTGAGGACATTAATTCTAGTTGGAGTTGGATCTGCCGAATTGACTAAAAAAATTCCGAGAGACACATTGAATGGGATTCTTGGTAGCCTTAAGGAAATACAAAAAAAATTTACTTACAAGTCCAGCCCACACATTACGAAGAGCTTTATCTATTGTGTGTTCTTAGGGCTTTTTTTTTTTTTACAAAAAATGGTCAATGGAAAATGTTATAAAGCCATTTCTGACTTTAGGTCTCTGGTTGGGACCTGAAAAGAAATGTGTATGCAACATAAATCCATGGAAATAATAATAATAATAATAATAATAATAATAATAATAATAATAATAATAATAATAATAATAATAATAAATGCAGATTCTGTGATAAATATCCAGAAACGATTGATCATCTTGTATCAGGTTGCACGATGTTGGCACTCACTGAATATAAAACCCGACATGACAGAGTGGGCCAATATCTGCACTGGAAAATCTGCAACTTCTACGGGAAGGAAACTGAAAGAAACTGGTATGAACACCACCCAGACCCGGTTACGGAGATAGGACCTGTTACAATTCTATGGGACTACACAATACACACTGACAGAACAATCAAAGCCAACCACCCAGATATTGTTATTAAACACCACAAACGGTGCCTCCTTATTGATATGGCAGTCCCTGCTGACTGCAATGTATCTTTGAAGATATTCAAAAAGCTGTCAAAATACAAGGACCTTGAAATAGAAATCTCAAAAATGTGGCATATGGGAACATCAACAATCCCTGTTGTAGTTGGAGCCCTAGGACTTGTTGGAAAATATTGCAGTAGACTAATTGAAAGGAATTCCTGGAAGTCCATGCCTCAAGGAGATACAAAAAATTGTTTTGACAAGTACAGCCCACACATTACGAAGGGCTTTATCTATGTAATTTTTTTTTGTCATTGGAAAGTGTCATGATGCCATTTCTAACCGTAGGTCCCTGGACGGGACCCGGAAAGAAATGTGTAAACGCCAGAAATCAAAGAAAATAAATAAATAATAATAATAATAATAATAATAATAATAATAATAATAATAATAATAATAATAAAGTAACAAATAATTAAAAATAAAATTAAAATATATTAAAATATAACACAAATATTATTTAAAATGTAAATAAAATGCCTCAGAATAAAATAAAAATTGTACGAATTTTTAGTCAGGTCACGTCGTCCGTACGGATAACAACCGCATTCCCACGGGTCTGTTCTATGATGTACTCACCCATAGCCGCACCAGCTAAGAGTGCCAGGGTCAGTTAAAAAGACAAACAACAAATTACGCGGCACTTATTTCGATTAACATGTGGGTACTTTGACGTGGTGTCATGGTTAGAAAGCTTGTCTCGCTAGAACAATTACGAGTAGTGAGTTCGATCCTCACTGGTTACCCCATACTTTCGGCCTTGTGCCACATCTAAGCCGGGCTTAGAAAATTAGGAACATCGATGTGGTGTAATGGTTAGCAAGCTTGTCTCGCTAGAACAATTACGACTGGGTAGTGAGTTCGATTCTCACTAGATGCCTCCTAATTTCGGCCTTGTGCCACATCTAAGCTATGCTTGGAAAATCACTATTTCGATTAATGTGTTACTTAGAATGATTGCTTTTTAGAGTAGAGGGACCTACAGGGAAGGCGGGACGAATTAGAAGTGGTCACCGGTGGAGAATGTAAATACTTTGCGACTTGGGCTGACGAGGACGCTCAACTTTGGATGAACAGTACGTCAAATGGTGCTGTGAACAGGATTTACTTACCTACAAATTTAAGACGGACACTGGACACACGTGCTCTTACGTTGAAAATATCTTAGAAATGGACTCAGAATATGGCCAATATTTGCAACTTGTTCAGCAACTAGTGGAACTGAAGAAGGAACTTTACCGGCCATCCTGGGCATGACGATAAACTACATTCGCGTCCTGGGTAAGACGATAAACTACATTCGCGTCCTGGGTAAGACGATAAAATACATTCAAGCCCAGGATAAGACGATAAACTACATCCGCATCCGCATCCTGGGTAAGACGATAAATTACGTCTAACAGCAAGGCCTCTGATCAGGAGGTTTTGAGAAGCGTGGAACCACCTCTTAATTGCTGGTGTTCCCAGGTACACCCTGACCCGGGGTGGTAGCAGCTGTTAGGATCCTAGCTATGGGCAAATAGTTAACCCCCAAATTGGTATCAAAATGTGAAAAAATAGCTTTTAATACCAGCTATGAAGAAAAATTATTACCAGGATTAATTTTTTGAAGAAAAATTATTACCAGCAATAAATTTTTGAAGAAACGTTATTACCAGCAATACTTTTTTGTAAAAATATTACCAGCAATATATTTTTGAAAAAAAATATATTACCAGCATATTACCTTTTTGAAAAACATATAAAACTATATTACGAGCAATAAAAATCTTGTTGGCATTAAATAACCTATTGAGGTTGATATGCTGTAAAACAAACCTAACGAAACCTCTCACTACATTGGAACAGACATTTAACAGGTTGACAAGGCTTGAAACGACCGACACGTCAACTCCCCACTTACAAAGCAGGTTAGATCGCTTGCAGCATTTAACACCGTGAGTTCAGAGCAGAGGAGGTGGCCCCAAGGTGACGATACACGTAAAAACTCACCAGGGATGGCATGCAAAGGGTGCGGGGAGATATCACATCTCAACGGACTCAGAAGATAGAAGAACACTCCGCCAATTAAGCAGAGGTGCTTCCATTGTGGAATAATATGCCAGTTCGAAAAAAGTGTTTCGAAACCAAAGATACTCCGATGGAATCGGCAAGTAGTTCGATTAAACACCAGTCAATGATATTTCCAAACAGGGAAAATAGGAACAGTAAAACATCCTGCGGATGGAGACGGAAGTCACGAAAGGTACCACGCCTCACTTAGGATAAAGACCGGTTCCGAGGGAGAGGGCCCCGAAACCACCACCATCCCTGAAAATAGGTTTCTCTAATAGTCAAATCCCATGGCAAATTTGGGCATACCTTGAATGATCCAGCCAACCGTCAAGTGTACCGCATGCACGCCATAGCGGATACTGGAGGGCAAACCTATTTCAGTGGACCAGAGATACTGGATGTCCTGAGATGCCCCGACGATCATCCGGTACCAATTAGCCATAGGATACGCGGTATAACAAACGATCAGCTGTGTATTAAAGGCATACACTTCGTGCACATCAGTATCGACCACAGAAAAACAAAGCAAGTTGCTTATGTGTTAGAGAACACATCCATATTCTATCTTTCGGAATCGGCACGAAAAGATCTGGATTTGATACATCGCAATTTCCAATAACAGACGCCCAAAATTAACGCGTCGGCCACCGTCAACGAAAAGGCATTGGGTGGGTGTCCTCGAAGAACGACGTTCCCAGGTGAACCGGCCAGCATCCTGTCCCCTCTTATCGAAAGCAATAGGAACTGTTTAGATTGATGGCTACGGGACCATTTTAGATCGAGCGCGTTTAAAACATGCAAACGCCAACCATTACAGTTGATGACAGGGAGGCCATTGGACATAACTTTTTTCCAAGAGGGAGCGACACTGTCAGTAGTTTCCGGTCTCTCCCCACTGGAAAAAGAATATAAAACAAGACCTCGATCGAGACGTTGTACTGAATATAATCGAACCGGTACCAGCTGGTACCAAGACAACTTGATGCTCAAGAATGGTAGTTGCACCAAAAACGGATGGGTGGGTCACCCAGAAGGATAGTGGACCTGTAAAAGCTAAATGCTGCTACGATGAGGGAGATCGACCACACCCAGTCCCCGTTTAATCAAGTGTTCATTGTACAAACCCTGTACGAATCAAGAAAACAGTTCTGGATGCGTGGAATAGGTACCGCAGACTACCATTCTGCCTTGCTGTGTGAGACGCAACCACATTTATAACAGGATGGAGCCGGTGCATCCATGCATCAGGGGACGGGTACACCCGCCGATTTGATGATATCACAGCAGATTCACACCGAGAGATTCGTTGCATTGATAGCGCTCTTTTCTTGGGCGAGTCCATAGAATTGGCCTGCTGGCACACGTTGGAATACATTACCCACTGCGATAGGAATGGAATAGGTTTCAACCCCGACAAGTTTCAATTTGCCGAAGACTAAGCAGATTTTGCCGGCTTCTTAGTAACAACTGATGGCGTAAAGTCAAGCAAAAGAATGACAGAAGCCAATCTCAACTTACCGACTCCCACAAGTGTCAAGTCCGGTTCGGATTAGTGAATCAGGTATCGTATGCATTCTTGTAGGCCGAGGCAATGGCTCCCTTCCGAGAAATGTTATGCGCGAAAGACAGGAAATTATACCGGGACCCAACGATGAACGAATTTTTTGAGGAGTCGAAACAAAACATCGTACATATGATCGAGAAAGGGATGGAAACGTTTGGGATGGATAGGGCGACATGTCTCTCGCCGGACCTAGTAAGACCGGCATTGGGTACTTCCTTTTTCAAAAACACTGTCGATGCCCAACAGAATCCGGTCCTAAATGCGGTGAGAACCACTGGAAAATGATCCTAGCCGGATCCCAGTTTACAAAAGACGCGGAATCCCGCTCCCCGCGTAGAAGGGAAATCCATAGACCTCGTGTATGGTATACATAGTCCTGTAGAATGTTCATATTGGGATGTCCAAACCTGCTTCTCACAGTGGATCACCAACCACTGGTAAAAATATTTTCAGAACAGATCCTGGGGAATATATAAAAAAAACACCTGGTTGCATTCAAAGAACGGTCGCTGATGTACAAGTTAATTAATTACGTTCTGGTGAAGCTGAACACCTCACTTGATTGCACATCCAGCTATCTGGCGTTGCCAAGCACACATCGAGGCAAAGACCAATAACACATCCGTCCCAACAAAGGCTAATACTTACGAGTATGGAACCTCTATACAAGACACCGGAAAATATGGAAGTAGATGAGGCAGACGACGACGTGGGGGTGGAAGACCTTGCAGAAACTGAAGTGGACAAAAATCAACCGCCAGCAAGACATGATCTGCGATACAGCACAAAGGTGTCACGGCCACCTAGATCATTATCTCCCCAAATGAGGGAACCAGCTCACAGTTAATCTAAACCGCTCCAATTAGTGACCGCAATTCATACGCCCTGCGCTCATAGGAGTGGGTACTTGTAGAGAGGCTCATAGAGAAGGCGGGACGAACTAGAAGTGGTCACTGGTGGAAGACCGGTGAGTAGGAGAGAATAGAAATACTGTGCGACTTGGGCGGACGAGGACGCTCGGCTTCGGATGAATGCTATGTTACACACTTCAATACTGATGTCAATATAAAAACAATCTTAGTTGATAATAATATAAGTGACAGATAGCTATATAAAAAAGGCACTTTATTATTTACGGTTAATTTATTTAAAAAAGGCTTTGACTATTGTTTGCGTCACGTGATAATAATTATAAATGAAGGAATGCACTTAAGTAAGTAACGAAGTAATTGTTTTACGTTCTCTGAATATCGGTACTTTAATAATATAAGAATCTACAAAGGCATAACCTAAGACTATTTTCCTATTTAATAAAATCTTAAACGAGAGTTACTTTGAAAGTAACGCCCCAGGCCTATACAGACCTACAGCTTCGGTGAAAAATCTTTGTTCTAGATTGACTGATTTGGTTTTTACGGTTTATCAACCTTTTGCAGGTTATTTAAAGCCAAAAATATTTTTAAATTGTAAGAATTTTTAGAAATAATAAGGATTTGTATTGATACAAGTTTTATCAATTAATCCATAATTCTGTGTAGAAGAGATGGACTCATATCTTTCCCAGGACTTTGCGTTTATGCCAATATAACGAACCCGACTGCAATTGTAACTCGACTGTCCGATTTGCAATTCCGATCCTTTATCCGTTACACCAGCCACACACCCAACATTATAGAAGCTAGTATTTCTAAGTGGTTACCCATCTAGGTAATGACGAGTGCTAGACTTTTGCATGTTACGGTCGAAAATGTTTCGTTCGTTGTACGTACCTCACTGTGTTCTTATTGCATTGGATAATCGGAGAGTTTGAATGAATTTCGTAAAATGAGCAAGTAACGATATCATTCACTGATCTATTGGATTTAGTGTCTTCTCTTTGCCTGTTATAGTCTAAAATTGTTCGTCTATCATACCCTGCAAATCCTTGATTTGACTAACAAACTTTCTGAAAGCATGTAGAATGGAGGTCAGCTGTGAGAAATCCAAAATAATGGTGAATAGCACTGACAGTAACACCTGTGCCAACATTACCATCAATGGGAATTCACTGGAGGAAGTGTGCACTTTTAAATACTTAGGAGCAATCTTGTCTAATGATGATACCTGCAACTCAGAAATACGCACACGGATTGCCGCAACCATGCCAGCCATGGCCAAATTGAATATGGAGGAGCAAAATCAGCTTCAAACAAAGTGCAGACTGTACAAATCACAGGTAGTATCCATTCTCTTATATAGATATGAAACAGGGACACTCTTGCCAGAAACAAAAAGGAGGATGCAAGTGTTTGAGAACAAATGCATGAGAAAACTCCTTGGCAAAAACCAATGAGTTTGTGCGGAAAAGGGTTGAAAGTTTTGCTAGGCTCCAAAAACCTCTCCTCACCACTGTCAAACAGAAAAATAGCGTGGTTTAGACACGTTACAAAACCATCATGCAAGGCATCGTTGAAGGTGGACATAGAAGGACACCAACTCAAAAACTGGTTGGACAATGTCAAACAATGGACAGGTAAGACTGGACAAGGATTACTGAAGGCTGTCGTTGATAGATCGCTGAGGAAAAGAGTTAGTGTGGCTTATGCATTCGGATCCGCGCTGCGATTACATAAGTCAAGGGGAGATGATGATCATAATGGCCATGCAAGCCTTTTTTCCGGCGTTTTTTTCTATTCAGCAAACATCTAGGACTTGGAAATCTTAACCCTCACGACGCATATTGAGGGTAAGTGATATAGGGGAAGACAGCGATTCACTTACCTATCTTGTGTGAATGGACGCAGACCGTAGAGTGGGGCGCTACTAAAGGGCGAAAAACAACTAATAGTCACACGGGATAGGAAGTTGTGGAGAAGCATGCTCAAAGAAAAAGAACTCTCAATATTTTCTTACGAAATTCATCTGCCAGTAAAGTAATATGTATTTCTTCACAATATAGGTATTGGAATCGCAATTTCAACGTATCTTTACCAGAGTGTGAATTTCATGTTCCACCATACATCCAAACAGTGAGCATGAACATCTGGTTATAAGGACACAAAACTAGTTAACCTTTAACGAAAGATTAATTATATTTATAGCCTGGAACATACAAGGCAATGTAAACATAACGTCTCACCGGATTGTGCAATGATAAGATAAACTCTAACAGCTGAAGTGTTTATATTTTGTCGAGTTCAATGAAAACTAAAGTATCCATCATTTTCTATCAGCAACATCCATAATATTAGAGTAGCTCTCTAGGGATGACATTTTTAATTTGCTAAGGGGAGAACGTTACACATTGACGGCTCGACAACATTATTAGCAATCCAACCACAATTGAAGAGACATGATACATTATTAATTGGTATTTTAACCACGTAAAGAGGGTTTGGAAAGTTTAACACTCAGAGGACATATTGTACGCAAGAAAGATAAAGGAAATGAACGTATAACCTACCTAGAGAGCTTCAGTAAACAGCGGATCAAAGTTTAAGTGAGATAATAAAGACGCAATTAATTAAGATCTACAATGAAAATAAATTGTGGAGAGCCATGATTGCCAACGTTCAGAAGGGACACGGCCCATAGAAGAAGAAGAAGAAGAAGAAGAAGAAGAAGAAGAAGAAGAGAGATAAAAAAAACTCGATATAAATCAGGACATATAAAGGATTTATTTGCTTTTTAACGGCCTATCAACGTTTTGCGGGATATTTAAAGCCAGAAAATATCTTTAGGCTCTAAGAATTGTTTCGAGATACTGATTTTTACTGATACATGTCCTAATTATTAATCCATAGCTGGGGAGAAGAGGTAGATTCATACCTTTCTCAAGGATATTTGCGCGTGAGTGAATATAACGAACTCGACTGGAATTGGAACACAGTTCTCCGATTTCCAATTCCGAGCCGTTATCCATTACACCACCCACACATCCAAGGTTACAGCACATGGTATTCCAAAGTGATATC
Source organism: Acanthosepion lycidas (assembly GCA_963932145.1). NCBI lineage: Eukaryota > Metazoa > Mollusca > Cephalopoda > Sepiida > Sepiidae > Acanthosepion > Acanthosepion lycidas. The sequence goes on along the minus strand of OZ010610.1, from coordinate 15,303,681 downwards.
TATCTATCTATCTATCTATCTATCTATCTATCTATCTCAGTATTTCATATCTATCTATCTATCTATCTATCTATCTATCTATCTATCTATCTATCTATCTATCTATCTATCTCAGTATATCATATCAATCTATCTATCTCAGTATTTCAGTATTTCAGTATTTCATATCTATCTATCTATCTATCTACCTATCTATCTATCTCAGTATTTCATATCTATCTATCTATCTATCTATCTATCTATCTATCTATCTATCTATCTCAGTATTTCATATCTATCTATCTCAGTATTTAATATCTATCTATCTATCTCAGTATTTCATATCTATCTATCTATCTATCTATCTATCTCAGTATTTCATATCTATCTATCTCAGTATTTAATATCTATCTATCTATCTCAGTATTTCATATCTATCTATCTATCTATCTATTTATCTCAGTATTTCATATCTATCTATCTATCTATCTATCTATCTCAGTATTTCATATCTATCTATCTATCTATCAATCTATCTATCTATCTATCTATCTATCTATCTCAGTATTTGCATATCTATCTATCTATCTATCTATCTATCTATCTCAGTATTTCATATCTATCTATCTCAGTATTTAATATCTATCTATCTATCTATCTCAGTATTTCATATCTATCTATCTATCTATCTATCTATCTATCTATCTATCTCAGTATTTCATATCTATCTATCTATCTATCTATCTATCTATCTCAGTATTTCATATCTATCTATCTATCTATCAATCTATCTATCTATCTATCTATCTATCTATCTATCTATCTATCTATCTCAGTATTTCATATCTATCTATCTATCTATCAATCTATCTATCTATCTATCTATCTATCTATCTATCTCATTCTTGTTGGACCCCCCACTCTCTCTCTCTCTTTCTCTATCTATCTATCTATCTATCTATCTATCTATCTATCTATCTATCTCTTTCGATCTGTTCATATCTTTGTATTTTAATCGGTTCCTTGTATTTCCTTTCTGTTTATATTTCCCGTATGCAAATTCTATTCCAGAACATGACTCATAAAATAATGTAAAAAATATGTCCGAAAAAAAAAAGTAACTTTTCAAAAAGCATAGAAAGTGTAACAAGCCGTGAGATTCAGGTCATGCCGCTACTAAGTGCGAACTCCAACGAGCAACTATAAATCCCAAAATAAACATTTTGTTTACATTTATAGCTGCTTCTCTACAATTAACCCAACTTTTTATTTATTTTTCAACTAAAAAAAAGCACTGTCTTTCTCTCTGTATTAACCCACGCAATATTTGCAATAGCGCAAGCAACATCCTTGAAAATGTCTAGCAGATTAGCCGAAAGCTCTGGGAACGAAGAATCATTTGGTCAATTTCGGCACACCCAATGTCCAAAAAATAAGCTCTTGTTCGCATACAGGGAAAATTAAAATAAAACAGTAAACTAACTTTACGCTTAAAACAACAATTACTAATATTAACATATTAATAATAACACTGGCCTCTGTTAATTTTTTTCCAAAGATCAAAGGTTTATCAAGTGATATATGATCTCCATTTAATGCTGAATTCAAAAACACCGTTCATTGTGTTTGGTCAAGTCTGATTTTTAAGATGCTCTTGTATACTTCACAACAGGTTGTACATGATAATAACACTTTTTCAAAAGCCTATGGACTCTACTTGTCACAGCTAATCGTGGGTGCCTGATGTTTAGCATATAATGCTGTATGTGTACCTAACTACAGTATACCACGTTACTCGCATACACCCACATAACTAGAGTGGGCGGGGCTTATCCCTCAGCTTAAAATGATTTTAATCGACTGTGTCAAGTGTCAACGACGAGCTGAGTGCTGATTTCTTTTTTTTCTCTTTTCAGCTTGTCATTTGTATTCCTGTAAGAATGGATTGCAAGTGTAAGAATAATCCTGACAGGTTCTGTTATAACTGCAGTACTGGGGTTCTTCCAAATTGGCAGGAAAAAATCACTGACTTTCTGAAGAAGGCATATTCGATTACTTTGGAGTCAAACTAGGGGATCAAGATCAGCTATTCGCTCCCCACGTTTTCTGGAAAAATGTGTGGAGAATTTGAGAGATTGGAGGAATGGTAACAGGAAAAGTATACCATTTGCCATTCCAATGATCTGCGGAGAAGATCACATTACCGACCGCTAATTCTGCGTGATAAAACGAATAAATCGCAAGGACACGCACCATGTTCAATACCCGATGTTCCTTCTGACATAATACGAATCCCTCATAGCACAGACCTTCCTGTTCCTGAGCCAGATGGTAATATGGAATATAGCTCTGATTCCGAACATAGTGTCATGACTGTTGTAGCTGGGGATGGCGCGCCAGAAGAGGACGGCCAGCCAGTACCCTTGACACAAGCAGAAGTCAACGACTCGACACGGAACCTGAACCATTCAAAGGAGTCTGCACAGAGGCTGGATTCACCTCTCAAAGAGAAACATTTTTTGGCACCAGGAAAAACGTTGTACTGGTATCAAGACAGTAAAAGAGAATTAACATATTATTTACATTATTCGGACTATTGTTCTCATCTTTGAGGCCATATTTATTACAACGCTCCGGCCTTCTTCAGGTGGCTGGAATGTCGAACTGAACCCTTTATTTCGCTCACTGAGGTAGACTGTTCTAGTTCCATGTTTAATAGATGTCAGTTATTTCCTGTTAATTCCCCTCTTTAAGTTCTCCACTGCGTTAACCGAGTATTGAACTCACATTCTTGAGCGAAATAAAGGGTTCAGTTCGACATGCCAACCACCTGAGAAGCGTACAACGGCCGAAACGTTGTAATAAATATGACGACAAAGATGAGGACAATAGTCCAAATAATGTAAATAATACCTGATCTCAGAAATATAGAAACATTTAATGGGTGTCATTTAACAGTTATCTATTGTTAATTTCCCACTGAAAGTTCTCCACTGCCTTAGCCGGGTATTGAACTTACACTCTTTGGGTCCTGTCACTGGATCTAACCAATGCCTTTATCCACTGTGCCATGTGTCCTTAAAGACATCTGTGTATGAATCTCCGGGTATTATAAACCTAATGTCTTCAGCAACCATTTTTTTTTACCAGTGTTCATTTTGCAATTTTTGCTGTTATCATTTCATGTTTTTACCAGAGCTCATATTGCAATTCTTGTTGTCATCGCTTTTCTCTGGCACTCCCATATTGTATTCATTTCTATGCTTGGTCGGCTCAGGAGATTTTTGTGGCCTAGCATATGCGCTGATTCCTTAAGTTTACGAATTTTCCAATGGTGTTCTTTGTCTATGATCTCAATCTAATCCCACAAAGGGCGGTGATCCCCCTTCTCTCTCCATATGTAGTCAGCCACGCCTGATTTTTCCACTTCTTCTCGTGTTACAGCTTTCTGGTGTTCTTGAAGCCTTACCTTAAGAGAGCGACCTGTCTCCCCTTTATATTTCTTTCCGTAGCTGCACGGGATACCGTATACACAATCTTTAGTTATGTTCTCCTCTATGGGGGGGTCTTACTCGGGAGAGATATCTGCTAAGTTTTTGAAGGTTGTCTTGATGTTATATGGACCGCAGATCCTTTGTATTTTCTCTTATAACCCCTTCACATAAGGCAACTGTCTTGTGAGTGTTGTTCTCATCTTGTACCCGCCTATCCCTGTTTTGGGGCTGCTGCCATGTACCCAGGGTAGTTATTACGTTGTAGGGTACTACTTATACTGACCAATTTTTTATTTAATCTCTGGGTCACCACTTATAACTTTTGCTCGGTGTTGTAAGCAGCGGACGATCCCTTTCTTTACGTTGTAAAGACGGTCGGAGTTGAAATTGAGGTATTGTCCGGTGAATGTTGGTTTACGGTATACGGATGTCTTGAACACATTCTCTGTTCGAGATATTAGAACATCCAGAAATGAGAGTGTGTTTTTACTCTCTTTCTTCATTGTGAACTGTATCGAAGGTCTTATTGAGTTCACATGGTCCAGTAGAACCTGAACATCTTCCAGAGTATGAAGGTGTCATCTACGTACCGTAACCATATAGTTGGTTTTAGAGATATAGATTCTAATGACATTTCCTCAAAGTATTCTATGTATATATTCGCCATTCCTGGTGATAATGGCGAGCCCATTGCTAAGCCCTCATCCTGTCGATATATGTGTGATCCCATTCTGAAGTGTGTTGTTTGTGTACAGAAAGTCAACATTTCCATCAGATTATCTATGGGAATACTGGTCCGTTCTTCTAGGGATGAGCCATAGGTCAATCTGTCTCTGACTACTCAGAGTGTCTCCTCTGAGGGTACCTTGGTGAACAAACTCACCACGTCCAAGCTCACCATCTGGTTGGATAGGATGGGAGTATCTAACATAACAAAACTGGAGAGGCTGGCATTTGGATCCCTACAGAGGAACGAAAACATCATCATACTACCGGCTGACAAAGTCAATGCGACCGTAGTGATGGACAAAACAGATTATACAAGAAAGCTGAAAAACCTCCTTAGCAATGGTAGCTACAGCAAAGTGAAAAAGGATCCTACAATGTAAACGGAACGCAAACTATCACAGATACTAATCAAGAACAAGGATCACTTCGCAACTAAGACGTATAGGCAGTTATCGCAGCGTTACACCAAGCTACCTCACATATACCACGTGAATACTTAAGATTCACAAAGACGGTATTCCGCTCAGGCAGATTGTTAGTTGCCAAGGCACTGTGTGCCACTCTCTGGGTCGCTTCAGTGTAGATATAATTGACCCATTGATCGGAAAGTCTCCTTCATATGTCCGTAACTCCACCCACTTAGTGGAAATAATGAAAGATGCTCTCATCATATCTAACCAGATGGGGAGCTTGGACGTTGTGTGTCTGTGTGTGTGTGTGAGAGAGAGAGAGAGGGAGAGAGAGAGAGAGAGAGAAAGACTTTCATATCATGTTGTATATATAATGTATATTATGTATAGCCACATTGACAGTGGACAAAGGACTGTTGGAAGGGCGTGGCCAGGTATGAAGACAAGCTAATGAGTAACCCCTCATTTGTCAATGTGCCGCATACTAACTTTGAACTAGTTGCCCTGGACAGAAATAATTGGAGATATTTGTACCAGAGTGGTATCAAATATTTCGAAATCAGTCGTATTGACCGACTAAGAGACGAATGACAACGACAAAAAGCGTCAGCAAGTATTATTGTTGCTAAGTTGCGAGATTCTCGCTGTTGTACAATATGTGGACTTTTATGCAGGCCACTAGCGGAACTGAAGTGCCACATACGACATAAACATAAAAAAACAACTGAATGTTATCGGATGTTCATACGTCGAAATCGACTGGCGAGTCCATCATATATATATATATATATATATATATATATATATATATATATATATATATATATATATATATATATAATATATATAAAGAAAGAACAGTAAGATATATAATCCGGTGTTCTTATTGATATCTTTATTTACAAAATCGTGCACAATGTAAATTTACAGAACATTAATATTATAAATTAACTGATTTAAAATGTTTTTTCGCTGCACAGTAATAACCATATTTCAAAAATGGAAGCTAAAAGCTTCAAATTTAATTTTGTAATTAAATTAAAATCATTAGTTCTATTTCAACCTCTGTTCATTTTCATTAAAAAAAAAAAAAAAAATTGAACACGCTACCACCCCTTGTCTGAATGATTGGATCTCTCTGTATCCTTGCAAACAGTGAATTATGAATTTTTCGTTGCCTTTAAAACTCATTAAATTTAAAAAATAAGTTACTCAAAAATTCGCTTGAGGATGAAATGGAACTAATGTTTTAAATTTAATTACAAAATTAAATTTGAAGCTTTTATCTTCCTTTTTTGAAACATGGTTATTACTGTGTAGCGAAAAACCTTATTTTAAATCAGTTAATTTATAATATATATATATATATATATATATATATATATTGATAGAAAGAAGCTGATCTCTAAATGAGTCAGTACACCAGAAAGAAAAAGTGATCCATGAGTAAAAACATGAAACTAACGATAGTAGTCGGAAATTTAATTCGTAATTTAGAAAAGATTTTTATGTCCGGTGTGCATTCACTACAGACTCATTTTATGAGCTGCTTATTTCTATGAATGTTAGAAACCTATGCCATGGGTGACTTTGGGGGCCGGTTCTGTTGAGTGATTTTTTTTTTCTTGAAAGCATTAAGTATTTATAGAAAAGAGAGAGAGAGAGGCAACTTTACGGCGGTAGGAAAGTGTCTGAAGCCAAGACGCCAGATCAGGGTAAATAATAATATTCTTTTTAACTGTTGCTGCTGTTGAAAGTCTTCAAGTGATGTTTCTCTTCTTTGAGATTAAGTGCACCAGTTTTAAAAAGTTCGAAGAGGGATGGTCTATGCTAAATCCTACAGGCTCCACACGCTCAAAACCATTTTAACGATTGAGTTTAGAATGCTCTCTGTACACACATTAGTCTAATTTTTCTTGCCTTCTCTGAAAATATATTGACCAAATGTCTTGTCAATGACATTTCACGACGTGGCATTCTTTTTTCTGTAAAACGATCTGACAATGGTACCCAACGTTGAAAGAAGTCAATTCTTGCCTTTCCCATGAGCAATTGCGCACAGGGAATAAAAGCAACGTTAGTCGAAATTAGAACTCAGACTATCGATTCTGTTTCCTGTATTGTTAGCACTTGTTGGAAATGGAGCTTATTTGGTTCATGTGGATAAGTTGTTGATTCTCCTAAACAGCGACTACAGTTCCTGCTGTCTGTAGTAAAGTATAGTATAGCTGTAACTACGCAATCGAGATGAATGAATATTGAAAGCACAGGGTTCTGGGCAAATGGTGACCAAATCATTTCCATTCATTTATGAAAATGAGACAAGTGTCAAAGGTTAACTATTTGGATTGTATAATAAAAGGCGACAGGAAGTATGAGAGAAATCTAAAAGCGAAAGAGAATAACGAAAGATGCTTTTCAGAAACTAACTACGATATCAAGAGATCGAAAATTACAAAAAAATATTTGAATATTATTTAATATCTACCCCCCTACATAAAATATCGTCATAACAATCAAGATGCCGTTCTACTATTAAATATTGCTTATTCTATAGACAGAGCATGTGACAAATAAGGAAATTTTAAGGAGAATAGGATCGATAAGTTTTAATAATCAGGAAGGAACAACTACAAAATTTTGGGATGCATTGAAGAAAGAAGGCTTGGATAATTTAACATTCACATGGCGCTGAGGAAAGTATCAGATAACAAACTTGACAAATTTGAAATAATAAATAACAAATACTACAACGACAAAGAAAATTAGTAAAGGAACAAGCATTGGTGAAGACTAAAATATAGGAAGCTGTGGAGAAACGTGATTTTATTTCCTGAAAGAAAAAAAAATCCTATAAATAGATTAGCATAAAAAACTAACAGGTATCATATTGGTGTAGACAACCAAATATAGAAAACCGTGGAGAGCCATGATTGTCATCGTGGTTTAATGGATAATGGCTCGGATTGAGAAAGTGAGAGCCGAGGTCGAATTCCAGTCGGCTTCGTTATATTCAGTTACGCGCAAATAGCATTGGAAAAGGTATAGACCCGTCGCATCTTCTCCCCAGTTACAGGTTAAATAGTAGAATGTTTATCTGGAAATCATTATTATCTAAAAAAAAATTAAAACAAAACAAAAAAAAAAAAAACACCAAAAATCTTTTATTACAATATTCACTCAGAAAAAAAAAGTTATTCTTGGAATTCAAAAATATATTTTGGTCTACAAAATCTTGATAAGGGTTGATATGTCGTAAAAAAAACAATCAATCGGTAGTGTTACCCACTTTATCCAGGGATTCTAAGTAATACATAAAATAACTCCTTCGTACCTTTTATTTTTTGCTAGAGAAGAAAACTACTTACTGTTTAAATGCATACTAATGTGAATTATGCATCTGGCATACATCCCGATACCAGCCGCTTCTTTCAACTTCCTAACTCTCCAAAGGTGCTTCTTTTCCTCACATGGAACTCTTAACTCTCCTGATGTTCTGACTTCCATTTAGCTATAGCTTTTCTCGGGTCTCAAAAGTTTTTCTCATACATATTTACCTACATAAATGCAATCATTATTCAAATTTATCTTCAATAAAGGAAATTTCCACTAAAAGATAGCAGACAGTTCTACTGTTAAAATCTGATGTTGTAATATCGACAAACTCTTTTGAAATGTTCATAACTCTTCTCAAATTTTCAGAAAGTATATCTATCTTGGCGCTTTAGTGAATACCGCACGCTTCGACCGAACTATTTTCCGGCCTTTTACGAGTCTACAATGAAGCTTTCTTTAGCTCAAAGGTTTATGACTATATTATTTTGAGACACCGTTTCTTGTATGATCAATGAAGTTAAGCATCATTTAGCCTGGTCAGTACCTAGATGAGTGACCGCTTGGGAATACGAAGCTGTAAGCTTGGATGAGCGAGTGATATAAAGTGCGTACGGATATATTACATTAAAACACTAGTTTTTGTACGATCATCGAAGTTAAGCAACTTAAACTGGTCAGTACCTAGATGGGTGAACGCTTGAGAATACAATGTGCTGGAAGCTTGGATGTGCGGGTGGGGTAACGGATAATCGTCCGGAATTGTTAATCGGAGAGCCGAGTTCGAATTCCAGTTGGTTTCATTATATTCACTGACATGCAAATACTCATGCGAAAGGCATGAATCCGCCTCTTCTCCCCCCAGCTATGGGGTAATTACTAAGACTTGTATCACTAAACTATTACTATCTCCAATAAATATAAAATTCGTAAAAATATATTCAGATTTCAGCATTAAATAACTCATATAGGTGTTGATATGCAGCTAGCAAAACAACTGGTCTTCATTGTACGGCATTTGTGAACATAATCAGAAAGAAGACATCGCTATCTCAATAGTGTAGCTGATTAAAGCGTTGGTTTTTGAAGTTGGTGACATCAGTTAGTCATGTGCCATGCGTGATACACGCTTAGGCAATCATGCCATTTCTTTCTGCGGTATCCAAGGCTATAGAACCCGGTCTGTCATAGGAGAGGGGGGGGGGGAGAAGAGCATTCATATCTTTCCTAATAATATTAGGACGTAATATTCCTCAATCCGAGCCGCTATCCATTACTCTAACGAGTGACATAGTAATGGCAAGTTCAATCTTGGTCCACATATTTGAAATCACAATAACTATATTAATGGCACGAGGACAAGTTTTAATCCACTAGGCTATTGCACCGGGTGAGATGCTCTCTTTTTCTTTTTTTCATTTCTTTTGTATTTTCTTTAGTTTGTTTGTTACTTTCTTTTTTCGTCTTTTCTTTCTTTCTTTCTTTCTTTCTTTCTTTCTTTCTTTCTTTCTTTGTGTCTTTTCTTTCTTTCATTCTTTTTTTCTTTGTTTTAATTTGTTTCTCGTCTTTGTTTCTTTCTTTTTTCTTTCTTTGTTTCTTTCTTTTTTGCTTCTTTTTTGTTTTTTACTTTACTTTGTTTCTTTTCTTTCTTACCTTCTTTCTTTCTTTTTTCTTTCGTTTTCTTTCTTTCTTTGTGTATTTTCTTTCTTTGTTTCTTTTCTTTCTTTTTCATTTTTCTTTCTTTTTTCTTTCTTTTCTTTTTCTTTTTTTTCTTTCTTCCTTCTTTCTTTCTTTCTTTCTTTCTTTCTTTCTTTCCTAAACTGGAAACAGGGTGAGCAATAACGGAACAGTACTATATAAGAACTAGAACCTAAACAGAAACAGTAGAATGTGATCTATTTACCACTATAGTAGAAATAAAAGTTTCAGTTCGAACATCTTGGAAAGTTATGTGGATCAGCAGACACCTGAAGAAGACAGGAGGGCATAACGACCGAAACGTTTCAATAACAACAACAAAGATGAGGACATTAGTTCGGCTGTAAATAATGTAATTAAACAGGGTCCACATTTTGTCAAACATAAAGTAAGTCTGAGGAAAACCTTAGAATGGATCGGTTGAAAGGTTGTATTAAGAGTAAAATCTACAAAGAAAATGTGATCAATAGTTTAAACAAATATCGAAATAAATTTAATGTTTCAACATTCATGTGTATTGTTTCTAATGAACAAAGCAACTTTTACCTCTTGAAAAATGTGTCTCAGTTTTATAATATTTTCTGGCATTATAAACTTACCATCATTTTTTAGTGGTAGATAATCTTTAAAATTGTTACCTGTATCGTAATGTATTTACTTTTATATAGGATCTGCTATACTTGATTTTATCATTTCTTTTAATCAAGCACTAGAAAATGACATATATTTGAGAGTACATAAGATGGAATGTAAAGAGAACCTAAACAACTATGAGGCAAAAGTTCCTAATTTCTAGTCATATAAGTCATTATATTTTTTTGGCGTTTTTTTTTCAATATAGTTTCAGTTTGCTCTTTCAGAATTCGAATAATTGATTTACTTATATAGTCTTCGAGACTACTCTTAGGGAGAAAGATATGTCATTTCTAATCTTTTCCACTGCATTGAAATTTCTGTACTTACATTAACAATGCACTTTTCGAGTTCCGACGGAATATTTGTTTACCACGTCACGGTAAGTTCGATAAACAAATAAGTCATCACTTTTATCTGCAGCAATTCAACAGGACAAATAATTTGATTCAAATTTTACAATTATATTCTCAACTGATTTAATCTATTATCTTTCTATAGTATAGAGGTATAGTTTATTCTCGTCTTTTTCTCGGATTTACAAGAACTACTACTTGACTTTTGATTAACCCTCTATATTTATACAACCCTTAATTCTCCTTTTCGGTCGTTTAGCGCAAATGACTGTGGTATTTATTTAGTTGCAGATGACTGGTTTCTAGCTTCAAGAGGGGTATGAATGTCGGTGGAAAACTTCATCGTATTACGATATATCAGATAACATTCGACAAGCAGTGTTTTGTGTAAAGTAAGGAATATTTAATTTGTAGGTCTCACCTTTTACTCAATGGTACAAGAACATAAAAGTGTGAAGATGGTGAACTAAACAGGTGTGGGATCTTCCACAACAAACCAGCCTTACCTCTTTTTAGGTAATGCACTCTTCCTATCTGGTAAGTAACATCCTACTTTCATACAAATATAACAAGTATTCATTGGTCAATCACCTTCAATCTAGCTTGTTGATTGGTCAGTTCCGACCAATCAAACCGCCTCCACGCGGCCAATCTATTTTCCCGCTCATATGCTGTGATCCTATCACGTGGTACACGACCATTATAAAAACCCAACACGTGTAAACTCCCTGGAGTTAGTTTTCTTTTCATTCATCTCTCTCGCACGTCTCATTCCTTGCTACCAAGTGCCAAGATGTAACCTTCAAGAACTCCCGTCTTAGCCATTGCAGTGAGACGTTAAAGACAATTACCAACATTCACGAACTCTGAAATCATTTCTGAACTTTTACCAACATTGCAACTCACAATTCCAAACTTTATTCTTCTAAATTACAAGTTTAATATTACTTCTTCTTAATATGAACTCAGGTACAACAATTACCTAATCAAAGGGACACAACTCTGTCCTACCTTTTCACTTCGCATGCTTGTACATCAAACATTAATAAATCTAATTGTTATGTTTTGAAATCATTCCGTTCAATTTTGTATTTTATACTGTGCTATTTACGTCAAATATAAATTGCATTGCGTCCACGCATTGTCCTTAATCTCACCTTTCCTGGCCAAAGTTAAATATTGGTAACTCAATCTCTACAATAATGATGACCGCGCCGTTCGTCGTTCGCCGTTCGCAACAACAATGGTAATACAACCGCTACATATATTGGTGATCCCGTCGGAAATAAACAATAATGGTAACCCCTATCGTTACACAGGGATTTAAGGGCTACATGCAGGGTATCGCCACTCGGCCCAGACGACGAAAGAAAGAAATCTGCCAAATCACAGACATTGGAATATTTCAAGAAAATTAATTAAATCCTTCTTTTATCGGATTTGATCCTTTCTTTCATCTCTTCGCGTCCTCAGCATATGCGTCAGTCATGTAGCATTTGTTTGCTATCTATATAACTCTTGTATAGGAGTAGTGTCGTTGCCGACACTGGAGTTTAAACACAGATCCCCAGAGAGCAAACATAGGCGGTCCCGTTTTGAATAAGTAGATTACGTGGCCATAAAGAAAACGCATATATGGGAATTAGCGTATCGTCTAATTGATCACCATTTCTATTCTATCCTCTATTACTATACGAATCACTCTTTCTACACTATTCTCTATCTCTATACTATTTCGTTACACTGATCACTATACGGAGGTTACTTCCGAGCGAGTATTATCGAGCAAGTACTATTAGTGCGAGTGATATTCTGTTATGGTGACCTATCTCCATTAGAATGAACTCTTCCTCCTTCATAAATACTAACCTGCGAGACTTCCAAAGGAGGCAGTCGACACGCAGTCACTGACTGTGTGCGACTTCTGTCGAACTGTCTACTTTGGCATAGAGGAACCTGAACGAAGATTTGCCGAAGGGCAAAGTTTCGTCCGGGGAGGTAGACAGATCCCGAACCCCCTTATGCGGCTTCTAAGGGAATATTTTTGGCCGAACCTACGGGCTCGGAGAAACCCACGTTAAACTCGGCCTTATGCCACATACATTCCTCGTGGGGGGGGACTATTAAATATCAGCAGTCGACACGCTGTTTGTCACTGTGTGCGATTTCTCTCGAACTCTGCTGTAGCAGAGAGAAACCCGGACGGAGCTATGCCGAAGAGTAGAGTTTCGCCCGGGGAGGTAAACAGACCTAAACCCCCTAATGCGGGTTCTGTGGGGATACTTTTATCCGAGCCTACGGGCTCTGAGAACGCACGGTAAACTCAGCCTTGTGCCACAACCTCGTGGGGTGGGGTGAGGGTCTGTTAAATATGGCAGTCGAGAGGAACCCTGAAGGGCAAAATTTCGCCCGGCGAGGTAGACAGGCCCTGAACCCGTTTCTGCGGGTTCTGTGGGGATATTCTTGTCTGAGCCTACGGGCTTGAAGAACCCACGACAAACTCGGCCTTGTGTCACATACATCCCGCGTGGGGGGACTGTTAAATATCAGCAGTCGGGACGCAGTTTAATCTGATACTTCGGACGGACACTACTATCTGCTGACTAATAACACTCTTATTTTGTATATATGTTCTGTTACTTCACTGCATTTCTTCAACCTACCTTCTTCTTTCCGTGTCTTTCTTTGTGGCCCCTAACAGGCCACAACATATTCGAAGGCGTCTTACACCAGCATTGTTTAACAGAGTATTATAGTTAGAACTGCGATTACAAAGTCTCTACTATAACGACCATTATCAAACTGACAATGTGCATTTGTTGGCAATACAAAAGTGGTAACGAGTGATCGTTGACATAATAGAAATAACGTTGGAACAAATGTTTGTAGCTTTTGCTAATCTTTTATGTTATTTATGACTTATATACGAATTCTGAAAGCGAACATTTCTATGCGTTTTTCTAAAGCAGGGGTTCTTAACCTTTTGAGGATTCCAGACCCCCAATGGATTGTCCAATATGGTCCCATACCCACTTCACTTGACTGTCGAAATAATTATTACCAATTCTATTATTTGCCAGTATGACTTCCAAATATTTCAATCGCTTGAATTTACTGTATTTTAGATATGGATTGCTAGGAATAGAACATGAAAAAAAAACAAAACATTGATAACTTTATTATTTTTTTTTTTTTACTGAAAGCAAAAATAAAGTTATAAATCAGTTTTATTACACAAGAAAAAGGAAGAGAACATAAATGTGTATTTTTTTAGTATCTCAACTACATAAAAAAGACTTTTACTAATCTAGTGAGATATTTGCTGTTTTTGTGCAATGAAAGAATGGAATCCTGCTACAGTTACTGACAAAGCTACTCATGTCATCAGACACATCAAGATGATTTCTCTACTTTCATTTCAGATTTAATAATGCAAAGAATCCTGTTTCACAGGGATACGTAGTTGTGAAGGGAACCAAAACCTGCATTGTACTAATTGCCAAACTTAGGTAAGCAGAGATTTGTTCGCATCAAAACTGTTTAACTGCCATCCAAGCCATTTCGAAATCAGCTTTCTTTCTTGGGTCCTCTTGGAATTCAATGAAATAATCCTTTGATAAATGGTTATGACTCATTCTCGATATATCAAATGAGAAAGGATTTTATATCCAAATCGAATCCATGCTAAGATCATCAATATCTGAATAGTAACTATCAAAATTTGTACTTAGAACTTCTAAATGAATCTTGACTTCTTGAATTATTTCTACAGGTATTGTTTTAACATCTCCAATAAAGATATTGTAACTACTTATCCAGAAATCGAGTCCCATAACCCCAGCATTTGGTTCCCATACACCCAAGGGGTATGGATACTTCCGATTAAGAACCCCTGTTTTAAACGATTCCTGTGTGTCGGGAATTATATGATTTCCCGTTAAACGTGAAAATTGAGGAAACTAAGTTGCTTTTTCTTTTTTGATGCTCTTTTATTTCCCGACATTAGTACAGCGTGACTGAAATTTCCTATTGCTTCTACCCAACTTACCTTGCCTTGAAATTCCGAAATACGACTTATTTAGATTCATACAAAATCTTCTTAACATCAAAAACGTCGATTCTCCTGTAAAGACCCCTTACATCTGATCATCACTCAGGAAGATGTCAAACTCTCGCAGAAAACTGACTCAGTGATTCTAAGCAAAAAACGTACATATATGATTGAATAAATCTCAGTCAGTTATGTGCTATGTGTGATACACGCTTAGGCAATCCTGTATCGTTCGATACATGACTGACGAGGCAGATTTTTTTTTCACAGTAGGTTGCCATTTCTTACTGCGGTGGACCAGTTACCATCCAAGATATGTCCTGCTATTTCCCCATAGCTGGGAGGAGAAGAAGTGGATTTATACCGTTACCAGGGTATTAGCACGTAATTGAATTTATTAAATTCGCCTGGAATAATAATAATAATAATAATAATAATAATAATAATAATAATAATAATAATCTTATTATTATAATGTCTTTCCAATTTCTGTTTTTTTAAACTGAAATCACATGTAACCTGTAAATAGGTAATTTCTTAGATATCATTTTCAACTTCTCTAACAAAACAAAGAAAATCAATCTCCTACTCATATTAATATCAGATTCAATCACCCTAAGTCAATAATTAGTCAAATCCCTAACACTCTAAATACTAGAATTAATAGATTATCGTCTAACAAAAAAAATCTTCAATGAGAATAAAATAACTTATAACGAAGTCCTCAAAAAAAGTAATTTCAAACAAGAATTAGTTTGCCAGGAAACATTGAAAAACAGTAAAACTAATAAAACCAAAAACAGACAAAGGAAGACAATATGGTTTAACCCACTTTACTGTAAATAAATTTACTGGCCTCCCGCAGTAGCAGAAAAACCTCCTATTAAACAATCTTGACAGTTTAAAGTAATAATGATAATGACAATAATTTGGTTATTATAATGTCTGGAGATGTTAAATATCTTGAGAGAAAAAGTGAATTTGATAATGAATAATATGAAAAATTGGATAGTGAAAATAATCATTAGATGGCAATATCTAGCAGAGATTATAATATAAAGAGGAATTTCCCAAAGGAGAATGAATTTTTCCTACTTTTATTCTTCATAACGATTATGCCATTGAACGATCTATTAAGGAAACACAACGAAAGATTCAGCAAGACGCGAGAAAAGGTAAGCAACCTTATGTACATGGACCAACTCAGTCAGTTATATGCCATGAGAAATACACGCTTAGGCGATGATGTATCTTTCGATACATGACTGACGAGGCAGATTTTTTTTCCCGCGGAAGGTTGCCATTTCTTTCTGCGGTAGACCAGTTGCCATCCAAGGCTATAGGACCTGGTCTGTCCTGCTATTTACACATAGCTGGGGGGGAAAGAAGAGGGTATTAACACGTAAGTTGGATTTGACCGGAATTCGAACCCGGCTCTTCGATTCCTCAACCCGAGCCGCTATCAATTTTTCACTTAGCACGTATGCCCTTGAGAAAAGCCTGAGTTCACTTCTTACTGTACCCTGTCTTATCGTTAGATATCTTTATAAAATAGTTTGTTACTGACGTACCACGATGTTTGATGTAGAGACTAGGGGAGGAAATACATGAGAAAACTTCTTTTGCGTAATAAACTTACCGGCCTCGGCAGTAGCAGCAAAAACCTGCTCTCCTATTAAAAATCTTGACAGTTTAAAATAATAATGATAATTTTATTCTTCATATCGATCTATTAAGGAAGCACAACGAAGAATGCACCAAAATGCAAGAAAAAGTAAGCCACCTTATGTACATGGACCAACTCAATAAGTTATGTGGCATAAGAGATACACTCTTAGGCGATCATGTATCTTTCGATACATGACTGACGAGGCAGATTTTTTCTCACAGTAGGTTGCCATTTCTTTCTGCGGTAGACCAGTTGCCATCCAAGGTCTATCCTGCTATTTACCCATAGCTGGGGGAAAAAGAAAGGGATTCACACCTTTCTCAAGGGTATTAGCACGTAAGTCAACTCGGCTCCGATTCCTCAATCCAAGCCGTTATCCATTAATCCGTCGTGCCTCCCTACCAATAATTAAATCCACGTGTAATAAAATGAAAATAAGATTTTGTTTACGGTACAAAATTTGAGAAAGCGTAAAAATGGAACATGGAATTAAAACCAGCGTATGGATATACATTTAATACACAAACAAGAAGAGATACTTGGAGTGAAACAATTTCGCTCCTCATTTATCAAAGAATATGTTCTTCCTGTACGCCGCAGAATACTGACGGGTTTTTTTTTTATCAGGTTCTCTGCAATAGAATACCCGAATGTAAAAGATTTATACAAAAAATCGCTCAACTTACCTACCCTGATAAATGCTGGAACATATTGAGCAATTCTTGATATATAATCAGCGTAACACAGATATTTTTTTATTTAGATCTTTTTTCTTGTCCTTTGTTGAATTTGAAAAGGTCATTTAGTTAAAAAATATTTCCAATCCCCACTCCCAAAACAAAATTATTGGTAACGATAATAAAATTAACAAATTCTCCTTTGAGATTTTGCTCTTTCTACAAAAACTTAGAAAACGGACATATGTAAAATATAGACTTATAAAATTAAGAAATTATTCTTTTTTCTTGTTATAAGTTCGTATAAAAGTGTAAAGTGGGATTGAGTTTCAAATAGATGAAAATTTAGGACACGTGCTTTTGTCTCTCATAAAAACATGTGTAAGTCTAAATAAAATTCCCTTCTAAAGCATATCCGAGACTGACAATATAACAGGGAATGTACGAGATTTTTAGGTCATACATTGTTTTTCATAAACTGCACTATTAGACAATTTGAAAAGTTTATAAAAGAAAGTAACTCCGAAAAATATGCCTGCATATAACCAAGAGTTAGTTTATAAAAAGTGTAGATAATATTTGTGGGCATAAAATTAAGAAATTATCCTTTGAGATACTGTTTGTTGTACAAAATTTAATGATGATGTAGAAAACGGTCATATTTAAAATATGGAGTTATAAACAAGAGAAATGTTAGGAACGGACATTTAATTAGAGGGAAACATTTGGGAATGAACCGGTTTCGATCCTTACTTATCAAAACTCGATCGAGGATAATAAAATAAAGTACGTATCCACTAAAAAAAGGAAAGGTGGCAACACACTGTATATACTAACACCGAACATTTATATGCAAACTATATTAAGTCCTACCAGCCATTCCATCTATTTACACAAGGAAGGCTTCCTAGACTTAAAGAAAATTCTCTCCATCACTTTGAGATAAAATTCCGAGTGCGATCAGCATAAAATATAAAATGTTTTACCGGCACGCTGCACAACACTGACGATTTTTTTTTATCAAATGTCACGCAATAACTTACCCGGATGCATAAGACTTATGCAAATTATCCCTCAGCTGACCTCTCTTGATAAATGATGGAACATGCTGAGAAATTCTCCTCTTCAAAAGTTGGGTTGTTCTGCATATACAGTCAGCGTAACATTGGCATGTAAAAGAATTAATAACAGAATTTGTTTTGAAGGCAGGCAGGGCGTCCTTGCAAATGGGTTTCATCATCGGCCGAGACGAAAACGTTAGTCATGGAATAGCAGAAAAATAACATTGCGAAATACACTGCCAGGGTAGCCTTAAATGAGACAATTTTCAGGGTGAAAACGTTTGAAATCGCGCAATCTTTGCTTTTACGCTTGACTGAGTTTCTAAAGAGTTTTTGTTCTTATTCAAGGTTAGAAGAACATATCATTAGGGTCCGATTGACTTAAGGTTTTGTTCAAACTGATCTTATACCTTCTGGGACAAAGAGAGTCCTATCGAATATATAAACCTGAAAACGTTAGCGTACGGTCCACCGATATAATAAACTCAAGATGAAGTCTCTGTATGAAGAAATGCAGTAAGGATAGGGAACAGTCTCCTGTTCAACAGTGAACTGCAGAGAAGGATGCAAACTTTGAAATTCATCGAAAAAACGCTACAAACTTTTGATCCAACCCAATAAAATTTTATTTCTGGCATTTGTTCAAAGGTTTCATATCATCAGTTGATTTTACCACAAAGATCTTTTTCCTGCTTTTTTTTTTTTGTTCTTGGGTACCAATGTTTTATCTGCGATCTGCATAGGCACTTTAATATTCGTGTTACATTTACTCAAATTACTTTCATCTTCACTATATCTGCTGAGAACTGTTCCGTCACGAGGAGGCCTGCCATTGCACAATAACAAAGTTTGACCTGTCAGCGTGGCTTAGAATTTGCAGACTGCATCCTCCTGCAAAAAAAAAACAAAACAACATTTGATTAAGGTGCGCCAGAATGGCCTACTTGAAATGCTACAAAAGTTTGACTTTTGATTTACATTGTAAAGACATTTGAGTAACCAGTAAGCTCTGAACTGCCTGTATGCGGCGGCCGTATTCAGGGAATAAACATAAATTTTCCAGCGGATTTGTTTAATCTATACAGAAAATAGATCCTCAAAAATGAAGTCATATCAAGATTTATTATCTGTGGGGATAATCTTAACATAAAATACGCTTATCACACTGTGTTGATTATAAACTCAGAAAGAAAAATGAAATAACTCTCAGACAAAGTATTAAGGGAAAGCAAGAAGAACGGACTATATATTAATGTAAGATGATAGAATGCATCCTCATTAGCAAAAAAGAAAGCACACGGTGGGAGCTACATTTTAGGTAGGGCAAAATCAAGCAGATAGAGAAATTTAACTATTCGGCGAGTGTCGTAG
>OZ010610.1:15264220-15279220 GCA_963932145.1 Acanthosepion lycidas | reverse complement strand
CTACATCGCCCTCCTCTCAGCCGTACCGACAATGTTATCAGTGATGACAGCCAACAACCATCGGGGCTCCAATCCGGGTTTTCTGCCTGGATTTAATTCTATAACCTTTTCCCTATTTGAATAAGACCACAAGACAGCGGAGGTTTAAAATCACGTTTCTCCTTCCCCTAAATAGACTACCTTCCTGGGCTATCAAGATTCATATACCCGATGCAGCTGGCTATGAAGCGCCAGTTGTCCGCCTCAGACTATTGTACCAGTTGGAGGCTATTAGAGAAGTATACTACAGAAGCATTTTATAGACATTGGTAGCTTGTCCTCATTATCATCCCCGGCTACGACAACCTTTGAAATATATATAATGTACATATATAAACATTACACGTTTTAGAAACCTCCAAAAAAATGAACGATTTTGTAAGTATATATACAATGTTAAGTAAAACGAGAAAAATTACAAAAAAGTACATAAATAAACAAACAGAAATTTCGAAAATTTTGTTAATTTTAGAAAAAAGATAATAATGATTTAGTCATACAAGTCTTACTAATTAAACCATAGGTAAGGGCAGATTAGGTTGATTTATATCTTGCCCAATGGTATTTGAGCAAGAGAGAATATAAGGAAAATTTGTATCAAAACTCAGTTAGTCCAGTAAATAACAACACTCGTTTAGACTTACGAAAAGGCAAGTGTATACTGATAAATCACCAGTTACCTCCCCTTAAAATCTCAGAGATATAAAAAGACCCTGTATAATCTGTCAGTAGAGTGCAATAAAGCTTTGGTATAAGTTTATTCACTGGTTCTGTTTTTGTACTTAAAATGGAACTTTATATGCGGTCAGAAAGATTTATCTATGACTCAGAAAGCGAAACAGCAGATAAACGATGGTCACACTGGTTTGAAACTTTTACGAACTTCGTTGAAACTCTACTCCTTTAGAACTGAATCGGCTTATTAACAAGCGTCCTCTTCTGACTATGTCTCATTCAATCAACGATATCATTGTAGACTGTAAAACTTATAAAGAAGCGATAGAAAGATTACACACAACCTACGCGAAACCCTGATATGTCCCGGAAAGAGATATATTTGTTTGAAGTAGTAAAGTGGCTGTTGACTACTGTAACCGAGTAGGAAAATCTAGCAGTTAACCGTAATGGAATGGTCCTCGTCGTAGTGGTAGTCAATAGGCGTAGGCAATAGCCGAAGACTATAGGCGTAGTCCCTGTACCTCCACATCAGTATCCACCAGCCAGTCATATTACTGTGAGGGGGAACCCAGATGTATGCATATTCATTACATCAAACCCAAAAATGAACTATTTTCCCAACATATACTTGTTACCCGGAGACAAGAATCTGGCGAAACAGTAGATCATTTCCTAAAGACCCTTCGGACATTAAGCAGGGACTGCAATTTTTGTCCCATGACAACTATGGAGGCACAAGAGGAACACATCCTAGACGCCTTCGTAAATGGCCTACGTAATGTTCAGGTAAGGCAACGTCTTCTTGAAAATAAGACCCTTGCCTTGAAAGCTGCTTATGAACAAGCTTATACTTGTGAGATTTCTACACAGTAGTCCAGCTCTTATTTTCAAGCCGATACTGTGGGTGGCGCTATAAAACAATATTATTATTCCTCCTCTCTATAATGATTCAATGTACTCTTCTGCTCAGGATGTCCCAATCTTTAAACATCCCAGAACAACCTGTCACTGCTGTATCAACCAAACGGACATGTTACTATTGTGGTCTAAATCTACACTCACGAATTTCATGTCTTGTCAGGGAAGCTCATTGCAACAAGTTAAAAATACGTCAAAAACGACATTATTTTTGCACCAATCTAATAGGACATTTTCTAAGGTAGGTCGTTCGTCTAAAAATATCCCTTACAAAGCTAACCGTCCTGTCAGTTCGTTATCATTTTCTGAAACACAGGTCGTGTTCCCTGACTATCTTTCAAAAACTATTCTAGAAATTAAAATTAACTGAGTCCTTACCAGCGCATCATTAGACACAGGCCATTCGGAAATCTATATCAGAGACAGTCTAGTATAAATTCACAAATGGTATTATGTTCTCTCCCCCAAGAGATTAACAATGGCGAACGAAGCTTTGTCATCACACGTAAGTGGATATTGTTTGGCCGACCTACATTATAACGGCATCTCATATAAAGCTGTTAAGTTACCGATAATGAAAGCTCTTTGTTGTGAGGTAATATTGGGCCATGATTTTTCCAGCAACACTCTAGCATAGAAATCCCGTTAGGCAGAGATAAACCTGTACTAAAGATTTGCGGACTGACTTCAACAACAATTATACAATGCCTTTATTCCCTATTTGCCGTCTTTGGAATACCGGCATACATACATTAAGACCAAGGGGCTTCCTTCTTGCCCGTGCAGCTTCGGCAATTCTTACAAGAACGCAGAGTGGTGGTAAGTCGGACAACCCCGTACAACCCCCAGGGTAACGGTCAATGCGAGAGATATAACGGCTTGATTTAGAAAACAATTCAATTGGTTGCTTCAACAGAAAAAATGCTCAATAAATAATTGGGAAGCCCTGTATGCCATCAGATTGCTATTATGTACGGCCACCAATGCCACCACACACGAAAGATTTCTACACTTCCAACGACGGAGTTCGTTTGGAACTTCGCTTCCCACTTGGCTCTCTCAACCAGGTATGGTTCTACTGAGACGCCACATTTGCTATATCAAACATAACCCCCTGGTCGACGAGGTGATACTAATAGAAGAAAATCCACAATACGCACTCGTGCGACACCCGGATGGAAGGCAAGCTACCGTCTCTCTCAGATATTTGGCTCCTGCTGGAGACGTACCAGATCCTAAAACCACCCTAGTGAGGAGATCTGATCTCTTCGACACGGAAAACCAATCGGGAGATCACTGTACCGGAATTACCCCAAGATGATGAGACAGCGTCCATCAAACATTTCAGAGTGATTAACATCCGAGACCGTGACAACTCCAGTCGATCCTGATGAGTGATCAATGCCCCAGAAAAGGGTACAGCCAGAAACATATTCGGAAGATCCACATTCACACTCATAGCGGCCTCGTCCATCAAGAAGGACGAGATACTTTTATTCCCAGACTAACGGGCGAGCTGAAAATGAGAGATTTCCAGCCCGCATAGTCCAGTACAAGAACTAACCAGGCATTCACAGAGAATCTGTAAAGAGTCAGGACACCTAAGAGATTTTTTCCATTATGAATAAAATTCGTCGGGCAGAATGTACTGATAAATCATCAGTTAACTCCCCTTGCAATTTAGGAGGTATAAAATGCACCCTATTAATTCGTCAGTAGACGAGTAGTCAGAGTAAAGTGCAAATAAATCTTTGATATAAGTTTATTCACTGGTTCTGTTTTTACTACAAAATGTACCCGACGAATCATAGACCTACATGCTTAAATAATAATAATGACAATGATAAAAAAAAACAAAAACACTAAGATACACCAAAAATGCATTTATAACTAGAACATAGCCGATGAATGTACGAAGACGCCCACACAGGTACCCAAACCAGGCAGTCTCACGTTATCACGCACGTGCGTTTCGGAGTCGTGGTAGGCCAGGCGATGTTGACAAATCTTGGGCGTTTCGCGCGCCAAGACAAATTTCCTCAGTAACAGATAAATCATTCGCAGAGATGTTTCCATCGGCTGATCCCGCCCTTACCACACCCGAACTTTTTTTTTTTTTTGACAAAGGAAGCAAAAAGATAAGAAAAAGATAACAAAAGCAACGGTTTTTTTGATCGGTGACGGAAAGGATGACAAATAGTGTTGAATTTGAATGAAAAGAAACTAAATTTAAAAAAAAAAAATAAGGTGAAAAATAAAGAATTACTTATACAGTATTTACAATATGAAAAGCAAATTATTGTACAGAATATACAGCTGATTTGCAAAATTATTTATTACGTTGACTGCTCACTAATCTACAATATACAAACCTAGGTAGCTCCACGAAATCGCTAAAAAAGGGACATAGCTTGATGAAAAAGACGCCAACCTTGCCGAAAACAAAATTTCATCGTCTAAATGCTTATGTTATTATTAAGAGGAATAACCAAAGTAGTTTTTAATTATTTAAAAAAAAAAATTTCTTTCCTTTTAGAACATTCTAAATTTTGATTAAAAAATCCTTGTTTCTCTTTGTATCACCGGAACTAGTAAAATAACATAGACAATTTTTAGCACGTTTTTTTGGTATGAAACACATTAATATGGAAAATCGTGCAAAAATAAAAATAATTGTCGGATGTTAATGAAACTTTCAGAAACTATTCACAGATTATCGAAATTATTATAAATATGTTTTTTTTTTTTTTATTAAAGTCATGGCAGAAATATTTTTTTTATATTTAGTACCCTCTCCCTAACTAAAAAGTCAGAAATTCGATGGCATCGGGTTTAGTGATTACAAAAGTTAAAAGCAGAAGGAATGAGGAATGCAAATCATGTTTTTGTTTTATTTTTTAATTGGAACCCCCCACCCCTACCTGAAAATCGGCTCTGAATTGTAACATACAAAACTCAATAAAACAAAGATATTATTTAATTTCAAATGCTTTTATTTGCTTTTAGTTGTTTTTATGAATATGGACAATATTTTGCAAAAAAATTTTCGATCAAAAATGAAATTTTTATTCAATTATTTGTTATTTCTTAATTATAATGGATTTTTACATTTAAGTTGTTAAAATATTATAAAATTAGTTAAAAGCCGCACGGGGTTTCCTAAGTCTCCTTATGAGATTGGGCGTTGTAAATTGTATCATTTTGACTAATCAGAAGATCCGCAGTAATTAAGAAATGTAATTTTGTGTTTATAATCTGGTTGTAATTATAAAGTACGGAAGACCAACCAGAATACAATTAAGTTGCGTTATTTGAGTTAAGCATTGTTTTCCGCTGTTAAGGCCTTTACTTTTGCGAAACACGTGTGGAGAAGTTAATTTGATTTTTCAATTTCAACTGAGAAGGGTACCTACAAGTATCAGTATCATTTTATGAAATTTTAGATGATATTATTTTTATATTAACCTAAGTTATGACATTTTTCCATAAATGAAATATCAAAATTAATAATAAAATGAATGGAAATACAAATAACACATTAAAATGTAATAAATGTACATAAAATTATAGTATTTTATGTACACTTCTGATAAAATTTCATAAGAAAGGTACCTATAAATTAATTAGATACCTTTCTTATGAAATATGAAATTTAATCTCATTCTTAACAGTCTTATTTTAATTTCTTTATAATATATTTTCCATAAAACATAGTAAACGTAAAGGTGAAAGCTAAGTACAAAAAAAAAAAAAATTAGAGCGCTGAAAGGTTTTCTTAAAAATAACGAGGTAAATAATTTGTTCACTTAAATGTTAATAATTTCACTTTTCTCCTTTCGTAGAACAAATTATCCACACGAAATCCGTCAATATGTCATTCATCACCTGTCAAGTGACGCGAAAGTTTATGACCTGCATTGTTTTATTTTCAAATTACATCTTTTCGGCGAAGAAGCTAAGTTAAGCTTGGTTCAAAATATTTTAAATAAACATTATAATTTCTGATTTTCTGAAAATAAGTTTTGAAAAAAATGATAATTGATATCTAAAAGAATTTCAAAGAGAGTTTTCCAGTTTTTTTATAAAATGGAAAAATATGGTCAATTTTGATGACTCAAAAAACAAAATTTTCAACGAAAATTTCGGACGTGCTTGGAACGATTAAAAAATGTAAAAAAGAAAAATACCCCCAAAATACTTTGATCTTTTCTCTTAATAATAAAATCTCTAGTATTTAGACGAAAAAATTTTGCTTTCAAGTTTGGCGTCTTTTTTAGCGATTTCGTGGAGGTACCTATACAAACCAAAGTAATTTACAATATACAAACCTTTATTTACAATATGAAAACCGAATTAATGTACAGAAAATAAAGCTGATTTTTGAATTTCTTTATTACGTTTACTGCACATTACAATTGATTAAACAAAGTAATGTATAGATGATATAACTGAATTTTGAATTTGTTTATGTCGCTTACTCTTCTACGCTAATTGTACACAAACCAAACTAATATATAGAAGACAGAGCTATTTTTAAATGTTTTATTACGTTTACTGTTCATTTCCCTGCAGTATACAAACCGAAGTAATATATAGAAGTCAGAGCTATTTTTAAATGTTTTATTACGTTTACTGTTCAGTTCCCTGCAGTATACAAACCGAACTAATATATAGAAGACAGAGCTATTTTTAAAATGTTTTATTACGTTTGCTGTTCATTTCCCTGCAGTATACAAACCGGAGTAATATATTAAGACAGAGCTATTTTTTAATTTTTTTTTATTACGTTTACTGTTCAGGTTCCTGCAGGATACAAACCGAAGTAATATATTGAAGACAGAGCTATTTTTAAAAATCTTTTATTACGTTTGCTGTTCAGTTTCCTGCAGTATACAAACCGAAGTAATATATTAAGACGGTGCTATTTTTTAATTTTTTTTATTACGTTTACTGTTCAGTTTCCTGCAGTATAAAAACCGAAGTAATATATAGAAGTCAGAGCTATTTTAAAAATATTTTATTACGTTTCCTATTCAGTTCCCTACAGTATAGAAACCGAAGTACTTTATTAAGACAGAGCTATTTTTAAAATGTTTTATTACGTTTGGTGTTCATTTCCCTGCAGTATAGAAACCGAAGTAATATATTAAGACTGAGCTATTTTTAAAACATTTATTACGTTTACTGTTCAGTTTCCTGCAGTATAGAAACCGAAGTAATATATTAAGACAGTGCTACTTTTAATTTATTTTTTATTACGTTTACTGTTCAGTTTCCTGCAGTATACAAACCGAAGTAATATATTGAAGACAGAGCTTTTTTTTAAATCTTTTATTACGTTTACTGTTCAGTTCCACGCAGTATACAAAGCGAAGTAATATATTGAAGACAGAGCTATTTTTTAAATTCTTTTATTACGTTTACTATTCGGTTCCCTGCAGTATATAAACCGAAGTAATATATTGAAGACAGAGCTATTTTTTAAAATCTTTTATTACGTTTGCTGTCCAGTTTCCTATAATATACAAACTGAAGTATTATATTAAAACAGAGCTATTTTTTAATTTTTTTTATTACGTTTACTGTTCAGTTTCCTGCAGTATACAAACCGAAGTAATATATTGAAGACAGACCTATTTTTTTAAATATGTTATTATGTTTTCTGTTCAGTTCCCTGCAGTATACAAACCGAAGTAATATATAGAAGACAGAGCTATTTTAAAAATGTTTTATTACGTTTGCTGTTCATTTCCCTGTAGTAAAAAAACCGAAGGAATATATTAAGACAGAGCTATTTTTTATTTTTTTTTATTACGTTTACTGTTCAGTTTCCTGCAGTATACAAACCGAAGTAATATATTGAAGACAGAGCTATTTTTAAAGTTTTTTATTACGTTAACTGTTCCGGGCACTACTGTCCACTAACCAATGTAATGTACAGAATATAGAGCTGATTTTCGAATTTGTTTATTAGGTTTACTGTTTTGTCTTTTGTTTTTTGTTTTTTTACTGCTCTTAGAGATAGAGGGTTAAATATGGTGTATAGGAGTAACAGCCAGTCTAGTAGGAAGACTAATATAAATTCAAAACTATGGAGAAGGATCTTGGAAACGAATTTACTGTCTTCTCTAAGAAGTCAAACCAATTCAGAGATGATAAAGAAAGGGTGTCTGTAGAGAGAATATGAAAAACTATGTTTGGAAGGGACATGGAATATTTACAAAATCCCCCCTCATCAAAAAAAAAAAAGCAAAAAAAAAACACAAAAAAAAAAACAAAAACAAATGAAATGTAGCATTTTCTCTTTCTTACCGTAAAAGATGCAATTTACATGGGTCTTTTTGTTCGTGAACCGCGACATACAATCCACCTCCTTGCGTTGACTTTGGGGACCTAACGATAAAAACATCAATTATGAAAATGGAAGTAAAAAGAAAAATCCTCAAAATTGTATGACTTACACACTTACATCTTTCGTCAGCATTTGTCTGTCCTATGAGCAAAAACTGAAAACCCGAGTAAAACAATATGAACGTCTCATCGTTTGTGGGGAAAAAGGGTTAAAATATCTTGCCTTTGCATGATGAACTTACTATTAAACTTTGATCCTAAATTAATATCATGTATTTGAGTTTCTCCTCGACGAGAAAAGAAGAAATGATCTAAAATCTTCTATTATTTATTTTTAGCGAGTTGCTTCATCTATGAGTAGATCGTCCAGCATTCCCGTCAGGCACTGAGCTTACCGTTAAAATATCGGTTCCTCTACTGTCATCAAACGTCCAGTCTGGCCAATGCCTAGATGCGTGATCGATTGGGAATACTAGGAGCTGTAAGCGTAGATGTGCGGGTGGTGTAATGAATAATAAATTGTGATGTAATGAATATGCATACACCTGGGTTCCCCCTCACAGTAATATGATTGGCAGGTGTCAGCCATAAATACAGACTGATGTGTAGATACATTGAAGAACGCCTATTGACTTCGCCTATTGCCTACCATTACGACGAGGACCAGTCCATTACGGTTAGCTGCTAGATTGTCCTGCTCGGTTACAGTAGTCCAAAACCACTTTGCTACAGGGACATATCAAATTGGAAATCGGAGAGAGCCGTGTTCCAATTCCGGTCGGGCTTGTTATATTCACTTATACGCAAATACTGTTGGGAAAGGCATGAATCCAACTTTTCTTCCCCACTTGACTTGACTTGTACCGGTTTTCACCCTGCTCAGGTTGAACCCGCTTCCTCCCAAGCAAGTACAACATTACGGACCATCGCTGCCCACGCTCGCCGATCCTGAGCCAGGTCACACGAAATGGTTTCGTGTCGCTCTGTCAATGCGTCTGTGGAAAATCTGCGGCAAACAGGGCGTTTTTTTTCCTTTCCCTCGGGTGGGACTTGGGACCCTTCTCTTAATCAAATCCTAATGAATCTTCTTTTATGAGCGATACAACTAACAAGAATTTCTTTTCTCCCCCAGCTATGGGTTAATTAATAGGATTCGTAACAGTAAATAATCATTATGTCCAAAGAAATTCTTAAAATCTTAAAATATTTCCTAGGTTCGAATAACCTGCAAAAGGTTGATAAACCGTAAAAAAAGACAAGTCAACAAATCAATGTCCAGTAGTTAATGTTAGACAATATCTTCAAAGATGAAGAAGAGACTCGAGGCAACGCAGGTATGGTTCTACAGAAGGATGCTGAGGATATCATGGACTGAAAAAGTGAGCAACGAGGAAGTTTTAGAAAAAATGGAAAGAAAAGGGAAAGTCATTGTTAAAATAAGAAAGAGAATAGAAAATTCTAGGGCTCGTAGCGAGGAAAGGGGACTTAGAAAATTTGACACTCACAAGACATACTGACAGTAACAAAGGGAAATAGCGCATAGCCTAATTAATAGGCATGTGTAAATGTTCATCAGAAGAGGGATTAGGAGAGATAGGAAGAAGACAAAAGTGCTATAAAGGACAGGGAATTGTGGGAAGACATTATCCCTAACGTCCCAAACGAACACGGCACATAGAAAAAGAAGAATACAAAAAGAGTGAACAGAGGAAATCATTTTTAGGAAGTTCAGATAAAGCATAAAGAGAAATCTGGAATCCGATAGCGAAGAAAAGTTCATCCTGTTGGTATAGAAATCACCAACATGACGTCGTTATCACTGCAATACTGTTTCCTAGGCAAGTTTTTTTCGTGTTGGGGAACTGATGCGAGTCAGATGGGGCTATAGGGAAGGCGATCAATCAGTCGAAAGTCAAATTCACGCCAGCAGTCAATGGAACAAAGAAACTGTGCGCTGGATCATTGTCTTGATGAAAGAAGACTCCTTTTGTCATTTTTTCTATCTCGGTAAGTTGGCATAGTACTCTTCATTGATAGTATGGCCCTTTTAAAGATAGTCAATAAACATGATACCTTTTGCATTTAAAAAAATACTGAGACCATCACATTCGCTGCAGATTAAACGACCGTCTTTAGAGCAGGTGAGGAGAGGTGTTTCCATGGATTGTCTCTTTGGCTCTGGCTGAAAATGATAAAAACAACATTCATCCTGGGTTAGGAAACATTTAAGGAAACCGACTGGATCTGCCTCAAACAAGGTGAGATTTTCCTGTTCTGTGATCAGTTTGGTGCATTTTTGATCTAGTGTCAGAAGATGTGGCACCCACTGAGCGGAAACCTTAGTCATACCAAGTTCATTGTGCAGATTATTTTCAACTCTTTCAGGATTGTGGGGAGTAGATATGTTAATAGCAATGGCTATTTGATTTATAGTCAATCCCCTGTCATCCATCACCATGTGCTGAAAACTAATCAATGTTTTGCCCGATGGTAGAAGTTGCAGAACGTCCAGACCGTAGGTCATTTACAAGACTTTCCCTTCCCCTACCAAATACAGCTGCCCACTTTTGCACTGTTGACAAAGCTGGGTTGTCATTCCCTAATGTAGTAACCATGTCAGCATGGATGTCCATGCCGGGTAAAACGCATTTTCTGTACGTAGAATGATACATTTTCGGCATTTCCTCGAGAAGTCGCTGATATTTATATTTGAAGCCATCTTTGAACAGTTAGACGTCTGTTTACCTAGAAAGAAACAATGCAGTTATTAATAAGAAGTATTGGAATTTATTCATGCAAGATTTCACAGCTCTATCGTGGATCCTTCATTGTCAGCCTATGAACTTTAAAGCCTGTCTTTGTATATTCTGAATTCACCAGGCGTTGTCGACTTATGAGTGTACAACAGTTGAGTTCTTAAAACCGAATAAATAAACTAACTACACATATGATTTGATTATAGTACTGATCACTTGTGTAAAAACAACCAAAGTTTTTGGAATGACCAAATATTGGTGCATATAGTGTTCCATAAGCTTTCCAAGCGAATATCGTCAGCTCGGATTGAGGAATCGGACAAAAGAGTTCGAAATGTAGACGAGTACGTTATATTCACTACGTGCAAATACGCACGGGAAAGGTACAATCCACCTCTTCTCACACAAGCTATGTGCACAGAGACAGACTGGATTATATATATATATATATATATATATATATATATATATATATATATATATATATCGATAGATAGATATATATTAAGATATTTTCTGTTTATACATTATTTTTATAGATACAAATATTTAAGTAAGTGAATGTTATGAACCAGACTGGAATTCGAACTCGGCTCTCCAATTTCCCCTTACTGAGCCGATGTTAAAAATTGAATTTTTCGCACACGTTGTTCACTCTTCTCACCGAGAAATCAAATGAATTTGGACTTTGTTTCCGCATGTTATATTACTGATGAAATCTAGTAGTTAAAATCTAGGCAATTATGGCCCTCCACATCTTCCTATCACTTAGTTCTTAATAAGTTGTGTCTCGTTGCTACTTCCTCAGACCATGTTCTGTCATTCACTTGCTTAAGCCCACTAGGTATGTCACGCATTGCTTTCCCCTGTCTTTCTTTCTCTCTATTCGCCCTGTGAGTATCAGATTCTCTAAACGCTCCTTTCTCATTACACGTTTAATAAATTTCAGCTGACTGTTCTTGATGTTAAGTATAAGTTTCCCACTTTTTTGCATTCTCTTGAAAACTTCATCGTTCCTCACACGCTCGTCCATGATATCCTTAGCATCCTCCTGTAGAACCATACCTCTGCTGCCTCGAATTTCTTATTCATCTTTCAGGAGACCGTCAAACCTTCGCTGCCTTATTTTAGAAACGTATTTTAACATAAACTCTCGGCGTTCTTGTTGGCATTTAAATGTAAACGCTGAGAGAACGGATCCAACGTTATCAATACTATAGTCAGCTTGGCTAAAATGTGTATATTTATTGCACATTTACATACAATTTTAGCACAGGTCCGAAAGGGGAAACGGGGTGAGGTTGGTCCTCTCTAACTATCCTATCTGATTCACGACTAATTCCTTCATTACAATTTACTCGTTCACCACAAGAACACACCCCGCTACACCCAATCCTACATTTACCAAAATAACACATTCACAGCAGATCCTACTAAAATCCCATGATGGATTGGTTGAAATATGCAGCGACAGGGAAACTCATGTTGTCTTTGATAGTTTTCTTATAGTTATTAAAACAAAGACCTATTTCGTACATATGATTTCCTTTGTTGCATTTGTTGCAAAAAAGTAAATATATTATATTCGAATTGTCGCAAGTCAAGGAAAAAGGTCAGATTACTGTGTGTGTCCCAGGTATTGTAAAAAGAAAACTATCCTTGATAATATGTTTACAAACTTGGCGTTCGAGTTTATTACGTTAGTAAGTGGGTGTTTTTTATAGTCTAGATGATGTAAGGAGTGGTTGTAGATTTTGAGATTTTCGCCTGGCGTTACGGTATGTCTAATATATATATATATATATATATATATATATATATTAGAGACAGGTGGACGTTCTGATTATGATATTCTTGAAGTCATATATTTTATCAGTAATATATACTATGCCGTCTTTGCTTCATGAAAGCAATGACATCATAACGGTCTTCAGGGGATTTCTGTTAAGCTCAACAATTGTTGAGTTTTATTTAAATGAAGCATACAAAGTAATCTATTTCTTGGGCTAGAGCCTTATCACGAAGATATGCTTTCGCACATTAGGCCTTGTTTAGAACTGTGGCCAAATGCTTGTAAAATTTGAAAGATCAGTGGAAGTACGGCATGTCATGAGTAATGTGTGTGTAATTGAGATGTTGATGTTTTATCATGAACTGACAAGCATCAAAAATATATTACTGAAAAATTTGCTATAGTTGTTTGCAGTGATCTGACGTCCAATATATTAGCTTAAGTCATAAATAATTTTCGTTTTTATTTACCAAATTTACTTAAAAAAATGCAAAAAGTTCAATGACATTATATTCAGCTATATGTTCACCATTAATTGTAATGATTTTCAGGAAGCGCTTCGGTAAATGTTGAGTAAAATTCAGCAGGATTTCGATGAACACTTGAATTTGGTTTTCAATAAAGGATTCCCCATCAAAGCGTTAAAGAGGCTAATCGTTTGTTGCAAAGCCAGCTGAATATCGCGAGTTGTGTAGAACAGACTAACCGAGTTCCAAAATTGTTACCTAGTTGTCTTTGCTGTATGCGACCAGGCGTTCAGTAGTTCTTTCCTATAATCCAAATTGTAAATTGCTTCTGCAGTGCAAAAAACTATATCTATCTATCTATCTATCTATCTATCTATCTCAGCCTGTTCATTATCTATCTATCTATCTATCTATCTATCTATCTATCTATATATCTCAGTATGTTATTTTTTATCTTTTTGTTTTCATTTAGTTGATTTCAATTTTTGCTTTAAAAAAAGTTTGTAAATGTTTATATTTCCACGTGTTGACTCTTGTCCCTTAAACACCCTCCCCCCCCCAAAAAAAAAACAAGGGGCATAACTGATACTAGCTTATAGTAAGCATTAATGATAGAATCTATTTTGAGGTAATGTCTCCGGTTTATGCAATGAATTGAGTATTGGTCTAAACTTGCTGATAAAAATGTTTCTTTATTATTACGCTTCTTTCGGTGGTTTTGTATATATATATCAAGTGCGTTTAGCATGAAACAGTCTGTAGCCTCTGAGTGTTGACTTCAATATTTAACAATATTTTTTTATTTTTAGTCTACTTTGTGTCAGTGTTTGTGGAATATGCATTGTCTATATCGATATATATATGTATAAAAATATATGGCTGTGTGTAAATATCAGTCTCTCTCTCCCACCTCTATCTCTCTCTCTCTCTCTCTCTCTATATATATATATATATATATATATATATATATATATATATATATATAGATAGATAGATAGATAGATAAACCTAGTGTGCCAGACAAACCGACCCAGGCTTCACCTAAGCGGAACGTCAGGGAAAGCTGGCTAAAGAGGCAAAAGAAAAAGAGCATATTTATAGGCGATAATCAAAATCATACCACGTGACCAAAGTAAAAGTTTTCTTTTTCTTTTTCTTTGGTGACGTGGTATGGTTTTGATTATCGCCTATAAATATGCTGTTTCTCTTTTGCCTCTTTAGCCAGCTTTCCCTGACGATCCGCTTAGGTGAAACCTGGGTAGGTTTGTCTGGCTCACTAGGTTTATCTACGTCTGCTCTACGGTTGCATTGAGCTCTTTTTAGTTAGTTGTTTACCCGTGTCGGGGTTTTTTCTTTGGGCTTTAAAACTATATCTGTGCGATTTTTTTCGACAGACTTTCATGTTTCTAGCTCTTTCTTTTTTTAAAACCTTTTTTCGAGATTGATTTGATTATTGGCAAATCAAAAATTCGAAGGTTTTTCGAAACGAGTATAGTTAGCTATATATATATATATATATATATATATATATATATATATATATATATATATATATATATGTATAGCCTGTTTCATTTTTATGCTATTTTTCTAATTTTCGAATAATAGAAATTGTTGATACGTTGTCCAAAGTTCTCATTTTTATTCCGTTTTTATTCAAATACAAAAACGTCTCAGTTATTAGCAAGAGCTAGATGTTGCCCCTATGGTAATCAGTATTTTGTTGGATAAACCCTGGCATTTGGAGTAACGCTAAAATTCAAATTTACTTCAGGTTTACAAATATCGTATAAGTGACGTCGTATAAAACGGTTTCACAGACCTCTATTACCCCCAAAAAGAATGTATCAAATATATATTCGTCGTATTATTATTATTTTTTGCACTTTTGCTTTTACACGATTTGGATAATTTTGCTGTTACACTCGGTATACATACATACATACATACATACATATATATATATATATATATATATATATATATATATATATATATA
>OZ010610.1:15189220-15259220 GCA_963932145.1 Acanthosepion lycidas | reverse complement strand
CATGTACAGGCAAGTTATCTGTTTGCTGCAAACAAAAAATTACGGGTTTTCCAATTCGTACATTAGCTTCGCAAGGTGACTGAATACTTTGACTTTGTTATTAGGGTTTGGGTCGTGCCAAACTTGAACAGTTAGAGGAAGTAGGGTAGGTGTGGGAACGGTGGGGTTACGTGTATGTTTGGCTCAGAGTATGTGGGTGCTAGGGTAAGTTATGCGGCTGAAGGTGCTGTACAGCATTCAGTTTCAACTTGTGCTCGAACATCTGCTGAAAAAAGAAAAATTCGAGATTACAACTACAAATCATAAGTTTCATTAAAGTGTTTTCTTTTGTGTGTTCTTGATCAAACCAAATTCAAAATTATATTGGTCATACCACTACATGCCTATCAAGAAGGCTCATGTTACATCGATCTGAGCTGAATTAGGACTCATTTAAATAGACATGGAAACCTACCAAACTCCATCCGTAACATACAATTATAATAGCCTCATCCACATGTAAAAAAAAAAGCTAAAATAATGGAAGCAGTAAAAGCCAACACTCAAGAATCAGCCAACACTCAAGAAAAAGCCAACACTCAAGAAAAAGCCAACACTCAAGAAAAAGCCAACACTCAATAGCGGGATTGTAAAATAATAAAGTACTTCATCATCACTCTAGATACATATATTAAAAATCTACACATTAAGTTAAAAAAAATTCTTGATGATGAGTAAGTGAATAGCCGAAAGCGTTCGGATATAGAGGACATTCGGAAAGTTGACACAGTTTATGTCCAGAATAGAAAACAGATATACGAACACAAGTAAAGCTGAATAAATGTTTAATCGCAGTACTTTCTTAGTCGTCTTTAATGAAACACGTAAAAGAGAGGGATTGCTACCCAAATACATTATATATATATATATATATATATATATATATATATATATATATATATATATATATGGCGGGGTATAAGACACGTGATTTTATCTTCATATAATTCGGATAGAATTTCAATGACCATTGATGGATAAGTACTTTTTTTTCGCAAGTATTTTCTCCTGGCTGACAAAATACTAACACCCACCATGAAATGAAAACTTCTTTCAGAGAAGTACGCCACCTCACGCTAAGCACACGTACGTATCTATCTATCTATCTATCTATCTATCTTAGCCTGTTCCTATCTATCTATCTATCTATCTATCTATCTATCTATCTATCTATCTTAGACTCTTCATTATCTATCTACTTGTACATCACTTTGAATGCTCATTGATCTACAGAATATCGTTATAAACATTTGCAGGGCTGCTTTTTACATTCGAATCGACCTTCACCTTGTACCTTAATTTTTAAATAATTCTCATTTCAATTCGATGATTAAAACAAAACTCATATCATTCATCACATGCGAAGTTTTTCAACACTCATCGTCGGAGTTTATTGCAAATTCAGAACTCTTTCAATTCGATGAAAAACAATTTAGATAACGGGCATCTGGTAAAACAAGCTATTTCAGCAGTTCAAACCGAAGATGACTTTTATTAACCTCTAATCTTAACGTCTTGCTTGCCACGACTTCCTCGAGTTCAAAGGTCGGGTGTAACTTGAACGTATACGCTGCCGGAAAGAAGCACGCACGTATGCGCGCGTATTCTCACTCACTCACTCTCTCTCTCTCTCACACACATACACACAGTTGCATATCGTACTTCATTTCACCCTGAATCAGCCGAGGGTGCCACTAAGACGCAAGCAGTTACTGTGAGTGAAAGAGAATGAGATCACTTCAGTGAGGAGAAAAAGCAATAAAACAAAAAGTTTCGAGAAGGCAGAAGATAGCGATTTTTTAAAATCATTTCACCCCAAGAAAGGCAATAAAACCACTAAGAGGCAAGGAGTTCCTGATTTTAAGGAGAGGCGACAATAAAAGACCAAGAATTAAGACGACAGAAGATAACGATTGACAAAGTCGACTGGGAAACAAGAAGCCGAGAGAGAGATTCACAAGTGAGAAGTGCAAGAAAAGAAACTGTTAGCATACAGTTACATCTAGCCATTTCAACTGTAAGATGATGAGACCTTGCCGCGCTTAAATTCATTTATTAAACAGTTTTGATACAAAACGGAGCAGATATGAATCTTTCGTTAGTTTATGACGATAGGGGCCCTGCTTAAAGGCATAATTCAACCTTACCTGATCGGCTGTGTTCTTCGTACCTCAGTCAGACAAGCTGATACGCAAAAGTGCTCAATACGCCCAGCAGAGCAAAATTACAATACCATGTTTTAATATCATAAAATAATATTTTACTCTACTCTCTATTGAGCCATCTTTTAAATTAAATGTTACAGTGGGATTATACTCCATCTGTCCTCATTTTACCTGGATACACACACACACACAAACACACACACATATATATATATTTATATATATAAATTTAAAAGTGAACATTGCCCCTAGCATGAAACAGCCTGTCGCATCTGAGTGTTGACTTCAATGTTCACTTTTATATTTATATTTACATACGCTCTATCTCTGATATCTAGCACTTTATCCCATAAATATGGCACACCTTAAAACTCTATTTCTTCACACACACACACACACACACACACACATATATATATATCGGGTGTAACAGAAAAATTGTAGCAATCGTGTGGCAGCATAATTAGCCATCCCTCAAAATGTTTAATACCCCGGCACCCCCCCCAAAACCCCCCCAAAAAACTAAGAACATTTGTTGTAAGAATCACTGAAAAGCCTTTTGAGTGAGAAGTGCGAGAAAAGAAACTGTTAGCATAGAACTTACGGTTAGATCTAGCCATTTCAACTGTAAGAAAGAGAACAGATTAAAATTGTTTTGTTTAAGATACGTTGTCTTCCCATCTGAGCAATGGTGAGACGAAAAAGATCATTCAGGCCTTCAGTAATAGTACCAACATTCATCTTCTGGCTTCCATCTTTAAAATATGTTCAAGAACCAACAAGAGGATGGCGAAAAAGTTAAAAAAAAGAATGAACTGTAAATAGTAAAACTGGATCAGGATGTCACAAGAGAAAGAGGGATCAACATTTCAACTTAGAGCTAAAGAGAATAATTAGAAAAGATCCAACTCAATCCATAAGACGTTTGGCATTTGAGAGAGGAGTTTACCCTATGACAGTCCAAAAAGCAGTGAGAAAAAACTTGAAAATGAAATCGTACTTGAAAAGTGTGAGGCATCTTCAGAACAGAATGTTAGAAGGTTAGAAAGGCCGAAGATAATCTTGAATAAGTTGGAAAATGATCCTGGAAAAATATATATATATATATCAATACTTCAAGAGCTTACGAGCTTTACCTATGATTAATTAATGATGAACATGGCATTTTCCTTTATGATCGATTTCATCACGATTCGTCTGTTAAGCTATGAGAGTAATTATACATTCTTATTGTTCAAAGTAAAGTCCAATAAGGTTATAAAAACCTCGCGGGATTCCAGTAAGATATCTTTAATCAGTTCTAACATATAAAGGTTCAGATCTTAATCTAACAATTGAACAATTTTGCTGTTATACTCGCCACACACACACACACACATATATATATATAAAAGTGAACATAGAAGTCAACAAATAGAGGCGACAGTCTGTTTCATGCTATATGCAATCGTCAGGCCACGTCGCATCTAAGTGTTGACTTCTATGTTCACTTTTATATTTACACACGCTCTATCTCTGATATTGATCACTTTATCCCATAAATATAGCGCACCTTAAGACTATATTTCTTCATATATATATATATGTGTGTGTGTGTGTATGTGTGTGTGTGTATAAAGGGTGTTTCATTCAAGTCAGCAGTAAATGAATCATTGCTATTGGTGAAAATTTATTTATTTCTCTATTGGATCATGTTATTTAAGTCATGGCAATTATGTGTTAAAAATAATATCGCCCAAATGTCCGCCAAGGCTTCAGAGGTACACTCGATGTTCAAAATTTTTGATGACGTCTTTGCATAGTTGCTCTTCGATCTCACCAATATGCCTCATTATCTCATTATTCAGCTGTTGAATTGTTTTTGATTTGTTGCCATAGACCATCCTTTTGAGATGAACCCAAAGGAAGAAATCTAAAGGCGTCAAGTCGCACGATCGTGGTGGCCAATTGAATTCGCTGTTTCAAGAGATAATGTGACCTGGGAACTTATCATTCAAAATCTGTTTGAACGTCTATTTTCGTAATAGGCTTCGATAACTTTAACACGTTGTTTGATTGTTAATCTTTCCATGGCTGAAATTGCCAAATACTAAAGTTATTAAATCTAAAAGAAAAAGAAAAAATCATTTGACGCTTAAACTTAATTCACATTTAAAATCGGTTTAAGTTATTGGCATACACTTTATATATATATATATATATATATATATATATATATATATATATATATATATATATATATATATATATATATATATATATATATTATGAAATGGGAAAAGTCCTACAATTATTTTAAGACATTTTTTATGTTCATACATTCTTTTTTTATAGATACCAATAATTAAGTAAATGCTCTGTTTATAATAAACAGTATTAACAACATTTACCGAACTGAATGTCCGAGAAATTGTCATAGAAAATGTTTGTGTTTATATCTATAAAAAAAAGTATGTATAAACATTAAAATGTCTTAAAATAATTGTCGGACTTTGTCCATTTCATAATGTATGACGTCATTTGTTTTCATTAGGATACGCATCGAGCAGATATGAATGTATGTGGAAAATTGTAGTTTAAAAACAGTAAAGTCGATCTTGCTAACCGAAACGCACCTCTCTGCCGAAATCGGCACGTCAGGCTATATGACGGTTCCGTATAGAATACAGGTTCAATTCCTGTTGGAGGACGCATATTTTCTATAACAATGTCTCGGACATTCAGGCCTGTAAATATTGTTAATACTGTTTATTATAAACAGAGCATTTACTTAAGTATTTGTATCTATAAAAAAGAATGTATAAACATAAAAATGTCTCTCTCTCTCTCTCTCTCTCTATATATATATATATATATATATATATATATATATATATATGTTGTCAAACTTGTCCCCTTTGCCGCCGCTTCTCTTTCTTTTGCATCGCATTTCTTTTGCCGTTGTAGTATTATTTTTTGACGAACACCAGCATTATGAGTTACTGACCGAATAATAGAATAACATTATTGAGTGAAACCCCTCGTTTTTCTCTCTTCATAATTCGTATGATAATATCAACGGATGTTGTCAGATGACCTGGCACTGTTCTCTAACTGAAGCTTGTACAGGCAACGCAATACTCCCCGGCTTCTCCACGGAGAAACTGTTACTTTTCACGCAACGACTGCGTTTATCTCTTAATTTCCGTTGTCTTCGCATTCTTTATCTTCACCTTTGATATCGGCTGAGTAGAGACGTGTCTCCCCTTACGGAAGAACCCTTCCTTTTGGTGATACAATTTCCCTCGCTCTGACATTTCTTCTGATCCCTTTATCTTCGACAAAGACCACCACGTCACTCTGTTAAAGATTCCGTTACGATTTTCGAATCTTTAGGAATTCTTTGAAAAAAAATTCTTGCAGTGTTTCTCGTTAGAATTTCAGCTAGTGAGTTCCTTGGTCTTACTCGGGAGCATAAAATTAATTTAGAGTCGAACTCATGTCCTCGTATTTGTTGTTAATGTAACAACGTTTCGAACGTTTGTCACTCGGCCTTCTTCAGACATCTTTCCGGGTAATCTTTAGGGGCCCTGCAGTTACATCTAGCCATTTAATGTAAAAACGTTTCGAAAGTTTTTCAGTTGGCCTTCTTCAGACATCTGTCCGGGTAATCCTTAGAGAACCTGCAGTTAAATCCAGCCATTTAATGTAACAACGTTTCGAACCTTTGTCAGTCGGCCTTCTTCAGACATTTGTCCGGGTAATCTTTAGGGACCCTGCAGTTACATCTACCCATTTCAACTGTAAGATGGTGAGACCTTGCCGCCAATTTAATACTGTGAATAAATTCATAACATTGAGATATTAAAAAGTATGATGCAAAGTATTTTCAAAATAAATAAGAAGAAATAACGTCATACTCAGTTAATACCGGTTTTGAAAATGGAATCGGCGTGACAAGTTCAATTTCTGACAGAGTCAAAAGTTTTCTTGGCACAAAATGCCATCGGAAAGGCATGAATCTGCCATTCCTCAAACTAAGAGTTTAGATGGGAATCTATAGCATTTAGAAGAACTATTCTGAATTCAAAGCTGTGGGGAAAGCAGTGGTAAACCATTCCAATATATTTTTTAAGCAATCAATGCAGTTGACAGATGAAACCATAACAGAAGTTTGATTTTATTTTGTCTTTTGTCAGTAATTATTATTTTCTAATTGCTTTTGTCTAAAAAGAAAGAGAGAAAAAAAACAATTTCACCCTTCAAACTTCTTTTGTGACCTGGACATCGATATTTTGAAACTAACTTATTTTCCATTAGATTCGAAATAGATTCATCAATGAGTTGCTGAAGTAGAATTTTCTAAAACTTTCAAGAATCTGTCTATATTTCTGAGATGAGGTATTATGTACACTGTTTATATTATTCGGACTATTGTCCTCATCTTTGCCGCTATATTTATTACAACGTTTCGGCCGTTTTATGCTCTGGCCTTCTTTAGGTGGTTGGAATGTCGAACTGAATCCTTTATTTCAAGGAAACATAGCACAGTGGATAAAGGCGTTAGTTAGATCCAGTGACAGGACCCAAAGAGTGTGAGTTCAATACCCGGTTAAGGCAGTGGTGCATTTTTAGATTGAAATTAACAGGAGATAACTGATAACTGACATCCATTAAACATGGCACGTGAAACAAGAACAGTCTACCCCAGTGAGCGAAATAAAGGGTTCAATTCGACATTCCAACCACCTGAAGAAGGCCGGAACGTAATAAATATGGCGACAAAGATGAAGACAATAGTCCGAATAATGTAAATAGTGTAAAGAATTTTAAAAATAAATAATAAGAATTAATGGCATACTCGGTGAATACAGTTTCGACAAAAAAGCCGTCTACAAACACTCGACAACCCCAAGCATTGTAAGCAATTCGCCCAAAAGTTCTAGATTCCATCAGAAATATAACCTATACGGACAGGAATATGCCTTCCCTCTCCCCTACAAAGTACAATTTCATTTTTTTTATTTCTCGTTGAGAAAGGTCACAGGGGTGTCTTAAAATTCCAATTTTTAACATCTTTTAACATCCTGCTTCTATTTCGCCAAAAGTCCGAATAATATATATTATTAGTCTTATTATCAATGGTATTATTTTTTAATCTCTCAATTTCATTTATTGGCCTTCTACATATATATATATATATATATATATATATATATATATATATATATATATATATATATATATATATATATATATATATATATCCAGGTACGATGAGAACGAGTAGAGTACACTTATAACGTTTGTAACATTGAATTTAAAAGAGGACTCAATACATAGTAGAGCAATATTTACAATTTACGATCACCCGAGCAGACGCATCGCTGTGTTGAAACACGACAGCAATGTGTAGGTATGTTTTTGTCGTAATATCCTAATCTATCCATCTCTCTCTCTCTCTCTCTCTCTCTCTATATATATATATATATATATATATATATATATATGTATATAGATGTTTTAAAGAAATAATATTTTATTTTATTTATTAATCCGACATATTTTATCACTTTAAATATTATTTTTAGTGGATACCCGTGTTTGAGTAGACGCTACGTTTGTTTATTAAACGGTATATTCTTTTTTGTTCCTCATCCTGAATATACAAGAAATCTTATTAAGGAAGAAATATGCGCTCTCCAGCAGGATTCGAACCTTCGTCTCTATTGGGCAGAAGAAACCTAAGTTTTATATCAAATCTGTTTAATAAATAAATCTACACAAATATCCACTAAAAATAATGTTTAAAGGGATTATACACACACAGACACAGACACAGACACACACACAGACATATATATATAGTGAGACATGTCTCATTGAATTATTCACGGATAAGCTTTTTGGTCTCGTTATTGAAGAACTATCGAAAATTGCCATGTTGATACATATTTATTTTATGCCGAGCACTGTCGACATAACGCAGTGTCAACATCAGGGTATTGTCTATTGAAAGAGAAATATTGTAGTCTTTCTTATATATATATTGAGCTTCTTTTCCCAAGGTTTTCCAATAAAACGTTTAGCCATCTTCATAAGATTTTTCGTAAGAATCACAGAAAAAACAGTTATTTAGATAAAACAGAGAGGATATATATATATATATATATATA
Organism: Acanthosepion lycidas; assembly: GCA_963932145.1. Lineage (NCBI taxonomy): Eukaryota > Metazoa > Mollusca > Cephalopoda > Sepiida > Sepiidae > Acanthosepion > Acanthosepion lycidas. The sequence continues at coordinate 15,250,861 of OZ010610.1, read as the reverse complement.
TATATATATATATATATATATATATATATATATTATGTGAAAAGTGTGTGTATATAAATATAAATAAATATATATATATATATAATTATTTATATATTATATGCGAGGTACTTATTAGAAAGCGCTCAATATCAGAGATAGAGCTAACATATTTGGTTGGATTGATGTGAGTTTGTGACCCTGGGTTTCACGCTTTTGCGATCGTCAGACAATCCAACCAAATATATATATATATATATATATATATATATATATATATATATATATATATATATCCCGAGACCTGGAAAGCGTAACGAGAATAAATTATTCTACTCGTATAGATTAGGTAAAAGGTTCAGCGAAATTCCCTGAAAGTTACTCGGATCGACAAGCGCATGATGAAAACTGGAGGACCAAATGTCGTGATAATATCAACAAAGATGAGGATATTGGTTCAAATGTAAATAATGATAACAGCTCATTCCAGAAATCCATAGAGATTGTTCTCATTCAGCTGCCCATATCTGGTTAATGTTAACTTTCCTATAATTAACAAGACGCCAGAATACGTCAAAAAACGTAATACTGCATTAAAAAAAAAAAGGAAGGTGATACTAAGAAAAGTAAATCGGTGACAAAAATGGCAAATCTGACAGCAAGGCTTCAGCATTATGCGAGGCAACAAGAACTTTATTTTCAAGTCACCATGTTGTAGCTTTAGCGTTGTACCAAAGGAAAGACTTAAATGTTTAGTTAACGGATTTGATGATATAATAACTGTAAGTGCAAGCAAGAGAGGCAATAAATGAAAGATTAATACACTAACCAAAGTTTTAATCCTTTAGGTCATTGTCACGTGAGACTATGTAAAAGCTACAACGTAGTGACTTGAACATAAAGTTCTTGTTGCCTCGCATAATGCTGAAGCCTTGCTGTCAAACTTGCCCCCTTTGTCGCCGCTTCTCTTTCCTTTGCATCCCTTTCCTTTTGCCGTTCTAGTATTAATTTTGACATAACTCAACATTATTAGTTGCTAGCGTCTTGGAAAATTAAAGAGTTATGCTCAGCTACTAGATCCACGTAGAGAGTTTTTTATTTTCTGAGTACATCTTCGAACCACGAAGGCAGTAATACGCGGCGACATGATAAATAAACGTATGTCGAAATGAAAAAAATATCGCTACTATCATGGCAAGTGCTCGGATGAACTGCATCTCCTGGTTCCACTTTCACGGGTAGGACCCGCAATGCCACTTACATTCATAGCAAAGCACCTCCGTATTCCATCGGCGAGAAGTAAGTTCCACTCAAACAGCTTCTTCCTGCGAACAGACTCCCAAGAGGATGTTTCCCTGATCACTAGAATCTTAACCTATCAAATCTAGAGTCAACTGCTATCTACTTCATATCAATATAAATTACCCCTTAACTTAATCTTCTAACTCGAGTGGCACCCCGCCCTTGTACACGGTGAACCCTAATGTAATATATATATATATATATATATATATATATATATATATATATATATATATATATATAATTATTTATTTAAAAAAAAAAAAAAATTATAACATAAATATGTTATAAAATTACTACAAAAATAGCCATTTTGTTTCAACACCCTCGGTGTCTTATCAAGTGATGATGTTGAATGTAAAATAAATGGTTTTAAAAGTTTCAAATTAATTAACAATCCTTATTACAAATTTCGAAGTCAGTCTGACGGAAACTACTTCTCAGCTAAGTGAAAAAACTTTTTCATGTTAATTCTATTAACGCTCTATCTCTAGCTGCGATGTTGAGCAATCTAACACAAAGCCTGCTTGCCTTAAATGCCTTTCTATTAGCAAACCACTGAAAAATAAGCAAATTTAGCTTCTAAACAGTCTCTCAATCTAAGACTGTATATCTATGTACCGGGTGGTATCAGTAAATTTGGGTAACTGGGGTAATAGTAAAATTGTCCCATTGTTAAAGTAAGATTTGAAACGTTGTATCTTTGAAATGATTAAAGATAACTTACTGGAATTCTTCGAGGTTTTTATAACACCATCGAACTCTAATTTTAGTAATAAGAATCTATAATTACTCTCCAAGATTAACAGAAGTATCGTGATGAAATCGATCCTAAACGAAAATGACATGTTCATCATTAATTAATCATAACTAAAGATCGGAAGCTCATGAAGAATTGAAATAAAGTTCAAATATATATATATATATATATATATATATATATATATATATAATTTGGAATATGATCCTGAAATAATATATATATATATATATATATATATATATATATATATATATATTATTTCAGGATGATATTATATATATATATATATATATATATATATATATATATATATATATATATGTTATTTCAGGACCATATTCCAACTTATAAAAGATGACGTTCTCCCCCTCTAAACTTCTAACCTGTCCTAGAATAACAAGGTACCTCAAACATTTCATGTACGATTTCATCTTCAATTCTTTTTTCACTTCTCTTTGGATTGTCACAGCTCAAACATCTCACTCACGTGTCAAACGTCTTATGGACTGAGTTGGATCTTTTCTAATTGATCTCTTTTCCTCTAAGTTGAAATGACGATCCCTCTTCCAAGTTTTCCTCTCCAATGTTCCGTCTTTTAAAACTTATTCAATGTTCTCTAGATGGTTCTTGAATGAACTTTGAAGATGGGAGCTAGAGTATGAATGTTGATACCATTACTGAAGGCTTAAATAATATTTTCCTTTCACCATTAATCATTTAGGAAAACAGTGGGCCGTACACAAATCAATTTTAACCTGCTATCTTTTTAGCTGAATAACTCTAAGGGTTTTTCAATGATTCTTACAACAAATCGCGTCAAGATGGCTAAACGTCTAATCTAAAAAGCTGGAAAAACAAAATTCATTTAATTCAGCGCCTTTTGAGATATTATACATTTTGTCGGATGGATAAATATGCTGTTACACGATTTGTACAATTTTGCTGTTACACACGGTATATATATATATATATATATATATATATATATATATATATATATATATATATATACAGAATTTTCCTTATTCAAATATGTTTCATTGAATAATATGGACATATTGTGTCTTCTTATTTTTATACTGATCCTTTTTCATTGTCTAATCAGTTTCTTGATGTTAAGATGAAATTAATCAAAGAAAGCGCTGCATTTTTTTTTACTCAAGTACTTTCGATCTTTTCTAAGATCATCTTCAGGGGTAAATTACAAAGACGAAGCTATAAGCATTATATAAAGGGAAAACGACAATAGGAAAACTGTGTGTAGATTTAGCCGACGCGTTTCGTCCAAAGTGGACTTTTTTAAGGCAAAAAAAATAAACAAACAAACAAAAAAGAAAAAAAAACAAACAAAAAAGAAAAAAAAAACGAAATAAATGTATTGAAACAAAGTATCTTTAAACAGAAAATAAAGTGTCTTTAGTAACTAAAAGAATTTAGAGACTCTATTCTAGTTACTAACGACATTTTGTTTTTGTTTAAAGATATTTGGTTTCAATTAATCATTTCATTTTTTTGCCTTGAAAAAGTCCACGTTATACGAAACGCGTTGGCTGAAACTACACACAAGTTTTCTATTATCTTTTCCCCCTTTATACATATTGTCTTTTTTTACAGGTTAATTTTGAGAGTTTTTTTACATTTTCTTTATCTATCTATCTATCTATCTATCTATCTATCTATCTATCTATCTATCTATCTATCTATCTAGCTCGCTCGCTAGGTATCTATAGAGATAGATAGATAGATAGATAGATAGATAGATAGATAAATAAAGATATTTAAACGATAGATATGAACAAACCGAGATAGACATATACATAGATAGATAAATAAATAGATCAAAATAGATAACAAACGATACAGAAAGATAGCTAACTAGAGAGATAGATATAAACACTTCGAGATATTTACACCAGACCATTATCCACCATTTTCGTAGTTTTTTTCTGCAACGATGCCCGCTACCGAGTTATTTGTCATGTTTGGCAACGTTTAAAACAGCAGTTCGAATGAACTGTGAGATGTTTTGCCACCAGGAAGTATCATGGTAGCAATACCAGAAGATGTGTCAGTCAAGTTTCTGCGCGTCAGCAAGCAACGCCTTCAGCGTAAATCTCTTCCGCTTCCTCCAGATGAACCAATAAAAAATATATTTTATTGCTTCTAACACCTTTAGCGATCCGTATGTAACAGCAAAATTGTTCAAATCGTGAAAAAGCAAAATTGTTCATTTGTTAGATTAAGTTTTGAAACCTTGTAACTTAGAAATGATAAGAGATGTCTTACTGAAATTCCCCGAGGGTACTATAACACTATTAGACTCTACTTTCAAAGAAGAAATATCTGATAGTTCCACTGTTGAAATGGCTAAATGTAAGCGTAAGTTCTATGCTGATAGTTTCTTCTCTCGCACTTCTAGCTTGTGGCAATCTATTCTGACTTTCTGCTGTCCTGTCAAATACGATCTTCAAAACATTAAATGCAATTTTAATCATCATCTTTGAATCCTGTTCTCTTTTTGTCCTCTCTGTTTCTTTCCATCGCAGTACCCCATCTTGAATTCTAATGGCTTTTATTGTGGTTGAAATGATTGAAAAACATGTTTTTGAAAAGTATTTCTGGAATCGTTTGAAGTCCAGGTGAGGACCGTCTTGGCTATGACGATAAACTATATCCGCGTCCTTGGTAAGACGATAAACTACATCCGACAGCAAAGCCTCGTATCAGGAGGTTTTGAAGAGAGTGGAACCACATCTTAATTGCTGGTGTTCCTAGGTCGACCCTGATACAGGGTGGTAGCACCTGTCAGGGTCCCAGCTATAGGCAAATAGTTAATCCTCCTTCTCAAAAGGGGTCAAAACACCATGAGAGTATAAAAATAGGTATTAATACAAGCAATACTTTTTGGGAATTTTTTTTTTCGTCAGCAATACATTTTTGAAAAAAAATATTACCAACAAAATATTTTGGGAACACAATTACCAATAATACTTTTACCAGCAGTAAATATTTTGTCGGCATTAAATAACCCGTGTACCGTAAAGCAAAATAAAACAAATCAAAGCAAATCTCATCTCCCCATCATTTAAACACCCATTTTTTTTTGGCACACAGGCATTCTTTATCAGGCCAGCAGGCAACTTTCTTTCAGCCCGAAAACGTTTTATTTTAATGAAAGTTTAAAAATATTACCAGCAATATATATCTTGTCGGCATTAAATAAACCATTGAGGTTGATATGCCGTAAAACATACCAAACCAAACCAGACCAAGTGAGGCAGAAAACCTGCTGTGGTAGCAGGTTTTCTGCCTCACATGTGGTATGCGAGAATAGTGCCTAAGATACAGTTTTAAGAAAATCTACCATGAATAATTATCTTACAACCGACGGATCCCTAATTTATTTACTGCGTTAAAAAAAGTTCTCAGTCAATCCATAAAACGGATGCTGTTTTGAATATATTGCCGCATAATTAAGACAAAGAATCTGTATTATAATCTAGAGGCATGAAAAAAATGAACCAATACCAAACTCATATTTTATACTTTATGACTTCAAGGTTTGAGTTCTTGAAGAGCATTCGTTCAAGGAGATTGGTTTTAGCATATGTGAAATCCACCAAAGCAAAACTGTATAAACATCAGGAAATCATTACGTTTTTACAAGTGTGGGCTTCTGTTTCTTTTTAATACAGACCGGAAGTGTATATTTTTGTGCATTCCATCTTAAATGGCTGGCTACATTTTTAGCATTGGTATTATTTTGCGGGGTGCAGTGGCTTCCAGGCCAGGAAAAGAAACTAAAAGATACTACCTAAAAATTCTGGAAATCAGTGTCAGTGCGAAATCGACTTTTGCCTTTAGTTTTTCTTAGGAGTAAATTTTGTGGGCCAGTATACTCGTTGACTGTTATCTTTGTCAAATTTCTCGAAATTTTGGGTAGCATTTCTTACATATTTCAAGATCCACCCAAACAAGGTAGCGGATTCAACTTACTTCCTTATTGTTAAAGTTAAAAGCTCTACATGTTATTTTTTTTATATTGAGCTGTCTGGTCTGATTCAACTCTGATCATTAACCTTTTATGCATTATATATATATATATATATATATATATATATATATATATATATATATATAAACTAGGTAATCCGTATGGGTAAACTTAAGGAGGATATATATATATATATATATATATATATATATATATATATATATATATATATATATATATACAAGTATAGGATTGGTGTGTATACGGAATAAATTCCAATAAACAAAAAACACTATTCTTAAAAGAGTGCTCAATACCGAGTAGAGCAAATATAATTATTTATTCCAAAATTATAACATAAACATGTTATAAAATCACTACAAAAATAGCCGTTTTGTTTCAACACTTCTGGTGTCTTGTCAATTGTTGGTGTTGAATGTAGAATAAAGGGTTTTAAAAGGTTCAAATCAATCAAAAATCCCCCGCAAGTTACATAAGCTGAAATGACCAATCAAAAAACAAGTATATGAGAATTCAAAAAACTTGACAATGGACTTTAAGGTTATAATAATTATTTAATGCTTCAATATTGTGGTTAGACTAAAGTAGAATTCATTCTAACTAACAGATATTAAATTATAGTATAAAATTTAAAATTGCCAATTTTAAATTTAATCTATATTATGTTTAAAATTTTGTTTTCATTGAAATTAAGTTAGAATATATATATATATATATATATATATATAATCTTAATCAAGTCAGATATTAGAAAATAGCAAAGAAAATAATTGAAATAAAAAAACACATCTATATAAAAAACAATATACGTTCTTTGACAATAATTGAAAAATTTTCTTGAGTATTTGGGTCGGAGAACGTAATTAATGCTGTTTAATTGAAAACAGACCATTTACTGAAATAAGTTGTATCCATAAAAAGAATAACATATAAACAGAAAATATATTAAAATATTTGTCAGATTTAATCCATTATTTTATATAATATATCATTGTTTCCGTTAGGTTCAGTTTCAGAGCAGAAATGATATATCAAGAAAGATCATTGAAGATGTGTATTTATAAGCAGTAATATATATATATATATATATATATATATATATATATATATATATATGTATATATTAAAGACATTTTTATGATAACGTTCTTTTTAATGTATGACGTCATATGTATATATATATACATATATTAGGTTGGTGCAAAAATAATGTCGTTTTCTCACATATCTTACTATGTGAGAAAACATTATTTTTGCACCAATCTAATATATATATATATATATATATATATATATATATATATATATATATATATATATATGTGTGTGTGTGTGTGTGTGTGTGTTTGTGTGCGTAAGTATGCAGAAAAATAGGAAGGAACACGTCAGGTAAATAATCCGGAGTTCCTTAGTATTTTTGTTTTTATTTTTAAGAAGACGGTGCTCCATACAGAAGTAGAGTTTATATTATAATGTTTTTTTAGCCTGTTGCCTCTGAGTGTTGACTTCAATGTTGACTTTTATATTTATATTTACATACGCTCTATCTCTGATATTGAACACTTTGTTCCATAAATATAGCATACTTTATAACTATAGTTATATATATATATATATATATATATATATCGTAAAGGTGATAAATCCGTTGGTATATAATCCAAGTTGGTATATAATCCTAGTAATATAAAATATTAAAAATGATTGGTAAAAAAAGCTCAGCATATTTATTATTACAGAGCCCAAATTAATACACAATAAAATCCCAAATCATCTCTCATAGGACATATGCTTATTTCAGCCGACGAATATATAATTCGTCAATCTTATTCAACTTCGTGTCGGAATTCCGATTTCCGATTTTATTGAGTGTATATATATATATATATATATATATATATATATATATGCCGTCTGGGGTTTAGGTCTGTATCCTTACCACAATATGTGATGCTACTGTGGGTTCCGTAGAAGGGGTTTTTATGATGTGGAGTTGCTATTCCTAAACGCTGCTGAACGAGACACATATACGTGAAGTCTACTTAACCATATTTCATTTTTCTGATAAAGGTTTAATAAAAAGGAAAGATTTAATTCCTAAATACTTACTATTTGTTTCTTATATCATCATTCTTTACGACTCTAATCCATATTTGACCTATATTTGATCCCTATTGACACACACACACACACACACAAAAAAAAACAAACATACAAATTTTTAAGGCGTGTGAATTTTTTTTCTCTTCCACCGTATGAATCCGAATACCTCGTCGCCTTTTAGCATTTAATAAATCTCTCCTAATCCTTGCTCCAGATGTAGTTGAAGCCCTCGGGTTGATTAGAAAATATTCCAATAGATTCATTGAAGGGATTCCTGGTAGTCGATGCCTTAAAGAAATACATTTTTTAAAATTTATTTAACTTTACATAAAAAATAAACAGTTAAAACGCAAAACATTTGCTTATTTAAGAGCTGAACATTCTGGCCTCGTGAAATATACGCTAAACAAACTAGAATAAATTATTTGAATTCTTGATATAATGAATTCTTGGTATTATGCCGAGGAAAATATTTTTAGGAAAACCCAATGTTGTGGAAAAAATTCGCCTTCATGTAATAAATACCAGCAGAAGCTTAGATATGCAAATCCTTTTACAGTTAAAAGAGAGTTCTTTTAGGGCCGCCCGGAATGTGGCTTATCGAATCACCTTTCTGTCATCACTGCTAAAACTCATTAGGTACCACCTAACGCATTGTCTGATGATGGGACGAGACAATGACAAACGTTTACCTTGTAAATACTTTCATGTCAGGAACTATATCGCTATAACTGCACGCACCTTCTATTTGTGGGTAGTTACCGAAATTAGCTTGGGAAGATTCTGTCATAGAATAAAAACATATTTTTATACTGAGAGATAGTTTTTCATCATTATTCCCCAAGTAAGGCAATAAAGCAACTAAGGCGCGTGGAGTTACATATATATAATTAGCCGTTAATAATACTTCCATACTTAATACATCTCGTTTTCACTCGCGCGTGGTCATGCCTGACGTCATGAGCTGCGGTGCGATTTTCGCTTCCAGCGTCTTGTATGCACGAGTTTGTCCTTGCTTGGAAATCTTCCATGTAAACAGAAACAGACTATCATCACTGTTTTGTCAGTGTATTGTTTAATATATTGTAATGTAATTGTCATCTTTGATAATGGCTTATGTAAGCCGAAAGATAGGTTTAAAAAATATGTATCAATATTGTGATTTTCTTTCTTCGTTTAATTATACACTGCGTGCCAAATTATTATCGAGATAACTTTTTTTCTAATATTTCAAAAACCGTCCAATCAATTCACACAAAATTTTCACACAATGTTGGCAACACTGACCTGCGCAATCACTGACATTTAGAAAGGTTTTAGTAAAATTCACAGAATTGAGCAAACAAAACGTTTATTAATGTGAATTAACGTTTATTAATGTGAATGTTTATGATCAAAAGTAACTAATAAATAAGATAATCAAACAAATAATAACAGATACAAACAAAGGCGCAGTTTTAAACAGATTAATAGAGAATATGCTTTCCCTGTTTTGAAATTAGTTGAAGAAGTCGACGATCCATAGAATTTGTTAATTGTAGGATGTCATCTGCTGTAATGCCGCGAGATATGTCAATAATTGCTTCCCACAACTCAGCGTTGCTCCCGAATTGTCGTTCGTTGGCGTACAGTCTTCGCTTCATGATGCTCCAAAGGTTTTCGATTGGGTTCGAATCCGGAGAATTTACTGGCCACTTCATTTTTCGAGGTCCATCGAAGCCTAACTGTTTCAAATATTCAGTAGTCTTGTGAGCAGCATGTGAGGGACCCTTATCTTGCATAAAAACAATAGCCCTTCTGAAGACAACTCTTTGCCTTTTCATCCACGGTTCAAGGTGCTCCTTCATATACGCTATGTATGCATCAGCATTCATTTTGACGCCATTTGGTACTCTCCATGGGCCCACTAATGTTTTTCCAATAATACCACCCCAGATCATTATGCCTCCACCGCCATGTTGGCGTCTCAAACGCTGATGACAATTCTGTCTGTTCATTACCCAGACTTTGCACCATCTATCTGGCCCATCAAGTGTTGCTCGAGTTTCGTCTGTGAATAAAGAGAATAATAGAGAAGTCAATCTTCATATTGTCCTCGGCCCATTTCAATCGATTTTGAATGTGATTTCTCGTCAACGGAGGCTTCGATACAGGTTTGACTGTTGCTATTTCCCTCAGATACCGACACCGAGTACTTTTCGATACAGTAGGATCCTCAATGCGACTAAAATACTCTTGACTGGTAAGTTCAAGGTTCTTCGTGGCCTCTCATTTAAGTCGTGACATGAGACGACGTGAAATAACCCTCGGCTTGCCTTTATCTAGCCTTTTGCGTACTTGTGTAGGGTCGGATGTGAACTTTTTCACTGTTTGATGACACCTCCCTATCATTTTAGAAATTTCTAGGGTAGATTTACTTTTTGAGAGTTCTGAGGTGATAGTTTTCTTTTCAGCATCACTTAAATTGTTTTTACGGCCCATCTTTTCACTAAATTCTTACACTTTTATAATAATTTGGCACGCTCAAATCACCGCGCTGATAACAAATATGGCGCTAGTTTGTTTACATTGCGCAGATCTGTACGAAAATGTCAGTGATTGCGCAGGTCAGTGTTGCCAACATTGTGTGAATTGATGGGACGGTTTTTGAAATATTAGAAAAAAGTTACCTCGATAATAATTTGGCACGCAGTGTAATGTTATTAAGCTTAGAAGATATGAAAAGAATTTACATAAAATAAATAGACAACACTTGTCTATATTATTTAACGAAACATGCATCAATAAAACAAGAGTTATCTACATTCGATGTACATTTTGGGGGTATATTTAAAATTACGCAGATAAAAAAATGGCTGATTGAATTCTCCATGTTAAATCATTTAAGAGTTTTGCACTAGACAATGTGACAGGGCTTCTGTTTTTGTTTTCAATAAATATTTTCAGGGCAATTGTTTTGACAAGCTTTCCTTCTTGGTACTTCGACAGCGTGAATTTAAGCGTAATACTTGATTGGAATTTGGTCTCATCGTTTTTTTTTGTGGGTATGTGCGTGTGTGTGAGAGAGAGAGAGAGAGAGTGGGGAGAGAGAGAGTGGGGAGAGAGAAGGGGAGAGAGAGTGGGGAGAGAGAAGGGGATAGAGAGTGGGGAGAGAGAAGGAGAGAGAGAGTGGGGAGAGAGAGTGGGGAGAGAGAGAGTGGGGAGAGAGAAGGGGAGAGAGAGTGGGGAGAGAGAAGGGGATAGAGAGTGGGGAGAGAGAAGGAGAGAGAGAGTGGGGAGAGAGAAGGGGATAGAGAGTGGGGAGAGAGAAGGAGAGAGAGAGTGGGGAGAGAGAAGGGGAGAGAGAGTGGGGAGAGAGAAGGGGATAGAGAGTGGGAAGAGAGAAGGAGAGAGAGAGTGGGGAGAGAGAAGGAGAGAGAGAGTGGGGAGAGAGAAGGGGATAGAGAGTGGGGAGAGAGAAGGAGAGAGAGAGTGGGGAGAGAGAAGGGGATAGAGAGTGGGGAGAGAGAAGGAGAGAGAGAGTGGGGAGAGAGAAGGGGATAGAGAGTGGGGAGAGAGAAGGAGAGAGAGAGTGGGGAGAGAGAAGGGGATAGAGAGTGGGGAGAGAGAAGGGGATAGAGAGTGGGGAGAGAGAAGGAGAGAGAGAGTGGGGAGAGAGAAGGGGATAGAGAGTGGGGAGAGAGAAGGAGAGAGAGAGAGTGGGGAGAGAGAAGAGGATAGAGAGTGGGGAGAGAGAAGGGGATAGAGAGTGGGGAGAGAGAAGGAGAGAGAGAGTGGGGAGAGAGAAGGGGATAGAGAGTGGGGAGAGAGAAGGAGAGAGAGAGTGGGGAGAGAGAAGGGGATAGAGAGTGGGGAGAGAGAAGGAGAGAGAGAGTGGGGAGAGAGAAGGAGAGAGAGAGTGGGGAGAGAGAAGGGGATAGAGAGTGGGGAGAGAGAAGGGGATAGAGAGTGGGGAGAGAGAAGGAGAGAGAGAGTGGGGAGAGAGAAGGGGATAGAGAGTGGGGAGAGAGAAGGAGAGAGAGAGTGGGGAGAGAGAAGGAGAGAGAGAGTGGGGAGAGAGAAGGGGATAGAGAGTGGGGAGAGAGAAGGGGATAGAGAGTGGGGAGAGAGAAGGAGAGAGAGAGTGGGGAGAGAGAAGGGGATAGAGAGTGGGGAGAGAGAAGGAGAGAGAGAGTGGGGAGAGAGAAGGGGATAGAGAGTGGGGAGAGAGAAGGAGAGAGAGAGTGGGGAGAGAGAAGGAGAGAGAGAGTGGGGAGAGAGAAGGGGATAGAGAGTGGGGAGAGAGAAGGGGATAGAGAGTGGGGAGAGAGAAGGAGAGAGAGAGTGGGGAGAGAGAAGGGGATAGAGAGTAGGGAGAGAGAAGGAGAGAGAGAGTGGGGAGAGAGAAGGGGATAGAGAGTGGGGAGAGAGAAGGGGATAGAGAGTGGGAAGAGAGAAGGGAGAGAGTGGGGAGAGAGAAGGAGAGAGAGAGTGGGGAGAGAGAAGGGGATAGAGAGTGGGGAGAGAGAAGGGGATAGAGAGTGGGGAGAGAGAAGGAGATAGAGAGTGCGGAGAGAGAAGGGGATAGAGAGTGGGGAGAGAGAAGGAGAGAGAGAGTGGGGAGAGAGAAGGGGATAGAGAGTGGGGAGAGAGAAGGAGAGAGAGAGTGGGGAGAGAGAAGGAGAGAGAGAGTGGGGAGAGAGAAGGGGATAGAGAGTGGGGAGAGAGAAGGGGATAGAGAGTGGGGAGAGAGAAGGGGATAGAGAGTGGGGAGAGAGAAGGAGAGAGAGAGTGGGGAGAGAGAAGGAGAGAGAGAGTGGGGAGAGAGAAGGAGAGAGAGAGTGGGGAGAGAGAAGGGGATAGAGAGTGGGGAGAGAGAAGGAGAGAGAGAGTGGGGAGAGAGAAGGGGATAGAGAGTGGGGAGAGAGAGTGGGGAGAGAGAAGGGGATAGAGAGTGGGGAGAGAGAAGGGGATAGAGAGTGGGGAGAGAGAAGGAGAGAGAGAGTGGGGAGAGAGAAGGGGATAGAGAGTGGGGAGAGAGAAGGAGAGAGAGAGTGGGGAGAGAGAAGGGGATAGAGAGTGGGGAGAGAGAAGGAGAGAGAGAGTGGGGAGAGAGAAGGGGATAGAGAGTGGGGAGAGAGAAGGAGAGAGAGAGTGGGGAGAGAGAAGGAGAGAGAGAGTGGGGAGAGAGAAGGAGAGAGAGAGTGGGGAGAGAGAAGGGGATAGAGAGTGGGGAGAGAGAAGGGGATAGAGAGTGGGGAGAGAGAAGGGGAGAGAGAGTGGGGAGGGAAGAAACAAGAAAGAACAATAAAAGGACAGATATTAAGAAGACAAAAATACTGATTGATATTGCATTTAATTTTTTGAAGATCGGAAAGCAAAATGCCAGAAGAAATTTCCATAAGCGAGAGAAACGCGAGGGAAGAAATTGTTATGATGGAATTTACACTCACATCTGGTCACTTCAACTGTAAAATCCACGAGACCTAACTGCCAATCTAGTACTGCACTTAAATTCATGAAGTTTAAATGACATTGAGGAAACTTCATCAGAACAATTAACATGAAATACATTAATAGAAAAGTCCTAGTTTTCCTTACTCTTTAATATCTGTACATTTCTTTGTAAATGATTTTATTTTTTAATACCTATTTCCAGGAGTGTGCTGAAAAGTTCTCAGCCGGAACAAGATGAGTTCAATACATAAAACGCTACATCTTTTTTCAGATAGTCACCCCAGTAGTTTAACACACTTGATACATCGTTTCTCAGGTTTCTATAACCCTTCCTGGTCCTAAAAAAGAGAAACATACTGATGTTTTGTCATTGAAATACTAATCTAATAACCCCTACTTTCAAACTCCTTTTAAGGTTTGGAAACAGACAAATTGAGCATCGCGGGGGAGAAGGTGGAAATTAGTGTTTTAGATTTTGTATATTTTTCAGATGCCCTTCATCTTGAATATTTCATTAATTGAAATGAATGGTTAGATCCCTTTTAAAGCATTTTCATTTCTATAATCAATTACTATAATAAATTGCTATAATTATATTTTTATAATTAATTGCTATAATTATTTTTTTATAATTAAGCCCTGACATTTGTGGTTTAATCATCATCAAGACGCAATATCAATTAAATAAAATTAGGGAGTTATCCTGTAATTTCTTTATCATCTCCCTAAGCAAATATTTCATAACCTTATAACCTCAGACCCTAAAAATAATTTAAGTAAGAAATAAGCAGACCCCGCTTAATGTTAAATCACTTCCTATACTTATATTCCAATTATCTATAAATGTTGATCATCATTAAGTTCCACAGTTCCGTCCTTAGTTTCTTTTTATGAGGAAGAACAGAAACATATATATATATATATATATATATATATATATATATATATATATATATAATTAGTAGTTAATAAACCAAGAGTTATCTACCTTGGATGTACATTTTTTTGAGGTATATTTTCTTTTTTTTTTTATTTAAGCATTTCACCCCTAGCAAGGCGGGAAGCCACTAGCACGCAAGGGGTTATAGAAGATTTAGAGCGAGACCAGGTAGGAATGATAGAGGAAAGGATGAGGAGAGGGATAGTGGATAGATCAAGGCAACTGGAGATATCGATTGACATTACATTTGAATAGTTGGAGATTATAGATATCAGGGAAACAGGAATAGGGATACTTAAATAAAAATTACACTCTTGTGCAAATTAATTGAAACAACCACTTTAGTATACTTTCTTTCACCATACGGTCAGTTTTAGACCCACTGGATTGACGAGGTGTAACCGATTTCTATTTTTTTCTCAAATTAGGTCATTTGCAGTGGTGTGCAATAATATGAATCTATTTTCGGGTTGTATGATGTAATTTGTTTGGCCTTGAAAAATACTGGGTCATCCGTGATTGCATCAGATTTTCATCACGGCCAGACACTATTGTTGCGACTGTCCATTAGTTGTCCTACGACCATTGTCTGCGATGGACGTTACTTCAAGGTAGCGTAAAATTTTTTAACGCTGCACGAACACACTGACAAGCATTACCAGCGAGCAAATCAATGTACTATAGACTGGCACGGAAACTCTTCTGATTTAAATCCAATCTACAATCTGTGGTCAATATTCAAGGAAAGACTTTGTGGAATGGACATATGAAGTCCTAACATATGTACTGTGTCATGTTTCACTGGAAAAATACGAAAAAAAGTAAATAAAAACGGAATTATTCGTTTTGTTTCAATTAATTTGCACAAAGGTGTACACAGGCAAAAATGGCTGAGTGAACTGATTTTTTTATTCTTCAAGTTAAACCATTTAGCAGTAATTCGCTGGACAACGTTACAGGGATTACTTCTTTCTTTTCAATAAATATTTTATGGCCATTGTTCTGATGACCATTTCTTCGTGGTTCATCGATCGCGTGAATTTAAGTGTAATATTAGATTGGAAACATCGTTTTATTGTTTATTTAGATAGATGTAATTGTAATTTCTATTCTAAATTATATTGTGTTCTCGCACGCCTCATCCGTGGAACTCTCGTTCGGTTCGTCTCTTCAATAGATTAAATGTAACAGTAATCGCAATCGTCTGTCTTCCTGATTTATGATCTATTATTGTTCTTCTTCGAGCCTTATCGTTCTCATGCTTTGAATATTGGCTGCCCATATATATATATACATATATATATACATACATATATATATATATATATATATATATATATACATACATATATACATATATATATATATATATATATATATATATATATATATATATATATATATATAATTATTTATTTAAAAATATGATTCCAGTTGGAATCATATTTTTAAATAAATAATTATATTTATGCTCTACTTTCGTATCGAGCACTATTTTTTAAAAATAATTACAAAAATACTAAGGAACTTTGGATTATTTACCAAACCAGTTTCTTTCCTATTTTCTACAATATTTTCACATATATATATACATATATACATATATATATATATATATATATATATATATATATATATATATATATATGAAAAAATATTGTATTAAGGCGTGCTATATTTAAGTGCTCAATATCAGAGATAGAGCATGTGTAAATATAAAAGTGAACATTGAAGTCAATACTTAGAGGCGACAGGCTTTTTCATGCTGGACGCAATCAACAGGGCTGACGATCGCGTTTAGTATGAAACAGCCTGTCGCCTCTAAGTGTTGACTTCAATGTTCACTTACATATATGTATATATATATATATATATATATATATATATATATATATATATATATATATATCTATATATATATATATATATATATAGATAGATAATATTAGTGGTAAATATACATATATATGCAAAATCCACAGGTGCATATACACACATGTATATTTTTTGAATAAAAAATTCCGAGAGGATAGAATCCAGGTAGAACTCAATGTCCAGGAATATATATATATATATATATATATATATATATATATATATATATATATATATATATAATATTTCTTATTATAAACCATTTTTCCATCCTTTGAATATTGCTATCCCATTTAGTCTGGTGCTCCAGCTATATATTTAGTGATTCACGAGAAAATCACAAAATGATTCTGCAGTTTTACTGATACTGACCTGGCATCTCAGCTTCAGTCCTTTTCCCAGTGACTTAACGTAGCATCTCTGTGCCTTTTTTTTATAAATATTTTCATGGTAATTATTCTGATGAACTTTCCTCTATGGTACGTAGACTTTATGATTTTAAGCGCAGCACTAGATTCGCAGTTTGCTCCCATCGTTTTACAATTGCTAGATGTAACCGTAATTTCTATGCTAAGCGTTTCTTCTCTCTCACTTCGCGTTTGTGGAACTGTCTTCCGGCTTCTTGCTTCCCAGTCAACTTTGATCTTCAAAAATTTGAATGCAATGTCAATCGTTATCTTCTGTCTTTAATCCCAGTAACCCCTTTACGTCTTCGTGATTGGGGAGAAATGACGTAAAAGAATAATATAAACAAACATCCACTCAATGTAGAGTATTAATTAATGAAGTTGTTTAATTGACCCAAGAGGAAGGAGTAAGAAGTGCTGATTATAAGGATATGTATGATTGATAAGTGTTGACCCTGGACTTGATGAGGTTAAGATTGTAGTGATCGAGGAAGTGTATATTTGGAGTCTGTTCCACAAATCAGCGGCACTTGGTTGTCCAAATTAAACTTCCTTCTTGCCAATGGTATACAGGGGAGAGGATAAGGATTGTTCGGCTTTTTATATGTGTACCGGAAGGTTTTAGCCGTAAATGAATTGGTGGAATCAAGGCCTGTTACGCGTTGGGTTGAAAATACATAATCATCTACAAGGCTGCCGAGTCGTTTTTAAGCTCAGTCCAAGCCAGAAAGAGAGGATTAGGCAGATCCAGTCCAGATATGGCAACAGTACTTCATTTTGGTCTGATTTAATTTGTAAAGATAGAGTATGACAGGTGGAGTCAGATACTTTCTGAAGCGGTGCAGGCATCTTTAGCAGGGGATCGTATATATGAGTTCAATCAATGACATTTTTTTTATTTAATGTAGGAAAGTAATGCTATCATTAGCATAAAAAAATAAGGAAGACATGTACTACACTTTGATCCCAGCTTCGATGACCAAGAAGAGAAGAAAAGTGTAAATCGAGTAGCACTGGCTGCTCGGTCAATGAATACCGAATGTTTCCTTATAAGAAAACGGTTACTAAATTCTTTATAAGTAAAACGTTACTAATACTATTGGTATTACTAAGTGAACAGGAAGAATTACAAATTCTTCTGAAGACCCCACGGTGTGACCACTGTGATGGGCGAGGCGAGTAACACTAGAACCATCTTTTTTCGCTTACTATAGAGGTCAGCACCTAATATGATAACCGAAAAGTAATTAACCTAATCTCCTATTTCAAATTTCAACTGTCTTTATTTCATAATTGGCGTCTTTTCAATCTCAGGTCACGTCACTACATTGCCGCTGGGTTTCCCTTTGAAAATTTATCGTACTACATTGATTTTCTAACCCGGAATTGTAATAGAATGGCGAAATTTAAGTGTCAAGTGAATTTTCGATTGGCTTAATTGGTTTCTTGTTAGTCGGTTAAAACTTACACGATAAACATACACTGATAAACAATAACCGTTAGAATAGACTACAACAATCAATCCAAATATTGGACGAGAAAATAGCTATAACTGCTATATAACGATAAAAAATTACTACGCTGTTCAAAAATCGAAAACTAAATAGAGTAAATAGAAATATACAAAATAAAAAATAACAGATAAGTAAATAAATTTGAAAAAATGAGTAAAAATTAATCCAAATAAATAAATAAATAAATTCACAAATTAACAAATCGCACCCGCTAAAATAACCGTTAGAAACAATAAAAATAAACATAAATAAGCAAAAACAAGTAAAAATAATCAATTCAAACCAATAAAGGAAATAATGAACAAATAAAAAACTGTCCCCCGACCAAATAGCAGAACAGACTATGACAATCAATGCAAAAATTGGACGAATAAACAGCTTTATCTTTCCAGACTGAAACAAACTATTAAATAAGAGACCTAAGCAAATCAAATCCCGACTAAAATTTTTGACTACGTTAATAAAACGTTGAAAATCGAAAAGAATAAATAAATATATAAAATAAAAAAATAAAAATAAGCGAAATAAAATAACCCAAATAAATAAATAAACAAGCCACTCCCGCCAAAATAACCGCCAGAATGGATTACCTACAATACACCACGGAGCCATATATATAAATAGTCGAGAAAAAAAACAACATTCGCAGCCTGACAATTGCGTTTAGCATGAAATAGCCTGTCGCCTTTGAGTATTGACATCAATATCAATGTTCACTTTTCACACACACACACACACACACACACACACACATATATATATATATATATATATATATTATAACAGATTATAATAAAGTTTTTTAAATCGCTACACAAAAGCTTTTATGATGGATTGTTTGTAAGTTAATGCTTATATTAAGTCTGTTAGCGAATAGAAATCACCATTAATCACATTAGTATTACTAATTGATTCTTTGTATGATTACCTCTTTAATATATATATATATATATATATATATATATATATATGTGTGTGTTTGTGTGTGTGTGTGTCATAAGAATGTTATAATATAACAGAGTTATAAATAAGTTATAAAACTTTTTTAAATCGCCACACAAAAGCTTTTATGTTTCAATACTTTGATTGTACTTCTTCAGACGATGATATGTAACTGGTGCTGAAATGATTTTTAAGGGAATTAAAACAAAAATTGTTACCTCTTTTCCGAAAGTTCTCATCCCTTGTTTCCTGTTTAGGAAAGGGTTCCCGGATCTTTTCCTTTTCTCTGGCCTCTGTATTAGTGCTGTCGTGAATCTCTTATGATATATGCATTCTGTGGCAACGTCTCTTCATACTGAGGTTCCGGCTTGACTCTCTTCTGGTTGCTATTCCCGACTGGTAGTTACGAGCCCCTAACACTTGCGTCTCAGTTACACAAAATTGGGGTGATTATAGTGTGATGTTGTGCATGGAAGGGTGCTCTTGCGTACACCTCATTATGTTGCATGCTGTGCTAGCTCGTTTCTTCCCATGTCACATACGAGGACGGTTCAGCTACTATTACTTTAGGCCCTCTCACTTTCACTACCAACATTACCCATCATGACTACAACCAATCAAATTAGCAAACCTAAACCCTTTAACATCTCCTTTTCCAATGTTCGTGGCTTAAATTCTGCTGTGTGGAATCGTTCATTGTTGAGAAATCTCCTGATATACTAGCTCCCTGCGAGACCAACCCTAATCCCTTAATCCTCTCGACTTCTCAATTCCCGGTTGCCTTTCTTTCCTTAGAAAGGACTCTGTTACCCACATACTTGGTCTGGAAGTTTACGCAGGAAACCATCTTCCACTGGCTAGGGAAGTCTCCAGACCATTCACATATGTGTCTCCGTTTATATCTCCTCAAATCTATAAGCTATCTCTTTTTTCTCTATCGCTCTCCATCCTTCCAAGACTGTGATGTACTCGATTGCATTTCCGCAAAGGTTTTTGGTTATAATGTGGATTTAAAAAAAAATATATTTTATTTTCCATGTGGTAAACAAAATATAATATATTTTTAAAAAAAGTCCACATTATCACCCATAAAAGTTTGCGGTTTCTCTCTTCTTTTTAATCTACACAAATATTCTTCAATGCCTATAATTGATAACAGAAGCCATTGGTTTATACCAACGGCTTCCCATTCTTAATACTTCTCGTTTTCACTCTCGCGTGGTCATGTGTGACATCACAAGCTACGACGCGATTTTCGCTTCCGCGTCTCGTATACACAAGTTAGTCGTTGCTTTGAAATTTTTCATGCAACAAAAATAGACTATCATTATTGTTCGTCCGTGTATTGGTTGATATATTGAAAAGTAATTGTCATCTTTGATAATGGCTTATGTAAACCGAAAGCTGAGATTGGATTTAAACGTATATCAATATGGTAATTTCCTTTCGTCTTTCAATGATAATGTTATTAAGCTTATGAGACAATATAAAAAGAACTTACTTAAAATAAATAGACAAAACTTGTCTATATTATTTATTGAAACTTGCATTAATGAATATATATTAAGAATTTATATATATATATATATATATATATATATATATATATATATATATATATATATATAAGAATTCAATAAAGACGACTGCTGAAATGAAGCTTTTTATTAGTGAATGCTTTTCAGAATACAGAGTGTGTAAAAACTCTTCAAATGATCTGTAAATCCGAATCGGGTTCACGTTCCTCCTTTGAACAGGAGTACAATATTATCCCTTGTTTTCTGTTTAGGATTCGATTTCCGATTCCTTCTAACGTCTTTTCATTCTCTTTCACTCCCAGTAGCCACTTGCGTCTTAGTGGCGTTATTGCCTTACATTGGGTGAATTGATTAAAAAATGTCTACTAGCCCTTATCAGGGAAGATTTTTGGTTTCATTGAATATCTATATTTTTTTTATATGTATAGTTATATCTTCTTGAACCCCGTTCATCTTTTGTCCTTTCCTCAACCCCCACCCATTCTCAGTGTTCTCTTTTATTTCCACTCCTTGTAACCGCCTGCGAACTAGTGTCATTGTTGCTTTGCTTGGGGTGAAATGAAAAAAAAATCTATCCTGATAGACTCTGACAGTACATGTTCAAATCATTCTTTTATTTTTCTGGCACGAACAAATAGTTATTGATAAGGAAGAGATTCCTATAAGCTGGCAATGAAAAAAGCATGGTTACAGTTAGTCCGACATTCCACTGTATAGGAGAGCATTTTAGTAATTCTCAGTATCCTCCTGTAGATGCATATTTATGCTGCTTCTATTTTTCTCATCCTTGTTCCACATTCACTGTCTTATAAAAGGATGGATGACGCATAAAACTCTTTTCTTTGTTTCTAACATTTTTCCCCTTTTCTCAGTACCTTGCTTAGATTTTGGAATGTTTCTTTCACTGGTTTAAAGCGTACTTCGGATCTCAGTGTCTCATTTTGCATCCTTTGTTAAAAAGCTTCACAGATATTTAAAGCCGCACCTGCTTGATATTTATATTTACAATTCATAACTCGCATCTTTGGCTTTTTTTCTCTTCATGATGGCCATATTTTCTGTCTTCTTGCAGTTGATGTTCAATCATTTTTTCTCGTTTTCTTCTACTGCTCCGTCCAGGATATCCTGTAATTTCTTTTCTGAGTCGGCTATCAGAACAATTTCATCTGCGCATCTTATATTGTTACGATTACGCCCACCAAAAATAAATCAACTGATTAGGATGCCGTCGCTGTAAAGTTGAATTAATCTGAAAAGACTCACCCCTGTCTCATGCCACGTTCTATTTTTGTATCGCTACTCAATTCATATTTTTTTTATCCTTATTCAGGCGATTTTCACACAGTATAAGTTCTGGATTGTTGTAAAATCCTTTCCTAATAGATCGAGTTTTCCTAGTAGTTCAAATAGATCCTTGTGCTGTACCTTGCCAAATGCTTCGGCGTAATCTATAAAGCATGAGTATACATCCTACTGTATTTTTTATTGCTCTCTTCAATATCATTATGTTCTTGTCCTATTTCTTCACGCTCTTTTCGTCAGTATTTGCATCATTGGTGATGGAGATCATTAAACTGATTGTCTGATGGAGACTGCTTTCGTTTGTATCTTGTCTCTTCGTTAATGTCACGAAGATTGATTTCGTGAGGTCCTCCTGCATGTTGCACTATCGTATATTTCGTTTATTATTTCTTGGATCTTGTCGATACCGAATTCATCTAAGGCTGAGAGCATTTCTGTTACGATTCCATTTGACCCAGCGGCTTTTTTTCCTGATCATTTTCTCCAGTGCTGATCTTGCTTTATCTTCTACCATTTCTAATACTTCTGTATTTTCCAGCCTATGATTTTCTTTCTTTAACTTATTCGCTCCATCGTTGCAGTATTTTTTTTTCGTTTTTTATTTTATTTTATAAGGCTTGTTGTTTGGCTCACCTTTCGTCCTATTAATTCTTTGTTATGGACCAATATCCTCGCACCACAGTTATGGTCCAAGGTTAGAACCAAGGAAGAACAACGCGAATACAAGAATAGAATAACAAAGATATATTACAACAGAAATATAGTACAAGAAGTTGAAGGTGTTAGTAATGACTGTCCGTCTGGTTTAGAATGAACTAATATTGTCTCGACTCGTTACACCATTCATTCGGTATCAACCACCCCCCACGAGGGTTGCATGTGGCACAAGGCCAAGTTTAACTTGGGTTTCCCGAGCTCGTAGCTCGGCCAAAAATATACCCTTTGAACCCGCCTAGACGGGTTCAGGGCCTGTCAACCTCCAGGGACGAAACCTTGCCCTTCGGCAAAACTTCGTCCGGGTTCCTCTCTGTCAAAGCAGAGAGTTCAACAGTCATGACCTGGTGCTCGTTACACCATTCATTCGGTATCAACCACCCACCATGAGGGTTGCATGTGGCACAAGGCCGAGTTTAACTTGTGTTTCGCGAGCCCGTAGGCTCGGCCAAACATATACCCTTTGAACCGCCTAGACGGGTTCAGGGCCTGTCTAGCTCGCTGGACTAAATCTTGCCCTTCGGCAAAACTTCGTCCGGGTTCCTCTTTGCCAAAGCAGAGAGTTCAACAGTCATGACCTGGTGCTCGTTACACCATTCATTCATTATACCTCTTGAGAGGCGCAGTATTTATAGTGTCAGGAAGAGTCCATTATCGTTATAGGTAAGTTCCCATAACATTCTTTGATTCTGTTTTGCATACTTGCTGTATTTGTGTAACGCATTCTCTTTATTTATGCACAATTTTCGTTGATCCATGCCTCTTTAGCCTGCCTACGTTTACTTTTAATTTCTGTGCTCAGTGTTCAGTAATCTATTCCATTCCTTGGCATTGTTTGCTGTCACTTTTTCATAATCTCTATAATTTCTTTTGTCATCCATTCATTCCTTTCTTTCATTACTTTGGGATGATCTCGTTGACCAACGTCACCAGTGTTTCTCTCAGCATGCTACACTTTAATTTGATATCCTCGTACAGGTTATATTCGTGGTGTAATTGATAGCGGTTTGGATTGAGGAATCCATACTTATCCATTGCATTCACTTACATACTAATACCCTTGGGAAAGGTATGAATCCTTTTCTTCTCTTTTACCAGCTATAGGCAAATAGCAGGACAGACTGGGTTTTATAGCAATGTGTGGCAACCGGTCTAGAAGACGGACAACTCTGAATTCTAAACCTGCGAAGGGTCGTTCGTTGACCTTGTTGCACATTTCCCTGTATTCGGCTCTTCGAAAAAGTGTGGTTGGTTCCGGTCAAGCCTCCACCACTATAATTAAATGATTTGTGCTGGTAGTCTGGCTGTCAGGTTCTAGGAACTGAGTTGCTTGACCCTCATACGTCGAAATCGTCGGGTAAGTTAATGTTCTCAACGCGAGAAGTGAGAACGTTAAAAGTTGGTTTGTGTTGCGTTATACGATGTTAAGTCATTTTCCATTTGCAGTCGGGTGAAAACGTGTTCTCAAATACCTGGCACGCATTGCAGATGTGTTTCAGAGGTTGTTGTTTCTAATAGAATTTAACTTAGATGCCATCTGATATATTCATGTCGAAATAAAGGCTGGATGTTAGACAAAAAAACCGTAACAAGTTCTCCAAATAAAAGGTAATTCGTTTTGACGAGACTATTATAGAAGTTGTTGCCAAGATCGGTTACGAAGATGTTGTCGGTAAGGATGAGATTCAGTCTCGTGTTGTTTATCTATCTATCTATCTATCTATCTATCTATCTATCTATCTATCTATCTATCTATCTATCTCAACCTGTTCATTATCTATCTATCTATCTATCTATCTATCTATCTATCTATCTATCTATCTCAACCTGTTCATTATCTATCTATCTATCTATCTATCTATCTATCTCAATCTGTTTCTAAGTTTAAGCGTAGGCTTACTTTCTATTTTTCTATACATAATCAATATATATCTATTTAGATATACATACCTACGTAATCGTACATATATAAATTAAGCATTCACACACTCACACACACATGCACACACACACACACACATATATATGTGTGTGTACACGTATATATACATATATATATACTCAAATAATAACGACCACATACACACACACACACATATATATATATATATATCTGAAGAGACTGAGCTATTGATTTGAACAGGCAGGGATAGATGGATAGATAGATATGAAGAGACTACAGAGATAAATAAATAGATAGTCTGACAGGACGAGTTTTAAGAAAGGCATTCTTTGCGTCTTTTACCGCCCTTCAAAGAAGGTATTGCCATAAATGCCGTGCTTTCATTTCAGTTTCTGGTTACGGGTCAGAGTAACCCCGAAAGAGATTCAAATTCTTTGAAAAGATTTTTCGGTCACATGTTCTTTTCTGATTGCTATAAGAATAATATATATATATATATATATATATATATATATATATATATATATATATATATATATATATATATATATTGCAGACGCTGATATGCATATATATATACATATCTATCTATATATATATGCACACATATATCTCTATATATATATAGATATATGTGTGTGTGTGTGTGTATATTTGAGCGTCTGCCACCGCCTGGTAGTCGGCAAACATCTTGCAGATCATTCAATCATGAATCATAAGTTTCAAATTCTCTGATTAACCGACCACTGTAAGTGTAGCTACACACATCGACAGGCACATGTATATAAATTGATAGTTATACAGATATACTAAGCTCAACTTACCATAACTTAATATATATATATATATATATATATATATATATATATATATATATATATATATATATGTATACAACAATTTATCTAACAATTTATACTTATACACAACAATTTACCAAAGACATTCGTTATAAATAGAAATAAATTCAACCATAACTTTCATCTAATGATAACCACACTTATTAAAAGAGAAAGTAACTTAGAAGAAAAATTCTCGAAAGTGCTGATATCGAATCTTATGAAAATATAAATCTGCGCTCCGTATTTTTTCCAATATCTCCACTCCTGGAAGAATGACTACTTTCTCAAGCCGGGATACATGAAAACATTAAAAAAAAATTAAAAGAAAGCAGTTAAATTCATAACTCAGACATAAATTAATCTCAAGCCAAAATAATTTAAATACTTTGCTATAAGTAATAAAAAATGTAAAAAAAATGTCACTTAATTTTGCTCATCAGACCTTTAGATGAATCCTCATCTCCCCGCCCCCACTAGCTATGGGTAAATAGCAGGACAGACCGGATTCTATAGCCTTGGATGGCAACTGGTCTACCGCAAAAAGAAATGGCAACATACTGCGGCAAAAAATCTGCCACGTCAGTAATGTTTCGAAAGATACATGATCGCCTAAGCATGTATCACGCATGGCACATAACTAACTGATCTGAATTTGAATTGTGTCACTTCGTGTCTCTTGACCTTTCAGCTAACTTGATGAATATTTATGAGCGGAACGCTATACTTAAAGAGTTTAAAAAATCATTATCAATTTTGCTCTGGTATATAAGTACTTGTTAGAAAATAAAATATAAAGTTACCTCATTCGTACAGCTATTTCGACCGACAAGACTTCCTTGTAGGCCTTGTGAATCAGAGATATCAAGAAAAATTTATACGTTCTGTTATAATAAATACATTGAGCTCTTTTGTGGAACATTTTTAATATTTTATATTATAAGGATTCACTTGGATTATTTACAAACGGATTATTACTTATATATATATATATATATATATATATATATATATATATATATATATATATATGTAAATTTACACATGCTCTATCTCTGATATTGAGCACTTTATCCCATAAATATAGCACACCTTAAGAGTATATTTCTTCATATATATATATATATATATATATATATATATATATATATATATATGCTATCACAGGTAGGATCTGTTGAAGAAATAAGCCAAAACTTTTCAAATCAATGCTTATATTGTATTAATTAGTGAAATAATTTTTTTTTAAGCGTTTCACCCCAAGCAAGGCGTGAAGTCACTAGGACGCAATGGGTTACAGAAAAATTTGGAGCAAGATCAGATAGGAGTGACAGAAGAAAGGATGAGGAGAAGGGTAGTGGATAGATAAAGGCAACAGGAGATACAGAGGCCAGAGAGAGAGAGAGAGAGTACCGGGAAGCCCTTCCTAAACAAGAAACAAGGCGTAAGCCTCTACTCATGTCCAAGAGAAGGGGGAGGAGTGTTGAACGGGCGTTTTCCCACAAACAGAACGGTTACAGGCCTTACAGTCTTTCCCTCTATCTTAGTCTATCTATCTATCTATCTATCTATCTATCTATTTTGGACTATTCGTATCTTCCTATCTATCTAAGCCCCCACCTCTCTCTCTCTCTCTATATATATATATGTATGTGTGCATGTATGTATATATCAGTCCGTCCATATTTATCTCTTATATACATACTCAGTTTATTGTGCTGCCTCTTACTTTTCTAAAAGAGCCTGGTTTCCTTGAATATTCAACGTTTTAAATCATTTAAAGCTTTCCCCTCATACCGAGCACAAACTGAAAGCGCTGCTTGGACATATGCAACTAAGCCAGCCAACTAAGTGACTTACAGTAATATATAAATAAATTTGTGCTTTTAATGTGATCTTTCAGAGATGCCACACATTGCTGCCTTCAGTCAATGATTCCTTGGCAGTAAAGCACATAAAACATTAATGTACTGATCAAGACAACAACTGCCAGCTGATCATAAAAAATGATAACAATCCCTTTACACTACCCTATCGAAAACATACCACGTACATTTTATTATTATTTCGCTGTAACAAGGAATTTAAAGCCCAGGGTCTCTTATAAATGACAGTGGTGCAATGGATAAGGGTTTGGAATTATCTCAGGATATCTGGAACTAGTAAAAAAATGAATATACCCACAGACATAAGAAGGTAGCGATATATGTGCATTGGAAGATATGGAAGAAGCGTAAAATGGAAAGCACTGAGAGATGGTATGGCGATCAACCAGACACAGTTCTCCCAACAAAAAGATGTAACTATCCTCTGGGACATGTCAATTCAAACTAACAGAGAAATAACAGTCAACGGACTTGATATGAAAAGAAAAATTCAGGAAGTGTATGCTTATTGACATAGCAGTAAGGTCTGAGAGAAACACCTCTCTTATGGTCCAAGTTTCTTGTACCACGGTGATGTTCCAAGGTTAGAACCAATGAAAGAATAACACGAACACAGCTATGGAATACAAAGATATATTACAACAGAAATATAATACAAAGAAGTAGAAGTATTAGTAATGACTATCAGATTTGGTTAGAGTGAACTATGTTGTCTCGACAAGTATCACTATTCCAATGTCCTTACAATATTCTCTCAATTATCTCTCCTCGACTTACAATCTCCCCATCATACCTCTTGAGAGGCGCAGTATTTATAATGTAAGGAATAGTCCATTATTATTATGGGTAAGTTCCCATAACAACCTCCATGAAAATTATCGAGAAATTGTCAAAATACAACGACCCTGAGAACGAGATTAACAAGATTAAGGAATGAGAACTGAGACTGTACCAATTGTAACTGGATCTCTGAGCCTCGTGAGAAAAGGAATGGACAATCTTACTAATAGTATCCCAGGTAACATCAACATAAAAGTTGCCCTACTAGGAACATCCCATATACAAAGAAAAGTGCTATCAATTAAATGACAGTTATGTTATAGGGCATAATGGCCATAGTTTGGACCCGGCTCTACAGGATACATAGCAGGAAACATAATATACACAAATAATAATAATAATAATAATAATAATAATAATAATAATAATACTGATTCAACATTAGGCATGGCTCTCCTGACTTCTGTGATTCATGCCAGAAAATACCAGATGAACTGAAACGAATTTAAAGTCAATAAGCAAGTTTTTTTCTTATAGAAGACGCCAATATGTACTAAACTCACTCTAAGAGATACCAAAGTAAATTTCCCCTCGGTCTCACGCACATTATCGGAGAAGTCAGGTGTATCAGAGAGTTGATCTGGAAGGTTATCTCATAACCACCAGATGCAGTTATGCGCCTCAAAGTATGTCAGTAGCTTTCCCCGATGTGTAAACAGGTAGTACACTCAGCTGCGCTTATGATGGACACGTAGGACAACCGGATGTTCGGAAGATGTATAAACTCCATACTGGTGAGGAAAGAGAGAAAGAGCGTCTTTCACATTCGAGTGAGAAGACGAATCCATGTTTGGAGAAAGCTTCCAAAGGCACACACCCACACGCTGATACTAAATGACGAAGTTTGTTTGGCGGCATATCAACATCTTGTGAGGCATTTAATGTTGAAATTTAATTTTCTTGGGAACATCAGTTGTTTTTTTCACAAATGTATTGCTGGTAATTTTTTAATTTTAAAAAATTTACACAAGTGTTTTGCTGGTATTTTGTTTACTATGAAAATGTATTGCTGGTATTTTTACTATAAAATGAATCTTTATACTTTCATAGTATTTTGACCCCAGTTTGGGAGGGGTAACTATTTGCCCATAGTTGGGACACTAGCAGGTGCTGGGGGATCTGAGAACAACAGCAATTAATAGGTGGTTCCATACTCCCCCAAACCTCCCAATCAGAGGCCTTGCTGCCGGATGTAATTTAACGTCATACCAAGGACGAAGTCCGGATTTGAATAAATAATAAATTTGTGTATGCGAGATTTGACCTTGTGTTCTTATTCATCTGTACAATGATAGCGTTGTATTCCGAACTTAATTTATTGGATGTGTTGCATTCATATATTTCGGTGAATTAAGATGAGCTACCGTAAATTATCCTGTTTATATGTACAGCTTTGCTTGTCAGTTGCCTGAACTTAACCAGTTGTCCCCTAAGGCTGATGGACTATGTATGTTTGCTTATGAGTAGTGACACTGGACGATCACCATGGCAAGGTGACGGAAGGGTTGCTTTTTTATAAGCTTGAAGGAAGTGGCAGACAATTCGACTTGGGAGTCAGATCTAAGTACTTAGGAATGTCCTCTGAGCAGGCTGGATTACCTGTCCGAAAGTTATTTCTAAATTGGCCCCACCTGCAAGGTTATGCGTTATGTTTACGAGGGTTGGGCTACGTCAGGCTAGCTAGGCCAAGACACGCTGATGTCGCTATAGCTGCAGTACATCTGGTGGTCTTATCACCCTCAGGGATTATGGGTCACGTGATTTTTGATTGTCAATACTTACTGGCATTTTATGTGGTCTGATGATGATGTCCAGGTCCCAATATAGCTCGATTAAATGTGTATAACCGATATATATATATTTATATACATTAAGAAATAGACAAAGTCCGACAATTTATTTATTAAAGACATTTTTATAAAATGAACGTTAAACATAAAAATGTCTTTAATAAATATATATATATATATATATATATATATATATATATATATATATATATATATATATATATATATAAAGTGAACATAGAAGTCAACACTTAGAGGCGACAGTTTGTTTCATGCTATATGCAATCGTCAGGCCACATATGCTGTTATTTTTCTCGGCTATTTATATATATATACGGGTTAGTGGTGCATTGTGGGTATTCTATTATGGCGGTTATTTTACCGAAAGTCGTTTGTTTATTTATTTAGGTCAAATTTAGGTACCTCCACTTTTTCGGCATAAATTATCGATACCTAAGTTTAAAATGCATTTTTTAAAATGAAAAAATATGCTTGAATATTTCATTTTAGTTTTACTTGAAAGTTGAATCATTAAATTTATTATTTCCATTAAGTAAACAATTCTGGTATATTTCAGATAGAAACTATATACATTGGAATGTCAAATTTAATTTTAAATTTTTAAATTTTCAAAAAACCCGCCATTTTCTTAATTTTAAGAAATTTGTAAACAAACACAAATTTATCGATTTTAAAAATATTTAAAAAAATTTCTGACACGTCATTTTAGTAAAATTAGAAAATTTAATGTTAAATTAATCTGATTTAAAAAAAATATTACTTAATTATAGCATAAAAAAGAAATATACAACGAATTATTAACGATTGGTACCGTAATTTTGATCCCGATACTTGATCCACGTGTTGATTGACAAGTGATGACAGCTACGACGGATGACCATAAATGAAAATTACTAGAAATCTGAGTGAACCCTTTTATTTTTAGTTTTACTGTTATGTCTATTTATTAGAATAAAGGGACAAAACTCTTTTTATAATAATGGCAATTTCAGTCTACCGTACATGGAAATAAGGAATGTATTAAGTAGAAAAATACAACATAAAAAATTATTTGAAAAAAAAGTGGAATCACTAAATTTATTAAACTTGGCAATTTTGAACTCGTAAATTTTGTTTCTACTTAATTACTAATTATCAAAAGGAAATAAGCTAATACAGAGTTTTGCACGATTTTTAAACTATTATAAATTATTATAATCAAAATGTAAAACAAATAAAAAATTCTTGTAAAATTTAATTATTCATCAGAAAAAATTTATTTCTTCAGGCAATAATGACCTTAATATTACTTATTTACAAAAGCAATTAAAAGCTTTTCTAATTAAGTAATATCATAGTTTTATTGGATTCATTATTTTTCTATTCAAAGCTCATTTTAAAAAAGTTGGAACAAATTAGAAAAAAAAAAGTAGGTGATTTACCATCTCCAATGACTCTTACTTTAAACAAAAAAAAATTGTAAGGAAATAAAAAGAATTGAAAAAAATTTCGGGAAAATAAGTAAGTGGGGTGTAACATATTAAAAAAAAAAAATATTTTTTACTAAAATTTACTAAAAAGAAATATTTCAAAAATAATTTCATTCATTGGTGAAATAAGTCCTGAAAATTTCATTAAAATCGGACAATTACTTTAATTTTACAAGAATTTCCAAATCAATGGGTTTTCAACGGGAAAAAGCGCAAAAAAAAAACAATGTTATTTTTACAGCACCGCGATGACGTAAAAAAAAGAAAACTTTAACCAAAATTTCGAACGTGTTAAAAAATATTAAAAAATATCAAAAAATAATTAAAATACACTTTGGTCTTTCATCTTAATAATAACATAAGCGTTTTGACGATAAAAATTTATTTTCGGTAAGTTTGTGGCATTTGTTTATTACGCTATGCTGTTTTCCCGCGAAAAAGTGGAGGTACCTAGTCAAATTATATTGCTTGTTTTTATTTTTTATTTTTTTGTTTCTTATTTTATTTATTTATTAACGTAGTAAAAATTTGTTTATATCACTTATTTAACAGTTTTGTTTTGGTTTGAGAATTAAATTAAAGCTATTTGTTCAATTTTGGGGTTGATTGTTGTAGTTCATTCTAACTATTATTTTGGCGGGTACCTAAACGAAGTAGAGTTTCTAGATGTTACCTTCAACCTAAGAGAAGGCACATATAAACCATATAGAAAACCTAATGACAAACCACTCTACATACACACATCTTTCAACCATCCGCCTTCTATAATCAAACAGACACCAAAATCGATTAACCGCAGGCTCTCCGACAATTCCTCCAATGAATCCCTATTTAACAACGCTAAGAAAAACTATGAAACGACCCTAAAAGATAGCGGATTCCCAGCAATACTCACGTACTCACCACAGAATACAAAAAAGGCCAACAGGAGAAGAAATATCATATGGTTCAACCCACCGTACAGCAAGAACTTAAAAACAAACGTAGGAAAAATATTCTTCAAACTCTTACACAAACACTTCCCAGAATCAAGCACCTTACACAAGATATTCAACAAAAACACAGTAAAAATCAGGTACAGCTGCACCGAGAACATGGCACAAATAATAAAAAAGCACAATAGGAAAATTATCAACAAACCACACGAACAAATTAAACCCACGTGCAACTGCAGAATAAAGAACGAATGTCCCTTAAACGGAAATTGTTTACAAAACAACGTAATATACCAAGCCACGATAAAATCACCAGATAATGAAGAAAAAGTATACATAGGAGTAACTGAAGGACCCTGGAAACAAAGAAATTATACACACAAAATTCTTTCACAAATAGTAAATATGCGAACAGTACAATGCTTTCTAAGTATATCTGGGAAATTAAAAACAAAACGCACATCACACCAAAAATATCTTGGAAGATAAGGAAGAAATCATCAGCCTACAACAACCAATCAAAAACTTGCAAACTTTGCTTGGAGGAAAAAATAGCTATCATTACTTTCCCCGACCAAAATAAATTATTAAATAAATGATCCGAGCTCATCTCAAAATGCAGACATGAAAATAAATTTTTACTACGTAACCTAAAAAATGAAAAACAGACAAAATAAAATAAAAACAAATAAATATACTAATAAACAAAATAAAAAATAAAATAAAATAAATACTATGTTACTTAAAAATCGAAAACCGAAAAGAGAAAATATACAAGTAAAATAAATTGACCTAAATTCATCCAAGTAAATAAGTAAACAAACCAATCCCAAATAAAAGTAATCAATTAAAAACTGTTCCCGCCAAAATAATAGTTAGAATGAACTACAACAATCAACCCCAAAATTGAGCAAATAGCTTTAATTAAATTCTCAAACCAAAACAAAACTGTTAAATAAGTGATATAAACAAATTTTTAATACGTTAATAAATAAATAAATAAAATAAGAAACAAAAAATAAAAAATAAAAACAAGCAATATAATTTGATCTAAATAAATAAACAAACGACTTCCGGTAAAATAACCGCCATAATAGAATACCCACAATGCACCACTAACCCGTATATATATAAATAGCCGAGAAAAATAACACCATATGTGGCCTGACGATTGCATATAGCATGAAACAGACTGTCGCCTCTAAGTGTTGACTTCTATGTTCACTTTTATTTACACACGCTCTATCTCTGATACTGAGCACTTTATTCCATAAATATAGCACACCTTAAGACTATATTTCTTTATATATATATATATATATATATATATATATATAGTGTTTGTGTGTGTGCATTTTTTGAAAATTATCTCCATCCTCTACCCGTCCGTAGGTTATTTCTAAAATGGCCGCTCATGCAAGCTTACGCGTTACGTTTACGAGGGTTGGTCTACGTCAGGCTAGCTTCGCCAAAACACGTCGATTACGATTAGGGATTAAAGATCAGGACATTTTTGATCGTCAATGTTTACAGGCATTTTATGTGGTTTGATGATGATGTCCAGGCCCCAATAGGCCTCGATTAAAAGTGTAAAACCTATATATCTATATATTT
The DNA here is from genome assembly GCA_963932145.1 of Acanthosepion lycidas. NCBI lineage: Eukaryota > Metazoa > Mollusca > Cephalopoda > Sepiida > Sepiidae > Acanthosepion > Acanthosepion lycidas. The sequence goes on along the minus strand of OZ010610.1, from coordinate 15,216,734 downwards.
ATTGTATGTTTATGTGTAAGTATATTTTTTTAAAATTATGTTCATCCTGTGCCCGTCCGGAAGTTATTTCTAAATTGGCCCCACCTGCAAGTTATGCGTTACGTTTATCAAAAGCTGTCACTATATATGTGATTCATGTTCCGGGTATACCCTTATTAAACTGGGTGTCATAATTGGTAGATGGTCTAAATCTCTAACATGATGCGTATATTTATATGATTCATATAATGCATGTTTCATTAAATAATATAGAAGTTTTGTCTATTTATTTTAAGTAAATTCCTTTCATATCGTCTGATAAGCTTAATAACATTATCATTGAAAAACGAAAGAAAAACACCATATTGATACATGTTTTTTTAATCCTATCTAAGCTTTCGGTTTACATAAACCATCATCAGAGATGACAAGTACATTACATACAATAAATTAAACAGTACATGGACATAGCATCAATGTTTTTGCATGGAAGATTTCCAAGCAACGACAAAGTCGTGCATGCCAGCCACTGGAAGCGAAAATTCGCACCGCCGCCCATGACATCACACCTGGCCACGCGAGAGTGAATACGAGAAAACGAGAAAAATGCTGCCTATATATACGTAAAATTCAAACAGAGATGGTTCGGTTGTATGAGTTCCATTACGTCATAAAACATCTGATGACTCAGAAAGGTGTTTCAATTACTTGTTAGCCTGTATATTCTTCCCAGATGAAAATCGTCATCATCCTTCAGGACATCTTGGAATGAGAAATCCGAGATCCGTGTTCGAATTTCAGTTGAGTTTGTTACATTCACTTACGCCTAAATACCCTTAAGAAAAGTATGAATCTTTTCTCTCAGCTATGGGTTAAATAGGATTTGTTTCTGGAAAATTGCTCTCCTCTAAGCGGCTACGGGTCACGTCATTTTTGATCGTCAATGTTTACTGGCATTTTTTGAGGTCTGATGATGGTGTCCAGGTTTCAATATGGCTCGATTAAAAGTGTATAATCGCTTATTAGTAGCAGTGAACTACAGTAGTGAATGACTGTTTATGAAGAAAATGAACTTTATCTGTAGATTTCTTTTGTTTTTTATCGTTAATTTTGGTTGTGTTGGTCAAACGGTCTCTTTCAAGATAGAGAATGGAAGACTTGAAGTATTCCCTCCTCGGTAATTTTGACATTTTGTTGGCTGCTGGGAATGGGATGTGTGTGTTAAACGTATGTTATCTTTTGATTCTTTGGGAGTATGTATGATGTCTGTAAGTCTATATATTGGTATGAGTGTGTGTATAAGTGTGAGACCTCAACACCGAGGCAAGCATATCTGTCCTGTGTGGGTGAGAAATGTGGGTAGGGCTTGATTTATGGGGTTATATATTAATTCTGTGTTGGTGAATTGTAAATATATACATACTGACACACACACACACACACATATATATATATATATTTGACTATCTTGTCGTATTCGATGTATGAAGGTCAAGCAACTCAATTCCTGGGAACCGACAGCCAGACACCAGCTCCTAATTTGATTATAGTGGTGATGGTTTTGTCCAGAACCATCCACACATTTTGGAGGGCCGAATACAGTGATCTGGTGTCCTACGTACCACTAGGTCCCCAGACGTCTCTCCGAAGGTTTTGACTTCAGATCTGTCCTTCTCCTAGACCAGTTGCCATCCAAGGCTATCGAACACTGTCCTGCTATTTACTAATACCTGGGGGTGGGGAGAAGATGATTCATACATTTCCCAAGGGTATTAGCACGTATATATATATATATATATATATATATATATATATAGTAAAGCTAACATATCCGTTGGTATATAATCTAAGTGGACCTTAATAATATAAAATATTAAAACTGATCCACGAAAAGAGCCCAACGTATTTATTAGTAGAGAGCAATATTATTATTAATAAACAATGAAATCCCAAATCACATCATATGCGGAATAGCCTATTTGGGCAGACGAAGATGTCACTCGTCTGTCTTTATCAACCCCGGTGTGGACTGAGTTCATGTCAGAAATAGAAAGTTTAACTGCGAAAGCTAAAAAAACAAACAAAAAACAACCAGTCTTAAAAGTAATATAGAATTTATCAATTTCACTGTTTCAGAATTGAAATATTAATTTAATATCGAAAGAGGAATAAAATGGGTTTTTAAAATAACTTTAAAATATATAGATAAAAGAATATATATATATATATATATATATATATATATATATATATATATATATATATATATATATATATATATGAGCATTCACCCCTAGGAAGGCGGGAGTTCCACTAGTACGCAAACGGTTACAGAGAGTGAAAGTTAGAGAATAGACTGGGTTTCTGGGGAGGAGTAGGAAAGGATAAAAAGAACGAGGGTGAAGGCATCAGAAGATGTCGATTGATATTACATTTAAATTTTTTTAAATTACATTCGTCAGGGAAGCAAGCAAGAGAAAGAGAGTTCCAATGTTGAGAAGTGCGAGATAAGAAGTTGTTGGAGTAGAAGTGGCGGTTACATATAACTGTTTCGACAGTAAAAGCGTGGGACCGAGTTGCCAATCTAGTAGCATGCTTAAATTCCAGCAGTTGGGGTAACAGTGAAAGTAGCTCGTCAGAGCAGTTGGCATGAAAATATTTGTAGAAAAGACAGAGGGAAGCCACATCACGTCTGCGAGTAATTAACTGTAGTCGAGCTGCCAGGTCAGGACCGATTATATTGCATATCTGTCTTTCGATTTTGTCAAGGACCTCGAGATGAACAGAGGGTTACAAGACCATATAGAGCAATAGTACTACATTTTAGGCTTGATTTGGCTCTTGTAATGGTACAGGAGAGCGGAAGGAGTTAGATACTGGAGCGTTACAGGAAGCCGATCATTTTCTAGTATCTTTAGCGAGGTATCACATGTACGATTTCTCCTTGAGGTCTGTGTTGAGCTTAAGTTCCAACAGGCGCTCTAGGCACACGCCTTTATCGCAATGAGTGCATACTCAGGGTCCTCATGGAGCGTCACTAGTTTTGTTTTCAAGGCCTGTGTTTATAGTCACAACTTCTTCCTGTGACCTCCCTTCTCACCAGACATCTTGTCAAAACGTTCACACCACTCTCATGCTGTAAGACAGAGAAAAGAACGAGTAAGAATTTTGGGTAAACCACTCTCCCTTAATTAGGGCACATTCCCAGTTTGATAATCATCGTTGACAGCACGCCAATCCGATGTTCGTAAACTTAACTGATATAAATATACTTCTGTATATCTTAAGCGAAAGCCTATCTGGCTGTCTATCCCAGCCTGTTGGCATCTAAATATATTTGTTAAATATTAAAAGAAAACTGCTTTGCGGATGGAAACTTATCTTGACTCCACCCCGGCAGGATTCTTATGCATTGGAGTCTATATTGATGTTGAGTGCATTAATTGATGGTCGAACGTTCCCCACATCGCACACTCTAGCAAAGTACATACAGAGCGCTCTCGCTGGCTGAACACCTCCCACACCCTAGTAATGGCGTAGCTCAGTGATCACAGCTTCGAACCAGATACTGGAGGTCTCTTTCGTTAAAAAAATTACTTTAAGAAAACGAAGTACATATTAAAGTCCAACATTCTTCTTTTATACACTATATCACTTCAGGATGTCGTTGATCATAGCTCTCCACTACTTCCTCTCTTTTGTTAATCGTTTGAACCATTACAATCGTTCTTTGATGCTTACGATCATATCAAGTTAAAACACTGGTTATCATACAATCACCGAAGTTATGAAACGCCGAGCCTGTTCCGTATCTTTACGGGTAACCGCTTGGGAATACCAGATGCTGTAAGCTTGTATGTACAAGTGGTGTAACGGCCCAGAATTGTAAATCGGAGAGCCGAGTTCCATTTCCAGTCGGGTTCGTTATATTACGAGGAAATATCTTTGGTGAAGGTATGAATTCACCTCTTCTCCCCCAGCTAGGGGTTAACTAATTGGACTTATACCAGTAAATCATTATTATCTCCAAAAGATTCATACAATCTATAAATATTGTCTTGCTTTACATAACCTGAAAAAGGTTGATAAGCCTTAAAAAACAAATCAATCAATCAACCCCTTGTATGAATTTTGCTAAATTAAAGTATGACAATCTGGATAATTAATTTGAGAGGAACTCTGGAGTGTTATCCGATTAATCCACATCCCTTAATCTGTTAAAATCATTTTTTAAAAAATAACTTCTTGACTGATTTAATAAACTTTCAGCATTCCTCACATATTATATTTACATCACCCATATATATATATATATATATATATATATATATATATATATATATATATATATAAGTGAACATTGAAGTCAACACTCAGAGGCGAGAGATTGTTTCATGCTAGACGCAATCGTCAGGCCGCATGGATCTTTATACCGTTCCCACCCAGATATTGTTTTACTAGCAGAACTCACTGAACTGCTAGGACTTTGGTTGGCGGTAACAAATGGATTAATTTGAATTCAAAACTTTAGAGAAACCAGCGGAAAATACACAGCTGTCTTTTCCAGCAATTCATAATTCAAGCCTAACGGATAAAAGGAATCTGTGGAGAGCCTTGTTCGCCTAAGTCTGGAAGGGTACTATACAGCAGAAATTTGGGAATACTTTCTGTTTTGAAAAATCGCACAAAGAGTTGATAATTGCATTTTTTTCCGACAACTAACTCACTAGCTCACTTCGGGTCAGAGAGTTTTTTTTCTTCCTTAAGAGTTTTATCATATATTCTTTTTTTAAAATCGTTTCCTTCAAGCAAGACAATAAAGTTACTAAGATGCAAGGGGCTAATGAGTGTGAGAGAATGTAAGAAAAAAAGCATAATTAAGGAGAAAGAACAATAAAAGAAGTGAAATTATAAATACGCAATATAATGACACAGCATTTAAATTTTTGAAGGTCAAATTTGACTGGGAATCAAGAAAATGGAAGAAAGTTCCACAGGCGTGAAGAAAATATTAGTATAGTACCTACGGTTACAACTAGCCATTTCAGCTGCACACCTTTGTGGAAATTAATTGAAACAAAACGAATAATTCCGTTATTATTTACTTTATCCGTATTTTTCCAATGAAACATGACCCAGTTCACTTATGTTCATTACGCGTTCCTTGCAGATTGACCACAGATTCTCGATTGGATTTAAATCAAGACAGATTCCGAGCCAGTCGATAGTATTTTGATTTTCTCAATGGTAAGGCTCGCCAGTGTGTTTGTGCAGAGTTACAATTTTCGTACGCTTCCTTGTAGTAACGTCTATCGCAGACAATGGCCGTAGGACAACTAATCGACCGTCGAGACAATAGTGTCGGGGCATGATGAAAATCTGAAGCAATCACGGATGACGCAATATTTTTCAAGGTCAAAAAAATGTCATCATACACCCCGAAAATAGATTCATATTACTGCACTCCACTGCAAATGTCCTAAACCGAGAAAAAAGTATCGATTACGCCCTGTCACTCCAGTGGTTCTAAAACCGACCGTATGGTGAAAGAAAGAAAACTAAAGCGGTTGTTTCAATTAATTTGCTTATGAGTTTAATTTTATTTTTCTTCAATAATAATAATAATAATAGTAATAATATGTAAATCTCAAAATAATTGGGATTCATTGGAAAAGATTCCAATAGATTCATTGAAGGGATTCCTGGTAACCTATGCATTAAAAAAATACAAAAAAAAAATTGTTTTCATGAGTGCAGCTCACACCTTACAAAGGGTTTTATCTATGTAAAATATGTGTGATTTTTTTTTCAAAACTGCTCATTGGAAAATGTCGTGACTTTAGGTCTCTGGTCGGGACCCGGAAAGAAATGAGTATACACCAAAAAGCAAAGGAAGTAAAAATTAAGTAGAGGAATAGACAAAATGAGTGACGCAACTCTTCCAAAATGTTCCAGCGGTTAAGAGAAAAGGCCGATTAAGAAAAAAAAAGAAGAAAAAAAAGAGTGTTTGACAGTGTTGATTAGTATTTCGACAGTATGTCTGTCTTCATCAAGATATATTTAAAAAGATTTTTCAAATATAAACATACATAAATGTACCCGACTTATAATTTTTTGTAGATGTATAAATTTTTTGTAGATGTATAAATTTTTTGTAGATGTATAAATTTTATAATAAAAAAAAAAAAAACTTTTTAAATATGACTTAAACAAGACAAACATACTGTCGAAAAATTATTTAATATCTTTTTTCTTTTGTTTTTCTTTTCTCCAATCGCGCTCTTCTCTAAAATGTAATGTATAGCTGGCCATTCGTATTCAAGGATACCCATCTACTAGGACGGCTAGCCAATCCCTATTGCAGACGCCCGCTCAGGCGGAATTGTGTTTTTCTTCAACATCCACAGAGCCCACCTGTGGTTTATACTGCAATTATGTTGAACAGAACTTAGTTACAGTTTCCGAGAGAGAACATGTTATCTAGTGTAATCAACAATCTGGACAAGGCCAGCACACTCAAACCCTCGGTCACGGTGACATGTGACTTCGTGCTAGCACAGCTATCGAATTTCACTTACAAGGCTTGGGTATGGTTTTCAGGCACTTTCCAAAGGTGCCGCATGCTGGGATCGACCCCTTCAGTTCGATAACATCAGGAAGTCTCCTTCCTGACAAATCGACCATGGTCAGAACGTTTTATCCACTCCGCCACGTGTCCAAAAAACTGTAGTAGTAGTAGTAGTAGTAGTAGTAGTAGTAATAATAATAATAATAATAATAATAATAATAACGAAATTAACACATCACTGAATAAAGTTTCCTTAAAATTTTATCTCTATTTGAATAATCTATCTTCCTGACTAATTGTAACCTTAAGTTTTAGGTAAACCCCTTTCTACAAAAATTGACCGCTATACACAAATGGGTTAAATATTTTCAGCTCCCTAACTTAATAAAAGTTAATTAAACCAAAGTAGTTTTGAGACATATGAATTATTCAACTCAGAGGGTAGTCCCCAAACTTTTGGTCTGTCGTGTCCATATCATTAAAAATGTTAATTTCTATATAATATCTAAGTAGTTCAAGAATATTTTCCTACTAAACTCTTTACTGATATTAATTATTGCGAAAGTATTCAGAAATTTTAATTCGTTGCAGCGTGAAATGTTATTATGATAAAATGAAGTAAACTCGTTAAGTCTTAAGTGCTTCTGTATTTTTTTAACTGCAGGGCAGATGTTAACTGCACGATGGTGTTTGTTACATGATTAGAACATGAAAACTCTTAATACAACGAGAGTAAAAAAAATGGAGAATGAGCTTTTCTTTCTTTCGCTTACTGCTTACGAGACATACATACATCTAGAAGAAAAATAAAACTCCTGTTGGCAATGTGATAGTTTTCTCAATATAGCACCAGCTGCTGAAATATCTTTGCCACAGTTCTTGAAATAGACAATTCCATGTCAGTCTGATTAACAGAATGTCTTATCTGGCGTCTTCGGGGAGATGTGACGTTGGCTAGTAATAACCTTCACGGTGGTGAATTTGAAAATAATCCCTGTCAACAGACCTGACGTCCAGTGAATATATCCCGAATAGTAAAGATATTAGGTTTGTGCAAAAATAATATCGTTTTATGACGTTCAACTTTATGTGAGAAAACGACATTATTTTTGCACCAACCTAATACTTTTAAAATATCCTTATTACATCAACCTTCGTCTCAGACTTCATCTTCTGTGGTTCATACTGCATGTATGCGGTGTCTCTTCTGGATGTGGGTGATTATGGCTCTTCACAACATCCTGTCAATTGTAGCTCTTAGCAATGTTTGATGTTGATTATTCGCCTTACTCCCTGATCCGGCGTCTGTTTTCACAAGCTCATTAGGTAGGTTAAGCGTTATTTTCCTCTGACCCACTTGGCTTCAATCCGTCCAGTGACTATCAAATTTTCCAAGCCGTCTTTCCTCATTATGTGCCTTAGATATTTCAACTGTCTGTGTCGGATGTGAAGTATAAGTCTCCTTTTTGTTCCCATTTGTCTCAAAAAACATCGTCTAAAACATCTTCAGCCAATCGTATTCTCGGCATCCTTCTGTAGAATCACATGTCACTTTGCCATTACGATAAAGTATTTAAAAATGAATGCAGTCGTATTAATATTCCTACTCTTCTTTATGTGGTGTCCCATCACGATGTGGGTGGTTATGGATCTCCACAACATCCTGTTCATTGTAGCTCTGAGCATTGTTTGTTTTTCACATTCCCCCTGACTCCCGAATCTGACGTCCATTTACACAAGGTGATCAGCTAATTTTTAAGACATTTTTTATGTTTATACATTCTTTTTATAGATTCAAATATTTAAGTAAATTCTCTGTTTATAATAAACAGTATTAACAACATTTACCGGTCTGAATGTCCGAGAAATTTTCACAGAAAATATGCGTCCACCGACCAAAATATCTTAATAAAATAATTGACGGACATTATCCATTTCATAATGTGTGATGACCTTTGTTTACATTTAGATACGCCATGAGCGGATATGAATGTATGAGAGAAAATGATGGAGAATTGTGTTTAAATACAGTAAAATCGACTTTGCTAACCGATAGCTCTTCTGTGGCCCAGTCGGTAAAGGCACGTATAGGATACAGGTTCGATTCCTGTCCGAGGACGCATATATTCTATGAAAACTTCTCGGACATTCAGGCCGGTAAATGTTTATAATACTGTTTATTATAAACAGAGCATTTACTTAAATATTTGTATCTATGAATAGAACGTATAAACATAAAAATGTCTTAACAATAATTGTCGGTCCATTTCATAATGTATAATCAGCTAAGTTAATTGTTGTTCCCATCTGTCCCTCTTGACATCAATATGCCCTATGAATAGCAAATATTCTCCCTGAATTCTTTCATTAAGTATCCTATAAATTTCAACCGTCTCTTCCTGGTGTTGGGTATAAGTTTCTTTCTTGTTTCCATTTCTTTAAAACTTTGCCATTGCTCGCATGTTCCATCCATGGTATCCCCAGCATCCTTCTGTAGAACCACATTTCTGGTGCTTCAAGTCTCTTCTTTATTTGTAAGGAGATTGTCCAGCATTCGCTGCCATAGCGGACTGATATTACGTAACATTACTCTACTCTTTTCTTTGTTTCTGTTGCTACAAGTCTCTTTTTCATCTGTAAGGAGATTTTTCAGCACTCAACCTTACATCGGTGTACTGATGTTACATATATATAGTTTCAGTATAAACCACAGGTGGGCTCTGTAGATGTTGAACAAACACAACTGCGCCTGAGCGGGCGTCTGCAATAGGGATTGGCTATCCGCCCTAGTAGATGTGTATCCTCGAATACGAATGGCCAGCTATACATTACATTTTAGAGAAGAGCGCGATTGGAGAAAAGAAAAACAAAAGAAAAAAAGATATTAAATAATTTTTCGACAGTATGTTTGTCTTGTTTAAGTGATATTTAAAAAGTTTTGTTTTTTTTTAATTATAAAATTTATACATCTACAAAAAAATTTATACATCTACAAAAAATTATAAGTCGGGTACATTTATGTATGTTTATATTTGAAAAACCTTTTTAAATATATCTTGATGAAGACAGACATACTGTCGAAATACTAATCAACACTGTCAAACACTCTTTTTTTTCTTCTTTTTTTTTTCTTAATCGGCCTTTTCTCTTAACCGCTGGAACATTTTGGAAGAGTTGCGTCACTCATTTTGTCTATTCCTCTACTTATTTTTGATTTCCTGTGCTTTTTGGTGTATACTCATTTCTTTCCGGGTCCCGACCAGAGACCTAAAGTCACGACATTTTCCAATGAGCAGTTTTGAAAAAAAAATCACACATATTTTACATAGATAAAACCCTTTGTAAGGTGTGAGCTGCACTCATGAAAACAATTTTTTTTGTATTTCTTTAAGGCATAGGTTACCAGGAATCCCTTCAATGAATCTATTGGAATCTTTTCCAAAGAATCCCAATTATTTTGAGATTTACTTATTATTATTATTATTGAATAAAAATTGAATTACACCCTTGTGCAAATTAATTGAAACAATCGTTTTTGTTTCTATTCTTTCTTCATATGACCCACTGTAGTGACAGTGTGTAATCGATTTCTATTTTGTCTCAGTTTAAGTCATTTGCAGTGGAGTGCAGTAATATGAATCTATTTTCGGTTGTGTGATGAAATTTGTTTAGCCTTGAAAAATATTGCATCTATTGTCTTGACGGTCGATTAGTTCCCTTACAGCCATTATCTGTGGTGGACGTTACTCCAAGGAAGCGTACGAAAATGGTAACGCTGCACGAACACACAGACAAGCCTTACCAGTGAGCAAATCAATGTAGTATAGATTAGCCCGGAAACACTCCTGATTTAAATCCAATAGAGAATCTGTGGTCAGTCTGCAAGAAAGGACTTTGTGAAATGGACATCAGTCAGTTATGTGCCATGCGTGATACACAGGCGATCATGTATCTTTCGATACATGAATGACGAGGCTGATTTTTTTTCCCGCAGTTAGTAGCCATTTCTTTCTGCGGTAGACCAGTTGCCATCCAAGGCTATAGAACCTGGTCTGTCCTGCTATTTACCCATAGCTGGTGGGAGAAGAAGAGGATTCATACCTTTCCTAAGGGTATTAGTACGTGAGTGAATGTAATGGATTCGAGTAGAATTCGAACTCGGATCTCCGATTCCTCAAACCGAACACCTACTGGATCATGTTTCATTGGAATTACTCGTTTTGTTTCAATTAATTTGCACAATGGTGGAAAGTCGAAACATAATTTGAAGTGTAAGAATATTTTTTTTTTGTTTTTTTTTTTTGGCAAGTAATATATGTATATATATATTATTTTTTGAGAATATTGGAGCGCCAAATTAATAACGAATTCACCTACCCACCGCCGTTATATGGGTGGGCTGATGTTACATAGCAGTTCAGTACATTTTTATTTGTTTCTAAAATTTAAAAAAAAAATATTCATTTAAGTTACTTTCTATGTGTCCTTCGTGTATCTTACGTTGATTAGATTAGATCCGCCGACATTATATCCCGGCCAGTTTTCTTCTTCGTCGCTGCATTTTCACAAGCACATTAGATAGGTTAAGCCCTGATTCACTCTGTCCCTCTTGCCTTCAATTATGTCCCGTAAGGATCAAATTCTCCATTGCATAAACTACTTAACAGGTTTTGCCAAACCTCTGGTTTTTGGAACACGGCTTGTTGCCTCCGGGCGGTGAGGAATCGTGACGAGGCTATGCCGAAGAGCAGAGTCTCGTCTGGGGAGCTAGACAGATACCCGGTCACGTGTCGACGGGGTCTACGGGGAATTTTGCGCGAGCCTTCGGTCTCGGAAAACCCTGGGTACAAAACGGCCTTGTGTCACATCCCGCCTTCTGGAGAGGCAACTGGAAAATACCGCATAACATGCTTGTGCAAATGTATATCAGAACAGGAGAAATAGCAAACAGACAATTTACTAAGAGCTGCGAAACTGTGGAGGGCCATGATCACCAATATCTTGAAGGCACATAAAAGAAGGGGATTCTAAACACAGCAGTAAAAAAAGTAGAACTTAATTTTTTTGTGTAATCCATTTTAACGTTTAAATGAACGTTAGAATTACAGATCCACTTTGGAGGAATTTATTGGCGTGTTATTTCTTGCTTTACTCGTGAAAAGAGAGTATAACTTGTTTTTAAATCTCAATAAATTATCTATTTACAATTATTTACTAACAACGCCTGATGAGATGTGTTGATAGGCATCGAAACATGATTGCATTTGTGTAGCGTTTTTTTACATGCTTTGATGTAATATTCTAAAATAAAAAATATATATACATATATATATATATATATATATGTTTTATATACACATATATTTATATATATATATATATATATATATATTTTTTACATACACTATATTTTAATATATTAAATAATATTAATTTTGATCATTTTTATCTTTGTATATTTACTCGCTTAAGTTAGATTTCAATAGGTTGTTAACATTCATGCAATGACATTTTCTGTCTTAAATATTTATCGGTTGGGGTATCCAACTGTCTGGGTCAATGTCTGTGGATGTGTGTGCATGTATTTATATGTATCTATGTGTATGGAAAGTGCATCCACTTTTAATTATGTATGTATGTACGTGTGTGTTGGTTTCCCTTCTCCCATCCCCCCCTTTTTTTTTTCATGACAGACGGTGGAGATGTTCTCTGTCTTGTCCCCTTTTTTGTGTGTGTATATGTCTTGGTGCTTATGTATTAGAATCTGACTGCGTTTGCTTTACGCGTGAGTTTGGGACCCCATTTACACACCATGAGGATTAAAATGTATACATTGTAAAAAGACCGGATATTAAATATAGCTAAAGTAACTTCAATGAAAAAATAAATTGAATAACATATATATTTCTTCTTTTCTCCTCAGTAATTTTATAGTTGTAAACTTGATAGCGAATAAATGTTAAATTTGGATTTTGTAATTAGCAGTTTTAAATTTTAATATTAAATTTTATCATATAATTTAGTAATTATTCGTTGGAATAAATTATTTTTTAATACTAAACATCTGAATAGATATTATAACATGACTTCGTTATCGAGCTTTTTGAATTTTCCTGTACTTGTGTTCTGATTGGTCCATCTAGCCTTTGTAACAACGTTTTCCCCTTGCGTAGAATATTAATTAATTTGAAACTTTTAAAACCATTTATTTTACATTCAACGTCATCACTTGAAGGTGTTGAAACAAAATGGCTATTTTTGTAGTGATTTTATAACATATTTATGTTATAAATTTTTTTTTCTTTAAAAATAAATAATTATATATATATATATATATATATATATTAGGATATAACATCAAAAACGTAAAAACGCTACACAAATACAATCATGTTTTGATGTGTATTTGCTAACATCTGATGAGATGTGTTAATACACATCGAAACGTGACTGCTTTTGTGTAGCGTTTTTTTTACGTGTTTTTCATGTAATATCCTAAAATAAAAAATATTGCTCTACTTTGTATTGGGTCTTATTTTAAATTGAATGTTACGAACGGCGGAATTTAACTTTATTCGTTCTCATTTTACACACACATACACACACACACACACACACACACACACATATATATATATATATGAAGGGTGCGTACGCGCGGCGCACGACTAGCTATCTTACCAGAACACCAAGGCTAACAGATAATTTACTTTGTCTCCCATGTCACAATGTCAATACCATTCGGATTGGTCAATTTGGGACAGTTTTCATCGATTGTTGCCTTTAATTAGTTCATTTTCAGTGAAGTACAAGGCCCGAGCGCCACTTGTCAATCCTTTTTTATTGTTTAAATAAACGTTACAATTATAGATCCGCTTCCCAAAAAATTATTGGCGTGTTATTTTTCAAACTGTGCTAATTGATGGTCATTTTTCTTGGCTAAGTGAGTTTTGTTTTCCTATGTTCAACCAATAAAATCTCTCAGCAATGGTCGTCTACTAATTGTTAATAGAAACTAAAAATGAGTGCGGGTGCCAGAAGGAAATAAGCTACTGGACAAAAGTTAAGGAACGATTTTGTTAATACTTGATTGTGAACTAAAAATCAACAAAATTTAATATTTGGTAAACATCCCCTTATTTTCAATGACTTCTCTGCATCGTCGACCACATGATCTAATTAATTTCTTGCAAAAATCAGCAGTAATTCCCTCCCATTCGTCCTGCAATAACTCCCATAGGTGATCCTGGTTTTTCGAGTTTCTTTTTTGAGCCCTTTCTCCAATTATCTTCCAAACATTTTCTATTGGATTCAGTTCGGGGCTCTGGGTTCGCCATTTCATTAGGGCGATTCCTTCTTCTTCAAATAAAGCCATAACCTTCTGAGCCTTGTGGCAAGGTGCATTGTCCTGCGTGAAAATAGGAAATTCATAAAGATTATGGTGTAATCTTGGTACCACATGCTGCTGAAGAAGCATTTTGTAAATCTCAGCATTGATATTGCCATGTACACGGATGATAGGGCCAACTCCTGTAGATGAAATCATTCCCCACACCATCACACTGCCGCCACCAAACTTAACGGTTTTCTTGACACATTGAAAAGACAGTCTTTCACCTGTTCTACGGCATACGTAAGTTTTGCCCTCGGAACGAAATATAGTAAACTTGGACTCGGCACTGAACTGTATCCCATTGTGCATCAGTCCAAACAACATGTTCTCTCGTATACTCCAGGCGTGTCCTTTGGTTTCGCTTTGAAATGAGAGGCTTCGAAGCTGGAATACGGGCATGCAATCTTGCATTTTTTTAACCTGCGAGCAACCGTTTTCCTTGAGAGCTTATTATATGTCTCTTCATTAAATTTACGGGCAATTGATGTAGCAGTTTCAAAACGGGTTTTTGTAGATATTCTAACAATTCTTCAATCTTCTCTTTGCGATGTTTTTGGAGGTCTGCCGCTTTTTGGTTTTGCATCTAATGTTTTATTGGTTTTATACCTGCTAATTACACGATGAACGGCACTTTTACACCTATGAACAATATCAGAAATTTCTGAAATTGACTTTTTTTCTTGATAGTTAGCGATAATGAGTTTGTTTACTTCAAAAGAGAGCGTTTTGCGTGTAGAATTTGCCATATTGCTTAAAAATAAAGTCCTAATGATAAATGAACTTTTACTTATTGTTGAAAAGCTCCATCGAGTTTTTTAACAATGTAAATTAAAAGTTTATGCAAATTATTAGCATCGTTCCTTAACTTTTGTCCAGTAGCTTATCTCCTTTGTTCCATTTAATCTTTATTTTAAAAACAAACTATTATGTAAATTTTTGTAACTTTGTAAAATATTTATGCATTACACCCTAATCTTTATTCAGTAAAAATTTCATTGCTAATCATACATTACTTTTTAAGTAATACACATATTTATGTTTTTGTTTTTTTCGTTCCTTATATTATGGCCGCTACTATATATATATATATATATATATATATATATATATATATATAACTCCTTTCTTTAAAACTTCTATCTGTTAAATTTTAATCCTCACTTTCACCTTTAAGCCTTTCTGTTCTTCTTTCTTCTGTTACACCCTCTCTCTAGAGCTTTCATACATTTCCTTCTCACATGTGTTTCCCACTCCTACACAGAAACTCACTCAAGAATTTTAATTTTCATACCCGGATTTTCCGATTTCTTTTTGAATTTGTAGGTCTGATGATTTGGATCATGATTACGATTCCAATTTAATAAATTATAACCATGGAATATTAGTGTTTCAGCCTTATATATATATATATATATATATATATATATATATATATATATATATATATATATATATATATATATGACTGATAATTGCGCAGTTAAATGTCGAATGGGAACAAAACGCAGAAACAGTGAAAAGGAAGCGGAAACAGCTACTTTTTTTTTATACAGATTATTCAAAAAGCAATTTTAATCAGCAGCATACCGCGCCGCGATGGTTCATCTAGCCGTCGCTCGGTGTTCAATAACTAATCAGCGGTTATGGGAGACTTTCTAAGCGTGGCTTAGATGTAGCTCAAGGTCGAAAGTATGGGGGCATTCAGTGAGAATCGAACCAACATTTAACATTTAAGTTAATTTTAATTAACATTTAAGCTACTTTCTATGTGTGCCATTGTGTATCTTACATTGATTATATTAGATCCGTCGACAATATATCCTGGACAGTCTTCAACTTCGTCGCTGCATTTTCACAAGGACATTAGATAGGTTTATCCCTGCTTCACTCTGTCCCTCTTGCCTTCAATATGGTCCGTAAGGGTAAAATTCTCCATCGCATAACCTATTTAACAGTTTTGTCTGTGTTTGGAAACACGGCTTGTCGACCTCTCTGTCTCCGGGCGGAGAGGAGCCCAAAAGAGGCTATGCTGAAGAGCAGAGTCTTGTCTGAGGAGGTAGACAGCTACTTGCCCACGTGTATATAGGATCTTCACGAGACTTTTGCCCGAGACTAAATTGATCTAGCGAAACAAACTTGCTAACCATTATATCACGTCGAAGTGCTCCGAATCAGCTGTTAAGATTGCGTTTGTAAGTCGCTGGATGTATCTTTGCTAGTTGGGTGCGTGGGAAGAATCTGTTTTAGTGGAACTTTCATTTCACTAGTGAAATATGAAGTGAAAGAGGGTGTTTTGGTATAATGGTGGATCTTACTAGGCAAAATTAGAACTGGTGAAACAAAGAAATGTAGTTCGTCTGAACACTTTCTATGAAAACAGAACAGCGAGAGACTTGCGACGTTTCGTGTATGGTGAAAGGAGTTGTAGAGTGGAAATAATTTGGGCATACCTTGATCCGAGTCAAATTCTCTTCCGCCATCGTAGGAACACGTTACAAAAATGTCCATCGATTTATTTTTCTTGTCTTCTCCGAAGTTGGATGAATTTGATTCAAAGTCTCTTCGGTGTTGAGCCGATGTCTTATCTTCTCAGTTTTGTATATCCCTCTTTTTCTTATGCCGACTGATGAAAGGTTTTCTTAACGATGTATTGATGAACTGGCCTTCTCACTTAGCCTATCATTAACCTCAGTTTTCTACAAAAGTTTCATGATTTTTAACAGAAGTGTGTTAGGGTTGCCTAAGAAGTTGGTTACAAATGAATGCAAGCCCCATAGGACAATTCGCTTAATGAACCGCATAACGGAACTTATCCGAATTCTGATGAATCTCTGGAGAGTGAATAGGTGTAGTCATCAGCTTGAAAACGTGTGTAACAAACTCGATGGAGAGTGTGTGGTATTCACCTATAGATCAACTGCCCCGACGTTCTGATTATTGATCTGAGCGAACCTTGAACTTAGACAAATCATCTTCCTTTCAGATCTTAGGTAAACGTTGCTAAAAGATACATCAATTTATTTTTTTCTACCTCGTCACCGAGTCTGGTTGAAGCTGTTTCCAAATCTGGATGTCCATCTGACCAGCCATCAAACAATATGCAAAATAAAAAAAAATTCTTTATGTAAAACTACGCTTAGTTTAAATTCAAAATTCTTTTTATCCCGACTGACGATATATTAACATCGTATTAATGACAATGTATTAACGTCGTATTAATGACAATGTATTAACGTCGTATTAATGACAATGTATTAACGTCGTATTAATGACAATGTATTAACGTCGTATTAATGACAATATATTAACGTCGTATTAATGACAATGTATTAACGTCGTATTAATGGGCTGCTCATGCAACTTGGTCTGTCTTTTTTCCCAGTTTTCTACAAAAGTACACGAACAGGAAATACGACATTTTTATTAGAAATATCTGAGAGAGAGAGAGAGAGAGAGAGAGAGAGAGAGAGAGAGAGGGAGGGAGAGAGAGAGAGGGAGGGAGAGAGAGAGAGAGAGGGAGGGAGAGAGAGAGAGGGAGGGAGAGAGAGAGAGAGAGAGCAATACAAATGCAAAAGGATGCGCACTTATGATTAATAGACTACACAAAAGCATTTTACAAGGTACTGTACAAGGATATATTTGAGCTGTTATGATTGGCTGGTTGATTTTGTTTTGATTGTTTAATGCTGAAAAATAAATATTTTGAACTCAGTTTTATGGCTTAAAATGGATAAATTTTGTAAGCAATTGTATGCCTTCAAGTACAAATAAAATATATTGTTGGTAATTTTACAATAAATGTTGGTAATTCTTTCATATAAAAATTGTATTGCTTATATTTTTACTATAAATGAAGGCACCAAGTTTGGGCGAACTTCAGGAAGTGATAAGGTCAATAGAGATCGGCTCGTGTTCCAGGTTCGAATGGAGTGTCCTAGAGGGTTTATAAAGAATGCCCATATTTTGTTCGCCAGTTATGGAGGTAAGTAACAACAAATATGGCGCAAAGGCAAACGAGCTGACCAGTGGAAATGCTCGGAAAGGCTATGGATCCCAAAAGAAGAAAATTCCAGAAACATCGTGCAATTTCGAAGTATATCCCTATTAAACATAGAGGGCAATATATTCTTTATCATCCTGTCCAAGCAATTAGCCGCATTCCTGTTAAAGAACGAATACATCGGCACATCCGTTCAAAAGGGTGGAATCTCAGGCATGCCGGGATGCATCGAGCATGTAGGAGTGGTGACATAGCTCTTTAAAGCCGCTATAGAGAGAAAAGAAGACTTGGTAGTTCTATGGTTAGACCTAAAAAATGCGTATATCTCAAACCCACACAAGTTACAGGACGAGGCACTGAAAAACACCACATTCCCAACAAAAACAGACACTTAATCATGGACTACTATAACAACTTTAAGATATGAATGGGGACAAGGATCAGCAAGTCGAATTCGCATACGTTGGAAAGGGGGATAATAACATGTTGCACTATTTCAGCTATTCTTTTTGCTTTAGCCATGAACATAATTATAAAATCAGCTGAAAAAGAATGCAGAGACCCAGTTACAAAAATTTGAGTTAGACAGCCACATATTAGGGCTTGTATGGACGCCATGAAAATTACTGCATCTCTATCTATAAAAGGCAGGATGTGTGTGTGTGTGTGTGTGTGTAACGAATGCACCGCCGCAATTTTCGACGGATTTGCACCAAAATTTACATGCACATGCTCCAAGTTAGTGGGTAGGCCAAAACCGACTTTGCATTTTCCAACTCCCATCGATAGTGGAAATAATCGATTTTTTCATGCTTCTACGGCAGTTTTCATGTAGTTTGCGGCCTTGCTGGCCAGTGAGAGTGAGAGTGAGAGCCTATAGCTGGCTGCCACGAATAGGCAGGAAGATTCTATTGTCCAACGTGAGAGCTAACAGCTGACTGACGCGAATGTTAACTAGCATACAAAAAATATCGAGAGCTGCATTCGTCACAAGTGGGAAAAATTTAAATCTACATGACACTTTACTCCAATTGGCTCCATGACACTTTACTCCAATTGGCTCATTGCTTAAACTCAACGTTGATTCTGATTCCGCAGAACTGGGTTGGGTGTGAAAATGTATTTGTTGTTAACATTCTTTTTTCATTCGGTTTTTCCAGTTACGAGTCATTTTTTTAAAGCTGATCGTTTCGTGTTCATTTTGTTTTTGTTTTGATGAAAATGCCTACTAAAAGGACTAGAAAAACTCATTTTGTGGGCTAGGATGAGTTTTAATGCGACAAAATCAATGTCACTAGTTTTGAAGCAAGGCAGAGTAGCTGAAAATACACGCTTCGTAGTATCCGGAGAGACTATCCCAACATTAACCGAGAAATCAGTTAAAACTGTGGAAAAAAGTTTGATTGTACGCTAAGGGATACGGTAGCAATACAGGAAAAGATTAAGGACCTCCAAACTGGCTAAGGTCAATAAATCTGAATTACCTGGTCGTTCCAAAGCGTGGATATACCAAAATGCGATTCTGTCGATTGTCCTGTGGCCGCTGGCAATCTAATCATCTTTAATATGAATAGTAGAATGCATGGAGAGAAATGTCACTGGGTATTTGAAAAGGTGGTTAGGAATTCCTAGATGTCTTCGTTGTGCAGCCCTATACTGAAAATCCAATGCGTTACAACTCCCATTCAGTGAATGCTGGAAATGTCTCTGCATATGAAGAGAAAACTGGAAGCAGGAGAATTATGGTTTTACAGAAGAATGCTCAAAGTTCCATGTACGGAGCAAAGCAACAAGAACATATTAAAGAAAATGGTACAAAAATGAACACTTATTCAACAGAATCAGAAAGAAGCAGATGAAATTTCTTGGAAATATAATAAGGAAGGAGGGCATAAAAAACTTAAATCACTCAGAGCATATTGAGGGCAAGATATGTAGGAGAAAGCAAATGACAGAGATTAAATGCCAGTTGCTAGCTTCTGTATTCTTAATTCCTGTTCTTTTATTGTTCTCTTTTCTTTATAGTGTTTTTCTCATTCTTTCTACCACTCACTAGCTTCTTGCATCTTAGTGGCTTTATTGCCTTGTGTAGGCGAAATGATTAAAAATGGAGGGTGGAAAACAGTGCCTAGCCTATCTAGCAAGCTTGAGTAAATGGATGATGGAGGAAGGTTTAGGAGAGACAACAAAAGGACATTTATAAAGAATATTGTGGAGAGACATGGTGGACATAGAAGAAGAAGAAGAAGATAGAAGAAGAAGAGAGAGAGAAAGAAAAAGAAGAAGAGTGAAGAAGAGAGAGAAAGAAAGAAGAAGAGTGAAGAGGAGGGAGAAAGAAGAAGGGAGAGAAGAAGAGAGAGAAAGAAGAAAAAAGAGAAAGAAGAAAATAAAAGAAGAGAGATAGAAGATAGAAGATAGAAGAAGAGACAAGAAGAATAGAAAAGAAGGATCGAGAGAAATAATAATAATAATAATGATAATAATAATAATAATAATAATAATAATAATAATAATAATAGGCAAGAATGGGAAAATATAGCCACAGATGATATTAGGCAAGCTCTAACGAAATCCCAAAAATGGAAATCCTCAGGAAAGGACAAGTTGCTCAATATCTGGCTTTATCATCTCTCATCTATCCATGAAATTCTTGCAAAAACATTATCAACGCTTGTAAATAATCCCAATAAAATCCCGGAATGGACTACTGAAGGTATTACATACCTCATACCAAAAACAACTGAAACAGACGACCCGAAAAATTATAGACCGATAACATGTCTCTCCACAACGTATAAGTTGATCACGTCAGTACTGACGAACCGTACTTATTCCTTCTTCGAAACAAACAGCATTCTTCCAAACTATACCTTACTCAAACCAGAGGCACTGGCATATCCAATCGTCTGAATATCCGACGTGGAATCTTTCAAGGTGACTCTCTGTCACCACTTCTGTTTTGTGTGTCCTTAATCCTCCTTACGCATGAAATGAACAACAGTAGCTGTGGTTACAAAATAAATAAGAAATTATTCAATCACCTACTCTATATGGATGATCTCAAACTCTTTGCCAAAGACGACAATGAGTTGAAGGGCCTCCTCAATATTGTAAAATACTTCAGTGACAACAGAAGTATAGACTTCGGATTAAATAAATGTGCAAAAGTAACATTCAAGAAAGGTAGAATTGCAGAAACACCCTTAATAGATTTAGATTTTGTCACAAAGATTAGGAGTGAGCATGATGAAGCTTATAAGTGCCTAGGAATTAGCGAAGGAGATGGCATACAACACCCCCGAATGAAGGAAAAAATAAGAAAAGAGTACTACAGGCGTGTACGTCTGGTACTAAATACCGAGCTAAACTCAAAAAACAGAATATCAGCCATAAACATATTGGCTGTCGCTGTGGTGCAATACAGATTTAATGTCCTTAACTGGACCATAGCTGAAATTAAGCGGATGGACGCCAAAACGAGAAAGCTTCTCACTTGTTACCGCATGCATCATCCCAAAGCTGATGTTGATCGTCTGTATGTGCCCAGATCCGAAGGAGGCAGAGAATTAGTTCAACTAGAACTGTCCTACAAAACTACAACAATTGGCCTCCAAAGATACTTGGAAACTACAGAAGACTGGGTGATGGTATGCGTCAAGCAACATGGAAGTAGTAACCGTCTTTACTCCGTAATAAATGAAGCCAACAAATTCAAAATGGAGTTTCAAATGGGCGTAGAAATGCAAATACAGCACAATACATTGACTGAAACTGCAAAATACTTAAAAAAAGACAGCAAAGACAAATGCAACCGACCAGATACAGAAGCGATGACAAGATAAACCGCTTCATGGCCAATAATCTGCCCGTACCAAACAAGCTGACGTAGACAAAACCCGTACCCATCAGTGGCTACGTAGTGCAGGGTTGAAAGCTGAAACTGAAGGTTTTATCCTTGCTGCGCAGGACCAATGCTTGCTAACTAGGAATTATCAAGCGTATATACTAAAATATTGTGTCAGCCGAAAATGCAGATTCTATGATAAATATCCAGAAATGATTGATCATCTTATATCAGGTTGCACGATATTGGCACCCACTGACTATAAAACCCGGCATGACAGAGTGGGCCAATATCTGCACTGGGAAATTTGCAACTTCTACGGAAAGGAAACTGAAAGAAAATGGTATGAACACCACCCAGATCCGGTTACGGAGATAGGACCTATTACAATTCTATGGGACTACACAATACACACTAACAGAACAATCAAAGCCAACCGCCCAGATATTGTTATTAAAGACCACAAACAAAAACGGTGCCTCCTTATTGATATGGCAGTCCCTGCTGACTGCAATGTATCTTGAAGATATTCAAAAAGCTGTCAAAATACAAGGACGTTGAAATAGAAATCTCAGAAATGTGGCATATGGGAACATCAACAATCCCTGTTTTAATTGGAGCCCTAGGACTGGTTGGGAAAGATTGCAGTAGACTAATTGAAGGGATTCCTGGAAGTCCATGCCTCAAGGAGATACAAAAAATTGTTCTGACAAGTACAGCCCACACTTTACGAAGGGCTTTATCTATGCATTTTTTTTTTTGTCAGTGGAAAGTGTCATGATGCCATTTCTAACCTTAGGTCCCTGGACGGGACCCGGAAAGAAATGTGTAAACGCCAGAAATCAAAGAAAATAATAATAATAATAATAATAATAATAATAATAATAATAATAATAATAATAATAATGGAGGGTAAGATTAAAATATAAGAAAATCTCATTGGTGAAATTTGGCCAGCCTCCAACCTTATCTGTGTCAGATGGTTTCTCTCTCATTCGCCATTTTCGAAGCGATAAACTGGAGGGGAGATGTAGGTACCCTTTGCTAATTCATTTTAATGGAATAACTTACGCAATTAATTCATCTGTTCTCATACTTAATTCCTACTACTTTGCTTCACCATCTCATGATTGGCGCTGCATTTTAATAGAAAACATTTCTTCAATCCCTCTCCACAATACCCCCCCCCCACTTTTCTTGTTGATTAATTGATTCGTTTTCTATTGCCTATCAATTATTTGCAGGTTATTTAAAGCCAGAACATATTTTTAGATTTTAAGAATTTTTGAAAATATAATAATTATTTAATAATAAAAGTCTTACTAATTATCCCATTGCTGGGGGAGAAGAGGAGGATTTATACCTTTCCCAGGGGTATTTACGCGTAAGTGAGTATAATGAATCTGGCAGAAGATGGAACTCGGTTCTCCGATTAACAAATCCAAAACGTTACTATTACACCACCGGCACCCTTACAGCACCTGGTATCCCCAAGCGGTCACCCATCTAGGTACTGACCAGATTTGACGTTGCTCAGTTTCAGTGATCGTATGGGAAGCGCCGGTTCAACGCTGTATGGTCATATGCATACTTATCTTGTGTATTACTCAACTTCCCTAGGTAAGACCCACGAAATAGCAACTTTTCAAGTTACATAAAATGAAATGCAGCAATAAAAGCAAAATGTAAGAGATTTGTGCAAAAGCAATTATTTATTTCAATTGCGAATGTTCTCTACGCATTCAAATTTAGTTTTTTTTTTACAATCCCTCACACATCCTCCTGGTATCAGTTTAAAATGACGTTTCCTTTTTTCAAATATTGTAACTGCTTTGCTTAAAGCTATTTATCAGTAAAAACCAAACGCCTGCTACACTTAATTTATTTCAAGTACCCTTCAATCTCTCAAGGGTGGCACTTGATTTGTCTCACCGTCCCTTCTCCGTATTATATCTGAGCCTAATTGTGAAAGGTTATCCATCTTTCCTTGACCTTTCTCATCCGCTTCTTTCTTTCTTTCTTTCTTTCTTTCTTTCTTTCTATTTCCTTAAATTTACCATTCTGGCTATCTGTCGTCCAGCAAGTGTAGCGTTGCAGCTCAGACCAGACACCAGGTTCGTTCGCACGATACAGCTTCTTCCAGTCAAACGTTTATAGCTTAAAAATAACCCTTCGGTCAGACCGTTACCCAGAAATGAAAAACCATAAGAATTTGTAGCAGTTACCAGATTTTATTCTCGGGTTATAACCCACTGGTATAGACGATCAGTGCCGAGATTAAACGTAGGTGAAGTGGGAGGTGAATAGACTAATGGACGTCTTCCCTTTCTCGTCGACGCTAAGCAATCTTCCCGTCACTCTGCGTTTTTCGCGCATAGGAACCACTGTTTTATAAACACATTCTTCTTTCTATTATTATCTCTGTGTAAAATAAGTAATTTACGTTAACATTCAGTGACCTACTTTGTTCGGGTCGTTTGCCATAGCCTTTGTGCGGACAACTTCACCTAGTCATCAGGACAAAGAAATGTCTAAAATCATATTTGTTACAGCTCAGATGCTTTCCATTTAACAAGATATTAGCTGACACAAGGTCTAGCCTTTTAATTTTTGCATTACCAAGTTTTTCTCTTAAGCATTCTTTCATTTTAATCTATCCCTCTATCGGCGAATACATTGATCTACTCCTCCTAAGGCGATAAACTACATCTGCGTACTGGGTAAGGCGATAAACTACATCTGCGTCCTGGGTAAGCCGATAAATTACATCCAACAGCAAGGCCTCTGATCAGGAGGTTTTGATGAGCGTGGAACTATCTCTTAATTGGTGATACCCAGATCCACCCTGATCTGGGGTGGTAGCATCTGTTAGGGGTCCAAGCTATAGGCAAATAGTTAACCCCGCAAACTGGGGTCAAAAGACTATGAAAGTGTGAAAATAGGTTTTAATAACAGCAATACATTTTTGTAAAAAATTATTACCAGCAATTATTACCAGAAGAAAAAATATTACGAGTAATCCCTTATTACCAGCAATACTTATTTTGGAAAAATTATTACCAGAAATACATTTTTGGGAAAATATTACCAGAAATACTTTTAAAAAAAAAATATTACCAGTAATGCATTTTTGAAGAAAAAAATATTACCAGCAATAAAAATCTTGTCGGCATTAAATAACTCATTAAGTTTTATATGCTGAAAAATTAAACAAAACAAAAAATACTAATCTACCTCTCCTTCCAGCTTTCGCTCTGTAAACCCACTTCCTCCCACCTCATTAGTTCCATCTAATTATCTGTAAAAGCATCATTCTTCTTTCCTCACTCAATTGATCAATCAATATACAGTGTAACCCGGATATAAGAGACCCGGATATAAGAGAACCCCTGATATAAGAGAGATTTTCTCTGGTCCCAAATTAGAGCCATACTTACCTAAACAAAATAGACCAAACCCTGATATAAGAGACTTCTTCTCCGGTCCCAACAACTCTCTTATATCCGGGTTACACTGTATCTGTGAATACGTCTACCATACAATTTTATTTTTCACTCTTTGTAATTTTAAAGTTACCCATTTTTTTTTCTGACCATCTTCTTTTGGCTATTTTTTTTAGTCTTTTTTTTATCTTCCTTGTTCTATCTCTAGTCCTGGGTATGACGATAAATTACATCTGGCAGCAATTATTGTTGTTCCCAGGTCCACCCTGATTCGGATGGTAGCATATGTTAGGGTTCCAGGCATAGGCAAATAGTGACCCCCCCCCAATAAAAAAAGACAATGACTGCATAAAAATATATTTTGTAGTAAAAATAACAGCAATATATTTTTAGATAAAAATTGACCAACTATAAATATTGATAGTAAAGAATACCTATTTCTAGTAAAATTACCAACAATACATTTTATAGCAAAATAGATTTTATCTGTGGTTGAAAAGCATACGATTGCGTCAATAATGTCGTTTTTTGACGTTAAAAATACGTCAAAAAACGACATTATTACGTCATTATTTTTGCACCAACCTAAAATTAATGCATGTGATTAAAGCTTTTCTTTACTCATTGTTTGTGCCAGTGTTTTTCTTGAATATTATTAAGCAGGAACTACAAGCTTATATGAAGATCAAGTAAAACTCGTGATATTATAATGCTAATAACGAATAGTGTGTATTAACCTCGAGGGTTCTGTCAATGTAGAGGAGCGATAATAAAATGGCGCAATAATAGCAATAAAATATTAAACCGATCCATTTAAAACTTCAAAAAATAACAAATTAGAATTTTTATTATTTCTAAAGGTTCTTCGACCTTTTGTTAACTCCCATTATTTATTTCAAATGAAAAACTTTCTCGTTTCTCATAAATTCAAATTACTAGCAAACATGTAATCTACAACCTCTCTAGGTAAATTCTATTTCATTATGTCTGGACTAATTTTAGCATAGTTTAGTCTAAAATAGAAATTTAATTTAGTCTAAAACAGAAAATACTTTATACATCTGGTAAAGGTAAAAATTATACAATGAAAAATATTCGTTTAGAATTCCTGACAAGGCAGATTGCGGGTATCGCTTAAGCCTCATTAAGTTAACTGTTTGCCAACAGGGATTTCCTCATTGAATGTAAACGAAAGACAGTAATTCCCCGATGCACGATGTAAAAAAAAAAAAACCCAAAAAACAAAACAACCCCCACCAAAAAAAAAAGCAAGCATTTTGATGCATTCCTAAAAAGAATAAAAGCCTATAAATACTCTGTGTAACAGTATAGATAAATATTAACACTTGTAGAAATACTTAATGTATTTGATGACGTAAAAGATATTTATCCTCCTCTTAAATGAATTAAAAAAAAACTTCTCTTCTGAGATTTTATATATGAAATTAGATCATATAGATCTTTTTTTTTTTTTTGTAAATGACACCTATTAAGCATTAAATTATAATATTTTGTTTAAGCACATTTTTAGTTATACTAATTCAGGAATATTAAATGCTTGCCTGGAAATACACTATATTTTTTTTTCTTAATTTACTAAAGGAAAGTGGAGGGTTTACATGCCCAAAATATGATTCCATCGCTACATAGGAATTGCCATGTTTCAAAAACAGAAGCTAAAAACTCGCTTGAGGATGAAACACAAGTAGGTACTTTAATTTTAATTTAATTTCAATGATTGAATTGGAAATTTTAAGCTTCTGTAGCGATGGAATAATTTTTTTTTTTAAATAATTATAATATAGGCTCTACTTGTGTATCGAGCACTGTTTTTTAAAATACAAACAAAAATACTAAAGAACGTCAGATTATTAACCTAACGGTTCATTCATATTTTTCAATATATTTGCACACACACACACACAGAAACACAAACACACATATATATATACAGTGTGTACGTACACATAGACACACACACACACACACACATACATACATACATACATACATACATATACATATATATATATATATAATAAGTGTGTATACATATATAATAAGCATGTATATTTAGTCAATTAGTCTGACTTGCTATGCCTGCCCAGCCACAGAGGAGTCCCGGTTTAGCTAAGCTCTGTGGCTTAACGGTTATAGCTTGTCAAGCTAAATGACAGTTCCGTATAGGATACGGGTTCGATTCCTATCGGAGGGTGCATATTTTCTACGAAATTTCTCCAACATTCAGTCCGGAAAATGTAATTAATAACGTTTAATTAAAAGCAGA
>OZ010610.1:15181720-15186720 GCA_963932145.1 Acanthosepion lycidas | reverse complement strand
CGACAGCAGGTTACAAATAAAATATTATAAACAATAAATATGAAGATTATCTAATCTGGCGAGGACCTATATTTTTATGTTCAAAACGCATGCAAAACCATACATACATGTATATACTACACACACACACACACACACACACACATATATACATATATATACACATACACACATATACATGTACACACACAAACACATACACACATACACATACATATACATACATATACATACGCACACATATATACACGTATATCCACCTATACCCTATACATACATTTTCCACATACATATACATAAATACACATGCACCCACATACACATATATACATACACACACATACAAAAACCAGATATATATACGCACACACACACATATATATATATATATATATATATATATGCATATATATATATACATATATATACATACAAAAATGTACACACATATACCTACATATACACACATACATCCATAGGCATCCACTCCTTACCCATTTACACACACTTGTACATATGAACATGCGCATAAACATATATACCTAAAACCTTACATTTCTAACCAATTAAAAAAAAAAAAAAAAAAAAACCATGTATCCCTATATCTATCCGTTTAGCTATACATACATACACATATACACGCACATCTATACCCACATACACACATATATATACACATACATGCATATGGGTACATATATACACCAACACATACGCACACCCACACACATACATATACATACATATATATACATATATATATACATATACACACATCCCTGCATATATATTCTCCTATATATACCTACACCCACATACGTATACATGAATATATACACATACACACATATCCATACATATACATACACATATATACAAATACACACACCCCTAAATATATACCTACATATACCCGTAGTCAAGTACATACATACATACATACATACATATACACACACACACACACACATATATATATATATATATATATACCCACATACATACAAATACATACATATAAATTAGAATTTAAAAACTAAATAAGTAAAATTTCAACAATTTATATATACACATATACCCACATTCATACAAATACGTACAAATACATACATATAAATTAGAATTTAAGAACTAAGCAAAATTTCAACAATTTGGGCGTAAAAAAAAAAAAAAAAAAAAAAAAAAAAAAAACACCATAGCGCATCACAAAAACACACAATGATCTATATAGAGATAAACAAAATAAACATAATAGTCATTCCGTTAAAATGTCATGCCCGATGTTTTGAACCAAGATGGAACTGACATAAATGACAGAAAGTTACAAAACGGTGTTTATGTTTTGAATCTCTTCTTATGTCTACATTTAGAAAATATCTCATTACGAAGATTCAACAGTTCATCTTGATTTTTATCTTTGATAATAAAAATTTTTTCCGCCAAGCACAGATCACACCGATCGCGGAAGTTATTAGGTGTTTTGGCTCTTGATAGGTATCTCCATTTCAAAAGTGGGGTTAACCCCTTATCCACCAGATCCCAGTAGTGTTTGGATAAGGAAGTTTGACTTCTAAGGCATCTATATCTAAAAGAGTGTCTATGGTTGTATAGACGCTGCTTCCAATTACCGGCGGATATACCTATATATCTTTTTTTCTCGTTTATATTTTCCTCGGGAAAGATAGTTGCCTCGTATATTACATTTTTGTAGTTACATTTACCCCCGATAGGGCAATGATCTTTATTCCTACAATTGCAGGTAGGGTTACTTGATTGAGTCACATACCAATGGTAGTTTCTAAGTATTCTGCAATTATGGGAAGATATGATTTTCTCCATATTACTAACGCATGAGTAACTAATTTTCAGAGTCTTCCTATTGAAAATTTTACTTAATGGATGTTTACTGTGAAAATGCTTATCAATTAATTTCAGAAAAAAACTTCCTATGTCAATATTAGAGAGCTTGCAATATGGTGGGTTGAACCATATTACCTTCCTCTTTCTATTTTTAGATCTGTTATTGTTCTGATTTCCAAGTTCTCCGTTATAGTTTAATTCCTGTCTAAAACCACTATTTTTGAGGGCCTGATTGTATATAAATTTATTATCATCAAAGACTTTTTGGCTAGAAGATAGCTTATTTATTCTAGTATTCACAGTTTTAGGGATGTGGTCTATCACATGTTTAGGGTGGTTAGAGTGGACGTTGATATATAGGGGTGTTTGATCAACTTTATGGAAGGGTTTAAAGGTATCATTAGATAGATTTAGTGTAATATCCAAAAAGTTGACTATTTTCATGTTGGAAGATATTTCAATTTTAAGGCCTAAGTATTTGAAGGCCCTAATTATCTTCTTATGTAAGCTAGAAGTCAAGGGGCCATTGCTATTTGGGACAATGATTAGGCCGTCATCTCTATAAATTCCGACTTGGCTAAGGTTAACTACTCTACTCAAGGTGTCGAGAATATATATGCCCACCAGATCTGCAATTTGGGCGGAATCAAAGGCCCCCATAGGTACATCGAAACTACCATTATTTTTCTTCACCCAAGTAGCGTCATTGTATGCAAGAATTGATCTTCTTGACGCTAAAATGATGTTCAGATCATTATCCGTTATATCAGTATATCCTTTGGCGAAATTAAGGCTGTTACTTAATAGTTCCTCCGAAATAGAAGGGTAAAAATCCAAGATGTCAAATTGGATGAAAGTGGCTCTTCTCTTGTTAGGGATCTTTCGGAACCATTTAATCGTCTCAGCCGAGTCTTTCCAAAGGTTAGCAGGGTATTTCTCCAGGACACATGAAGTAATTTTCTCAATAATACTCTTAGAAATTAATCCCAACTCAGATTTGGAGGGATTAATTAGACGGGACTGCAAGCCATTGATGAAGTTCGGCTTATGGTCTTTGAAGAGAATGTATGCATCTATCAAACCAAATTTGCCCATTCTGTCAGCAACTCCACATTTGCTAGCAAATTTGCAGATGTCTTCATTGATAGATGATAAGGTACTATTGTCTTTAAAGATCCCTAACAAGAGAAGAGCCACTTTCATCCAATTTGACATCTTGGATTTTTACCCTTCTATTTCGGAGGAACTATTAAGTAACAGCCTTAATTTCGCCAAAGGATATACTGATATAACGGATAATGATCTGAACATCATTTTAGCGTCAAGAAGATCAATTCTTGCATACAATGACGCTACTTGGGTGAAGAAAAATAATGGTAGTTTCGATGTACCTATGGGGGCCTTTGATTCCGCCCAAATTGCAGATCTGGTGGGCATATATATTCTCGACACCTTGAGTAGAGTAGTTAACCTTAGCCAAGTCGGAATTTATAGAGATGACGGCCTAATCATTGTCCCAAATAGCAATGGCCCCTTGACTTCTAGCTTACATAAGAAGATAATTAGGGCCTTCAAATACTTAGGCCTTAAAATTGAAATATCTTCCAACATGAAAATAGTCAACTTTTTGGATATTACACTAAATCTATCTAATGATACCTTTAAACCCTTCCATAAAGTTGATCAAACACCCCTATATATCAACGTCCACTCTAACCACCCTAAACATGTGATAGACAACATCCCTAAAACTGTGAATACTAGAATAAATAAGCTATCTTCTAGCCAAAAAGTCTTTGATGATAATAAATTTATATACAATCAGGCCCTCAAAAATAGTGGTTTTAGACAGGAATTAAACTATAACGGAGAACTTGGAAATCAGAACAATAACAGATCTAAAAATAGAAAGAGGAAGGTAATATGGTTCAACCCACCATATTGCAAGCTCTCTAATATTGACATAGGAAGTTTTTTTCTGAAATTAATTGATAAGCATTTTCACAGTAAACATCCATTAAGTAAAATTTTCAATAGGAAGACTCTGAAAATTAGTTACTCATGCGTTAGTAATATGGAGAAAATCATATCTTCCCATAATTGCAGAATACTTAGAAACTACCATTGGTATGTGACTCAATCAAGTAACCCTACCTGCAATTGTAGGAATAAAGATCATTGCCCTATCGGGGGTAAATGTAACTACAAAAATGTAATATACGAGGCAACTATCTTTCCCGAGGAAAATATAAACGAGAAAAAAAGATATATAGGTATATCCGCCGGTAATTGGAAGCAGCGTCTATACAACCATAGACACTCTTTTAGATATAGATGCCTTAGAAGTCAAACTTCCTTATCCAAACACTACTGGGATCTGGTGGATAAGGGGTTAACCCCACTTTTGAAATGGAGATACCTATCAAGAGCCAAAACACCTAATAACTTCCGCGATCGGTGTGATCTGTGCTTGGCGGAAAAAATTTTTATTATCAAAGATAAAAATCAAGATGAACTGTTGAATCTTCGTAATGAGATATTTTCTAAATGTAGACATAAGAAGAGATTCAAAACATAAACACCGTTTTGTAACTTTCTGTCATTTATGTCAGTTCCATCTTGGTTCAAAACATCGGGCATGACATTTTAACGGAATGACTATTATGTTTATTTTGTTTATCTCTATATAGATCATTGTGTGTTTTTGTGATGCGCTATGGTGTTTTTTTTTTTTTTTTTTTTTTTTTTTTTTACGCCCAAATTGTTGAAATTTTACTTAGTTCTTAAATTCTAATTTATATGTATGTATTTGTACGTATTTGTATGAATGTGGGTATATGTGTATATATAAATTGTTGAAATTTTACTTATTTAGTTTTTAAATTCTAATTTATATGTATGTATTTGTATGTATGTGGGTATATATATATATATATATATGTGTGTGTGTGTGTGTGTGTATATGTATGTATGTATGTATGTATGTACTTGACTACGGGTATATGTAGGTATATATTTAGGGGTGTGTGTATTTGTATATATGTGTATGTATATGTATGGATATGTGTGTATGTGTATATATTCATGTATACGTATGTGGGTGTAGGTATATATAGGAGAATATATATGCAGGGATGTGT